>CAWUFW010007411.1:0-600000 GCA_963921515.1 Calotriton arnoldi | reverse complement strand
GAGACGGGAAAGGAGAAGAGAGTGGCGTCAGCATATCGCGTCACTGGGAATTTCAAAAGAAAGAGTTCCAGGCGCCAGTCCCAACAAAGAAGTGCGACCAAACATGCTACCGATGTGGCCTCGAGTTCCCACATGTTGGTGCCTGCCCAGCAATGGGCCAGAAGTGCAGGAAGTGTAATAGGGACAATCATTTTTCAAGCACATGCATGACCAGACAATTCAGAAGCGAGAGAGGCAGAACAATGAGACCACGGATGACCAGCAACAGATATGCACGATACATGGAAACGGCAAATCGCAGTTCCTCTGACGAGTCCGAAGAGACGGCAGCACCTGTGAGAGTAGAGAGACTATATCTAATGTCAGACGCACCCAAGGAGGAGAAAACAACAGAGCACATTCATCTCGTGGAGAAGCAGCAAATAAAGAAAACCGCCACTGTAAACATTGATGTGGGGAACCACCAAGCAAAGTTCGTGCTTGACAGCGGAGCAACATGCAATATCATGTGCAGCTCAGAATACGAGAAAATGAAAGCGAAACCACAGCTGTCACCGTCGACCGTGGATGTGTTCACGTGGGGCTCCAGAAGACCAGTAGAAAACATGGGAAAATTCATGGAAACTCTAACATACAAAGGCAAGTCTTACCAAGAAGAAGTACACGTGCTCAAGGGTGATATCCCAGCACCATGCCTGCTAAGCAACGTGACGGCACAGGTGATGGGGCTACTAGCAATGACATACCACATGTCAGAAACGGAGAACATTCTACAAGAATACCCAGCCATACTGAAGGGTCTCGGCAAGCTAAAAGGAAAACAGATAACATTACATATCAATGAGTCAATTAAGCCGGTGGCCCAACATCATAAACGAGTACCGATCCACCTACAACCACAAGTTGAGGAAGAGATAACTAGCTTACTGGCACAAGACATCATTGAACATGCTGAAGGGCCAACGCCGTGGGTATCCCCGATTGTGGCAGTTCTAAAGAAGGACACCTCAAAGATCCGCATCTGTGTAGACATGAGGATCCCAAAAACCGCAATCGCAAGGGAACGTCACCCAGGGCCACACCTCAACGACATGATCAGCTGTCTCACTGGGGCCTGCCGATTCTCGAAGCTGGACCTGTGCAAAGGGTACCATCAATTAGAGCTGGATCACCAGTCCCGGTACATCACGACATTCTCCACACACCTGGGCCTGTTCAGATACAAGCGACTGAGTTTCGGAATATCATCGGCAGCGGAGATATTCCAGGAGACAATAAGGCAGGTGATAAGGCCGGTACAGAACAGCCTCAACTATAGTGATGACATTTTGGTATTTGGCAAAACAGACAAAGAACATGATACCGCTCTGCATCAAGTGTGTTCACAGCTGGAGCAAGCGGGCCTGACGCTGAATGGAGACAAATGCGAGCTGGGGAGAGGGGAATTGGTGTTCTTCGGACACATCTTCTCCAAGCACGGGATGAGGCCAGACCCCAGCAAAGTAGAAACGCTGAAGAACGCAAACCCTCCAACGGATGTTGCAGAAGTGAGATCGTTTCTAGGACTTGCCAGCTACTGTGCTCGATACATACAGGTTTTGCCACGGTGAGCACACCGCTAAGAGAACTGACCAGACAAAGGCAGAAGTTCGTCTGGTCCCAGGAATTCGACAAGGCATTCGAGGACATCAGAAAAGCGGTGATGACTGTGGAACATCTCGCTTACTTTGACCCGCACCTGTGCACTGAACTGACTGTAGATGCTAGCCCGGTAGGACTAGGGGCAATACTAGCGCAACACCTGCCAGGGAGAGACTCACCACGAAAAATCGTCGCATATGCCAGCAAAAGCTTAACAGACATTGAGAAGGCATACTCGCAACCAGAAAAGGAAAGCCTAGCAGTGGTCTGGGCGTGTGAACACTACCACATGTTCATCTACGGGAAGCCATTCACCATCATAACTGACCACCAGGCACTGGTAACGATCTATGGCAGCCCGGCCGCCAAAATGCCACCCAGGATCGAGCGCTGGGGCATAAGGCTGATGGACTACGATTTCACGATTGTACACAAGCCAGGGAAGGAACACAACCCGGCAGACTACATGTCGAGACACCCGCTGCCGCAGGCACAGACTATGACATCCATGGCAGAAGAGTACCTAAATTTCATACTAAAGCAAAACACACCGGCACCTATAACACTAGCGGAGCTAGCAAAGGAGACTAAGGACGATGCAACGCTGCAGCTGGCCATGGAGACAATGAGAAGGCAGAGATGGAAGCACGTCAACAATAACTGCACATGGGGAGAAGGAGTATGCAAGGAAGAAGTATTGGCTCTAAAGAAGATACATGAAGAGCTGTCTGAGACAGACACAGGAATAATGATGCGAGGGACCAGAATAGTGATCCCGAATTCACTCAGGCGGCAACTGGTCAATCTGGCTCATGAATCACACAGAGGCATGGTAGCAACGAAGAAACTGCTAAGAGAGAAAGTATGGTTCCCTGGCCTGGACCGCATGGTGGAAAACACCATCATGACATGTCACCTCTGTCAGGTGACGGGCTCACCAGCCAAGCATGAACCACTACAGATGTCCGAACTGCCAAGAGCGGTGTGGACAACACTAGCAGCTGATTTCTTTGGGCCGCTGGACACAGGCCATTATCTGTTGGTAGTCATGGATGAGTACTCGCGATTTCCTATAGTGCGACAGGTGTCATCAAAATCAACAACAGCAACCCTACCAATATTGGATGACATTTTTGCAGCCTGGGGCTCACCAGAAACACTGAAAACAGACAATGGTCCTCCGTTCTCAGGAGAAGAGTTCCGCAGATTCATGGTCTACCTAGGAGTAAACCACAGAAAGATAACTCCGCTGTGGCCGCAGGCGAATGGAATGGTAGAGAGGTTCATGGGGAGCATCAAAAAGGTAGTTCAAAGAGCGAAGCTGGCGCAGATATCGCTCGGCCAAGCTCTGTGTCAGATGCTACGAGACTACAGAAACACGCCACATAGCACCACAGGAAGATGCCCGGCGGAGCTAGTACTGGGAAGGAGATGCAGGACGAGACTACCGCAAGTAGAAGCAATCATGGCACCAGAAAACAGCAGCATTGCAGCTAAGGACAGAGAGGCGAAAGGGAAGATGAAAGACTATGCAGATGCCAGGCGACACGCCATCCCGTCACACCTGAAGGAAGGGGACACAGTGATAGTGCGTCAACGACAGCAGAGGAAATCTGACAGCATGTTCTCCAAAGACCCGCTGACAGTAACGAAAGTGAAGGGCCCAATGATCACGGCGGAGTCAGAACACCAGAGGATCACACGGAATATCTCACACCTCAAAGGGCTGAAGGAGAAACATGAAGAGGACCAAGATGAGGAAACAGCAGAACAAAAAAGGTCGGAAAGCAACGGACAGGAGCAAGGACCAGTGGAAGAGCAACAAATGGAGACCGGCTCAAGAAGAGCATGCAGGAGGCACAAAAGACTAATAGAGGAAATGTAACGGGTGAAAGCACACCGGCACGTCAGCTGACAGGCTTGTATCTATGACCATCTACCGATCCATGGGTTGACGTGCTCGTCATTTCTTTGTGACCAAAGGGGGAGATGTAGTGACCTGGGGAAGGGCACTAGGACCCTGCCATGGACAGAGGGGTCAGGAGGGAACCGGACACCACATCCGGTCAGGGGTGTGGAGAGGGCAGTAGAGACAGGAAGGGGAACAGAGGCGGAGTGTGCACAGCCAGCTCGTGATGACGAGAGTAATAAAGCAACCTAACCCCTTACCGGTGTCCTGTGCATTTGTGGGTCCGGGGACACGACATGTGCTAACCTCATTTCTGTGACAGGGGTGCAACGTGTGTTCCTCTTTTTTTTGAGGGACTGTCATTATGATTCAGACTGTGGGTCCTCAAGCGCCGCTGAGAGTTCTTGTGACCGCTGCGCTTCAAGCAAGTTTGCTGCTTTCACTGAGCGATGCTGTACTGCGGGACTTCCAGCACAGTTGTGAGTTCCTGGAATATCTTCATTCATGAAGACACTCCCAGAACGTGCACCTACAATGTTTCGGCTCGACAAAGAAAAAGAAAAAAGAGTTTGTTAACACCCTTTTTCTTCCCGGCAGGTGAATACTCGAGTACTAGGTTCGAGTACTGGTGTTATTTCTTACTAATTTTCCAATTTCTTTCTCTGCATGGCTTATTAATTAATTGCATTAATTATTTTTTGCGGCATTTGAAAATAAGAATAATTAAAAGGTGAACATTTCCAGATGTAGCCAACACTGTGCTGCCATACTGGATTTTAAACATGTAATTGAGTATGTTCTATGATAGTTTTGATTGCCTGCCTGTAGGTGTTTATGCTATGCTGAATTTGATCCTGCATGTGTTTGAATGCCTTTCTTAATTATGCTATCCTTGTCATTTCTGACAGGTTGATGTGCTGCACAAATTGACTTGGCTGTGCACACTTTTGAGTTACCTGTCAGTCATGTTATTTTTGATTTTGCTGGATTCTACTTGTTTATTTATCTGATTTTTTTTCCCTCTTGGCCATACTACATTACTAGGTGCTGTATGTGTTGTACCCTGTAGAATCTTTTCTAAGCTTACTGTTGGTGAGGGTTATGTCTTCACCCATACGTTATGTGCTTTTACTTGTGCTGGGACATGTCTGTTTGTATGCATCCCAAACAAATCTTTATTTTTTTCTGGAGATGGGGAAAGTACCCTATTTCCCTAACCTTATTTACTATGTGTTCTTATGGTGGTGGGGCATGTTGTTGAGCTCAAACCATTTTGATGAGGCATATTACAACCACAAACTTTACTTGCCTTTTCTGGTGGTGGGCATGTTCAAACATTTACATTTGCATTTACATTTTAAATTTACATTAGATGTGATGGGGCATATTAGTTTTGACTCCACATAGTGCTTACGTTTCATTGGTGATGGGCATCGGCATTAAGCTCAAACCTTTCTAGCATTTAAGCATTTACATTTTACTTCTGCATTACATGTGATGGGGTATACCTCAAGTACTACTTATGTTTACTGGTCTTGGGCATTTTCGCCCGAAACGTAAAACAGTTATAGTTTACGACATGCATGTCTTGCACCCTGGTTCTCCCCGTACGATTTCTGGTGATGGGGCATTTACTTTGCACCACCCATTCCTAGAGCATATGTGTTGCACCCTTAGGGGTACACGTATTTCGCCCACTTGCTGAAGGGTAAAGTGTGTCTGTGTGATTCCTCTTTGTATTTCTTCTTTCTTTATATGTCTGTTTTTCTGATGATGAGTGTTTCCTTCCTATATGTTTTGTTATGTATTATTGTTTCCTTAAAGGAGGGAGGTGTGTGGTATCCTGCTGTTATTGCCATGTATTTCTTCCTTTGTTTTATGTGTCCTGCTGCTCAGCCAGTGTGAGTGTGATGTCATAGAATGCATGGTGGAGTGGATGTAAGTTGGAGTGTGTAGGCTGGGCAACTGGGATGCTGCTCCCAGTGGGGCTGCTACCTTACAGCTTACAATACCTGTAACCTATGACCCCTACATGAAACTAAAGAATAAACTTTCATCTTGTTTCATCATCTATGCTGCCTTCCCTCATATATACAATTCTACACAATGAAAAAGCCACACAAAATGACAAGACCAAAATGACAAAAATCCAATCAGCAAACCCAGAGATATAGGGGCATATTCTCAAGGAGCTATCGCCGAGTTAACGGCACTTTATCGCAGCCAAAGTTGCGATAAATACATCGCCCCATTCACAAGCTGGTGTGAACAGCCCATAACACCAGTTTACCCACGATAGCAGCCGCAAAAAACATTGCCACAGATGACCCCGGCAACTATCACTAATGAGATGCAGAGTAGGCGTACCCGAGCAAAAAACCGCAAAAACACCACTCCGCAACATTCTCAACAACCAGCCAGATCGGCGAAAAGACCACGAAACATGCGATAATGCGCGTTAGCAGCAGGAAATTAACACCTGCTCTGACCTGGTGTACAGTCGGACGGCAGCCTGCACCACAAAAGGGAGCCCAGCCCACAGCCACACCTGAAGAACAACAGATGCCATGGAGCCACTCACCAGGCACCCCAGAGCCCCGAGAAGGCAACAACACCCACTGCCACAACCCCCCCCACCCCCCGGACACCCATCGCCCCCCCCGGACCAACACTGAGGCAGCGCAGACAAAGACAGCGACCCTCCAAAAATGCACCAACAGCACAGACCCAACACCAGAGAATGTCATTGCCCACTATATGCCCAAAGGGACAACCCTCCTTCGCATCCTGAACACCATAGCCCACAGGCTGACGGTACCAACACAGTGGACAACCAACATCCCACCGCAGATAAAGCTGCTGGCCGTGCTGCACGTGTTGGCCTCTGGTACCCTCCAACCAACCTCTGCCTGAGACGGAGGAGTCACACAGCCTGGCCAATCCAAGTCCCCCACAACGGTCATGGATGACACCATCAGCTTGGTACCCCACTATCTATACCTCACACACACTGCGCAGGAACAGCCGGAGACCAAGCAAGGCATGTACACCACAGCTGGCTTTCCGCACGAGTCAGAGGGCAATTGACTGCACACATGTCCTACTAGTGGCCCTGGCGACACTGCACACAATAAGCGCAACAGAAAGCGCACGTATCCCACCAATGTGCAGGCAATAGTGGACCACCGTGGAATGTCCGCCAATGCCGCCGCCAACTACCCAGGCAGTGTGCATGATACCTGCACCTCCCGACAGTCCATCATCAACCTGCGCCACCAGGATGGCACCCACGGAAATGCACTGCTCGTTGGCCAATACCAAATGCACACACCACACACCTCAACTCCACAATCATGCAACACACAACACAGGAAATGCACACGTCACAAGCTCACATACAACATGCACACCCACCAGACATGACAGCACAACTCACTGTGGGAACCTGGGCCAGCCATGTACATGAGCCATCAACGGCATGGCACCTCGGACACACAATAGCAGAATGTCGGAAGAGGTGGGGACCAGGCATGTGCGAAGGAGGCAAGGGACCGATGAATGAGAATGTACACAATGCCAAGTGTGGCGTGGATGTGCTGACCAGACTGCAGTATGCAGACCACACACATATACATGTCGACACACACTGCTGGTGTTTGGAGTGTTGTGGACAGTGGACGCAACCACGTCACCCCAGCCAGTGGGGAAGTCGCGGAAATGTAGCCTGTGACGTCCCCCCGTAAGTGTGAGCGGAGTGGGCTGGCCCGGCGTATGCCAGGCCAGCGTAGGGGTGTGAATAAAAGGCACGTAACCCTGGGCGGAATGCCCAACGTCTCTGCCAGGGCGGTGCCCCTCACCCCACCATGAGGCCGACGCCGTGAGCGGTGTTGCCAGCGATCCTGTGCGCCTGCTGCACCCCGGGACGCTGGTTCCCGAACCAGTCCTGCCCGCCCCAGCGCACCCAGGCCTCAATTCCCACCTTCTGACACCGGCGTGTGTCGATGAGGGCCCACCACGTGCCGGTGCAATCTCCAAGCCCGAAGCCTGCGACCTTGGCAGCCTCCTCAGACCATCACGGCCTCCGCAACACAGGCCCGCAATACTCCTTTCACGTTGACGTACTCCACCGGCATGCACAGCGGACAAGTAGGTCCCACATTTGGAACTGAGTCTTGATTACACCATGGCAGAGCACATAAATCATGGCTGAGTGTATGTCACTATACACCCTTCGATGTGGTGCCAACAGGTCTTAGTGTTACATAACAGCCGCAAGATTCTGTAGGCCCACGCGGACTACTGCTCTCGGCCTACGCTGCGCTCGAGTAGGTCACAGAATTGGAACTGAACATCGATTATTCAAAGGCAGAGTAGGAATCATTGCACGCAAGGAGAGGCATAAGAGGATGATGCGTTGCATTTGGGAGGAAAAAAGGATCATCATTACGGAGGTGATCGAACACTACTGACAACTGCCCTGATGTCACTAACTCTGCATCGCGAGCCTACGACACGTGGCTGTGGCCCACTGCTGACCGCTGCCTCTGGCCTACACTGCGGTCCAGTAGGTCACAGAGTCTTGAATCGTGAATGCCGGAGTTCATATCAGTGTACCGGCATCATCGCAGACTGCATCCCCTCTCAGCCCCGGTGCCACTAAGTCTGTTCTCCGACATTCATGGACACTCTCTGGTCGTACATTGGTGGCGTTTGAGTCTATGGACTAGGGGGTAGTTTTCATCCTCATGCAGCTGATACCGAATTGGTGGTGGCAACGAGGCATTCGCTTTCCACTCCTCCATTTGCTGCTTCCGGATAGCTTCTGCCCTCTGCATCATGCCCTGGAAGACACCTTCCACTGTCCCCCGCAACCCTCCGCAACATTCACCTTCGACATCGACCCGCTCAGTCTGCGTGGCCCTACCTCAGTGGACCGCAAGTCACCATCCCATGGCGGTGTGCCTGTGCCTGCCGCTGTGCACCCGGGGCCACTAACTCTGTGCAGCTCAAGTCAGGGACCCGGTCTGAATGAATATTGGATGACCTCTGTGACGGTGGTATTGGGGTCATTGTGCATGTGGCCCTGCGCTGTCCGCTGCCTCCGGCCTCAACTGCGGACTACCCGGGCTCACACAGCAAATTGAGTCCTGACCGGCCCGGACGTCGCATCACCGCAGGAGGCACACGTCACCATCGCCAGGGCCAACTCCAACCACCATCTGCCAGAGTCGAAACAGTGGTACTGGTAGACTAACGGAGTTGCTCAGACCTGTCGTGGATGCCATCATCTGCCTGATCCCCTGCTCAGCGCTCCAGGTGCCACTGACTCAGTGCACCGCAACCAATGGACCGTTACTGATTGAGTTTTGTGCTGTGGAGATGTTGCGCAGCAATGTCACCTCAGGCAGTGTGGGAGACCTGGGACGTTGATGAGGAAGTTGATGCAGTTGTAACACACCCCACTGCATCTGCATCCGGAATATCCCGAATGGACACAATCCTAGTCATTTTCATCACATGAGCGTGCTCAGCTCTAGTGCCCCAACCTCAGTGCACTGCAACTCACGGACACTTCTGTTTGTATGTTGGGTGACCTCTGTACTTGCTCCGGCTCCCTCCATGTTGCTCAGCAGTTGACTCTGTTATGCAGGTGTTTTCTGTTTCCATTGCACTGGTGTCCACTGTTCAAGTTGTTGCCAGCACCGAGCACTCCGTGCGGGCTGGCTTATGCTCACCCCACACACATCCAGCACAGGCGTCACTGTACACGTGGCCCTGCCAATAAAGGGGCCGGGCACACGTGCCCGTAGCCAGTTCAACATAATATCTGCATGTGTCTCTATGGCAGTGTGGGTCTCCTTTGTGGGGTGTAGGTGGTCCCTGAAGGGTAATTGACACCCACGTATGTGATCTAGTTCGCCTTCCATGGGTTCGGACCACACCTGCACCTGTTCGGCCACCTCCTTTTGGCGTTCTGACACCTGGCATTGGGGTGCCATGTGTGGGTCGGTGAAGTGTTGTGGGCCAGCCATGCTTGCGGGTGCTTCATGCTGTGTGGTCTGTTGCAGGGGCTGGGTTCTCCTCTAAGTAGCTTGTCTGCCCTGGTCCTGGTGGTGGGTTGCGTGGGATGTCCATGGGCTGTTGTAGGGTGTCGGTGTCGAAGGTGTGGTGGTCATCTCCGGCATCACTGATGGGTTGTCTGGTCTGACCTGCTGGAGGTGTTGTTTGTACCTCTGCAATGTGAAGGGAAGATGCATGTTGACATTGTGTTGACATTTATGTTGGCGCATTGTTCTTGTAGACATGCAGACTGTGTGACAATGTACATTGTGACTGTTTGGGTGGTGCTGGCAATTTGAGGGGGGACAGTGGACATTTGGACTACATGACTGTTGGGAGGTTGTACCCGTACATATGCATCTCACAGTTCCCTGCTCTGTCAAATGTGATTGGCCTGTTTATGCGCATGGGCGGACCCAGTTGTGTCCCCTGTTCTGCAGTGTCGGTGTTGCACTTTGTGCCACATTGTCATGGGATGTGCTGTGATTGCCATGTGTGTGTGCTGCAGTGTGCCACGGGGATGGGGGACATGACCCTGGGTTATTGTGGGTGTGCAGTGTGCTACACATCGTTGTGCATGTGTGCCATTGTGCCCATCTCCTCCCGTTCCCCCCAGGACCTGTTCGTTACTGACCCTGTTGTTGTTGTGTCAGGTCCTCTCGAGCTGTGTCCGTACTCCCACCTCCTTGCACCTTCTCCATACTGATGACTGGCCTCCATTTCCTCCAGCTCCTCCTGTGGCGCAGGACTCCCACCTCCTGTCGCCATTGCTGCCTTCCATTTGGCAGCAGCTTTGGGCCTGGTTTAGGTTTTTACATCATGCCAGCGCCTCTTGGCCTCCTCCATTGGCCTCCTCGGCACTCCGGCTGCATTCAAGGTAGTCTGAATGTGGGTCAGTTGCTGGTAGTGTTCTGTCACATCCGTGACGCTGGTCTTGTTTTCCTACGGACTGCACCCCGTCTTCCTCTCCCTCTTCTCCTTGGCCTTCCCCGACCCCGTTGGTCCTTGCTGGTGGTCTGTGGGGCTTGTGGGATTCGCGTTGGCCTCTGCTCTGGGTCAGGGTGCATCCATGTTGCTACGCACTTTGGATTGTTTCTGGTGTGTTGTTTTTGTTGCTTCTATGGTGCATTTTCCCGCAGACGCGTGGGATTTGCAGGCCTGCCGCTGGTTTTCGCTGCTTTTTGTATCGCGATCGGCCTCATCGCAGCTTTTTTTGCGTTCGTGCTTCGCATTTTTGCGGCGTGGCGTTAATTTTAACGCGGTCAGTTGACGCGTTATCTGGAGACTATCGCATGGTACCGCCGTGTTGTGAATACTTGGTTAACATGGCGTAAATTTCCCACGATAGACTGCGATGTTGAAGGTTGCATTAAGTCACTTTTGCGATGGTTATCACACGTTCTTGAGAATATGCCCCATAGACTTTTAAAGTTTATAGTAACAAATATCAGCAAAAAATCATAAAGCGCTATTGGGGATATCTGCTTGTGCCGGACCGGGACAAAGTCACAAGTTCAGGCCAACCACCATGGAATGCGGGCCAACTACAGGGACCCAGTTTGTCCCGCTGAACAGAGTGCCTTAAATCCTGGTTTTTGGAGAGTTGCATGGATCTGCGTTGAAGATGCATCACACAGCCGTGGCGATGAGGCTGCAGTGTGAGGCCCTGATGCATCGACATCACGGATCATGTCGATGGGTACGCAATGTGAACTCTGGTGTTGAGGGTGCGAGGAGCAGCCGAGGCAATGCTTTGGTTCCGATGAGTGGTGAAGCTACAATGTGGAGTTCCAGCGCTGTCGCCGAGGCTTCCATCAACGAGGGATGTGAGGGGCTTGCGCAGGGAAAAGAGTAGTGCTGCGGTGCTTCCAAAGATGATGCATCAGTCCAAAGATGCAGGAGGTGCCGGCGATATGAGTCACTAGTTAGCAGTGGTTAAGTGTGCAGAGTCCTAGTACCAGCAAAATCGAGGTCAGAAAAGTGGAGGAGGCAGGTGGGGGAAGACCACACTAAGGCTGTCAGGTCTAACAATTAAAAATCCCTAAATTCACTGAATACAAAAATGTTTTTTAATTTTTTTTATTTGGTTTAAGACTTTAATTGGGAATTTTTGATTCTTCTAAATGAAATTCTTTTTCCACTTTTTGCACCTTTTATAAGTATAAAGGGAGCATGGAGTTAGATCTGGCCAGCATGTCCTCTCTCTAAGTGGCCCAACTGATAACCCTGTGCCGAGGCCACAATGCTAAGAAAGGATATTATGAAAAGGCCTGCATGGACTGGGAGGAACCTCGCTTGGCCCAGACCACCTCTGGCACCGAAGAAGCTCCAAGGGAGGAGGAAGAGGCCACTCTAGATAGCAGTGAAAAGAAGGACAAGTTGTCCCAAAACACTATTTTAAGAGCATTTTCCAGGGCTGAAAGTGAGAAGAGCTTAGTTAGCACAAACACTTCAGAGACGGCCCTCTGACAAAGAGATATTGAGGCCCAGCTGATAATCATTGTCCTGGAAGAGGTAAAGCTACCGCTTGCAAAGAAGAAACTGGCCTTGTGGGAGACAAAGGCTACACTGGGGGGGATATTCTCAAGAACGTGCGATAATCATCACCAGAATAGGTTACTGCAATTTTTCATATCGCCGTCTATCGCGGGAAAATAACTGTGTGTTAACGCAGTATTCCCAACACTGCAGCAACATGCAATAGTTTCCCGACAACGCGTCAAATGTCCGCTATAAAATTACCGGGACTGCGATAAAACTCTAAAGCCGAACGTGAAAAAAGTGGCGATGGGCCCAACCGCGATAAAAAAATCAGCGATAAGCTGCGCCAGGCCTGCAATTCACACACGTCAGGCGGGAAAAATCACTATAAAAGCAGAAAAAAACCCACAACCAAAACCAAAACAACTGCGAAGCACAATGGAGGTAGCCGGAGCAAGTACAGAGGACAACCAGAACCCCACAAGCCCCACGGAGGACCAGCCTGGGACCTCGGGGTCAGGGAAGGGCAAGGAGAAGAAGAAGAGGAAGACGCGTTTCAGTCCGCAGGAAAACAGGATCCTGATAACGGAGGTGGTAGAATACCATCAACAACTGTTTGTCACCTCCACGGTGTCATTGGCAACAAAAAATGGAATATGGCAGTCCATCCTGGACAAGGTGCATGCAGTCGGAGTGCTGAGGAGGATAATGGAAGAGCTCAAGAGGCGCTGGAATGATGTGAAGCGCAAAACCAAGCAGAAACTCGGCAACAACCAGAAGGCAGCAATGCAGACTGGAGGTGGGAGTCCAGCGCCACAGGAGGAGCTGGATGAGATGGAGGAAATGGTGTCCACAGTCATCAGTGGGGAGACGGTGGCAGGAGTTGGGGGACCGGACACTGCTCAACATGACCTGACACAACAGCAACAGGGTGAGTAACGACCAGGGACTGGGGGGACGGGTGGAGATGGGCACAATGTCACACATGCACAATTAAGTATAGCACAGTGCACACCCACAATGACTCTGGATCATGTCCCTGATCCCCTTGGCACACTGGAGCACACCTAGAAAAAGCAAGTAGGCCCCCCTCGACTATTTGCCCAGAGGGGGCCCTTCCCACATATCACCAATCTCACAACCAACCCATGCCCATGTGCCAAACCCAGCAAAGCGGCGTGTCTGTGAGCCACACTGACAATGCAAGTGACACTGCATGACGAATAGCATTTCTGCAGTTAATATATCATGACATGTTGCATGCCATGACACTGAGGTGGCTGAGTGTGGACCACATCCGTAAAGGAGCAGATCACACTCTGACACATCCACGTGCACAAACAACCCCTGACCTCAACAACACATCTGCGGACAAACCATGCCCCAGAGTCCCAAGTCCCACCAAGAGCCCAATTTACCCAAGTATGCAACATCTCAGCACTGTATAAGCACAGAAGTCAAAGGCACACTGCCTGAAAGGGATAAGGGGCAGCAAAATCAGAGCTGCAGGGGCAACTCTCCCAAAATGCAGCAAACACACATAACATCCAGAGCACATCAACATTGACAACAATGTGGTACAAACTGCAACACGTTCACAACAGTACAGAGGACACAACTGGTGCCGCTTGTGTGTAGAAACTGGCCAATCACATTTGGCATAGCAGGGAAATGTAAGATGATAATGTACAAGTACAAACACACATCCGTGATGTTGTCGAAATGTCCACTGTCCCGCATCAAATAGGCAGATCTTCCCAAACAGTCACAATGTACATTTTCATGCAGTCTGTATGTAAACTTGTACAATTCGTCAACATACATGTGAACACAATGTTAAACTGCATCTCCCCTTCACATTGCAGAGGGAGAATCAACACCTCCTGCACAGCAGACCCAACATCTCTTCACTGATGAAGAAGAGGACCTCCACACCTTCGACACCGATGCCCTCCAAGAGCTCATGGACAGCTTCAGCACCTCACCTCCAGGAGCAGGCCAGCCCAGCTGCATCAAGGAGACCTCACCCCCTGCACAGACCACACAGCAGGAAGCACCCACAACCCCGGCTGTCTCACAGGACCCCCACGAACAACACATGGCCTTCCAACGCCGTGTGTTAGGGTGCCAGGAGAAGATGGCTGATCAGGTGCTGGTGGGGTTCGACCTCATGGCAGCCAAACTAGATGCCATACGTGGGTGTCTAAGTCCCATCAGGGACCACTTACAGTCCCTAACGGACATCCACAGTCCGCTCCATGCTCTCCAACAAATCATGGCTGACATCGCTGGAGTCCTGACTCTGAGACAAGGACAACTGTCTAGTCAGAGTGGCTCCAGCGATGTCAGCCGGGAGTTGGGACACATGCGGAGGATCATGGAGAACAGGGAGCGGATGGAGGCGGAAAGAATGGCTGCCACGGCTGCACACCAGCGAGATGTAGCTGGGATCTTCCATGCCCTGCAGATCCTCATCATGGCATTGCTGCCACAAGGCCTGGCGCCGATGAATGCTGCTGCTGCTTCTACATCCACATCTCCGCCCCTGATGTATTAGTGCCTCCCAGTGCAGCAGACATTCTGCCTCCGGCCCCTGATGTGTCACTGCCACACAGTGCGGCAGACATTCCACCTCTGGCCCCTGATGTGTCAGTGCCACACAGTGCTGCTGACAAAACACCACCACCCACATGTGAGGCACATGAAACATCAGAGGACGAAGATGCAGATGATTCTGCCTTAGTGGTAAGAAGGAAGCGGTAGCATTCATCTCCGCCATATGGCCTGTTTCTGCTTGGTTCTGCCCTCTGCATCATCCCCTTCCACTGTCCCCCAATACACTCTGCGACACTCACCTTGGACCTCGACATGGACTGCCATATTGTGTTTGGTTACCAATGACACAGCAATCAGACTGCAGACTGAACTCTTCCTCTTCCGATGAACTTGTCATTCCCTAAAGGACTCTGGCTGGCCCTCCACGGGGCAACAATGTAAAGTGGGGTTTGCATGGCCCTGTACTGCTCCAGCTTCAACACTCCACTGAATGTGAATAAAACATTCAAATTCACACAGATGTGTCATGTCTATGATCATTCAAGTATGAAAGTATGGATGAATGTAGGGTCAGTGATTCCCCCTTACATCCATGTTGTTCATGTTGTGGGACTTGAGTCACAGGGTGCAACATTGCCGATTGCGGTCCGGGTGGCGCCGACACAACAACAGAGACACACGCATTAGTTACTTCCTTGTCCAGCCCAGAACTGAACCACGCCCAGAGCCCCGGGCTCATTGTTCACACCCCTACGCTGGACTGGCATACGCCAGCCCAGCCCACTCCGCTTACGCTTACAGGGGGGGGGACAAAGCTACATGTCCCAGGTCTTCCCTGTAGTGATCTGCTGATCACTGGTCTAGTTGTCAGCATGCCACAGCCACTCCCTGAGGGCTGGTTTACACCCACACCACACCCATCAAGCACAGGCGTCACAGGACATGTGACCCCGCCAATAAAAGGGGCCTACCACATCACATTGCCCACTGCCGGAGGTGACATGATGGCGTCCGCACCACGTGACTCAATCATAAAGGGTCCATGACCTGTGGCGCACTGGGTTAGTGGCACCCGATGCACTGCGGCCGGCACGGGCCTACCGCCACGGGATGGTGACTTGCGGTGCACAGAGTTGGTGGCACCCGATGCACTGCGCCCGGCACAGGCCTACCGCCACGGGACGGTGACTTGCGGTGCACAGAGTTGGTGGCACCCGATGCACTGTGGCCGGCACAGGCCTGCCGCCACGGGACGGTGACTTGTGGTGCACTGAGGTAGGGGCACCTGAAGAGCTGAGCGGGTGTGCAGCCTGCGATGATGCGTAGACCTCGATACACCGTCCTGCCAATCAATATTCGATTTGAATTGAGGGCCCTGCTGGAGCGCAGTGTACGCCGAAGGCAGCAGTCAGCACACACATGACTCCGCGGTGCAATGCCGCAGGGTGAGCTGGGGGCCTGTGGCGCGGAATCCAGCGATCGGCTGAGGAGGTTGCACCAGCACGTGGTGGGCCCTCTTGGAGACACGCCGGTGGCGGCAGGTGAGCATTGAGGCCTGGGTGCGCAGGGGCGGCCAGTCATCGCTGGGCAGCGGACCGGTCTGGGGACCAGGGCTGGGGTGCAGCAGGCGCACAGGATCGCTCAGGCACCACCGGTCACGGCGGCGGCCTCGTGGCTGGGTGGGGGGCACCGCCCTGGCAGACACTACCCTGCATGCGATGACGAGATGTGCGCGTGTTGGCTTGGGAGGTAGCCACCTCGTCTCCAGTGTAAATCTGGCTGTTGAAGGTGGTCGGCCATGTGTGTGTAGGCCTATGGACAGGATATGGCGCACACAGAGACACACGCAGTAGTTACTTTGGTGGCCATCCCGGAACTGAACCAGGCCCAGAGCCCTGGGCTATTTATTCATGACATACGCCGGCCAAGGCCACTCCGCTTACGCTTACAGGGGGGACGACAAAGCTACATGTCCAAGGTCTTCCACACTGCCTGAGGTAAGCTGTTTGCGTCCACTGTCCACAACACTACAAACACCAGCAGTATATGTCCACATGGACATGTCTGTGCTCTGCATACTGAAGTCTGTCCAGCACATCACCGCCACACTTGGCATTGTGTACATTCTTATTGATGGGTCACTTGCCTCCTTCGCACATACTTTGTTCCCACCTCTCCCCACATTCTGCAATTGTGTGGCAGAGGTGCCATGCCGTGGATGGTTTGTCAACATGGCTGGCCACGGTTACCACAGTTACTTGTGTTGTCATGTCTGGTAGTTGGGCCTGTTGATTGGCATGTTGTATGTGATTTTGTAACGTGTGCATTCCCACAGTTGTGAGTTGTATGATTGTGGAGTTGAGGTGTGTGGTGTGTTCAGTTGATACTTACCGACGAGCAGTGCATTTCCATAGGTGCCATCATCAAAGCGCTGGTTGGTGATGGACTTGCGGAAGATGTAGGAATCATGCACACTGCCTGGGAAGTTTGCGACGACATTCGTGAACAGGCCCCGGTGGTCCACTTTTGCCTGCACATTGATGGAATGCGTGTGGTTTCTGTTGCGGTTATTGTGTGCAGTGTCGGCAGGGGGCACAAGTAGTACATGTGTGCAGTCAATTGCCCCCAACACGTGCGGGAAGCCAGCTATGGCGTAGTTCCCTTGCTTGGTCTCCAGCTGTTCCTGCGCAGTGTGGGGGAAGTGAAGGTGCAGGGGTATCAAGCTGATGCAAACCGTGATGCTTACAGGTATGATAACTCCTGCATAATAAGACCTTAACAGAAGTTTGTGTGGTTGTAACCTTCCTTTTCTTTCCTACGAAGGTTACGCCCACACGAACTTCTGTTACGGTCTTTTTATGCAGGATTTATCATACCTGTTAGCATACCGGTTTGTCCAAGTGCAATACACTGTACCAGATTACGTTTGTGACTATACGGACGCTTGACCATTGTCACCATTTATCCAACAGGTTTCTGAATACTGACTTTCGGAATATGGAATTGTATTGGGGAGTTCCCGCAGCATATGCAGTTAATTGAATCCACACATTGCCCTGATGAAGTTCCCCGTTGGGAATGGAACGCGTTGGCTGAGCTTTTCGTATTGTTGATTTATGTATTTGTAATAAAGAACTGTTTTTACACTACTGTTGACTACTGGACTTCATGACCTGGCGCACCCCCATTTCAGTAACTACAATCTTGGATCTGGAGCACAGAGGCGTCAGGCAACGGCTGGCGTTGGGGTTGGTTGCGCAGGTACACTACGAATTGGAACTAGCGTGTGGTGCGGATACAGGGGCCCGCCGTTGCTTTTGTGGACATGCATCCAAGACATGTGTGAGGAAGTTTGATAGGGCTGGCTGTGAGACTCCTCCGAGTCTGGCTGTTGTTGGTTGGAAGGTACCAGAGGCCTACAGGTGCAGCACAGCCAGCAGCTTTGTCTGCGGAGGGATGTTGGTTGTCCGCTGTGTTGGTACCGCCAGCCTGTGGGCAATGTGGGTCAGGATGCGGAGGATGGTTATCCTTTTGAGCCTGTAGTGGGCAATGGCATCCTCTGGCATTGAGTGTCTGAGGCTGGTGCATTGTAGGAACGTCCGCTGTCTTCTTCTGTACTGCCTAGGTGGTAGTCCCGGGGGGGATGGTCCGGGGGGGGCCCTGGTGATGGCGGCGGTGGGTGTTGTGGCCCTCTTGGGTCTCCGAGCTGCAAGATCATTGGCTCCATGGCATCTGTTGGTCTTCAGATGTGGCTCTGGGCTGGGCTCCCTTTCATACTGCAGGTTGTCGTCCTGCTTAACACCAGTAAAAGGCAGGTGTTAAATCCCTGCTGCTAACGCGCCTTATCGCCTGTTTTTGATTCGCTTCGCCGATCTGGCTGGTCGTTGAGAATATCACGAAGTGGTGTTTTCGTGTGTTTTTGCACGGGAACGCCTACTCTGCATATCATTAGTGTTAGTTGTCGCTCTCATCCGTGGCAATGTTTTTTGCGGCAGCTATCGCTGGAAAACTGGCAAAATCGGCAGTTTGCACCAGCTTGAGAATAGGGCGATAATTCTATCGCCACTTTTGCGGCGCTAAAGTGCTGATAAATCGGCGATGAGTCCTTGAGAATATGCCCCAGGGTGTTATGTTAAGCCAGCAACAATGGTGGCAGCAAAAGTGAGGAGGTATCTGTGGAGGGGCAGGGGTCACACAACCCCTCCCTATCCAAAGGTATTTGCCTAGCTTTGTAGTGCAGGATGACACAGAAAAATGGTTTGTCTTCTTTGTGGTAGTTGGTCCCTGATGTACTGAGGGATAGGCTTTTGAATCTATAGAAGCAGAGTCTTACCAACACATGAAGTGTGCCATATTGTAAATGTTTGATCTGATCACAGAAGAGTATAGAAAAATGTTCAGGGATACCCACAAAGATGCACAGCAGTCCTGAGTGGACTTTGGAGATGTCTCAGTGAAGGCACTGGAAGGCTGGTGCTAGGGCAGTTCAGTTAAAACTTATGATGGGCTGTACAATTTATTTGTCGAGGAGCACCTAATTGAGCAGATAGTGGATTTAAAGCTGTCTAGCCGCAGAGAGCTGGGTAAGAGAGCTGATGAATGGATGCACACCTGGGCAGGAAGTGGCATTACTGGTTTTCCCACCACAATCATCTTTTAAAAAAGAAGCCTAGCAAGAGGACCTCACTTCCTATCACCCATCAGCAAATCCACTCATGGGCCCCACTGGACCCATGCCCCACCACATCTACAACCTGGGAATATCGCCAATCAGCACCACCCTGACCTACATCATCAAAATCTTTATCACATCCGCCACCTTCCTGAATGAATGAAAACTTGCTCAAATCAATGCAGTCCTCAAGAAGCCCACAGTCAACCCAAAAAAATTGAGCAACTTCTGACCTATCTCCCTGCTGCCCTATTCAGCCAAACTGATTGAGAAGGCCATCAACAAGCAACTCACAAATCACCTCGAACTTTATCATCTTCTAGACAGCAGTTAATCAGAATTTTGAGAGAACCACAGCACCAAAATAGCTCTCATCGAGGCCACCAACATCATTTAAATTATCCTGGACTAAAAGAAACAGGAAGTGACATCTCTCGATCGCACATCAGCCACCCGCACAGGAAGTGACATCAGTGAATTTCCCATCATCTATCTGGACAGAAAGTGAAATTACTGGTTTTCCCACCAAAACCATCTTTAAAAGAGGAGCCAAGTAACAGAACTTTATTTCCCATCACACATCATGGTGCCCTACTCTCCTCCCCTCTCCCAAGACCAACCTAATGGCAGCTGCAACACAGAAACACAGACATACAGCAGACATGCCACTGGCATGCCAAAGGCAAGCCCAGCTGCGCCCATCTAGGTCTGGACCATACCCAGCGCCAGGAACCCTGGTCCGATCGCCTTTCAGTGATACTCCACAGCACTCCTTAGGTTGCTAAAGCCTGGGTGCCACTCCCCCAACTGCTGCTGTGCTGCGCCTTACACTATAGTAGGAGTTTTTACATGCACCCTTTGCCAATTCTCCAGCAGTCACCCGCCCACATCCCCACGCAAATAGTAACAATGCCCTCAGCACCCCCTCCCATCACACATGCCAAACAATGCCTACACCTCCACCCTAGATCACTTGCCACAGCAAACCCACAAGTCAAAACCTTTTTGCATTCATGCTTCTCAACACATGATTACTCAGCAAATATACAACCAAAATATGGGACATGCTGAGCAGCAATGCACCCGACATCCTTTTCATCAGAGAGACCATGCTCAAGTGATCATCAGCTCATGACATTCCAATGGCAATCACAGTGGGTTACTAGATCGCTCGACAGAAACGCCTTCACCAGCCAGGAGGAGGACTCGCTATCATCTACAAGGAATCCATCAAATGCACAATATCCACAGAGACCGCCACCGCCTTCATGGAACACCTGCACTTTAAGCTGCAAATCTTCGTAAACCTCGCCCTGAATGAAACCCTTGCATAACGACCACCCGGACCCAATGCCACCTTTACCAATCTAATCAGCGACTTTGACGCTTCGCTCACCATGGACTCCAGCACCTACATTTTCATTGATGACCTTAACTTTTACCTGGAAGACTGAAACAACCACTGCTCCACACCACTCCTCGAAAGCTTGAGCAACATCAGACTCACCAAGCTCATCTCAGAACCAACATACACCGCAGTACACACACTGGATCTCATTTCACCATAAACAACACCATGAAATACAATTCCACCATGCTGCTCAAATAGACCAACCACTCCATCATCCACTTCCAAATCAACATAACTCAAGTCAACACCCCTACCAGGTTCAGCATTTCAAGCCACAGTTGGGGCAAAATCACAGAAGCAGACTGGCTCAGCGCCCTCAGCACTGATCAACCAAGTCCTACAGACGGCATCAACAACTACAACAACTGGATCAAGACTGAGGGTGGGCGTAGTTGGCGGAGTACCACTGCACGGAATTCTGCGGATTTGAACATAAACTCCACTCCGTTCCGTCTCATCCCAATAAATAAAACAAAAACCTCACATACCCTTGATAAAATAAGAAGTAACTCTATCTTTACATGCAAAAATGCATATAGTCATTTCATGAAAGTGAAAATGAAAATACAGCAAGCAGTGAGAGAGGTGATGATTTTGGTGTCGTCCCTAACCTAGGGAGAGAACCAAGCAGATGCCTTGAACACAAAGAGCACATCATGCTGAACGATTCGGTGGTGGTCCCATCCTCCTAGGACCACCCCAAGCACAGTTATGGGCAAAAATACAATCCCAACCAAAGGCCCTGCAAAGCATTATGGGATGATCTTCTAGAGTGCAGTGAATATTATAGTATCGAATATAAAAACATTCCTCAAGGGGCAGGCTCTCGGGCTCAGCTGAGAGCTAATACTATAATATTCACTGCACTCTAGAATCTCGCCCCATAATGCTTTGCTGGGCCTTTGGTTGGCATTGTATTTTTCCCCATAACTTTGCTTGGGGTGGTCCTAGGAGTATGGGACCACCACCGAATCGTTCAGCATGATATGCTCTTTGTGTTCAAGGCATCTGCTTGCCCTCCCCCTAGGTTAGGGGTGACCCCAAAATCATCACCTCTCTCATTGCCTGAAACTTTTCAAAGTTCACTTTTGTGAATTGGTTATATGTTTTTTTTAGCATGTAAAGGTAAAGTTGATTTATCACAGGTTTGTGGGTGCAATAGCTAACTCCACTACATGCCAGAGTCGGAATTATTGCATGAATTCTGTGTTTTAAATGTAATGCGCTAGCGGAGCGGACTTTATTGCCCATGGTTAATCAAGACCTGTGCAGACTCTTTCGCACCCATCAAACCCAACAAGCATACTGGATCAAACTAGAAGTCCAGCTAGTACACAGTAGATGTTTCAAGACACAAAACAGCATTATAAACAACTAGAAAGGAACTGAAGAGCCAACCATGACACCACCAACAGACCTACCTACAAGGCTGCCCTAGACGCTATCACCAGCAAATAAGAGACACCAAGAAAAAGCACTAGTGCACCACATTGAACGAAGCTCCAGCACCTGCAAGGTGATCTTCGCAATCATCAAGGATTTCACTTCACCCTCAACCACTTTCAACAACATTGCTACCTCCCAACAACTCTTCTACAACCTATCCAACTTCTTCCACAGCAAAATAGCAAACATCTACACCAACTTCTCACACCAATCAAACCCCAGAGAACTGATCGCTAACCTATGTACCACCAACCTAGACAGACACAGTGGCAATCATGCAGATCATCCACGCAGGGGCCCCACTGGACCCATGCCCCCACCACATCTACAACCTGGGAACAGGTATTGATTCGCCCTCCCAAATAATAGAAAATACTGCACCCTGACACAGAGGCACACACAGGGCAAAGCAATAAAAACACCTTGAAATGGATTTCACTCTCATAAAATGAGGCACATCAAAATACAGTTTTCAGAATAAGGCATGGAGGGCCATATTATCAAGAACCGCGATAACATTATCGCCGCTTTAGCGGCAGCAAACTGCTGCTAAAGCGGCGATAAGGGCTTGATAATATGCCCTATAGAATTCCAATAGAAGCACAGGTTCTGGTGTCAAGGACATCAAACCTGGGCTTCTAATGGAATTCTATAGGGCATATTATCAAGCCCCTTATCGCCGTTCTTGATAATATGGCCCGGAGTTTTATTTCTACAACACTCTCTAACAAAAAGGCTTTCCAAGATGTTGTCAAATGAACAACATTCAAATGTATATAGAGATATATATATGTATATATGTGCAAGCAATAATAACACACTTATAAGTAAGCAAATGCAAGGAATAAAATACTTGGAATAAAATACATGCAGATAATAATACTGGGCGTCCACTGCACGAGATAAGAAAGATATATACACTAAGGGGCATATTCACAAGGAGCTATCGCCGAATTAACGGCACTTTATCGCAGCCAAAGTCGTGATCAATCTGCCCCCCCATTCACAAGCCCGTGTTAACAGCCCACAGCACCAGTTTACCCGCGATAGCAGCCGCAACATCGCCACAGAGGACCCTCGCAAATATCGCTAATGAGATGCAGAGTAGGCGTTCCCGTGACAAAAGCAGAGACAACAGCACACCTCAACATTCTCAACGACCAGCCACATCCACGATAAAAACACAAAACAGGCGATAAGGCGCGTTAGCACCAGGAAATCTACACCAGCTCTGACCTGGTGTAAACTCAGACGGCAGCCAGCACCACAAAAGGGAGCACAGCCCAGGGCCACATCCGAAGGGCAACAGATGCCATGGAGCCACCCATCATGTGGCCCGGACAACCAAGAGGGCCACAACACCCACCACCACCACCCCCAGGACCCCATCCCACACCCGGAACACCCCCCCCAGACCAACACAGACGCAGCGCAGACAAAGACAGGGGAACCCCAGGAAACGTACCAGCCGCACAGACCCAACATCTGACAATGTCACCTTCCACTGCAGGCTGAAAGGGACAACCAACCTACGCATCCTGACCATCATCGCCTAACAGTCCTACGGCAACAACACAGCGGACAACCAACATCCCACCCCACACAAAGCTGATGGCGTGGCTGCACCTGTTGGCCCCTGGGACCCCCCATCCAACACCCGCCAGAGTTGGAGGAGTCTCACAGCCAGCCACATACAAGTCCCCCACACCTGTCCTGGACATCACCATCACCCTGGTACCCCAGTCCCGATACGTACAACACAAGGCGCAGGATCCGCTGGAGACCAAGCAAGGACCATACGCCATAGCAGGATGCACGCACGTGTTGGGGGCAACACACAGCACACATGTACTACCTGTGACCCTTGGTGACACAGCACACAATCACCGCAACAGGAAGCACACGTCTCACACCAATGTGCAGGCAACAACAGAACACCGTGGAACACCCAACAATGTTGCATCCAAATACACAGCCAGTGTGCATGATGCCTTCATCCTCCAACAGTCCATCATCAACCAGCGTACTCAGGATGGCAACAAGGGAAATGTACAGCCCCTTGGCAATATACAAATGAACATCCCACACACCTCAACACCACAACCATGCAACTCACAACTCTGGCAATGCACACAAAATCACATACAACAGGCACAACAATATGCCCACCCACCAGACATGACAGAACAACTTACAATGTCCACATGGGCAAGCCCTGAACATGACCCAGCAACGGCATAGCACCTCAGCCACACAATAGCCAATTGTGGGGAGAGGTGGCAACCAGGCATGTGTGAAGGATGCAGTAGAACAGAGGTCTTCAATCTGTGGGGCGCGACCCCCAGGGGGGCCGTGAAGTCCTGGGAAGTGGGTCGCGCATTTCCAGGCCTCACTTCTGCCTGGAATCTAAAGTGCTCTCCCTTGTGGAAACCGTACTGCTTCATACCGGTGTTTAAAATGCTTCAGCTGAAGTTAATTGAGTCTCCTGTGAAAGAAAGAGGCTGGGCAGACAGGTAAAACAATCCTTCATGCCAGGTTGCCTGAATGAAATGCAATTGTGTGTTATGAGTTAATCTGCAAATGTAAAGGGTGCTTGGGAGCGATTCTGGCCTTAATTGCTTTGTGTTGGCAAAGATTTGGTTTTGTTTTGAGTGCTGGTAGGAAGAGTTGACAACTGGGCTGTGAAGTGCATGCTTTTAATCATAATTTACACAGAGCTTAGTACCCTTGAGGAGGGGTTGAAGGGACAGTTATGCAAAAAAATGCATCACTTATGCTCCCGTGTTACTAAAATTTACATTTTGGAAGCTCCATTTTATCCTAAAACTATTTGCACAGTTTGTAGCTGTCTATTTAATAATGTGTGTAATGCAAAAATAAAATAATGACTTACACATTCACAGTGCTTTCTGTCACAGGCTGTGACCTCTTAGCACTAAAAATGCACAAGTCACTATTCTCCACTGCGCCAACCAAATTTAATTCTGTGGCTCTCTGGTTCCACACAGATTTTTTTTAATTTTTATTTATAAAGTTTTATATAGCGCTAGCTAGACCCGTGGGTATCAGAGCGCTTTACATACACAAACGCAAATAAAAGATTGTATAACATCGCAGGACATGTGGATGCATAAAAATATAAGCAAAGACATAATACTTATGTATCCAGTGAGGGGAGAAGGACGCAGGTGGTTGACAGTCAGAAAACCACCATCCTTGAAGGTCAAAGTGAGTGGGTTGTCCATTAGGTTATTGATGCCTAAGATGGTTGACTTGGTCGGTAAAGCATTGGTTGAGGAGAAAGAGTTTCAGGTCCTTTTTGAAGCAAGAGAAGGAGGGGTTGCATCTGAGGTCGATCGGGAGTGCGTTCCACATCCTGGGTACGTTGCCAGAGAAGGACCGGCACTGGGTCGTTTTATTTTTCAGTTTCGGAGGGATGGGAAGAAGTGAGCTGCTTTTACTAGTTTGCTGTTTAGGTAGTTTGGGGATTGGGTGTGAAGGGCCTTGTGTGTGATGCAGGCCAGTTTGTAAATACATCTACCTTCCATGGGAAGCCAGTTGAGTGCGTTGAGGGTTGGTGAGATGTGTTCAAATCTTTTTACACCAGTTATGAGTCGAGCTGCCATGTTAAGGACTGACCTTAGCGGGGCTAGGTGAGCTTTTGGTGACCCTGTTAGGATGGCGTTTCCATAGTCCAGTTTAGAAAGGACTAGGGATTGTATTATTGTCTTGAGTTCATCTTGGGGAATGAAAGGTTTAATTTTCTTGAGGTGTTTTAGAGAGTAAAGCGCACTTTTTGCAGAGTTCTGGATGTGGTCCTTCATTGACAAGTTCTTATCCAGGGTAATGCCTAGTGACTTTACTGAGTCGGATAGGATGAGGGAGCAGTTTAGAGCATCAAGCTCCTTGAGCCAGTCTTGAATTGGTCGGTGGTTACTTTTCGGGGAGAACAGAATTAATTCCGTTTTGTCCGGGTTCAGTTTTAAGTAGTTTGCGTTAAACCAGGTTTGGATCTTGGTTAGCGTGACATTGAGGTGTCGGACGTCACTGGGCGATTTGATTTTGTAGTATATTTGTGTGTCATCTGCATATAGGTGGTATTGAACCCCTGCTTGTTTCAAAATAATTGCAAGGGGTTCCATGAAGAGATTGAAGAGGGATGGTGAGAGGATCGATCCTTGCGAGACTTCAAGTTTGACTCGTGTTGGTACAGAGAGGCAGGAGTTGATTTTAATCTGTTGCGAACGGTGCTGAAGGAAGGAAGTGAACCATTCTAGTACTGTGCCATTAATGCCACATCGCCTCTTCAGAGTCTCAAGTAAAGCTCGATGGTTTACTGTGTCAAATGCCGCTGATAAGTCAATAAGGGTGAGGAGGCAGGCTTCACCTTCATCTAAGGCTCTGTGGATATCATCTGCAATATTGAGCATCGCTGTTTCGGTGCTACAAACTTTCCTGACACCCGACTGAAAGGTGTCGAGGAGGTTGAAGTCGTCAATATATTTGTTAAGTTGTTGGAGAACGCACTTCTCCAATGTTTTAGCTAGGAACGGAAGGTTGGAGATAGGTCTGAGGTAGTTGAGCTCGTTGGGGTCGGCCCCTGGTTTCTTGAGTATAGGTGTGATTTGTCCTAGCTGAAGGGAGTCTGGGACACAACCTGATGTGAGAGAGGAGTTGATGATTTTTGTCCAGAAAGGGGCAATGATGTGGTTGAGTTTTTTTACTACTGTGGATGGGAGGGGGTCCATAGTGTGGGAAGTAGGCTTTAAGCTTGCAATTATATTGAAGACTTCGATTTCCGACATGAGTTTGAAGTTCGACCTCTGCAGTGCATTAACTAATAAAGGTTTCATAATGTACTACAGTGCATTTCCCACTGAGTAACAACTTTTAAAATTGTATTTTTCATTTAAGCTGCCCATTATTTTATATGTACCTACCTGATGGTGAAAGACCTAAAAAAAAACAAAAAAATATTTTGGGGCTGATTTATGAGAGGCTTGTGCCGCCGGAGCGTCACTTTTTTTTGAAGCTCCGGTGGCAATCATATCTGTGAGGCAACGAAAAGTCACCCTGCGAGGCTTTATATGGCCTCATACATATGGAGTAATACAAAGCAGCACAAGTCGCTGCCTTGCCTTAGTCTGTCAAGTATGTTTTCTATGGGCATTGTGGTGGGTGTTCCCACGCAACACCCATAGATTTTGATGCTGCCTCAGATTTACAAAACCATGTAAACCTGGAGCAGCGCCAAAACCTTACGCCTCCCCACAGCAGGCGGAACGAGGATAAATGTTTTAATTTCTCCTCTTTTTTTCCTCTTTCCATGTGTGTTGCATTCTGCAGCTCACATAAAAATAGGAAAACGCCTCTCAGGATTGTTTTTGTGCAGAAAGGAAACAATCCTGCCTACATTGGCGCTAGGCAGCAATTTGTGCACCAACTCAGTGGGAAAGGACAGGAATGCACCATATTTCATAAATGAGGTGCATTCCTGCCCTTTCACATTGGCGTAGGCCAGTGCAGCAAGAAGACTTGCGGCGTTGCCCTATGCCAATTCCTCATAAATGAGGCCCTTTGTTTTCAGCCACACCTTTGACAACGCTTCCACGCTCACTGACCTTTGGTATGATAAACAGTGTTTAATATTATTTCCCCACTGTAAAAATGATTTGCTATGGGAATTGGGGATGTTTATGGTTATCGATAGTTGTCAATGATGAGGAGTAACAAGTTCTAGAAATTTTTGTCAGGAGGGGGTCCTTACCCCTAAAAAATCTTGACAGGGGGGTCTCTGCATCAAAAAGTTTGAAGACCTCTGCAGTAGAACCATGATTGGGAAAGTACACAATGCCAACAGTGCCGGAGATGTGCTGGACACCTCGCAGTATGCAGAACACACCCATATCCATGGCGACATACACCGCTTGCGTATGGAGTGTAGTGGACAGTGGACGCCACCATGTCACCACAGCCAGTGGGGGACATCGCGGAAATGTTGCCTGTTACGCCCCCCCTAAGCGTCAGTGGAGTGGGATGACCCGGCGTACACCACGCCAGTGTAGGGGTGTGAATAAAAAGCACGTAGGCCTGGGCGTGGTCCCCTTCTGGAAAGACCAACGTCGATGCCAGCGCGGTGCCTCCCACCCCGCCACGAGGCAGACGCCGTCCTCGTGAGCCGAGTTGCCTGCGATGCAGTGCGCCTGCAGGTCCCCGGCACGCTGGACCACGAACACGTCAGGCCCGCCCCTGCACAGCCAGGCCACACTGATCACCTTCCGACACCGGTGTGTGTCAAGGAGGGCCCACCACGTGCCGGCGCAAGCTCCAAGCCCGAGTCCCGTGAACTTGGCAGTCAGCTCAGACCACCAGGCCTCCATGACACAGGCCCGCTTTATTCCCTTTTCGTTGACGTACTCCACTGCCGCCCCCGGACTACTCCTCGGACCAGTAGGTCCCACATGTGGAACTGTGTCTTGAGTCATGAATGGCAGTGACCCCATATCCCGGCCAGCGGCCACAGCACCAGACCCCCCAGTTCAGTGAGGCATAGTTCCATATGGGCATCTTGTGACACGTGGTGCCACTAACCCTGTTCAACGCCAGCCTGCTACACGTGGTGCCACTAACCCTGTTCAACGCCAGCCTGCTACACGTGGTGCCACTGAACCTGAACTACGCAGGCCGGTGGGGCCATTCAACCTATGCCGGCGACACAAGGTGAATGGGCCGTGCTGACCGCTGCCTCAGGCCTACACCACGGTCAGGTAGGTCACACATTTGGAACTGAGTCTTGATTACACCATGGCAGTGTTAGTAATCCTTCTGGAACTACCCCGACTTAGAGGAACGGTTTTGGACATCGGAACAAGGCAAACCAGAAATGTTATAATAATATTGACGAGATGGAAAATCTTTTGCTAAAGGATATTTAGCCCTTATATATATCAGACGTAAACTCAGATGAACATATTCCTAGACGTTGGGATAACTCTAAAGGGCCTACAGCAGCATTGAACCTGCACATAATATGGATTTTATCCACCAAGCACCAGTCGTGTGCCTAGAGAACCCCTGGTTTTCACCATTGTGAATGCCTGACTGGAAATTATTGGTCCTGATGAAGGAGGCAATGATCCACCGAAACGTGCGTTGACCTACACTAAGGGAGTTCGATTTACTATAAAGGTACAGTGGATAATAAGATTGATTTAGCACAACCACTGAAACGAACAGCAAAAGGATTTGATCAAGAGTTCCCGGGTTTAACACACATTGTTTTGTGTATGGATGTTTGGTATGGTTGTAAATTGTATGTTTGTGGTGTATGAATGATGGATGTTAGTTCTTGGGGTTTGTACTAAATATATATGAACATGCTTTAGATATTGTTTATTGTCTCATCTTTATGAGCTTGGGTCAATCTATTTATGTTGATGCTGCCGTTATCACATAAGATTATTCTGTTGATTGTCTGTAAACAATATGAATTCATGTCTTTTATTTGAAATTATTGATAATAAATTTGTCTTTGTGAAATGCAAAAAATTAGTATGATGAATACAGAAAAAAGAAAATAAATATTTTTGATATTTTTACTAATAATGAGATTGTCTGAGCCGTTTATGACATGACATGCCTGCCTTTTTGAGTCTATATTATCAAATAATTAGTGGTCAGACAAGAGTGGTTTCTTAGATATTTGTTTTTTCCCCCTTACTCTTGGACCTTCAAAGCATTCTTAGGGGGTACCTTCTTTCCATGTACACCATGGCAGTGAACATTATTTAAGGCAGAGAACTATTCACCAAACACCCTTCGATGTGGTGGCAACAAGTCTGTGCCTGGCATCACAACCACACATGTCTGTGGGCCTACGCGGACCACTCCCCTCGGCCTACGCTGCGCTCGAGTGGGATCACAGAATTGGAACTGAACATCGGTAATTCAAAAGGCTGAATACATGTCTTCGCACGCACGGAGAGGCGTAAGAGGATGACGCGTTGCAGGCCGGAGGGAACAGGATCATCGTCACGGAGGTGATTGAACACCACCGACAACTGCCACTGTGTCACTAACTCTGTGCCCCGCGAGCCAACGACAGGTGGCTGTGGGCCCATGCTGACCGCTGCCTCCGGCCTACACTGCGGTCCAGTAGGTCACAGAGACTTGATTTGGCAATGTTAGAGTTCACATCTGTGTACCGGCATCATCGCAGACTGCATCCCCTCTGAGCACCTGTGCCACTAAGTGTGTTCCCCGACATTCATGGACACTCACTGGTCGTACATTGGTGGCGTTTGTGTCAATGGAATAGGGGCTAGTTTTCATCCTCATGTAGCTGATCCCGAATTGTTGGTGACAACGAGGGTTGCGCTTTCCACTCCTCAATTTGCTGCTTCCGGATAATATCAGACCTTCCGCATCATGCCCTGGAGGACACCTTCCACTGTCCCCCGCAACACTCCGCAACATACACCTCGGACATTGATGTGGACCTGCTCAGGTCGCATGGCCCATCTGACTGCACCGCAAGTCACCGTCCCGTGGCTGGGTGCCTGTGCCGGCCGCAGTGCATCCGGGGCCACTGACTCTGTGCTGGTCACGCCTGGGACACCTTCTTCTGAGACATTGATTGGCCTCTGTAGCGATGGTCTTGGGGTCATTAACGCCATGTGTCTGTGGCCCTGCGCTGTCCGCCTCCTCCGTCCCCAACTGCGGGCCACCAGGGCCCACACATGGCATTGAGTCTTGACCGGCCCGGACGTCGCATCACCGCAGGAGGCACACGCCACCACGGCAAGGACCAACTCCAACCGCCATCTGCCAGAGTAGTAAGGGTGGTCCTGACAGACCTACGGAGTTGGCCAGACCTGTCGTGGATACCATCATCGGCCTGCTGCCCTGCTCAGCACTCCAGGTGCCAGTGACTCAGTGCACTGCAAGCCTTTGTCCGTTACTGATTGAGTTTTGTGCTGTTGTGAGATTGCGCAGCAATGTCACCTCATGCAGTGTGGAAGACCTGGGACCATGAGGAGGAGGATGTGTCAAGTGTGTGGACGGGAGAAGGCACAGACAATGGGAGGGCAGGTGGCAGCAGCCCCAAGGCAGGAATGCAGACTGGTGGCGGTAGTCAAGCTACACACCCAGATCTGATACTGTTTATTGCGCTGTGGACTGCGGACGCAACTGTCACCTCAGGCAGTGTGGGAGACCTGGGACGTTGATGAGGAAGTTGATGCAGGTGTACCACACCCCACTGCATCTGCATCAGGACTAACCCGAAGGGACACAATCCTAGCAATTCCTTCACATGAGCGCACTCTTCTCTAGTGCCCCTACCTCAGTGCACTGCAACTCACGGAACGTCCAGACTGAATATTGGGTGACCTCTGTCCTTACTCCGGATCCCTCCATGTTGCTCTGCATTTGACTCTGTTATGCTGGTGTTTTCTGTTTCCATGACACTGGTGTCCACTTTTCAGGTTGTTGCCAGCACCAAGCACTCCGTGCGGGCTGGCTTATTTTTCACCCCACACACATCCAGCACAGGCGTCACTGTACATGTGGCCCAGCCAATAAAGGGGCTGGGCTCACATGCCCGTAGCCAGTTCAACATGATATGTGCATGTGTCTCTGTGGGGGTGTGGCTCTCCTTTGTGGGTGTAGGTGGTCCCTGAAGGGTATCGGACACCCACGTATGTGTTCTAGTTCGCATTCCATGGTTTCGGCAACACCCTCACCTGTTGGGCCACCTCCTTTTGGCTTTCTGCCACCTGGCATTGGGATGCCATGTGTGGGTGGGTGACGTGTTGTGAGGCAGCCGTGATTGCGGGTGCTTCATGCTGTGTGGTCTGTTGCAGAGTCTGGGTTCTCCTCTGAGTAGCTTGTCTGCCCTGGTCCTGGTGGTGGGTTGTGTGGGATGTCCATGGGCTGTTGTAGGGCGTCGGGGTCGGGGGTGTGGTGTTCGTCTCAGGCATCACTGATGGGTTGTCTGTTCAGACCTGCTGGAGGTGTTTGTCCCTCTGCATTGTGAAGGGGAGGTGCATGTTGGCATTGTGTTGGCGCCTTGTTCTTGTCGGCATGCAGACTGTGTGACAATGTACATTGTGACTGTTTGGGCGGTGGTGGCTATTTGAGTTGGGACAGTGTACATTTGGCCTACATGGCTGATGGGGGTTGTAGGGGTAGATGTGCATCTCACAGTTCCCTGCTCTGTCCAATGTGATTGTTCTGTTTCTGCACATGGGTGGACCCAGTTGTGTCCCCTGTTCTGCAGTGTGGGTGTTGCACTTTGTGCCACATTGTCATGGTATGTGCTGTGATTGCTATGTGTTTGTGCTGCAGTGTGCTACGAGGATGGGGGACATGTCCCTGGGTAATTGTGGATGTGCAGTGTGCTACACCTCATTGTGCATGTGTGGCATTGTGCCCATCACCCCCATCCCTCCAGTCCCTGTTGGATCCTCACCCTGTTGTTGTTGTGTCAGGTCCTGTCGAGCTGTGTCCGTACTCCCTACTCCTTGCACACTCTCCACACTGATGACTGTGGCCTGGCTTTCCTCCTGCTTCTCCTGTGTCGCTGGACTGCCACCTCCTGTCGCTGTTGCTGCCTTCCTGTTGGCAGCAGATTTGTGCCTGGTTTAGGTTGTCACGTCCTGGCGGAGCCTCTTGGCCTCCTGGATTGGCCTCCTGGGCTCTGCGACTGCATTCCAGCCGGTCTGCTTGTGGGTTATTTGCTGGTAGTGTTCTGTCGCCTCCGTGGCCTTGGTCTTGTTTTCCTGTGGTCTGCACCCCGTCTTCCTCTCCATTTTCTCCTTGGCCTTCCCCGACCCCGTTGTTCCTTGCTGGTGGTCTGTGGGGGTTGTGGGGTTTGCGTTGCCCTCTGCGCTGGGTCAGGGTGCATGAATGTTGCTACGTGCTTTGGCTTGTTTCTGGTGTGTTGTGCCTGTGGTTTTTATGGTGCAATTGCCTGCCAGACGCTTGGGAGTTGCAGGCCTGAGGCTGCTTTTCGCAGCTTTTTGTACCGCGATTGACCTCATTGCATCATTTCTCGCGTTCGCGTTTCGCATTTTTTGGGCGTGGTGTTGATTTCCATGCTGGCATTTGACGCGTTATCTGGTGACTAACGCATGGTACCGCCTTTTTGTGAATTCCACGTTGACACAGGGTTATTTTCCCATGATAGGCTGCGTTATTGAAAGTTGCGTTACGCTACTCTTGCGGTAGTTATCACACGTTCTTGTGAATATGCCCCTAAATACATCAGATGATTATAACCACCGGAGACTTGAATGTGCACACAGACACACTCACACATCACAATACCAATAATCAAGAAGAAAACACAGATGATTGTAACCACTGGAGACTTGAATGTGCACACAGACACACTCACACATCACAAAGTCAGTAATCAAAGAAAACACATAACCGGCTGCAAACACTGCATCTTAGCCCACTCCAGACTGTGGGATTCAAAGCCGGGGTCAAGAAACTCAGCAAACCGGGCACGGCTACACTGAATTCGACACGTCCGTCATTCATTCAGGTTCCAAACAAGTCCCGTTTTCCAAGTCAACAAACCCCAGTTTTATAATCTCAAAGCACTAGAGGTTTCTGAGAGGACCTCCTCTGCGCCAAGGAAACTTAGTAGAGTTGGCCACTCTCCATGCAAGCATTCCAAACGCAAAAGAGTTCTCACATATCCTTCTACGCTCTCACATATTCCAGCCCCTTATCTTAATGAAGCTTGAGAAAGTAGAAAAAAATCGCCAAAAGTACAGAAAACAATCTCTAAAAGTAGAGAAAACAATCTTGAACGTGGATAGCCTAAACAACTTGAGTAATCTGGGGGCCTGCCTGTGTGCGCAAAACTCAAGCAAGACAGAGTCAGAATTCAAGATGGCATGAGGGCATGTCAAAGCCAATAGTAAGAACTTCATAATACTTCCCAATGTACAATATAATGCACATTTGTGCACCACTGACTATAGCACTACACACTTCATCTCCTAATGTACAACATAATGCACATTTGAGCACCACTGCATATAACACTACACTCTGAGACCAAGAAGTACATTCCACACAACAACTGAGCTATTTCTGACCCATCTCCCTGCTGCACTATTCAGCCAAAATGATTGAGAAGGCCATCAACAAGCAACTCACAAATCACCTCAAACTTTACCATCTTCTAGACAACACTTAATCAGGATTCAGAAGGAATCACAGCACCAAAACAGCACTAATCAAGGCCACCAACCTCATTTAAATTATCCTGGACTGAAAAGAAACAGCAGCCCTCTACCTTCAACACTGTCTCCCACAACACCCTCATCAGAAGTCTCCACAAGATTGGCATACAAGGATCCGATCTCAAATTGATCTGTTCCTTCCTCACAGGAAGAGCCCAAAGGATTAGGCTGCCACTCTTCACATTAGAGACCAAGAAATTGATATGCAGAGTCCCACAGGGATCATCCCTCAGCCCCACCCTTTTCAACATATACATGAAACCGGTCTAGCAACAACATCCGATCACAAGACATCACTGTCAATTCCTACAGCAATGACACTCACCTTATCCTGTCCCTGACAAACAAGACAACCAACTTCATCAACTGCATGACCATGGTAGCAGACTGATGCAACCCAACTGCCTGAAGTTCAACTCTGACAAAACTGAAGTACTGGTTTTTGGCAACAAGACCTCCCCATGGGACTCTACCTGGTAACTGTTGGAGCTAGGACCAACACCCAAACCCATAGACCGCACAAGAAATGTAGGGATCATCCTAGACAATAAGCTCAACATGATGGCTCAACTCAATGCAGCGTGCACTTCCTGCTTCCACATCCTATGCATGCTGAGAAAGATCTTAAAATGGTTGCCTCAGAACATCAAACTGAACATTGCACAAGCACTCATCACCATCAGGCTGCACTACATCAGTACTCTCTATGCTGGAGTCTCCAAACAAGTACTCCTACACAGCCACTAGATCATCCAGAACACTGCCGCAAGGCTCATATTTGACTTCCCACCCCACACCCACATCACACCGCACCTCAGGAAACTTCACGGTCTCCCCATTCACAAGCGCAGCCAATTCAAACTTCTCGCACAATCATACAAAAGCCCTAGACAGCACAGGACCAGAATACCTGAACAGTTGCATGCACTTTCACCAAACCACAAGACACCAATGCTCTGCCTCACACTCCCCACATCCACAAATGCAAAACTGCACCTAAGACATTGAATGACCTCCCTCAACACATCAGAGCCTCCGCCTCCTTTCTTGAGTTCCATAAGAAGCTGACATCCTGGCTCTTCGTATAAGCACCTTGGAGACTACACATCTGCCCAAGCACCTGGATACCCTCTTGGGTAATTAGTGAGCTATACAAATCAACATAACAAAGAGGAGAGCAACAAGGATAAAACGTGAGAGTTCTCATAAAGTCAGCACAAACCTGCCTAAGAGAGGGAGCCCTATGACTCTTCCAAGAATAAGAGAAGAAGGTACAACTGAAAGCATTTAGATCCTCTGAAGGCTGGAGTGAGCTATAACTGCCATCAGTCTGGACACAAAAAAGGAGAATTTATTTGTTACAAGAAGCCCCCCACCAGTGGCCAGTCCCATAGGATTACTAGTGCAAGAATTGGGATGGAAATTTGCCTAGGGGATTTCAAGGGGTACACTGTAGTCACCTTTGTATCTGTGGGTGGGCTGGAGTACAGGCAGTGGCCTGTATTAAGGGTAGAGGCTCTGAGGGATACTGGATCCAGCATGACCGCTGTGTTGGGTAAGTTGGTTTCCCCAGAGCAGACCGTTCCACATGTCCTGTACAAGGTAGTAAATGTTGACACTGAGGTGAAATTGCATCCTATTGTCAATGGTCACCTTTGAATAGGGAATAGTTACTGACCTGAAGAAACTAGCTTTGTCCCTATCATCCCACTGGAGTGTCTGTTAGGAAATGATCTTGAAACCTCTGCTTGGTCTGAGGTAGAGAAAAGGACCCTCGCAAAAATCCTGTGTCTACCTGAATGGGTGTGTGGAACCACAGGAACCAAACCGCATGTCAGGGTAGTCAATGGACTTGGAGCCTGGAATAATTGCCCAGGCACCCACAACTAAGAGAAAGGGTAAAAGGTCTGGGAAACCAGACTTCCAAGTTCCCAGGGCCCACAAGGATTCTGATGCTCAAGGGGATGACCTGGGACTTGTAGGGGAAGGTGACACCCTAGGAAATTTACCAGAGCCAGCTGAGCTGCAAGGGGCAGGAGGACCCTCCAGGGAGGAGTTTTGTCAAGGTCAGAGGACCTGCCCTACTCTTAGACCTTTGGCATCAGGCTGATGTCTAGAAACAGGGAAATACCAGTGGATGCCATAGAGTCACTGGGAGGATGATGCTGTGTATAGTGAGGCCAGCGACCCAAAACCTGAAGCAGCCAGGAAATTGGTGGTCCTCCAAATATACAGGGCCTTTCTCTTGAATTTGGTAAATGATTTCCCCTTGGCTGGACATCTAAGGCAGACCAAGACCTGATACAGGTTGGGTAGCCACTTTTACTGGCCCCAGATGTGAGAGAAATTGAAGGAGTTCTGTTGTTTCTGCAGAGAAGGTGAAGATGTTCTGTCACTCCTATTCCACCTTTCAAGCCAGTGGCAAGGCAGGAAGGGAACCACAGGCTCCCTTAAGTCCCCTGCTTGTGGTTAGGACACCCTTTGAGAGGGTAGGGATTAACATTGTTGGTCTCCTTGGCCTTCCAATAGCGTTAGAGAATAGGTTCATTCTAGTGGTAGTGGACCATGCCACAAGGTACCCTGAAGAAATACCGCTAAGGACTGTGACTCCGCTCTCAGTGGCCAGAGCCTTGCTTAGTGTCTTCACCAGAGTGAGGTAATATGCAACAGGGTAATATTCGGCAGGGGGACATGTGGGATGAATGTGGGGTGACTTATGTTCACCACCTATTATCACCACTAAGCAATGGTCTGTTTTAAAGGTTCAACAAGACCATGAAAGGCATGATCATGAGTTTGTCTGACAAACTCAGGAGGAAGTGGGATGTCCTACAGCCATGACTTCTGTTTGCCTACAGGAAGGTACCACAAAAAGGGAATGGGTTTCATCTCCTTTGAGCTTCTATATGGGCACCCTGTGAAAGGACCCATAAGTCATGTCCGAGTAGGATGAGAGAAACTTTACGTAGAGTCGAGCCTGAGTAGGATGTAGTGCACTATGTACTGGGCCTGCCTTCTCACATGGCAGAGTACATGTAGAAGGAAAACAAGAATTGGAGGCCAGCTAAGACCTTGTAAAGTGCTAGTATGACCAAAAGGCTATCTTGGTTGAGTACCAGACAGGTCAAAAGGTGTGAGCTGTAGAGCCTGTGGCTCCCAGGGAACTTACGGACAAATCGACTGAGCCCTCCATGGTACTAAATCAGAAGGGTTGAAGTCATCTTCTTGGTGGACCAGTGCACCACCAGACATCCTCACACGGTGACCCATGTGAACCAGCGAAAACCTCATTTCAACAGGGCTGACTTGACCATGCTCATAGTGACTGATAGGGAGAGGAAGATTAAAGTGAACCTCTTCCTGTCCTCTTGTCACACAATACCAAAAATAATTGAGTGGAAGGAGTAGTGCTCACATCTATACTAACAGAACATCAGCAGAGAGACTGTTACCAGTTGTTGGGGTAATTTCCTGGCTTGTTCTCATTGACACCTGGTCAGACCAAGTGGTGTGTCCATACGTGGACACCGGTTACAGCTTACCCTTTAAACAAAAGATTTACCAGTTGTCAGAGCAGGCGAATGCCAGCATCAAAGCTGAGGTTGCTAAGATATTGGATCGGAGGGTGATTGAGCACTCACTCCAGCAGTCCCTGGGCCAGCCCAGTGGTGGCCAAGCCCAACCCAAAATGTGGGAAGCAAAGCCAGAGCTCAGGTTCTGTGTGGACTACAGTGACCTCAGTGCAGTCACTAAGACTAGTGTCCACCCCATCCAAAGTGCTTATGAGCTCATTGACAGATTTGGGGCTGCCAAGTACCTGAGCACATTTTATCTCCCTAAGGAGAGGTCTGCATTCTCCAACCCATAGGGCCATTTCCACTTTAGAGTGATATACTTTGGCCTACAGAATGCCCCTGCTACATTCCAGAGGCAGGTGAACAGGGTAGTGTCTGGACTGGAGGCGTTCAATCCAGCTTATCTAGATGATATAGTTGTCTTTATCTCAACCTGGCCGGAACACCTGATCCACCTCAGGGAGTACCTCAGGCCCTGAAACAGGCTGGCCTGACTGTCAAGGCAAGCAAATGCCTGAAAGGGAAGTGATCTGTCATGTACCTGGGCCACTTTGTAGGTGTGGGGCATTTGCAGCCTCTCCAACTTGAGATTCAAACCATCAAGGCTTCTGAGCCTCCCAAGACCTAAACCAAGGTCAGAGCCTTCCTGTGTGTGCCAGTGTTTTACAGGAGATTCGTGAAGGGTTATGGCTCCAACAGAATTCATCTCAAAGAAGCAGCCCAAAAAGTTTCTATGGACTTAAGAGTGTCAGGAGGCCTTTGATATTTGATACCCTCAAAGAGAAAATGTGCTCAGCACTAGGCCTGAGAAGAATTTCAATTACGCTGGTAATCAGATTAATTTCGATAATTCTATGTTACTGTTTGACGCAGAATTACTGATAATGACGCGATTCCGCATGCCTGTTGGCTCATTTAAGAGTAATTTCGGGAACCAAATCCTACTGCAAGAGCACATTTAGTGACCATGAGCAGCTGCTCTTATTTCTGTTTATGTTCTGTTGTATGTAGCCCTATTTTCTTACCACAAAATGCATCCTCACATCTTTTTTGGACTAAAACTAGAGCTAAATGTTGGGAGTACGTTGGGGGAAAATCCTTCCCCAAGTGCAAATTTAGAGAGTAGGAACAGCTGCTTGTGTTTGCTTTTCACGCTTTGTTGCATTAAACTTCTTAGGGCAAAATGCAACCTCACATCCTTGTTTGGATTCGAGGGGGCATTTTTGCGATAAGAAAAAAGTACTAAATGAAGGATTACTCTTCCTACGTAGTTCTGCATAATCTGGCTGAATTTGTGAGTGATTGTACATAATTATGAAACAGGAAATTACATAAATTATGCCCACCCTACTCAACACCTGTACTCAAAGCACGTGACTTCAGCAGAATGTTTGTTGCCCAAATAAATGCTTCTGAGAATGACATCCGTGCAGTGCTGTCACAGTAAAATGATAAGGGCCAGGATTAACTAGTTGCCTTTATTAAAAGGCACCTCCTTCCCAGAGAGCAGCGCAGGAGTGTCGCTGAGAGGGAAGTCTTTCCTGTGGTTTGGTCACTGAGGAAGCTGAAACCCTACTTGGTTGGCACTCATTTCAAGGCTCAAACTGACCACAGGCCTCTCAGATGTCTAATGCAGATGAATGGGGTATCACCATAGAGAATGGACTTTACAGTGGAACACAGACCTTGCACTGACCATGTTAATGCAGATGGCCTTTCCAGGTTCTTCCACCTAGATTATGAAAACAATCAGGGGATAGATTAGTTGCTCCTCACTTTACATCTGAAGGGAGACCATGTAAGGTAATGCCTCTCTTTGCATCATCATCCCCCAATTTTTGGACTGATGCTTGTGCTGTTTTCACTCTGTTGCACTGGGGCCCTGCTAACCAGGCCCCAGTGTATGTACGGCTCCCTAAAATGGGTACAATTAGCTAATCACTGATTGGCATGTTTAACTTACCTGTAAGTCACTAGTATACGGTGCCTTGTGTTCCCAGGTCCTGTTAGGTAAATGTCACTAGTAGACTGCAGCAGTTATTGTGCCACTATCAAAGTGGCCATGTAAAACTTGACTCTAAGACTGCCACAGTAGCCTAGCATGTGTTGCCAGGTCCACTCACCTGAAACCAGGTACTGCGGGAACGGATATAGTCCTTCCTATGGCCGAGTGTTTAACCCTCCACACTGAATATGAAGACAGCTGTGAGGGGTGAAACACCGGGGGAAAGGGGGAAAAAGGGAAAACAAAGAAAGGATTCTGTGTGCCATGCTGCAGCTCACTCAAGATAGGTGTCCAAAAAGTTGGATGCGTCCCTGGCTGAGATCCCTCAACTCAGGGAGGAATTTAAGGAGAATATTCCTTAAAGAAAAAAGAGGAAACCCATATTAATAGGGACATATAGAGCATCACACTTTCATATAAAGACAATAAACAATGGGCACATATGATGCTATAGTAAACGAAGTTTTCTCACCATTCACTATAAAAGCAATATTTTGGAAGGAGTGAATACAGATATAGACACAAAGTGAACTCCCAATGTTACAGAAGTATATGTCCAAATTGCTTCTCCTATTATCGTCTTAGGAGGATGTAAAAGTAACCCCTTTCTTAGCAGAGGGAAAAAGAAATGGTAGCTCGTAGACAATGAGGAGTATTGATGGCAAGGGTGACCAAAAACAAAAAAAACTAAAATGACAAGAAAAAACAGGAGACATGAAGGTAATATTTGGGAAAAAACAAAACACCATAAACTACACGATAAATCCATGTAATATATAGACAAAAAGAAGACAGTGCACTGGTCAAAGATGCAGAAAAGAGGACCAGTCTTACTTGTCAGAGTTTCCTGAACGGCGAAAAAGTCACCAAGAAAACAACAAAAAAGGAGCAAAAGTCGATACACCAAAGAACGGGGGCAGCGATATCTGGCAGTCCAATGGTCAAGAATGTGAAGAACATCCCAGTGAAATGGCAAGTATCCTTCCTGGAAGGGAAACAAAACCAAGCGTCTCGGTTTTAGAGGATGGCAGTTTTAGTCCTGCCTCCGTAAACCAGGATCGCGACCCACGTACATCTCTCTGGATTCCGGATGGGAAGGGCGCTCCTGCTTCCCAACCAATGAGTTACCGAATACGGCAACTAAACATACAGCAGGAAAGAGACAAGGACAGAGATGTGGGAATGGCCACCCACATCGTACAAACATAGGTAAGAGACCACAAATCTTTCTTTTGACCCTCTTCCATAACAGGATCATAAAGGATGTGTGTATTATATTATGCCTGCATTCATACAGAGCAGGGTGCATGATACATGGTATACAAAAACGAAGACACGTGTACTTGACTTTTACATGTCCTGGTACTAAATAATCTCCAAAGTCATCTTTCACTGTGGCAAGGCTGAATCTCCCACAGAAATGCACTATAACAGCATATAATGCATAACGTCAGTTTGGGAATAGCTAAAACTATGGTTCAAGGACTCAAATTAGATATTGAAAATCCAATCTGATGGTCAAGTTAGATTTTAAATTACTATTATAGAAATGCCACTTTAAGAAGTGCCTAAAGCCTATCATAGCCTTTCTAGAGTTAATCTCCAACAGTTAGCTGGCAGCCAACTAGGGGCTGTGAATTGCTCTCTGGAAAGGGAACAAAAGGGCCTTGAAAGGAAGGAGGTGTGACCTCCTCCTGAAAGGATGACCTGGGGGATATGCCCACCAACTGCACAAGCTTCAAAGGACATCCCCTGTCACAAGCAGATGTAACTTATACTTTGGCCTCCCTGAAGCTGAGGCGGCTGCAGCGGTGTCTGCGTTTGTGCTGTCTGTGCTGTGCCGCAGTGCCATGGAAACATCTCTGTACCGCGGGCGATAAGGTGACTTGAGTCCGGCTGGGATTTGGTGTAGCCTCGTTTCCCGTCACTGGAGTGTGAAGCGGAGTGGCACAGAGTCCTTGTGACTACCACCAGCCACACCCACCAGCCTGCCGGCCTCTTCTCTTGCCACCTACCATCAATTGCAGCTCCCCCATCAGTATTTCAGTGGCCCACACTCCCCAGACTGGAGCGGGGGGCAGAGGCTGTGATAAATTACAGCACTGATGAGGCCCAAAGACAGAGACGAGGACAGGCAGGGGGGTGCAGGTGGAGCAAGGTACCTGGACTGTGAAGGAAGTAAAACAATAAACAAACAAGTTATTACTTTAATTGTCACATATTGCTACGGATCTGGTCACTTGTTATCAAACATTTAGTACCACAGCACAGGAGGCAAGCGGCAGCGGCCGTAGAGGCTGCTGCTGAAAGAGAGAGCCCCAGGCCCCCTGCAGAAGCGGCCCGGTTAGTATCGGGCGCGGCTTGCAGGGGTGCCAGGAGTGCCCTGCTCACCCCCGGGTTGCGGACTGTAGTGTTTTTTTGGTAGCCATCCAGAAACAGCTACCTGTTAGCTGCTATCAACCACCAACTGATAGCAGCAACCCAACAAACCCCAGTGGTACCGCATTGAACCCTCAAGTTTTATTGTCAGTTGGTTGCAGATTGCTGCTGGCTGTTTGCTTGCCAATATTATCATCATCTTTAACTGAGGAGACCGATACGACAAATTAAATCGCTCAATTATGTGCTCTGGGAAAGTAAGAGCGGCCACGGCGCAGCAAAGGATTATGCCAGCAAAAAGAACTAGACCAAAAACTCCAGAGCAAGACCCAGTAAAATGTCTGGACGAAATTATTGAGTTGGACACATCTATTACTACTACAATTGTTCCATCAAAAAAGGAAAACTTGCTCTCTGCATAGGGAAAAAAGGGGACAAAATAACAGATTATTTAACTTCGCCATCAAATGAAGTTTATTTCTTAGATTCCAGAAGCCCAGACACAAATCAACCTATGGCAAATAACACAGTATGTGAAAGTTCTATTTATAGTAATACAACCAGCGGGCGCCAAGATCCACAGCAAGAGAGGCAACCAGTTATTTAAGGCATAATAGAAGTAGACATCCATAATAATAATTTGACAGACTCCTTCTCAACAATAAACCTCATTAATTGGGAACATTTAAATACCACACGGCCGGACCAATAGGGTCAACAGAGCATTTAGTGGTACCAGAGACATGTGAACAACCATTAATCGAATTATCAGAAAGAGCATATTCAATAAATAAAGCAAATATATGACTAGTTTGAGTCCTTTCATGGCACGAAGTAGCAGCTCTCCGATACTAATGGAACTCATCAATGGGAAAACCAATAATGAATCACTGGATAAGGAAGACACTGAGCAAACAGCCAGAGAAGTGTCTGGGGGTACTTGGGGCGCCGTCCTGTCAACCATGGATGCCATGACATAGTCAGGCGGATATGCAAGAACTACAGTTGGACCTTTTAAACATCTTGGTAGTTCCCATAGTGAGTCTAGACAAGAAACTGTAAGCCTTAAATGACCTTATTCAGAGAGCGCAAAATCATAATTACACACAACACCATGTCAATGTGCAATTTTAGGGGATAAGCCACAAGTGTTGTCCTCAATTCTTACTGAAATCTTGACAGAGGTAAGATCCCAGTCAGTCAGTAGGCCGGAAAGGGTACCTGCGACAAATCACACAACGAAGGAAAAAACAGTTGGCAAGAATCAAACAGAGAACCTTGTTTTAATATCCCAGCTGCACTCGAAACAGACAAATAGTCCAGTAAATGAGCAGATATTGAGTGACAGAGAGAATAGTCCCTCAAATCAAGTAATTGAGGCAAAGCATGATGAGAACTAATCAGCTGAAAGTCAAGATACGACAAAAATGGAGCAAGTCTTTACAAAAGGTAAAAGAAAAGGCAAAAGAAAGCACGAAAGAAAGAGAAAATAGTCCAACAAAAATCCATATTGCAGTTGTTCTCGAAAATCAGTATATTAGAGTCAGAGCCCGAGAAAATGAAGGTAATGGAAGTAGATACAAAGGACATTAGGAGGGATATTACTAAGGACACTAAGCAAAGGAAATTAGGGCTAGAAAGACCTCAGAATGAGCAAATTGATGCCTCGCAGGTAGGCCAATGGGAACCTTTACAGAAAAGCATCCAGGAATTAATAAAATCAAAGTCTCCACCTCAAATTAAGGGGTAAGAAGACCAAGATGTGCCTTAAGAGGTGCAACAGGTGTCAGACCAAGTGGCAAGAAATGAAGGCCAATTTGTAGGAGCAAATTGGGATAAAAGGCGAGAACAACAGGAACACAAAGTTATAAACTTTACACGCAAAGAGCAGGATGCGCTGAAGTTGGGATCAGCCTTTGGCCTTTCTGTGGCAGAAACAAGACAACAGAATGTTTTTCTTAAAACTAATGTAACAGTACCTCAGTACCAGCAGGAATGCCAACAAACCCAGTATATTAGTTCTCAAGAGGATATGAGGAAAAAGGCACCCGTATATAAAGAGAAGCATGGAAGAGATGACATTCAGGGAAATAAAGTGGTGTTAATCCCTAACTATAATTCGATGGGGGCTTTTGACATCCTAAATAGAGGAACCTTCAAAAAACTCACAAATGAAATGAACGACTTGGCACATATTACCTCTTTAGATCTGACTGTGGTGGAATTTATACCACATCCACACAGAAGTGACAGAGAAGCGACACTTACAATTTGGGCGACTACGGCTATAGCAGAGCAAATAATGGAAAAACAAATCATCTTTAACTCATGGGGCAGAGAGCTACAAAAAAGTGAACCTCTGCGATATCCAGGACCACTCCTACCTGACAAAACAGGAGGAGGATTAGTCTTAATAAAAGGTACAGTGCTAAAGGTATCAGTAGGAGCTGGTAATAAGACAAGATAGTTTTAAAACGCAACTATTGTGAAGTCTTTGATCAAGAGCTCTCAAGGACTAACTGAACATGGACAGAAAGCCTCCACACTCGTTTACTACTGGGGGGGGGGGGAACGGCAACATAGGGATCTAATTCTTAATCGATCCTGACAATAACATACAAAATGCCAGATTACAGCCAGCCCTTTTAAACATTTGTTCATGTAACACACATGGATTGAGCAATATCTTACTAGAGGAAGACGCAAGATAATTTCTGTAGATCTATGATCTTATTTTGTTACAGGAAACATGGTGCCCGGAGGCATTGCATATAGTAGGCATTTACGTATGCAAAAAAATATGATAGATTCCAATCACATGAAAAAATGAATCCTGCCATCACATCTACTGAAAGTTTGTCCTCGTTAACATCTACAGATGCCAGTGAAGGGGAACAAGAATCATCAATAACAGCACGCCCCACTAATTCTTATTTAGGGGATATGCGGCTGGCCCTTCAGCAAAAACAATGGGAAAAATCTATGGGGGTCCAAGCGTCCGGAAACCGTGGAAGAGGCAGAGCACGGGGTCGCGTAAGACAAAACCAACAAGAAGAGGCAAGCGGCTCTACAGAAGTAAAAAGAGCGGGGACCACGACGAGAAGCATGCGACAAAAATGGACTTAAATCCCCCAATGGAAATACAAGAACTTGAAGTGATCAATCTTTCCAAGAAAAACTTAACGGAGGCAGAAGTAAAATTACTTAAACGAGGTCTGAACTTTTGTCCAACTAACACGACTGATTTGGCTCAGGTCAGGATTTACATATACAAATACGTTCGCAAAATTAAGTTGGCGAAAATATTTACAGAAAATGAAAAAATGGCACAATATAAAAAAAGCGTACCTGTCCCTACCATGCAACTTACAGTGAAGGACTCTACAAACTTTGTAACACTAATGGAATTGAGTCAAGATCCTGATATTCCCAGCTCGGAAATAGGGGCACATTGTATGCAACTAGGAGCCGGGCTAAGTGGGAAAAAGGCTAACTCGAGATATTACCCTCAACTTTCCCAAGGAAATAAAATAGATCTATTTCACGAATTAGTTATAAAGGATTTGTATCAACTTAAATGGACCAAAAAATCTAACAATCTAACAAGACAAGAACAAGAAGCACTGAGCAATTTGAAACAATGCGAAGAAATTGAAATAAAGTTTGCCGATAAAGGGGGAAACATCATTATCATGGACAAAGAATTCTATATAGTGGAAGCTCACTCTCAATTAAGAAACAAAGAATATTATGAGAGACTGAAAGAAAATCCTACAAAAAAATTTAAATTGGAACTAGATCAGAAACTATTAATGTGGAAAAATGACAATTTATTGGATGACGATGAACTTAAATATTTGACAACAGACCATCCCAGAGTGGCAACCATCTATTTCCTGCCTAAGATACACAAACACCCCACTAGACCACCAGGCAGACCGATCATTTCATCGAAAGGGGCGCTATTGGAACCCATAGCCAATTATCTGGACACCTTTCTCTTGCCATATGTGACCAAATTAACATCTTATCTTCAAGATACAGGGGATCTGTTGCGACATCTACAAGAAACCCCATGGGCCACATCATACCATCTTTTCACATTGGATGTAATATCACTGTATTCTAACATCCGCAATGAGATCGGCTTAGTAGCCATTGAATCCTTTCTGCAGGAGCGAAACATCCAGTTCGCTAATCATAACAAGATGCTTTTAGAGATGATACGGATCTGCCTAAATGAAAACATCTTTATGTTCGGTGATGAGATCTACCATCAAGTAAAAGGAACGGCCATGGGTTTTTCATTTAGCCCTAGCTATGCCTGCCTCACAATGGGGTGGTGGGAACGCAGTATGGCATGGAACACCAACAATGATCTATATGTCAACAAGATAGTCAAATGGCTACGTTACATTGATGACTTGATTATAATCTGGGATGGTTCGAAACAGGAATTTGCTGAATACTTCGACATCCTGAATAACACATCTACTGATCTAAAATTCACATACACCATCAGTAACAACAGGGTGGTGTTTCTAGATACTGAAGTCTACATTAGTAACAATGAAGTCCATACAACATTGCATCGAAAGGCAACTGCCACCAATTCTGTATTACAGGCAGAGAGCTTTCATAATCCGAGTTGGATTAACAATATACCGTATGGTGAATTTCTAAGGGCACAAAGGATTTGCTCTGAAGATTCAGAATGGCAGAGGAATAGCAAGCTAATTGTGGAAAGATTCAAGAGAAGAAATTACAACAACAAATTGGTCCTAGCATGTAAACAAAAAACATCAAATTTGACACGCACAGAATTAATTGCAGAAAAACAACCACCCATGGCAGGGGAAAAAGACGCTCAAAAAATCAGGTTGATAACTACCTACTCAACAGAAAAGAAACAGATTCAACATATTCTTCGCAAGAACTGGAACATACTCAAATCTGACTCAACAGTTGCTAAAATTGTGGGTGATGTTCCGGAGGTGACTTTCCGTAGAGCCACAAATTTAAAAGATCATCTTGTACATAGTCACTTTAGAAACAAACCCAGACAGACAACATGGCTAAAGGTGACTGGATTCTTTAAATGTACACAATGCAAAGTATGTGCAATAGCCAAAAATATGAAAGAAGTTGAGATGGCAAACACAAAAATCTGGGTGATCAAGCAATTTATAAACTGCAAAAGCCAATATGTGATCTACATGGTGGAGTGTCCGTGTCACTTGAGATACGTGGGTAGCACCATTTGTGACTTAAAGAAAAGAATACTAGAACATGTGAGGGCCACAGTTAACTTGGATAGGAGCAATGCCATAGCTAAGCATATGGAGAAGGAACACAGTGGAAACTGGAAACTAATGACTTTCTTTGCATTGGAACAAGTGGAACTTCAGGCACGGGGCGGAGATCGGGAGCGAATATTACACCAAAAAGAGTCCCTCCACATTTTGAATTTTCGAACTTTAACCCCGTGGGGGTTAAACCAGGATGAGGAGTTACATTCACATCTGGGATAACGATTTCCCTTTTAAAAAATGCTTTGACTTTCCTTGGATTATGATCTTGCTTTGTTCCATAAGGATTTCTTTAACAGGATGCCTCCCTTTCTATGTTTTTTTTAATTTAAATTTTAATTGTTATGTGATCGCAATGATACTTTTCATCAAGGATGAAATTTAACAAACCTTCCTATTGCTTTGGGCTAGTAAATAGGACTAGAATTGCATTGCAGATATTAATATATCGATAACTAAGGATTATAGAGTAAATAAGGGCTCTTAATACATATATTACCACTCATGTACTGATGAAATTGGTGTATTTAAGAAGAGTAGGCCCACTGGAGGGATATATAATCATGCGATTAAGTAGGAACAAAATACACTGGCAATAAAATGAGACAACCAATTAGAAGGTTACAGTAGCTCGAGGTGGTAAAGCGCCCGAAAGTAAGGATTAAACTCAGGGTTCGATCCTGAGGGTGGCGTGTGAAATTTATGTATCATTTGGGGTTATAATAATAATTTTTTGTATAAATAATTTTGTCAATTATATTGGAGGGTGGTTCTACACTTTTGTATTAATAACTTTAAGAGCCGGACACAATTTAAAGGATGGTTATACTGAGTAATGGATTTGTAAACTAAAGAAGGACAAGGATAACCATAAGTAGTTTATTTTAAAATGAGAACTAATTTGGCGATGGAGGGTTATAATGTATAAATGCATTGCGTAAACATTTTTAAAGTGTAAATAATTAGATGTTGTGTTCCAAAAACGCAGGAAATGGTTTGAACTACGAATACCAGACTGCATTAGGGCTCATCACGGGTTGTGATGTCACATGGTTAAATATGGCAGTAATGGCGAATTGTTCGGTGTTTTTTGTATCCCCGTGAGCAAGATCTCGGCTGAGATCGAAACGCGTAGGGGTGAGCTGACTTGCTGTGACTAATTAAAAGCACCGTGGAAACGCACTGGAGGCAGTGGCATATTTATTACCAACGAATATGATGGAACTGTGAGTGCGGAGAGGATTTCCTTTTGGGAAAAGTGTTGTGTGATGTGAAACGACTTGGTCCTGCCGTACTCGATACGCACCGCCAAAGATGCGCCCAAGTGGTCAAAAAATTGGGCCATGCAGGAAATAATATAGTAGTCTGTGTAGGGTTCCATTGCCCAGCTGAAAAATCCTTGAAATATGGACACCGGAAAGGGGGACTTACTACATACTGCTCAACCAAAAACAGCTGGGTTACAGAGCACCTGGACATGGGACTTAATTGGCTTCAAGTCATTAAACTGAACCCTAATATGGTAACAAAGACCTGTAAGGTATTGTTGCTTATAAACGTTTATTTACATCCAAATAAAGCAAAGAAAGAGGTACATATGGCAATATTGATCAAAACAACAATAATCTTACAGCAGCAGTATACCCATGCAATAATATTGATAAGCGGTGATTTCAATACTGATCTCAATAAAACTGGTGCCACCAGGAACAATCGCATTGGGGCAAACATTAGGAAAAAATTTGAGGAATTAGGATTTGGAATTTTAAATGGAAATTCAAAGGAGGATTCTCCAGCTTCAATTACGTTCATAAGTGGTACAAAAAGCTTGAAAATCGACTACACTGCAATTAATGAGGCAGCGTTGTCCGAAGTAGGACACTTTCAAATTTATCCACGCTCAGAGAGTGATCACTTTCGGTAATCAATCGGGATCTTTTACTATGGAACTCAGATCCCGATGACAAACAACTTAATGTCTCCACCGACAACATATAACTTAAAACGCTTAAGATGGTGTGGTAAGGGGATTGAGGAGTTGATGGCAGAAGTCTATTATAGTGCCGGAACAATCGAGTCTATAAAAAGTAACTTAAATGTGCAAGAGGCAGTGGAATCAGAAATCGACAAGCGTGTGAAGGCGTGGAAACACCTGAGAGATTTACTATTAGCTAAATTCCCATTAAAACCCCAATGGTTGAAATACCTGCAAGGACCTAAAATAGGAGGGGGCAGTATAAGGAACCCTTGGAATAACAAGGATCTACGGAGGCAAAAATCTCAAATATCATAAGAAGCAAGTCTACTGGCACTGGAGCAAAGATAAGGCAAGAGACCCAATAATAGCCTGCTACAAAAACTAAAAATAATCTATAAAAATTGTTGCTGGAAAAGAAAAGAAGATACTCCGAAGATCTATGAAACAAACTTCTTGAGTCCAGTAAACAACAAAATAGTAAAACATTCTGGCAAATAATCAATGGCCTGGTATTAGGAAAGGAAAGGCAAAATAATGCAGGAATTGATGCAGCATCTTGGGAAGCCTATGTCCTTGTTTTGTACTCAGTGCTGGAAACAATGAACAATAATGATTTACTGTTATCCTAAGCAATTGGTAAACCTACCCAAGGAGTTCAAGTAAGCAATGAGGAAATAAAGTCTCATATTAGGGAAGATCGAATGACCCTGCTGGGTAATGTAGAACAACTCAAAGGAATAATAAAAAAATTAAAACTTGAGGGAGCACCAGGCCCAAACGGTATCCCAAATGCCCTATGTAAGGCAGACGTAGATTATTGGGCTCAATATTTAACCCCAATTTTCAATAATCTTTTTTACACAAATTAGATACCGGGGTCCTGGAAAGGCAATATTACCCATCCTATATTTAAAAATGGCAATCCAGCAATACCCTTCAACTACAGGCTTATATCATTAAATGATGTTGAGGCGAAACTCTAGGCATCCTGTTTATTGGAACATCTAAAAACATGGGTAGAAGAAAAACCACTCATACCAAAATTCCAGACAGGATTTAGAGCAGGAATGGGGACACTAACTAACCTTACTGCCTTAACCCTACTAATAGAGAAGGCAAAACATAAAAAAACGTTTATTTGCATGTTTTATTGACCTTAAATCTGCCCTCGACCGTGTGCCTAGAGGTCGTTTATGGAAAAAACTGGATGAACGGGGCACTCCGGAAGAACTACTAAGGGTGATTATGGAATTATACACGCAAACATGGGCACAAGTTAAAATAGGGGATGGAAGCAGAGTAACATCCAAAATTAGGACAAATAATGGTCTTAAACAAGGATGTGTCTTAGCTCTGAACTTGTTTAATTTATATCTAGCAGATCTGGCCGACGCCCTGGATTTGGAAAACAATCACCCACCAATCCTTGCTGAAGAGGAAATGGGCTGTCTACAATATGCGAACGATATAGTCCTACTAAGTAAAACACCAATTGGTTTACAACGGAATATGGATACCCTAAACAAGTACATGGCAAATCAAGGACTAGATCGGAATCCAAGCAAAACCAAAGTGATCCGTCTGGTTGACTTTAAGTTTAAAGATCATGCGTGTTTTTGGAAGGGAAAAACTGGAGGAAGTACGCTCATATAAATACATGAGGTTCACTTTGGATAAGCAAATGACTTGCAAATCCCATCTGTTATCCATTCAGGCCAAGGCACAATCATTAACATATGGGTTTAAAATACTAAAACAAAAATTGAATTGCGAGCATCAGAAAGTGGATCTATTAGTAATTTATGCTGGAAGGAAATAGAGGAACAACAACATAGTAATACAAAAGAGTCCTGGGGAATTCACTTAACTCTGGCCATAAAGGATTTAGGCGTTCTAGAAGCATGGGGAGTAACAATGGGGAAAGCATCTTTCAATCAAGTGCTAAGAACTGCACGCGAATAGCATTAACCCCTTCGGTGCTTATGACGAGCTGGACTCGTCATGGCACACAGTGCTCGTGTGCTCATGACGAGTCCAGCTCGTCATAAGACCACCCACGGGGGAAGCGCTGGCGCTCCCCCCGTGGGAATCCGATCGTCGGGTTTTTTTTTTGGGAGGCAGGGGAAGGACTTCCCCTGCCTCCCCCCGCCCCCCCCCGCCCTCCCCATCAATGACGTCAGCGCGCGAGGCGCGCTGACATCATTGAGGGTTTCCCTTGCTTCCCCGACGCGCTGGAAGCCATTTGCTTCCAGCGCGTCGGGGAAATAAGGTGAGGTTTGGCTCGGGGAGGGGGGAGTTTGTAACAAAAGAGGCATCGAGGGAAAGGAAAGGGTTTTCCTTTCCCCCGATGCCTCTTTTGTGCATTCCTGCTGCACGATCATGTGATCGTGCAGCAGGAATGCCCACGAGGGAGGGAGGGAGGAGTGCTTTCTGCCCATATCTACCGTCAAACATTAGCTGTAATCCCTGGTGAAGGTCTGTGCATCCTTGATTTTCTCGAGCGCAATCCCCGTGTAGGTCCAGTGACCAGGAGGTTCTTTCTCCTCATCTGCTGCTCATATCGCGCTCTGACCCTTTATAAACAAGAGGCATGTGAACTCGCATGGAAGCCCTGCCCCACATACACCATCGGTATGCAACGTCTTCCCGCCCTTTCCCCACTATGATGGACAGTTTACCCAAAGACCCCGGCGCCTTTCCGGCGCGTTGGCAAAGTTACAGACACACCAGGTCACTGGAGACAATTCTTCTGGGCCTTTACGCAGCTGTAGTGTAGGTAAGGCGCTATACATTTACCCAACGAGGTAGCACTTACTGATTAGCCAGTAGAAAGTACTCCAGTTGAGTAGAGGTATTGCACAAAACGGTGGCATCTTCGTGGAGAAATACGCAGGGCAAGATTCATTCTGGCACGATGCTCCTGTCTCAAAAAATAAACCTCAACAGGAAGCACTTCCAGATATAAATAAAGCAGGTGCCCGAGTTGAAGCTCAAATTCGGTAACGCATTAATCAGCACAAAAAATTCGTCAGCAAGGTCGAGGCTAAGCAGGAGTGCTTTCTGCCCATATCTACCGTCAAACATTAGCTGTAATCCCTGGTGAAGGTCTGTGCATCCTTGATTTTCTCGAGCGCAATCCCCGTGTAGGTCCAGTGACCAGGAGGTTCTTTCTCCTCATCTGCTGCTCATATCGCGCTCTGACCCTTTATAAACAAGAGGCATGTGAACTCGCATGGAAGCCCTGCCCCACATACACCATCGGTATGCAACGTCTTCCCGCCCTTTCCCCACTATGATGGACAGTTTACCCAAAGACCCCGGCGCCTTTCCGGCGCAATGGCAAAGTTACAGACACACCAGGTCACTGGAGACAATTCTTCTGGGCCTTTACGCAGCTGTAGTGTAGGTAAGGCGCTATACATTTACCCAACGAGGTAGCACTTACTGATTAGCCAGTAGAAAGTACTCCAGTTGAGTAGAGGTATTGCACAAAATGGTGGCATCTTCGTGGAGAAATACGCAGGGCAGGATTCATTCTGGCACGATGCTCCTGTCACAAAAATTAAACCTCAACAGGAAGCACTTCCAGATATAAATAAAGCAGGTGCCCGAGTTGAAGCTCAAATTCGGTAACGCATTAATCAGCACAAAAAATTCGTCAGCAAGGTCGAGGCTAAGGAGGAGTGCTTTCTGCCCATATCTACCGTCAAACATTAGCTGTAATCCCTGGTGAAGGTCTGTGAATCCTTGATTTTCTCGAGCGCAATCCCCGTGTAGGTCCAGTGACCAGGAGGTTCTTTCTCCTCATCTGCTGCTCATATCGCGCTCTGACCCTTTATAAACAAAAGGCATGTAAACTCGCATGGAAGCCCTGCCCCACATACACCTTCGGTATGCAACGTCTTCCCGCCCTTTCCCCACTATGATGGACAGTTTACCCAAAGACCCCGGCGCCTTTCCGGCGCGGTGGCAAAGTTACAGACACACCAGGTCACTGGAGACAATTCTTCTGGGCCTTTACGCAGCTGTAGTGTAGGTAAGGCGCTATACATTTACCCAACGAGGTAGCACTTACTGATTAGCCAGTAGAAAGTACTCCAGTTGAGTAGAGGTATTGCACAAAACGGTGGCATCTTCGTGGATAAATATGCAGGGCAGATGTGCCTTCTCTCCATTTACACCCTGAAAAGTTAGCTGTAATCCTTGATGGAGGTCTTTGCATCCTTGAATTTCTCGAGCGCAATGCTCGTGTAGTTCCTGTGACCAGGAGGTTCCTTCTCCTCGTCTGCCGCTGAGATCCTGCTCTGACCCTTTATCCCCTTCGGTGCTTATGACGAGCTGGACTCGTCATGGCACACAGTGCTCGTGTGCTCATGACGAGTCCAGCTCGTCATAAGACCACCCACGGGGAAGCGCTGGCGCTCCCCGTGGGAATCCGATCGTTAGGTTTTTTTTGGGGGGGAGGCAGGGGAAGGGCTTCCCCTGCCTCCCCCCACCCCATCAATGACGTCAGCGCGCTGACATCATTGAGGGTTTTCCTTTCTTCCCCGACGCGCTGGAAGCCATTTGCTTCCAGCGCGTCGGGGAAATCAGGTGAGGTTTGGCTCGGGGAGGGGGGGGGTTTGTATCAAAAGAGGCATCGAGGGAAAGGAAAGGGTTTTCCTTTCCCCGATGCCTCTTTTGTGCATTCCTGCTGCACGATCATGTGATCGTGCAGCAGGAATGCCCACTAGGCACCAGGGTTTTTTTTTATTTTTGTGTTGGGGAGTGGCCAAAAGGGCAAGGGTTGCTCCCCTTTTACGGGGGTGAATATTTTATTTATACTGTTAGGCCCACCTACCCCTTAGCTTGGCTGGTGGATTGTGTGTGGACTGGTGCATTATTTGCATATGTGATTGTAATGTTTTTTTTTCTCCTTTTTATTCTAGTGTAAAGCTTTTGATTCCTGTTTGCGGTTTCGGCAGTGGTGGTTCTGCAGTTTTGCGTAATTGCATTTATTTGGTAAGAAAAATATTTTTGTTGTGTGTACTCCAAATGAGTATTATTGTCATGCATGAATGAATTTTTTTGTAAGTGGTGCCATAATGGCAGCATATTTGTTAGTGTTCAGAGCATGAAATTCTCTGCGATGTTTTGCATTGTCTTATGTGTAATTTTTTTCTTCTTCTTTTTAGTGGGATATTGTTGATCCTTACTGTGTCTGTGCAGAGTAGGTGGTGGTGAGTCTAGCTGCTTCTGTCACGTGAGTGGTATAGTGTTGGAGTATATAGGTCTTTGTGATAAAGCTACATTTTGTTTATTTCTTTTTTTACAAAGGGTTTGTTGTTGTTGACTTGTTTGACAAGTAACCTTTATTAGTAAGCATTATGGCTAGCCGTAGAATTACTGCTCAGCAGGTGGTTGGTTTGCTTCTTGAATCTTCCTCTGAGCAGGATTATGAGACTGACAGTGCGTCTGAGGGAGAGGAGGGAGGGAAGATTCAGGCAGTGAGTTTTCTCTCCACATGGAATCATCGGATGATGAAGGTACTCTCAGTGCAGATGAAGTGCCTGATTTAGAGGAGGATACTACTGTGCCGATGGTGCAAGAGGCATCTGGATTGCAGCCTGGGGCTGCTAGGCTTCCTACTGGAAGTGCTGGACTCTGGGTTGATCCAAACATGGTGCAGCCGGTGTTGCCTACCTTTAGTGGTTATGCAGGGTGTAGAGTGGATTGTGAACATTATTTGCCTATACAGTATTTTCAGTTGTTTATGGATGATGTATTTTTGGGTGAGATTGTTGAGCAGACTAATTTGTATGCTGAACAGTTTTTGAGGGACAACAGTGCCAGACTTAGGCCCCATTCTAGAGCTACCCGGTGGAGTCCCACAAATCTGGAAGAGATGAAGAAGTTTTTGGGTTTGACTTTTTTGATGGGTTTGATAAGGAAGCCGTCCATGGGTTCATATTGGTCTACCAGTCCCTTGATGGCAACGGCCATATTTCCTGCAGTTATGACTCGTGATCGGTATTTACTTTTGCTTCGGATGCTGCATTTTGTTGATAATGGTTTGGCGTTGCCACGAGATCACCCTGAATGTGACCGTCTTTTTAAGATTCGGCCTGTTCTTGATCACTTTGTAGATCGATTTTCAGAGATCTATACTCCAGGGAAAGAAATATCTATTGATGAGTCTTTGGTGCTGTTCAAGGGCCGTTTGGTTTTTAGGCAGTACATTCCTAGCAAGAGGGCACGCTATGGAATTAAGCTGTATATGTTGTCTGAGAGTAGGACAGGATATGTTTTTAATTTGCGTGTGTACACTGGTAGGGATTCCACTATTGACCCCCCTGGTTGTCCGTCCACTTTAGTAGGAATTTCAGAGAAAATTGTGTGGGAACTTGCTAGAGGACTGTTTAACAGAGGCCACCATTTGTACCTTGATAACTTCTACACTGCTGTGCAATTGTTTAAGGAATTGTTCAAAGTGGACACTTTTGCTTGTGGCACAATCCGCTCTAACCGTAAAGGTTATCCAAAAGAGCTTGTTTGCAAAAAACTTCAGAGGGGACAGTGCAGTGCCTTGCGTAGTGAGGAACTGCTAGCTGTGAAATTTGTGGACAGGAGGGATGTGTACATGCTGACTACCATCCATGATGAGAGTACTTCACCTGTGGCTGTTTGGGGTCAGATTGCTGAAGTGCGCAAACCTGTGTGCATTTTAGACTACAATAAGCACATGGGTGGTGTTGATAGAGTAGATCAGAGGTTGGAACCTTACACTGCTATTCGTAAGTCTTACATTTGGTATAAGAAGTTGGCCATCCATCTCTTCAATTTAGCAACTTTCAATGCTTTTGTTGTGTTCAAGGAGTGTTCTCCTGCGTCAAAGTTGACTTTTGTTCAGTTTCAGGAATCTGTCATAGGCAGCCTTGTTGTTGTGGAACAGGCAAGTGTTCCTAGAGTTGGAGTGGTGGAGGATGTGGCTCGATTGAAAGATCGCCACTTTCCTGATCACATTCCTCCTACACCCTCAAAAGACTTTCCCACTAGGAGATGTAGAGTCTGTTGGCGAAGAGGTATGCGGAAGGAGACTCGTATGTACTGCCCTGAGTGTCCTTCTAACCCTGGGCTGTGTGTGCCTGCTTGTTATAGAGCGTACCACAAGCAAAAAAATTATTGGGAGCAACCATGAGTGGTAAAGTGAACTGCCTGGTCTGTAATGTTTAAGAATTGTTGTTCTGTTTCAAGGTTGGCATTAGTGCAATGTATTTAGTTTCTGATTTTGTGTTAGTAGATTTGTATCTATTTGCAATTTGTTTGTGTTTTCTTTTTTGTATAAAAAAATCCTAAATGTGATGGTGGTGTGTGTAGGCTGGTGCTTGGCTGGCGGTGTGCGTGGAGTGGCGCTTGACTGGTGGTGTGCGTGGACTGGCGCTCGGCTGGCAGTGTGTGAGTAGTGACTTGCTGCTGGTCACTACACACACTGCTAGCCGAGCGACACTCCACGCAATCCATCAGCTTGTGTGGTTGCTGTGTTAGGAATGTGGGCGTGTGAAAGTGATGGGCCCTTGAATGGCACTGTCTGCTGGTGTGAGTGTTGTAATGTGATGGGCCCGCAGCTGGTGGTGTGAATGGTTTTGTATTTGTCACACGTATGAAAGGTGTATGAATGGCCTGTAAAGAGGTTGGTGCCTTGTCGTGGCTTTACAGTTCACGAGCTGTGAGTCAATGGTTCAGTTTCTCGTCCTTTCAATTATTAACAGTGCATTTCATTTTTGTGAAATCACTTGTTAATACAATTGTATATACTGAACCATCACTCACCCTCGTGCCAAATCCAACCAGTATGTGTGTGTGTGCTTGAGGATTAGATGGCTGTGCAGTAATATTTTTTTTTGTCTTTCTCAAGCAGGGTGTACCTTGTCCCTTTTTGTGAATGTTGTAATGTGTTTGTTTCGTGCCTGGGGGTGTGAATGGTCTTGTGTGTATCACGTATGAAAGGTGTGTGAATGGCCTGTAAAGCGGTTGGGGCCTTGACGTGGCTTTACAGCTCACGAGCTGCGAGTCACTGGTTCCGTTTTTTGTCCTTTCAATTATTGACAGTGCATTTCATTTTTGTGAAATCTCTTGTTAATAAAATTGTATATACTGAACCATCACTTGCCCTCGTGCCAAATCCAACCAGTATGTGTGTGTGCTTGAGGAATAGATGGCTGTGCAGTAATCTTTGTCTTTTTAGTCTGTCTGCCAAGGTGTACATTCCGTCTAAGAATAACCTACCAACTGTAGATATTGTCGTAAACGAAACACCCATGGGAGTACATGGTGATATCTCTCTTGTGGATCCTAACAAGTTATGGTACCCACAATGTCCTGCAAACCTCAAAATGTCTGTCACATTTTCCTTGCAATATTGTGCCAAAATTTTCACGCTGCAGAAATAAACAACACATTATCTCAAAATGACCTGGTTTTGCAAGGGGGGTCACCTGGGTTTTGGCCCGGGGCTCGGCGGCCACATAGGGAAACCTACCAAACCCACACATTTCTGAAAAGTAGACACCTGGGGGCTTCCAGGGAGGTATGGCTTGCGTGGATCCCCCAACGTTTCCTTACCCAGAATCACCTGCAAACCTCAATTTTAGCTGAAACAAATCACTTTTTTCACACATTTTTGTGTGGGAAAGTGTGGCATCACTGGCCTCACACAAATTTCCTACCACCCAGTGTTCCCCCAGGTCTCCCGATAAAATGGTGCCTCACTTGTGTGGGAGGCCCAAGTACCGCGACAGGCAAGGGCCCACAACGTAGTGAGGCGACCTCAAAATGGCCTTTCACAAAACCACCTGGTTTTGCAAGGAGTCCCCTGGGTTTTGGCCCCGTGCTCGGCGGCCATCTAGGGAAACCTACCAAACCCACACATTTCTGAAAAGTAGACACCCGGGGCTTCCAGGAGGTATGGCTTGCGTGGATCCTCCAACGTTTCCTTACCCAGAATCCCCTGCAAACCTCAATTTTAGCTGAAAAAATCACTTTTTTCACACATTTTTGTGTGGGAAAGTGTGGCATCACTGGCCTCACACAAATTTCCTACCACCCAGCGTTCCCCCAGGTCTCCCAATAAAAATGGTGCCTCACTTGTGTGGGAGGCCCAAGTACCGCGACAGGCAAGGGCCCACAACGTAGTGAGGCGACCTCAAAATGGCCTTTCACAAAACCACCTGGTTTTGCAAGGGAGTCACCTGGGTTTTGGCACCGTGCTCGGCGGCCATCTAGGGAAACCTACCAAACCCACACATTTCTGAAAAGTAGACACCTGGGGCTTCCAGGAGGTATGGCTGCGTGGATCCCCAACGTTTCCTTACCCAGAATCCCTGCAAACCTCAATTTTAGCTGAAAAAATCACTTTTTTCACACATTTTGTGTGCGAAAGTGTGGCATCACTGGCCTCACACAAATTTCCTACCACCAGCGTTTCCCCAGGTCTCCCGATAAAAATGGTGCCTCACTTGTGTGGGAGGCCCAAGTACCCGCGACAGGCAGGGCCCACAACGTAGTGAGGCGACCTCAAAATGGCCTTTCACAAAACCACCTGGTTTGCAAGAGGGTCACCTGGGTTTTTGGCCCCGTGCTCGGCGGCCATCTAGGGAAACCTACCAAACCCACACATTTCTGAAAAGTAGACACCCAGGGGCTTCCAGGGAGGTATGGCTTGCGTGGATCCCCCAACGTTTCCTTACCAGAATCCCCTGCAAACCTCAATTTTAGCTGAAAAAATCACTTTTTTCACACATTTTTGTGTGGGAAAGTGTGGCATCACTGGCCTCACACACATTTCCTACCACCCAGCGTTCCCCCAGGTCTCCCGATAAAAATGGTGCCTCACTTGTGTGGGAGGCCCAAGTACCCGCGACAGGCAAGGGCCCACAACGTAGTGAGGCGACCTCAAAATGGCCTTTCACAAAACCACCTGGTTTTGCAAGAGGGTCATCTGGGTTTTTGGCCCTGTGCTCGGCGGCCATCTAGGAAACCTACCAAACCCACACATTTCTGAAAAGTAGACACCCGGGGCTTCCAGGGAGGTATAGCTTGCGTGGATCCCCCAACGTTTCCTTACCCAGAATCCCTGCAAACCTCAATTTTAGCTGAAAAAATCACTTTTTTCACACATTTTTGTGTGGGAAAGTGTGGCATCACTGGCCTCACACAAATTTCCTACCACCCAGCGTTCCCCCAGGTCTCTGATAAAAATGGTGCCTCACTTGTGTGGGAGGCCCAAGTACCCGCGACATGCAAGGACACAAAACGTATTGAGGCAACATCAACATTGCCTATCAAAAAATGTTTTGGGCCCTTGCCTGTCGCGGGTACTTGGGCCTCCCACACAAGTGAGGCACCATTTTTATCAGGAGACCTGGGGGAACGCTGGGTGGTAGGAAATTTGTGTGAGGCCAGTGATGCCACACTTTCCCACACAAAAATGTGTGAAAAAGTGATTTTTTCAGCTAAAATTGAGGTTTGCAGGGGATTCTGGGTAAGGAAACGTTGGGGGATCCACGCAATCCATACCTCCTGGAAGCCCCCGGGTGTCTACTTTTCAGAAATGTGTGGGTTTGGTAGGTTTCCCTAGATGGCCGCCGAGCACGGGGCCAAAACCCAGGTGACTCCCTTGCAAAACCAGGTGGTTTTGAGATAGGCAATTTTGAGGTCGCCTCACTACGTTGTGGGCCCTTGCCTGTCGCGGGTACTTAGGCCTCCCACACAAGTGAGGCACCATTTTTATCGGGAGACCTGGGGGAACGCTGGGTGGTAGGAAATTTGTGTGAGGCCAGTGATGCCACACTTTCCCACACAAAAATGTGTGAAAAAAGTGATTTTTTCAGCTAAAATTGAGGTTTGCAGGGATTCTGGGTAAGGAAACGTTGAGGGATCCACGCAAGCCATACCTCCCTGGAAGCCCCGGGTGTCTACTTTTCAGAAATGTGTGGGTTTGGTAGGTTTCCCAAGATGGCCGCCGAGCACGGGCCAAAACCCAGGTGACTTCCTGCAAAACCAGGTGGTTTTGAGATAGGCAATTTTGAGGTCGCCTCACTACGTTGTGGGCCCTTGCCTGTCGCTGGTACTTGGGCCTCCCACACAAGTGAGGCACCATTTTTATCGGGAGACCTGGGGAACGCTGGGTGGTAGGAAATTTGTGTGAGGCCAGTGATGCCACACTTTCCCACACAAAAATGTGTGAAAAAGTGATTTTTCAGCTAAAATTGAGGTTTGCAGGGGATTCTGGGTAAGGAAACGTTGGGGGATCCACGCAAGCCATACCTCCCTGGAAGCCCCGGGTGTCTACTTTTCAGAAATGTGTGGGTTTGGTAGGTTTCCCTAGATGGCCGCCGAGCACGGGCCAAAACCCAGGTGACCTCCTTGCAAAACCAGTTGGTTTTGAGATAGGCAATTTTGAGGTCGCCTCACTACGTTGTGGGCCCTTGCCTGTCGCGGGTACTTGGGCCTCCCACACAAGTGAGGCACCATTTTTATCGGGAGACCTGGGGGAACGCTGGGTGGTAGGAAATTTGTGTGAGGCCAGTGATGCCACACTTTCCCACACAAAAATGTGTGAAAAAGTGATTTTTTCAGCTAAAATTGAGGTTTGCAGGGGATTCTGGGTAGGAAACGTTGGGGGATCCATGCAAGCCATACCTCCCTGGAAGCCCCCGGGTGTCTACTTTTCAGAAATGTGTGGGTTTGGTAGGTTTCCCTAGATGGCCGCCGAGCACGGGGCCAAAAACCCAGGTGACCTCTTGCAAAACCGGGTGGTTTTGAGATAGGCAATTTTGAGGTCGCCTCACTACGTTGTGGGCCCTGCCTGTCGCGGGTACTTGGGCCTCCCACACAAGTGAAGCACCATTTTTATCGGGAGACCTGAGGGAACGCTGGGTAGTAGGAAATTTGTGTGAGGCCAGTGATGCCACACTTTCCCACACAAAAATGTGTGAAAAAAGTGATTTTTTCAGCAAAAATTGAGGTTTGCAGGGGATTCTGGGTAAGGAAACGTTGGGGGATCCACGCAAGCCATACCTCCCTGGAAGCCCCCGGGTGTCTACTTTTCAGAAATGTGTGGGTTTGGTAGGTTTCCCTAGGTGCCGGCAGAGGTAGGGTTCAAAAACTACAGCTAGGCACTTTGCCAAAAAAGGGTCATTTTTCACTACGAAATTGAGGTGTGACCACGTTGCGTTTTGCGCCGTTTCCTGTCGCAGGCACTAGGCCGACCCACACAAGTGAGGTACCATTTTTCTCGTAAGACTTTGGGGAATGCGGGGTGGGTGGAAATTTGTGGATCCATGCAGATTTCAGAACTTTCCACCACAGAAATGTGGGGAAAATGTGGTTTTTTTGACAATTTGTTATTTTTGCAAGGGATTCTGGGTAACAGAACCTGGTGGGAGGCAGTCAAGTCACCCCATCCTGGATTCCCCTGGGTGTCTAGTTTTCAAAAATGTATAGGTTTGCTAGGTTTCCCTAGGTGCCGGCAGAGCTAGGGTTCAAAAACTACAGCTAGGCACTTTGCCAAAAAAGTGTCATTTTTCACTGCGAAATTGAGGTGTGACCACGTTATGTTTTGCACCGTTTCCTGTCGCAGGCACTAGGCCGACCCACACAAGTAAGGTACCATTTTTCTCGTAAGACTTTGGGGAACGCGGGGTGGGTGGAAATTTGTGGATCCACGCAGATTCCAGAACTTTCCACCACAGAAATGTGGGGAAAATGTGTTTTTTTTGACAATTTTTTATGTTTGCAAGGGATTTTGGGTAACAGAACCTGGTGGGAGGCAGTCAAGTCACCCCATCCTGGATTCCCCTGGGTGTCTAGTTTTCAAACATGTATAGGTTTGCTAGGTTTCCCTAGGTGCCGGCAGAGCTAGGGTTCAAAAACTACAGCTAGGCACTTTGCCAAAAAAGGGTCATTTTTCACTGCGAAATTGAGGTGTGACCACGTTGCGTTTTGCGCCGTTTCCTGTCGCAGGCACTAGGCCGACCCACACAAGTGAGGTACCATTTTTTCGTAAGACTTTGGGGAACGCGGGGTGGGTGGAAATTTGTGGATCCACGCAGATTCCAGAACTTTCCACCACAGAAATGTGGGGAAAATGTGTTTTTTTTGACAATTTTTTATGTTTGCAAGGGATTCTGGGTAACAGAACCTGGTGGGAGGCAGTCAAGTCACCCCATCCTGGATTCCCCTGGGTGTCTAGTTTTCAAAAATTTATAGGTTTGCTAGGTTTCCCTAGGTTCCGGCAGAGGTAGGGTTCAAAAACTACAGCTAGGCACTTTGCCAAAAAAGGGTCATTTTTCACTGCGAAATTGAGGTGTGACCACGTTGCGTTTTGCGTCGTTTCCTGTCGCAGGCACTAGGCCGACCCACACAAGTGAGGTGCCATTTTTCTCGTAAGACTTTGGGGAACGCGGAGTGGGTGGAAATTTGTGGATCCACGCAGATTCCAGGACTTTCCACCACAGAAATGTGGGGAAAATGTGGTTTTTTTGATAATTTTTTATGTTTGCAAGGGATTCTGGGTAACAGAACCTGGTGGGAGGCAGTCAAGTCACCCCATCCTGGATTCCCCTGGGTGTCTAGTTTTCAAAAATGTATAGGTTTGCTAGGTTTCCCTAGGTGCCGGCAGAGGTAGGGTTCAAAAACTACAGCTAGGCACTTTGCCAAAAAAGGGTCATTTTTCACTGCGAAATTGAGGTGTGACCACATTGCGTTTTGCGCCGTTTCCTGTCGCAGGCACTAGGCCGACCCACACAAGTGAGGTGCCATTTTTCTCGTAAGACTTTGGGGAACGCGGGGTGGGTGGAAATTTGTGGATCCACGCAGATTCCAGAACTTTCCACCACAGAAATGTGGGGAAAAAGTGTTTTTTTTGACAATTTTTTATGTTTGCAAGGGATTCTGGGTAACAGAACCTGGTGGGAGGCAGTCAAGTCACCCCATCCTGGATTCCCCTGGGTGTCTAGTTTTCAAAAATGTATAGGTTTGCTAGGTTTCCCTAGGTGCCGGCAGAGGTAGGGTTCAAAAACTACAGCTAGGCACTTTGCCAAAAAAGGGTCATTTTTCACTGCGAAATTGAGGTCTGACCACGTTGCGTTTTGCGCCGTTTCCTGTCGCAGGCACTAGGCCGACCCACACAAGTGAGGTACCATTTTTCTCGTAAGACTTTGGGGAACGCGGGGTGGGTGGAAATTTGTGGATCCACGCAGATTCCAGAACTTTCCACCACAGAAATGTGGGGAAAATGTGTTTTTTGGACAATTTTTTATGTTTGCAAGGGATTCTGGGTAACAGAACCTGGTGGGAGGCAGTCAAGTCACCCCATCCTGGATTCCCCTGGTTGTCTAGTTTTCAAAAATGTATAGGTTTGCTAGGTTTCCCTAGGTGCCGGCAGAGGTAGGGTTCAAAAACTACAGCTAGGCACTTTGCAAAAAAAGGGTCATTTTTCACTGCGAAATTGAGGTGTGACCACGTTGCGTTTTGCGCCGTTTCCTGTCGCGGGCACTAGGCCGACCCACACAAGTGAGGTACCATTTTTCTCAGAAGACTTTGGGGAACGCGGGGTGAGTGGAAATTTGTGCATCCACGCAGATTCCAGAACTTTCCACCACAGAAATGTGGGGAAAATGTGTTTTTTTGGACAATTTTTTATGTTTGCAAGGGATTCTGGGTAACAGAACCTGGTGGGAGGCAGTCAAGTCACCCCATCCTGGATTCCCCTGGTTGTCTAGTTTTCAAAAATGTATAGGTTTGCTAGGTTTCCCTAGGTGCCGGCAGAGGTAGGGTTCAAAAACTACAGCTAGGCACTTTGCAAAAAAAGGGTCATTTTTCACTGCGAAATTGAGGTGTGACCACGTTGCGTTTTGCGCCGTTTCCTGTCGCGGGCACTAGGCCGACCCACACAAGTGAGGTACCATTTTTCTCAGAAGACTTTGGGGAACGCGGGGTGGGTGGAAATATGTGGATCCACGCAGATTCCAGAACTTTCCACCACAGAAATGTGGGGAAAATGTGTTTTTTTTTATAAATTTTTAGGTTTGCAAGGGATTCTGGGTAACAGAACCTGGTGGCAGGCAGTCCAGTCACCCCATCCTGGATTCCCCTGGGTGTCTAGTTTTCAAAAATGTATAGGTTTGCTAGGTTTCCCTAGGTGCCGGCAGAGCTAGGGTTCAAAAACTACAGCTAGGCACTTTGCCAAAAAAGGGTCATTTTTCACTGCAAAATTGAGGTGTGACCACGTTGCGTTTTGCGCAGTTTCCTGTCGCAGGCACTAGGCCGACCCACACAAGTGAGGTACCATTTTTCTCATAAGACTTTGGGGAACTCGGGGTGGGTGGAAATTTGTGGATCCACGCAGATTCCAGAACTTTCCACCACAGAAATGTGGGGAAAATGTGTTTTTTTTGACAATTTATTATGTTTGCAAGGGATTCTGGGTAACAGAACCTGGTGGGAGGCGGTCAAGTCACCCCATCCTGGATTCCCCTGGGTGTCTAGTTTTCAAAAATGTATAGGTTTGCTAGGTTTCCCTAGGTGCCGGCAGAGCTAGGGTTCAAAAACTACAGCTAGGCACTTTGCCAAAAAAGGGTAATTTTTCACTGCGAAATTGAAGTGTGACCACGTTGCGTTTTGCGCCGTTTCCTGTCGCAGGCACTAGGCCGACCCACACAAGTGAGGTACCATTTTTCTCGTAAGACTTTGGGGAACGCGGGGTGGGTGGAAATTTGTGGATCCACGCAGATTCCAGAACTTTCCACCACAGAAATGTGGGGAAAATGTGTTTTTTTGACAATTTTTTATGTTTGCAAGGGATTCTGGGTAACAGAACCTGATGGGAGGCAGTCAAGTCACCCCATCCTGGATTCCCCTGGGTGTCTAGTTTTCAAAAATGTATAGGTTTGCTAGGTTTCCCTAGGTGCCGGCAGAGCTAGGGTTCAAAAACTACACCTAGGCACTTTGCAAAAAAAGGGTAATTTTTCATTGTGAAAATGTGGTACGTCCACGTTGCATTTTGAGCCATTTCCTGTTGTGGGCACAAGGGCTACCCACACAAGTGAGGTACCATTTTTATCGGGAGACTTAGGGTAACACAGAATTGTAGAGCAACTGTTATTACCTATTGACTTTCGATGCATTTCTGCCTTCCAAATGAAAGACAATGTGTAAAAAATAAGTAATTTTGAAAAATGACCTATAATTCTCATGCTAGTATGGGTACTCCCAATTACGGAAATGTGCAAATATCTACTGTTTCTAAAATCTACATTGTGTTCCCATTTCAGAAATACATAGGTGTCTTTCATAACAATTTTTCCATGTATACATTTTCCCAAAATAATTGCTTAATACCCGGTACTTAAAAAAAATCATTGCAAGATGTTGCTCAATTATTGGCTCTGGGTTCGTCGGGTTCTTGGTGAACCTACAAGTCTTATATATCCCCACAACCATAAAGGTCCAGCGGATATAACGGTATATTGCCTTCAAATAGCTGTCATAATTAGAAGAAGTTACAGGTGAAAACGTTGACACAAATGGCTGTTTTTTTCAACTAATTTTCTATTTTTCCTTTATTTAACTGTTAGTTTCTATAAGGAAAACTTTAAGGATCTACACAAATGACCCCTTTCTGAATTCAGAATTTTGTCTACTTTTCAGAAATGTATGGCTTTCCAGGATCCATTATTGGTTTCATACCCATTTCTACCATTAACTGGAAGGAGGTTGAAAGCACAAAAAATAGCAAAATTAGGCTATGTCCCAGAAAAATGCCAAAACTGTGTAAAAAAAGTTGGTTTTCTGACAAAAGTCTGCTTGTCCCTGAAAGCTGGGAAGATGGTGATTTCATCCCCACAACCCCTTTTTGATGCCATTTGCAGGGAAAAATCAAGACGCTTTCATCTGTATCCCTTTTTCGCATTTTTCCAAAAAAAAACAAAATTTAGCTGTATTTTGACTAATTTCTGGGTCCCCTCCAGGGGAATCCACAAACCCTGGGTACCTTTACAATCCCCATGATGTTAGAAAAAAAGGACGCAAATTTGGCATGGATACCTTATGTGGTCAAAAAGTTACAGGTGCCTAAGCGCGCACTACCCCAAATAGCCAAAAAAAGGCTTAGCACAGGAGGGGAAAAGGCCTAGCAGCGAAGGGGTTAAACCACACAGATAAAAATGCATTTGCATAAAGGAGACCCGCTTGGACAGCAATAAATTCCTATTCCAATATAGGGCCTCAAGGGTATCTGGCAGAACATTTTTCATCAAGATTAAAACATCAATTTATGTTATTCCGGTTTGGTATTATGGAATCCGAAGACTTTATCCCATCCTTGAAAAAACAGCCACAGAATCTTTTCTGTAGACTATGTGGATACAAAAAAGAAACCTTAACTCATTTATTATGTGTCTTTCCTATAGCCTTGGCGCAAAGGAAAATTCTTTTGAAATCACTATTCAAGAACATGGGAATACGCTCATGCCGGCAAGCTGTTATCATCTGGCTGAGTGGATGCTCAACTGCCCTTGCTTGTAGGGGAGTCAAGTTTCTAATGCCTTTATTCAGGGAAATTTCTAATATACAGTTGAAGGTATAAGAACTGTGCTCATTAGTAGTATCAAATATACGGATTATAATATTAACCTAATCCTGTTTTTATATATAAATTGGCCCTTTTTGCCCAGTAGGTTAGATGTTGTAAGGTCCATGGCTCACTATAGCTTGTTTATTTTTTAGAAGAGGCTACAATAATAAGCTTCCATCTTATGATTTTATGCTTGGTGAAATGTGATGGAAAAAAAAAAGAAAGAAATAATAAGAGGGTCAACGCTGCTAGTGCTGGGAAAATGAATTACTAATGGCTTTAAAAATGTGTTGCTTTTGGAGCTGCTATATTAAATTTGTGATTGTGAATGTTAATTAAGAATAAGTAAATAGTGTATGTAATGAACATTGAGGGCCTTATTTATGAGAATTGACGCATCGCTGCGTGAAAACAGCGATGTGTCACTTCTCAGTGCGCCCTCCTTGCGACATGATGGATGCGTCATATTTACTGTATGATGCATCATACCGCAAGGAATGACAGATACGTCAGTATTACTGACATATCTGTTGGTGCAAATCTGACGCATTGCTGGAGTTGTGTCGGAAGCAAGACACAACTCCAGCAATGCAGGAGGGAGGGCTATGAATATAGCACTGCGTCACCCTTACGCCTGCTACGAGGCAGGCGTCAGGATTTGACGCAATGGTGTCCTAGAATAGGCGCACTGAAATCTTATAGATTTCAATGAGCCATTTCTACAAGGCTTGGATGCGGGGAAACGCCCACCCTGCCTACATTATTCCTGACGCAGGTATAATATAGCGCAGGGTTATACAAAGTGACGCCTCTGCCTAGATGTGTCACTTTGTAAATAGGGCGCAACATGGTGCATTTTTTACGCCGCGGGTGCGTCACAAAAAGTAACGCACCGGCGGTGCAAAGGTGTCACAATGGCTCATAAATGAGCCCCTAAGTTTTCGAAAACCAGCAAATGTAACTTAGAATGTTGTAACATCTGGGAGGCATCTAATTAACAGATACATTTTATAAAATGCTATACTATTTTTAACACTTAATCAAATTGTCTTATGCTAGTTTTGTATTGTAGACTTATATCTATGAAATTCATGTTGTAGTGTTGTAATGATTTTAAATAACTTAATACAATAAAGACATTCATTCACTTAGGCCTTCCTGCTATTTTGTGAGTACAAAGAGTGGCACCAATTCCAGGAAAACCTGTTCCAGAAGAGGGAGTCTCTCATCTCCCTAGACACGCCTCAGTGGTTTGCTCAGAGCTCTGATCAGGGATGAAAGGTTCTGCCATTTTGGATTTAGGCAAGGAAGGGCATTGTGGAATTGTTTAGGGCCACACCCCTAGGAAATTATGTAGAGGTAGGTAGATTTGCCCCGGGAACCTTTCTGTACTAGCTTGGGAGATTTCCCCACCAACAAGCTAATGCTAGGCATAAATGTGGCACTCCTGGGTACCTTCTTCAGAAATCCTCTGGACCTGTGGAAGACAGAAGAAGGAATTCACCTGCTGCTGAACCTGTTTAGAGAACCCCCAATGGCTGGACCTACACCCCACTTCTACCCAACAATGAAGAATGTTTGCCAACGGCTAGCCACGTACATGGAACACAAAAGCTGCAAGAAGCCCAAGAGTCTGCTGCACCCAGCTGACCATCTCCAACTGTATTCAAACTGGACCCTGCAGGTGGCTTCTCTTTGACTGAGTCCTAACCCGCAAGTGGTAGTCAGAACGTCCTGAACCCTTGACTGGTGTTAGCGGGTACTCTTTTTCCCTTCAACTTTTCACAAAAAGAGCCAGAGGTTATCCCTCGACCACTGCTGAGCTGCGTCCCCAATGTCAAACTTCTGGTCAGACTCAACTTGATGGTTTGCCCCACCAAAAGATTCCTTGCTTCCAGAATGTAGAAGACTTTCCCGGGACCAATGCTGAAGAGCACCCCACCAATGACTACACCATCCTGGACCTGATCTTTGGACTTTGGCCGATCAGAGTATCAATCAATCAATCAGGGAATTGTGAAGCACGCTACTCACCCATGAGGGTCTCAAGGCACTCGGTGGGGGGGTGCAGCTCCGGGTCAGTCAAAGAGCCAGGTCTTGAGGCGTTTCCTGAAGGTGTGCAGAGTGGGGGAGTGGCTGATGTTGATAGGGAGCTTGTTCCAGGTCTTTGCCGCGATGTAGGAGAAGGCTCTTGAGGGATGCCGAGGACGAGCATGTCTGTGGTGTTCTATATGGTCTGGAGCTTGCGGAGCAGGGATTTGTTGATTCCGGCATAGAGGGCGTTTCCATAGTCCAGTCTGCTGGTTATGAGTGCGTGGGTGATGGTCTTTCTGGATTCGTAAGGGATCCATTTGAAGGTCTTGGGAAGGATGCAAAGGTTGTTGAAACAGGTGGAATCGACTTCGTTGATTTGTCGGTTCAAAGTGAGGGAGGAGTCGAGTATGATACCAAGGTTCCGGGCGTGGTCTGTGGGGGTGGGGGACTGCCGAGGGCGGTGGGCCACCAGGTGTTGTCCCATGCAGAGGGGGAGGGTCAGAGGACGAGGACTTCTATCTTCTCTGAGTTGAGCTTCAGGCGGCTGCTGCTGATCCAGGATGTGACGTCCTTCATTCCTTCCTGGAAGCTGAGTCTGGTTGTGTGGGGGTCCGTGGTGAGGGAGAGGATGAGCTGGGTGTCGTCGGTGTAGGATACTATGCTGAGTCCATGCTGTCTGATGATGAGGCAATAGCTCTGACCTCCTGGTCAGGGACTCTGCTCTCTGCCCCAGCAGCTCCACTGTTGTGCCGCTGGCCCCTACACCTCTCTGAGAGTATTCCTGAATTTGATGTCAAGAGCCTCGTACTTCCCGTCAACGTCAAGGCTCAAATTAGGTATTGCACATTAGCTGGCTGCCGTCATCGAGCCCGTCTACTGATCAGCAGCCACCCTGACTCACCAATGTCGACTTTTTCCCAGGAAAGACTAAGGGTCCAATTTACATATTAGCGGTAAGCATAATCTATTGCAACAGTAACAGAGTATGCCTACCGCCAACATAATGGTCCATCCACTGAATTTATAAGTTTGGCCACAACCGATGTACTCCATCTCCGCCGTGGCCAAACTTCTTAGATGAACAGACAGAATAAGGACTGTTGGAGAATTGGCTATATGTCTGCCCGCCAAATTTGGATGGGATAGGCGGACATATAGTAATATTTTACAGCCCATCGCCACCAGTAAAACCCTGGCAGTAAGGGGCAGTAAAGAACAATAAATTAGGCCTGGGCGTAGTTCGCAGAGTTTTGCTACGCGGAACTCCGCGGAGTTACAAAAACACTCTGCGAAATTCGGCGAGTGGCAGAGTGCAGTGCGAACTGCAGTTTGTGCTGGTATTTCTGCCACTCGGGTAGAAATTCTACCCGAGCTGCAGCTCGTGCTCGTGAACTTACTGTTCGCAATCGCAAACTTACCGTTCACGATCGCGAGCGGGAAAAAAACTCTGCTGCACATCGCGAAGCAGAGTTTTCTGCACTCTGCGAACTCCGCGGAGTGCGGAGTGCAGAAAACTCCGCAAACTCCACGAACGAAGCGAAGTTCACCGCCCAGGCCTACAATAAATGCCTCCCATGGGGGGGGGTATTGTTTTTTTAATTTAAAAAAAAAAAAAACCTAGCTGTACAGCTCCATCAAGGTTGACGGAGCCATACGGCAAAGTTCAAGGGCGCCTTGATGGCGGTTCGTGTGAATGCTTGAAATGTCCACAGGGCTAACAGACATTTTTATAAATTGGCAGTCAGGACCTCCACCAGGCCAACGGAATAAATTACTCTGTTGCCTTGGCGGTAGACCACCCGACTGCCAAATTATAAATTGAGCCCTAAGTCAGAAGGTAATCTTTACACTGGGCTGAACCTGATCCTCCCTATATCCACCTGCACTCCATCGCGGTCTGCCTTAACTTTTGACTTTAACCGGGTGGTTGGTGCTATGCGCTTTTTGGAGATAGAAACACCTATAACTTTGAAAAATCATATCTCCTGTGCAGGAAACAGCCATTATAATGAAACTTTCACAGCGCATGCTATTACATAGCATGCCATTACAACGCAAGTGCCATACAATGCACTGCTATCACAACGCATGCCATTTCAATGCATACGCTTTTACCATGCATGCCTTTACAACAAAAACATCATCCATCATCATCCAGTGACTGTGAGTGTTTTTAAAATGTTTATGAGTGTTAAATATATATGCAAATACAAGGAGATGATGGATGGAGTGCTGAAACTTTTCAGACACTCACCCCCAGTCAGAGATCTGGGTTGAATCCATCATCGGTCTTTAGCTCACTTCGCCACCTCAGTTCAGACCCAGCTATATGCTAATCAGTCTCGACCCTGTGCATCATGGGAACAGTCCAGCCCGAACTGCCAAGCCAGGTCTTCCCTGAACAGGAAACTAGCATCCTGGGACCGGTTTCGGGGTAACACCCCTCATCAGCCAGGCTAGCTTGAATCCAGTGGCAAAGTGAGCAAGGGACCCACGTCTGGGCACGTATGCCTCAGTATTTAAATGACTGCATGGGTGTTGTAAGTGTGTGTTTAGATGGCTGCATAGGTTCTGCGCAAATTTTATAATGATTACATAGTTACAACCTTGTTAATTGCATAAGTCAATAGATAGTACCTAGGTGATTAGATGAATGTATACGTAGTGCCTTCATACTTCAATAACTACATAATTTCTGCCTGCCTGATTGCAAGAGTACATGTATAGTTTCTGAATAATTGAATAACTCCATGGATAGTTAATTACTGATTTGATGACTGCCTGAGCAGTGGCTGGGTGATTCCAGGACTGCCTGAGTGACTGAGAAAGTACCTTCATTCCTGTTAGATACATAACAATTGTCACTATATTTCTGAATCATTGCTTATCTCCTTCTGTCAGTATTAAACTACCTGTTATACTGTATACATGCTTTTCTTCTGAGCTATGTGTGAGTGAAATCTGGATATCAAACTTGATATATAATTGCATACATAGCCCTCTTGAAACATACATTGCTTTGCTACTGAGCGTGCATATGCATCAGTAAGTTTCTAAAATGGAAAACAACATTTTGAAATTTTTCAAAGCACAAAACCTTTTGTGAATGGCATACCTACATCATTTCTCAAATACTTCTTCTGCTTTTAAAACATATATTCAGCATATCTCAAACAAAAGTTACACTCGAAATGAAGCTAGCATAAGAACTCTTGAGGCATTCTGCACTATTAATCCTTCTCAATTTTAAACAAAGCATGTTTAAAGAACTCTCACCATATACATGAAATTCACATCAGCCTTACTCAACATAGATCACCATGTAAACATATATGCGATTTCTTAATAGATGTACACCTTCAAGCCATCCTTCCCAAAATATATACCTCTCTGTATCTTTAAGCAAACTCAAAAGTCCCACCGTATATATAACTATGTTGAAGCACAAAAACGATATCTCAACATATAAGCATTTGCAAAGTGGTCATATAAGTTAAAAAATCACATTGACAAACACTTCCCAATATATACCTAACAAGTACTACTTCTTTCTAATTCATGTACACGCAGACAACATGTTCTCATCTTTTATTTCTCACTACACTATTCCTGTTTAATAATGTTACTAAAAGTACTACAACTCTCAGAATGCAAATGACAGATGTATCTATTCTGCACATGATGTTTACACATTTAAAACATTCTTAGTTCCTCATTGCAACTTTCCACAACACTATGCTGTTATTTTTCATTAAAGTACACAATGTAATAAACAAGCACTAATTCATTTTTCTCTTACTTCCCAAAACAATCCCCATTAAACTCTTAAACACATACCCTCTAATAGATACAGTTCAACTCATACATTTTTTTCTCATCACTGTGATACTCTTTTAATTATACTCCCATACACATCTTCATTTTTAAATACATTTTTAAAATAATTACAAAGTTATATACATACCACTGAATTCAGTTTGTAGATTATATTGTTGTTTTAGCTCTTTCTGCATAGTTTGGACACTGTTCTGATTTGTAAAAACTAAGCTCAAGAAGGATACATCACACTCATACTAAGCAAGTCTAAAATGGCAACCTCTTCAACTTTCCACTCTATCATCATGAGAAAGGCAGCAAATGAAATCACGTCTTTCATTTAAGACTGCTGCATCTCCACTTGTGAATGGTTAGCATCTGTTAACCCTTTCCCTCTCTTTCGAAACAAGGTTCTTGTCCGCGCGTTTTTGTGATCATCGCGGAATATTCGCCAAAAAAAACGGGAGTTCAAACGAATGTCTAGCTTCATTTTTCTGAAATGTAAATACTACACAACAGTTTATTACATAATCCTGAGTTGGAAATTGAAACTTGCCATTACTTACATTGTGTCATAACACATCAAAAATGTTCTGTCTCTTTATCGCCCTTCCCCACAATACAGTCTTATCTCAGTGTAGCTAGCAACCCAGTGGAACCAGTAGGTCAAAAGTTCACAGCACATTCTAGAAAAAACCTTCTGCTTTCAAATAAGATACAGCAGGTGTGGTTTACTTAACAGATTCAAAAGCATTTCCATGCCTGTATTACAAACAACAGCCAATAATAAGACTTCTTTCTCAGCCAACCAATACATTACCTAACTTTATTCACTTTCATGCTGACAGCATCCAATGAAATATGTATATAAATATTTTTTGTTAAAAAAGCACCTCAATTTTAACTGCTTTTCCTTTGGAAAACTACCTCATTCAGCTCCAGCCTTCTCCTGACTACTTTTGTTCCTTTACTTCAAAATGCTTACAGTATGGATTGCTGGCCACAGCTACATCTATTGGGCTTAAGAGGCTGCAAAAAAGATAGGTATTGACAGAGACTTGGTTTTGCCAAATGTGCAGATTACTTGGTTTGGCCAGAGAGGGCTAAAGTTTCATCAGTTGCTGGCTTTGGCTAAATCCATTGTGGATTCCCAAGCTCCTCACCTCATGATTGTGCACTGTGGTGGCAAAGACCTAGGCACATTGACTGGGGTAGGGCTGGAAATCCAAATGAAAGAAACCTTTGCAGAACTGATGTCACTTTTCACTCGCACTGTCATGGTTTACTCTAATATATGCCAAAGACAGAAATGGAAGTGGTCAAATCAACTCTGTCCACAGATTGACAAAGCCAGGAAACATGTTAATAAAACAGTTTCTGCATCCCTCAGAGATCATCGCATGGGCTGTATCTATAAGAACAATCTGCGTTTTGACATGCGTGGAATTTATAGAAATGATGGAGTGCACTTTACAGATGAAGGCAACAGGGTGTTTCTAAGTAACCTGAAACTCTGCATCCAGTCTTATGTGTAGCAGCCATATACATACAACCAACACAATGGCTCTTGTCAGAGCCACCCTAGTACCCAAAATATTGTGAAGTGTTTTTCTAAAGGTTTTTTTTCTCTTTAGTTTTTGGGGATCTTCGCGATCCCCATGGACAGGTCACAAAAACGGAAAACAAAAGCAGGCATTTAATGGCCACCAACTAATCCAAAAATAATGTGTAAAAAAAACCATTCTGAACATTGCCCTACACACATTACTATATACAGACTTCTTTCAAAGCATGTTTAAACTCATATTTTTGTACTACGTTTCTTTAAAAACCATCTTTCAGACCTATCTTTCATTTTTGCGGTTATTCGGGACATCGCAATGACGTTGTTAACCACCAAGATCGCGCCTTTCCCATAAAGTGAAAACACATATATGCACAGACATTACAGTATTCTACACCCTAGAGGTTTATTACTGTACACTTCAAACTCATGTTTTTCTAGTGTATTTCTCGAACAGCCATCTCTAAACCTATTTTCCGTTTTTGCGGTGACTCCGGATATCGCGATGTCGTCGCTCATCGCGATCCCCGCAGGTACATTGCGAAAGCGGAAAGCAAAAGCAGGATTTCAGTAGCCACCACCACATTAAAACAATTATAACTATATAATTAATTCTAACCATCACAGTAGATAACTCACTATATAAATAACTCTATAAAAACATTTATCAGAATCTCAATATTTCTACAAGAATATGCATTACTGATTCACCAATATTCACGATGACGTTGATAGTCACGATATCTCTGCGAAGGTACATGGGGGGACCACTAGCAGTCGCGGCATCGTCACTTGTAACTTGTGTCACTAACACCTCCATTTCTCAACCATGGGGTCAGAGTATCTCCACCCTGACCCCTTAGGTGGGATTTCACACACATTTTCAGCCCCGAGAACCATTCCCGATAGATAAAATGGAGGCCGCAACTTTCTATTCAGGTTGCGACTAGCCACTCAGAGTATTCCTGTTGGCGCGTGTATTCGCGGTTCATCGCGAAACCTTCACAAAATATCAGCGGCCAGAGATATCACTATAATTTTTAACTTACATTTCTCAAAATCTACTGAACGGATTTACACCAAATAAGCAAACAGCACTTCCTTGAACCGACATCTGGCTCCCTGCTAAATTTGGTGTTAGTCCGTTCTGCGGTTCGGGCTGTAGAGGTGGCTAAATGTTCCTATGAAAATTAATATTACAAACAAAACCTTATTTCACACCCCAAATTCTCAGTCCCCACTACACGGATCACCCCCAAACTTTCCCAATCAATAGTACCCACCATGACACTTTTTGCAAAATTTCATGTAGATTGGTCAAAGGACGCCAAAGTTATAGACAAGTCAGAAAATGCTTTTCCTATGGAAACTGGGTCCTAACCATAACTACTGACCACAGTAGCTAATATATATATATATATATATATATATATATATATATATATATATATATATGTATATATAAAACAAGTGTATGCTTTTACCACCCATTCCTTTGCGTTGTAATGGCATGCGTGGTAAAGGCATATGCGTAGTAAACTTTTGCGTTGTAATGGTAGTTGGTTGTAATGGCATTGGTGTAGTAATACCTGTGTTATAATGGCACGTGTGGTATTAGTACGTGTTGTAACGTCATATATTCCTCCAGTGCCCTACATTTTATTTTTGTGATTTGGGTTCTCTATTTTTATAATTGGAGGGGGATTTTTATTGTGTTGTATTTTCTATTTTTCAACTGCTCTGTTACTGATAAATGCTTTACAAATTTCTCCTAAGTTAATCCAGTCTGGTCTGTGCTACAGCTAGCAAAGCTTGAGCTCAGGTTTAAATTATTGAGACCTTACTGGGCCTGGTATGAAGTCTACCATCCACTTCAAATAATAATCCAGTTTCTCACAATTAGTCAACATGGATTTTTATTATGCATGTTGCAAATGTGACCTTTATAGGTGTTCACGTTTTCTCTCTTTTCAGTTATCAGTGCAGTGATGGCCTTAAATACTTTCCTGCAGTTGAGCCCCTTGGGGCGCATGGTAACTAGGGTCCTGGATACACCTTCTCTTTGAAGGAGGAAGCCAGTTGACACTGACAAAACCCTTACTTTCACAGCTAGTTGTCAATAAGGACACCTACCTGCTTTAAATGAACATACTGCACACAGTGAAGTCTCTCACCCAATGAAATGGGAGCAAGTATCCATAAGAGAGTTGGGGATTTTCTTGCATCCTGAGGATGGCGCAGTGGGTTGGCACTGGAAGGAGCTAGGAGGGTTAGAGAGGAACTCCCAGGATATGAGGATATGCTGAGTTCTAATGTTTAGGGAAACTGAAGACAAAGATGACTAAATGTCGTTTTACAGTAGGTCTGCAGTGTGAATGAAGAGGTCATTCTCCAGTAAAAGGCTAGAATGTATGGAAATTCTAACTAGTTTCTATAAACATTTTGGAATTTTGCAAATCACTAATTACTACTTGAAGTCAACATCGAGTGTCCAAAAAGACAGTCATGAAAGTCTGGGGAAGTCCTCAAAATAACCAGTCTAGACGGTTTGAGATTTTCTTCCATCAGCTACATTTTTAGCTAGGACGTTTGTTACAAGTGAGTGCAATTGTGATTAGAAGGACAGCAAGATGTTTTCTCTCTTTAAAGCCATTTCTTGAGGGGGCCTTGTTTTACTTCTGGGCCAAAAACAAATATGCTCTGCAAGTGTATGTATTTAGTTACATCGTGTTGAAATTTAAATGGGCTAACTCCAAAACACACTCTTTAATTGGCACAGCATATGACTGTTATTTTTAGTTCATTGGTTGAAATTTACAAACCCCAATGTTATTTAACAAATGAACGCTCAGACTAAATTAATAGATAACATTACTGTTCCATTTGTTTTGTTTCATTAGATGCCACTATCTGTATTAAATGCACAGAAGAAGAATGGTCAAATGAGAAGAGAGACACGTGTATTCCAAGAACCATTGAGTTCTTATCCTATGGTGAGCCACTGGGTACTGCGCTCTCTGCCATCTCGGTCTTCATTACTTTTCTAAGTATTTCGATAATTTGTGTTTTTGTAAAGTACCAGGACACTCCAATAGTTAGAGCCAACAACTGGAAGATCAGTTACCTTCTCCTGGGGTCTCTCGTGTTCTGGTCTCTCAGCTCATTAGGTCTCGCCTAGGCAGCGCTTGCGCTGTCTCTTTGAGACATGCAGTATACACTATAGCGTGGAAGCTTCGTAGAAGCTCCGCCCACTCTCCGCCCACTTTCCGCCCATCTTTTTCATTGGCTTAGGTTCTAAATGCTGCCTTCTGATTGGTTTTAGGCTTGTTAGTCCCTCCCCATGACGGACATGTCGTCATTTGTGTCCTTCCATGGCTACTGGCCCCTTTACTGCACAGACTACTTTCTTCCCCCCCCCGCAGTCCGTGACTCCCGCACAAGCCCTGTGTTTTCACTCTATGTTGTTATTTCACTGTCATCGTTCTGTATGCTGTGCCTCTTTCGAGTTTCTTTTTGGCAGACCTCCCGAATGTTTTTGCTTTTTTTTAGTGTTCGTTGTGCTTGTTAAAAACGTCACATTTTTTGTCCAGCGGTACCGTTTGCGCATTCTCAGAAGGGAGCCTCAGGCTGTAAATGTGTTAGCCAATAAAAGGACACTTGCGGTTCAAACCTCATTTTCGAACCCAATCGACCTGTCATAGTTGAGCTAATGCTCTGACATCGATGGTTGAAACACTTTGTAAAAATAAAAACGCGTGTTGGGTAGGGTCTACTAGCGGTGATTGGTCAAAAGAGTCATGACGTGGGTAACGTAGCCGTTCCATCATTGGTTGGCTGCCGAGTCGCAGTGATTACCAAGCCGCGCCTGGCTGCGGGGTGAGCAGACTCTGGATACATCCTGCAGTCCCGAACACCGTCAAGAATTGGAGGTCGCGCTTGCGTTTGAAATGCCGAGAGATGCGTATATTCCCAGAATGCTTTTTGTGGTGCCGGTCTCTTAAGAGGTTGGTCCGAGAAGTGCTGTTTGCGTGCTAAATGTGGCACCCTAGTGTAGATGAAGTGCTGGCATATTAGATACTGCGTGCTCTGTGGTAACCCTGCATCCCTCGGGCTCTGCTGGCAGTCAGAACGAGCCTTATCAGATCAGAGAAATGGCGAGAACTGTGTGAGTATAAATGAGTGCCGGGACTGCACTGTATAATAATGAGAAACTCTTGTGTACGCTCAAATGACCACTTCAGCTTTTATACGACAGAGCCCAGCTGTGTGTTTGCCAAAGAGATTGTGTTTCCGGAGCTTAGCAGCCAGGACGTTTGAAACCCTCTGTGGTGCCTCGGATCGACTTAACTTCCATTGGGAGGTGGCTGCGAGTGTGGCTTCACTGTGCGGGGAAGCGGCTGCCTGTAGTGTGTGCCTTCACAGATGGGGAGACCTCTGTTGTATGTGACTTCACCCCTCTTGGATGGAGACCTCTGCAGTTGGTGACTCCACTGCACGGAGGGAACTGTGAGAGCGCGCCCCTCACTGTGTAACTTCACGGGGCATAAGGTCTTTGCAGCATGTAACCTCACTGCACAGAGAGGAAGCTCTCGGGCTGCTATGTGCGACACAAGCAAAGAGGAGTTAACTTGTGTCTGCAATGACTTGCCAGCAGAAGAGGGTAGCTCTATACAACGTGACCCCCAGATCTCTGTCTCCTCCCTTTCCCCCCGGCTTTCTCTCCTTCTCTTCCGCTGCTCTTTATATTTCTTTTCCTTTCCACGCTCTCCCCCTCTCTGTCTGTTGACCCTCTTTGCGTTTTCTTCCATCCCGAACTACTTCGAGTCCTTCTTCTAGTGTAGTTTGGAATTTCATATCCTCCTCCTTTGGGACCCCCACCGCCCTTCAGTGGATTACCTGCATAGGGTACAGCACCTTCTTTCCTGGTTGGGCTTCCTTGCAGATGACCGTTTCCTCTTATGCCAGGGTCAGCTGATAAGTTTTGTTCCTCCAAAACGGGCTTGTGTGATTACAGTTCAGAAGTTTATTCATTCATATATGCTCTTTTACAAGTGCATTAACCTGAATTATTTATACCTGCTTTTGAAAACTTTGATGCTGTGGTTTTAATTGGAATTGTCATTGTGCTTGTGTCCTTTTGCTTCTCCCTTGCCCCCCACCCCGTGGCAATCTAGGCAAGCACCAGACACTCCTCTGTAATGATGTTATATTCTCCATTTCTATCTATTCTCTTCTACTTTTTCTTTCTCCTTCTCTTCCTCTCCACCGTTTCCCTCACTTTGTTTTTGTCTCAGCCCTCACCTCTTTCTCACGTACGTTACTTTCACTTCTTTTTCTTAGTTTTTTCACCATTTATTCCTTTCCTTCCTTTCACTCCATTTCTGTCTCCTCTTTTTCCTTTTTCTCTCCATGCACACTGTCTCTCCGTTCTCACTTTCTGTCTTCACTCTGTTTCCTGCCCACCTCTGCCCCAAACTCCTTTTCCCCCAAAAAATAAGTTCACTGCACGGAGGCAGATCACAGTAGTTTTTTTTAATTTTTATTTTTTTTAAAAGCTTTGTGATAATTTGAAACACCTTATGTGCAACTCCCTGCTTTTTCCATTGGTCCCAGTAAGTCAGTTAGATGTTCATTAACAACAGGGTGGCTCCACTTGATCAGCTGTGCATTAGGGCTGAACTTTGGTACTAGATTAGCCCCACCAGTCTATAGCATGTAGGGCTCCGATTAGACCCTGGCCATGTGATTGCTAAATTTGTGCCCCTATTAAATTTGGAATCTAGGCGTGTCCAGCAGGGGCATCCAGGTGAAGGATGACAGGTTAAGGACATTGCCAGTTTGGTCCTGGAAAGAGCCTATCACCTGAAACGGGTTCTCCTTTCATCCACCACTGATGATCTTCTAGGAAATAGTTGCTGCTTTGTGCGTCAAAATAGATGCCTGCTGCAGAATAGTTGCTGTTGGGCACAGTCTGCCGAGGTGTATTTGCTTCTGGTCATAGACCATAGCTACTTGCTGAGGAACATTTGCTCCTGGGTAAAACTCATAATTAACTTCTATAGTTGCCCTTGTTGCTCCTGTGGACAGCTCTCAGACCAGGTAAGGCCCCAATATTTCTATTATAAAAAAAAACAGAGATACAAAGTACAGTACCATGGAAACTCCGAGAACGCTTAGTAAATGAATAAATCACTAAGAATTAAAAATAAATACCAAACTGAACTCGACTCTGTTCATTTCTGCTAATTCCTGTAGTACTTGTGCTGGCAGCATAAAATCACATAGGAACTACTGCCAAATCCAGATGAATTAGAAAATGCCTATTCCTACACCTATTAACCTGAACCTGTCCATAACTCCTCTGTAAATATTTCTCAACTTTCCTGGCTAAACCCCACTGAATACTCGCTCTAGTTTTAATGACCCAGCATGAATAAGTATGTGCTTAAGCACGTACATCTATACAACAAAGCTAACACAGTGCCCATTCGATAGCACAGTGCACTAGGCAACTAATTAAGGGGGTCATTATTATGTCGGGCAGATCGCCACTGCCCGACCGGCGGTGGCGATCCGCCCACCATTTTCGTCCACCCGCCTAACATTTCCCCCCGCCATATTACGATGGCGGTGGGAACCCAGGCGGACGGAAAGACCGTCTGCCAGTTTTCTGCCGGTAGGCAATCCGCCCGATTGCCTACCGGGCGGAAAAGGCCTGCAATATGGTGGCGGTGCCTTGCAGGCACCGCCATTCATATTACGATGATGGCGGTCTCATGCCTTTCCATGGCGGAGACTCCGCCATGGAAAGGCATGCAGAGAATGCCTTTGGGGGCCCGTTGCGGGCCCCCAGGTGGTTGGGGGTGGGTGGCTGCACTTGGGGGTACCCATGGTACCCCCGACATTTGCATGCACAAGGTGGCAGGCACCGCGCGGTGCCTGTCACATTGTGCATGCAAATGCACAACATGCCCTTTTAACATTGTGGCGGGTGCTGAATACAGCACCGCCCGCCACAATGTTAAATATACAGGATGTGACCACCATGGTGGCGGTTGCATCCTAATAGGCACAGCGGGACCGCCGCACCTTTTGCGGTCAGTCCTGTTTACCGTTACGGTGGCGGGCGGACATTGTCCGCCCGCCATCATAATGGGGCCCTAAGTACGGTTGGGCACACACACTTGAGTGCTTGCTCCCTATTTACCACCAAATCACAGATATCAAGAATATAAAACTATCCATAACTAAAACATTAGCGTAAATTAACGATAACAACTAACTTCCATTTTTTACTATAAACACCATACAATAATTGGTCAGGCATTGTCTAATACTGTGACTTAATAAAGGGCTCACTGACATACTTACAAGTAGCATTAGAATCTAACTCTGGACTCCATGGAGTAGCGTGCTACCAGTCTGCAAAGTGCTTCAAGGCCACTTCAGGATAGTAAGCACTTTATAAATTCACAATACAATATAATAACTACATTACTAATATTCTTTAAGGGACTTGAAGTTGTGTCTAGAGGACAAGAAGGATTGAAACTTTCTCAGTGCCCTTCAGAAGCATCTCCGAAAAGAAAGGTCTTTTTGCCAATGTACATGCCAAAAGTGCTTTATAAGCTAGCACTGAATATTTTACTGAATATGAGAACATAGATGCCTCTGCTGATAGTGCATCTGTTGTATAACTCTCCTATCTCAGACGAGTGCCTCTATCCTAGAACTAGAGACGTGTAAACTTCTGGCCACAGATTGGAACCCGCACAGCATCTCACGGCGCCTTCAGCAGCGCTTTGTGTGACCTTCAGTTAACAGGCTCGGTTCTTAGCAGGTGTTTGCCAGGTGATTCACGTCTTCTACTTCTTGTCATCTTGCTTAATACGGCTCTGTTCTTGTGCTAGCTGTGCGGTCCCTCGTCGTGCTGTTCGTACATTGTATTCATTGTGCGCATCATCTTGAGGATTACAATGAGCTACCGATGTGTGTTCGTGTGGAACAGCTCAGTGCTTATAGCAGGTGTAGTAGAGTATTGTAACTCTCTTCTGGCCGGTCTCCCCAAAACCCATCTCACCCCCTTCAAATGATTCTACACACAGCAGCGCGGTTCGTCTGCGGGGCCGAGAGAAAAGACAGCATTACCCCCATGCTGACCACTTTCCAATGGCTGCCAACTGAAGCAGGGGCTGTCTACAAGTCGGCGTGAGCTAGAAAGCTATGGCAAAAGCATGAATACCCAATTAGAAGGATCCTGTCGTGAGGTACATTAATTCATGCTAAGTGCTATTAAGGTCTCCCGTGTCCAGCTTTCCACACACTGCCTGCCACCCATACTACCTACCTCCTCCATGTCCTTCTGCCCACACAGAGATTGGTCCATAGAAATTGTCTTCCACGCGCACCCGTAAATAATACATTTTTTTTCAAATCTTGTATTTTGAGTGATATGACTACGAAGGCCCTGATTCTATATTAAAAACACAGCTTTGGACTATACCATTTCCCGCTAAAAGGCAATATTTCTCTCCATGTGTTCTATACCTGGAGTGTCACGCAGTTTGGTGCTCACTTTCCCTCCATATTAAAGAACAGAAGATGTTTCAGCACCCAGGCTAATATGCTGCATTGCTAAATACATATAAGGTCCCAAAGGCGAGACCGATGCTTTGCAAATGCTTGTTTTTGTTTATTGGACGCCCTGTTAAATGGACCTGCATGTTTCGACAAGTAGCATTTGGACTCTTATTCTCATTCAGTATCTCCTGTATTTTGGGTAAAACGGTAATGGTTGTTGTTGCATTCAGTGCCACCAAGCCCAACAGCAAACTAAATAAATTGGTTGGGTACAGGACACCCAGCTACCTCATTGCTTTGTGTTCAGCGGTTCAACTTGTTATATGCACTGTCTGGCTGGGCACTAATCCCCCATATTCTGGCATCAGCACAACATCAGCCACCAGCATTATCATCCAGTGTTATGAAGGGTCACTATTCCTTTTCTATTGCATGCTGGGATACCTTGGAGTCCTGGCATCTGCCAGTTTCATTGTTGCCTTCCTATCAAGGAAGTTACCAAGCAGCTTCAATGAAGCCAAATTCATCTCCTTCAGCCTGCTTGTGTTTCTCAGCGGGTGGCTCTCCTTCATCCCGGCCTACCTTAGCACACAAGGCAAGTATATGGTGGCTGTGGAGGTTTTTGCTATCCTAGCCTCCAGTTCTGCTGTCATGTATATTTTTCCACCAGGTGTACATTATCCTACTAAGCCGCTGCTAAGACCTGAGAAAAATACCAAAAACTACCTCTTATAAAGAATACCTGTCACGGACATGTGGGTTGATGAAGATTATCCACATTAAATGGACAGAAATATGAAAGCATGACAAATGAAGTTGTCAGTATATAAAAGACAATTCTCTTGCTGTATTTAGGGCTGGGAAAACTATTTAATTTTTATTTAATGGATATATTCAATATTTACGTACAAGGCTAGATTATTTTAGCACATATTCTCCATACTTTAATGGACGAAATATGGATTATTTGTTTTGGTGTGAAACATTGTGGCATTTAAAACATTTTTGCAGGTTATGTACCTAGCATGGAAAGTGTGGGCTCTGTCCGATTCTACTCAGTCTAAGCATATCAGTGTGGTACAATACGTTTCTGTACTAATGTGTCATAATAAATATATGTTGGGCCACCAATGTCTTCGGTTTTGTCTGGTCTACCTGATGTTTTTTTAATTCAAATAAAGCTGCTTTCAAAGTCAATTTAAATGATCTGTGCATAAGTTATTTTAGAGTCTTATTCACTATGAAAATGCTAGTGTGATAAACAGTTGAACATACAATGGAGAGCTAACGCAATGGGCATTGTCTCTTTGAGATTCAGATATGAAGAACAATGCTGTGGATCATAGGATAGTCATTTTCAACCATAAATATGAAGGTATGTCAATTAGCTATTCTGTTAGTAAACAGAGATCATTAAGGCTTCACATTAAACGTTTATTTTTTCTGATGCACTTAGTGACCTACAGCCCAATTTATATATTTGCAGTAAGCATACGCCATTACAACAGCGACAGAGTATCCTTACCGCCAACATAATGGTCCGTCCATCTAATTTATATTCGGGCAGGCATTAGTTTGGCAACTGTGGAGACTACTACGTCTCTGCCTTGGCCAAACTTTTCCAATGGCCCAACGGAGTAAGGGCCATCGGGGAAATGGTTATCTGTCCACCTGCCCAATTTAAATGGGCAGACATGTATCCATTTTTTACTGCCCCTCACGTCCAGGAAAACCCTAGCGGGAAGGGGTAGTACAAAACTTAAAATGCCCCCCTCATCATTGGAGATGACTCCCATGACAAGTGGGGCATTGTTGTGTTTTATTATCAAAAACAAAAGTCCACTTTGGGGTTTGAAACTTTATCATATGGCTCCATCATATTTAATAGAGCTGTACGCTACAGTTCTAATACAGTCACAGGAACTGCCTTGACAGCGGTTCCTGTAAATGGTAGGAATGTCCGTCAGGCGGTTGGACATTTCTAAATTTAGCAGGTGGGTACTCTATTAGAGCAACAGAGTAATGTACTCCGTCATCTTGATGAAGTACAATCTGTCCACCAAATTTTAAATCAGCTGCATATTTAAGAGTACTGAATTTATGTGTTTAACCCTAATATATAGATTATGTATTTGTCAGATTAGGACTGCGTTTCTATGCCTTTTGCACAAACAAACAATTGTTCTAGTTCTTGCATTTGTCATGTTACAACTAATTTCCCCTGAAATGTCTAAATGACTATCAAAAACAGAAGCACTAGTGGTATCAGAAGAAGGGTGGACCATAGGGTGGGACCGGACAATGTAGCACATTTTTTGAGGTGCCTAGTAACACTATCAAGGCTAGAGATATGTATCTATGTATGTATGTGGGGCTTCTATAGCACAAAACTAGCCAAGTGGGAACAATGGGTGTCAGTGTGAAATATGGGAGGCCACAGAGCTGAGCATTACCACCATCCAGATGCAAGAGAACTACAGCTTAGACAATAGCTCTGAAGTCACTTTCTGGAAGACAGTTTCACTTTCTGTAGAAGAGAGAGCTGGTACCAGGTCATCTTTATTTTTTGGCAAGGAGTTCCTTGAGGGTGAGGTTGGTGTCCAGGGTGAATCCAAGTGACTTGGCGTTCAGTGAAAACTTAAGGTTCATGTCATTGAGCTGAAATCTTACTGTTTCTTATTCATTGCACTTGCCCAATAACAGGAATTCTGACTTGACTGGGTTGAACTTCAGGTAGGGGCTGGACATCCAGGTCTGCACGCAGTGTTTGAGGTGTTGAATGGCTGAAACAGAGGAGACTTTCAGATAAAGATAAGAGCAGCCTGAACAAAGAGTGTCTGCTTCCTCATCGGTTCTGTGTGCTTGCCTCCCAATGTGAGAGTTGTCAACATGTACATTATCTCATCACCTGTCTTCTTTGATCCAACTTGAACGTCATGAGCTTTACCTCATTACATGCACAGATTTCACCTATCTAATCATTTTTTTTAAATACTCTAAAGAGCTGTATGGTGGAAGGACCCCTTGTTAACTCCTCCTTTCATGTGTACAAAAAAGGGGATATTTGCTGCTACCTATTCCTGTTTTCCTTCTGTTTCATTATATTTTTGAGATGTGATTGTCTGATTGTCAAAATATGCTACTAAAACCTGGCATATACAAGTAACATCAGCATAAATGTAACAACATTGTTTTGCCTTTCTTCCTAGGTTCTGCAGATAGGTCTGCTTGAGCAGCCTTTCTGTACTACTTGCACTGCCTGCAGAGTTGCAAAGCAGCTGCGTTATTTGGTTGCTAGGTAACAAGAGACACAGGAAGCATTTTGTTGTAGCTAATGAAGTCACCAATTTTGCGAAGCTCCATAAAACCATGTAAGGAAATCCAAACTGTGGAGCATGATTGCCATTAATGAACCAACCAGAATGACTTACATTTATACGTTACAGTCTTTGATTTATCAAGCAGTCGAGGCTGCATTACAGGCTAAACAGGGGCCACCTCCTTTGAACAAAGACAGACTTGATTCCTCTAATAATCAAGAGACTGATGTATCCAACAAAGAAGTGGAACAGAGTGGAAGACATATGCATGTAGCAGACTTGACCAAAGTAATTCATCACCTGTGCAGTCATTTGGCTTTTCCATCTTCTTCTACCCAGGAGAATGAAGATAACTTTTTTATCAGACAAAAAGAACCTGACTCTCTGTCACTATATCATGCTGTGAGAAAACTCCTGGGGAGAAGAATGGAAGAATGTGGAAAAGTCAAACTTTCCAAGATTCTTTTCCCGCAGATGCCCACTGCCAGAGTTCCAGGTGGAGTTTCTAGCAGTAGTTAGGAGTAACTTCCTGATGGGGAGGCAACACAGGAAGCAATTATATCTTAAAGTTCATGCTGCAGCTATGTGCAAAAAGGTTGAGGGAGCTATCATAAGAATATAGTCGACGTCCAACTTTGAGGTTAGAGCCAGTACTTATGCAATGTACACAGTCCAGTCACTGCTCGGAATTTCCGATACTTGACTGTGGAGATGCATTAGGAAACAGAGTAATCTTCTCATCTAGCTATTAGGAAGCAGTAGGTCATATTTTCTCCAGGTATTTCTTTTGATGATCTATGTATCTCAGCAGCAGCTTCAAGTTCAGCTCTGACAGCAAGAAGACACGTCATGATGAGGACTGGGAAGGCAGATAATTCGGTATATCCCTTCTAAGTGATCTCTTTAAAAGTGGCAAGTTGTTTTAATGACAGCTTGAGGATCTGGTGAAGAACTCTGCTGAAATGTGAGAGTTATTGGCTCCTACTCCTTCTCCTGCTAAAGGGAGAGGGCTCAGCTTTCAAATCTTTTGGTAATCTTTTTTCAAGAGGTAGAAGCCAGCCCTTTAGAGGAAGGGTTGTAGCTGGGGAGGGTCCTATGTTGACAAGTCTCAGTTTCAGTGTGCCATCATCTCACCTCCCAAACCCCTGCCATGTCATGACTGTGTCAAGAGAGTAGGAGGGAAGTTTCTAGTTTACTTAAGAACCTGGCAAGCCTCAAAGTTTGACTCCTGGGTTCTCTGCATAATTGTATCTAGTTACCAGATCAGAGTCTAGGACAACATAGAGGACTTCATTCTGGCAACTCCTTTTCCACATTGGCCACTTCGGCTTCAGGGTCTTCTTAGGGCACCCAGGACTTGATTCACAAGGCTACAGTGATCCTAGTCCCAAAGGAAGAACAAGGGTTAGGTTATTATTATATAATGTTTCTTGCCTGAACCGTTCCAGGGAACTTTGTGACCAATTCTGGGCCAATAAATGGTAAAGGCCTTCTTAGCTTGTCAAACTTTTAAGATGCAACCCTTCAGACCATTCCTCTCTCTGGGGGATTTCCCTCAATGCACATTTACATCTGCATGTCAATCCAAGCTTCTAGAGGTCTCGTCACTTTTTCTGAAATAGGATTACACTTCCAAATGTAATTTCCCATTTTTTAAAATGGGATTACAAGTCAAATTTTGAGTCATTCCATTTGGACTACCTTCCACCCAGAGTTGTAACCAATGGTCAGGTTCCTCTGGTGCGTAGGCTCTGGTAAAGGGCAGTTTGTCTTCTCATAAAATAGATGATTGGCTAATCTGTGCATTTCATTGTTTTAAAGGAAGCTGAAGCTGTGCATCATGTGTGTGAAATCTTAGAGACTCATGAATTTCTATGCATATGATACAGAATTTGCAGTTAGAGCATAAGGGCACTATTCAGAATGGATGCTAAGAACAACATTGGCCTATCTCTGTGCCAGTTCGGTGGGTGTTACATTGCATGATGTTTAAAAACAACTGAATTTAAGATCATATATCCTAATACATAAAATGCTGTACAGTGTAGCAGTCACAATTATTAATGGTAGGCCTAGGGGGAAAAAAACTTTAAACAATTTCAAACATTGTTAGGCATTCATCACCTGACTTTTTAGGGCCTTGCTTCTCGTGATCCACATGCACCCCAAGAGCAGGCATAAAGAGGTCTAGGATCAGTTCTCAGTATCCTCAGTGCAGATGTATAACAGAGCATACCCAATTGCTGGCAAACAGACTTAATCCACCTTGATCACTGGCCAAAGTATACATGGCAAGCACATAGAACAGGTGTTGCTGTTTCATTTGCAGATTTACAAACAGGGCAAAGAGTGGATGCTGCACAGTTCACTGCCCATTTTGCAGAGAATATTTTTAGTTGGAGAGAGCCAATTCTGAATTGGATGTACAGTTTCCTAACCATAGGGACTGTAATAAAATGCAAGAAAGGCTCAAGTTCATCAGCAGGCTTAAAATCTAAAAAATATGTTTGTCAAAGACCCTCTAAGGGGAGACTCTGTCTCAGTCCGTGCTACCCATGCCCAGTAGAATTTCTTCAGTTGGGCCTTCGAGGGGATGAGCTCCGGGAGAGTAGCATTCCATGCTGCTTGCAGACCCAGAGAAGTTAGCAGCAACCTAACATTGCTAAACCAAGATATATTATGGAAGCTGTTGATGTTAACTACGTCCAGGAATGCTTCAGCATAGGGTGCTAGTTCTTGGGGGGCTAGTTTTTGGGTGGACATCAGCCTCTTCTAATGTAGTAATGGGCGGAGCCTAGATTTTTCCTTGATGGATTTTCTACCCATATTGAGCTTTAGGGGGTGAGGTACTGGACAGCAAGTGCACTATTTCTTAGAATCGTGTGTTTCATCCTAAACGTCTCTGCAATACTTGAGAAACCCCAAAGCTCGGCTCCCTACAGCGTTTGAATCATAAATCTGGAGCGCGTTTGCTACCGGCTTGCTGGTAGATTCTCTGTGCTCTTTCAACAGAGCACCAACAATTTGCCTGTGCTTTATAATAATCTTAACTACGTGGGCCTCCCATGTCATTTTTGCTGCAAGTTTGATTCCTAAGTACTCAAAGGTGTCCACTCTCTCTCCAGGGCCTTTCCACTTAGAGAAAGCTTTCCCCTATATGTCTTTTGTGGGTTTATCGACATATACTTAGTTTTGGTGACATTTATCTCCAACCCTGAGTCACACAAAACACTTCAAAATTATATAATATTATTTGGAGACCTCCAGGTGTTTGGCCACCAATAAAGTATTGTCCGCAAAGATAAGCGTATAGATTTTAGACTTTCCAAGATGGAGCATCAGGCGGATAGATGGAAAGGAAGTGCACTACCTCATTCAGATGCAATGAAAACAATGTGGGAGCTAGTACACAACCCTCTCGGACACCTTTGGTAATTATAATTGGATCAGTTTTACGCCCCTGTTCCCCCCCATCAGATTGTTGGAAGGTTACCTTGTGTAGGCAAATGATTATGAAAAGAATATCCAATGGCTTTCCATTATTGGTAACAGGTGCCACAGTTTCTGCTGCGGAACTAGGTCAAAAGCAGATTTTAAATCAATAAACCCAACCTAATGACTGCCCTTGCTGATTAAAACCGTTTTCCAATATAAAAGCATAAAACAAAATACCTGGTCTATAGTGCTAATTTTGGCCCTAAAGCCTGCCTGGTAAGGTGTTAAAATTCCTTTTTTGTCAATACAGTGCTATACCTTAGCCAGAACTGCACGGAAAAATACTTTCTATACAGCGGTGATGAGACTAATTGGCCTATAGTTGCTGGGTGAATCCCTATCCCCCTTTTTAAAAAATGGCACCACCTCCGCACTTTTCCAGGAGCTGGGGATAGGCGCACCCCTAGCTATCTTGTTAGTCAGTGCTAAGATATATTTTGCCCAGTTCTCTTTATCATATTTAAATAGGCCACCTGAAATGCCGTCCGGGCTGGGATTTCCACAAATTATAGTATCTATGGAAGTACAAATTTCACCCAGATCAAACAGATCTTGGTGTCCCATAGGAGCACTTGCAAGCAGGAATTCCAGAGGCTGTGACTGGGAATCATCAGTAAAAAGAGTTTTAAAGTGATTAACCCCGATGGTGGGAGAATTGGAATTATCCGGTTCTAATGCTGTCCCGTCCCCCCGTCCCCCCAGTGACCAAAGCCCAAAATGTGTAGGAATCTTTTCTTTTGCAGGCGTCTTTGATGTCTCGCCATCTGTTTTTCATCCCAGTCTCTCTTTACCCTATTTTGAGTTTGCTTGTAAATTTTCCTCAGCATGCTTATCGAGTCCAGGTCCTTTCGCATTATGGCCTGGGTCACCTCAATCCTGCCCTGCCCACAATTCTAGTCAAACCATTTGTGTGGGTAATAAGACTTCTTTTTTGAGTTTGTGGGGGGGGGCTTCAATGCACTTGAAAAAGTGTAAGAGGATGCTGGTGGCTCCTTTCCATTCTCCATCCCTAGATTGAATAGCATCTAGCTTACCCATGGCTAATTGTAAGTATGAGTTTATTTCGGAAAGGGTATCAATTTGGAGAACTACATGATGCCAGAAAAGGCGGCCCTATTGTTAGTAAGGGTGACATCTTGCATTTGGCAGTGTGATCATGAGTTACTCAGCCAATTTTCACAAAGTGATCATAGGGTGAGACACAGTGCAACTATTATATAATCAATTCGACTCACACAGTTGTGTCTGTAGTAAGTAGTGGTCCTGTGACTGTCGCCTTTGGTTCTAATGTTAGTAGCCCTCAGCCTGTATTCGAGTGTAAAGGTCTTTAGTTGGAGCGCCTACGTGACCACTTCTTAACCAGGGCTATATCCAAACGAAGGATGGCCCACAATTCATCTTCCTCGGTGGTGAGGCTGACATCATCCCTATCCAGGGACTCAAAATTAGAATTAAAATTGCCCGCTAGAGTTAAATGATGAAAGGGTGGACTCTTTTCTGGATGAACCTCAAGGGTTTGTAATATGGGTGACTGTAGACCTCCCTTGACACTACTCACGTAGATCGTATAAATGTCCACAGGGACATTTGAGCTACTTTTCACTCAAATTCCTAAGATATCCAGGCTGGTTATAGCCAACAAGCTAATAGAGCACTTTAATGAGATCTTGGCCCAAATCAGTAAGCCTCCAGACGGCCACCCTATGGGATTAGTAGTGGCAGGGACACAATAACATAAGTATGCTACCCTGTAAAGTTTCCTGGAATAGGCAGAAATTAAATCTGCTTATGAAATTGTTCCAATCAGGTAGAGATAACTTGGAACAAAGCCCCGCCACATTCCAGGAGACTAACACTTTCTTTGTCATCATATCCGGGTTGCACACATTGGGCTTAGATTAGGAACTTCTATAAGTGAAGCAGTAAAAGAGTGTGTATCTGGCATAAGTGTTTTCTCTAAAAGGTCAAAAGACACTCCCAGAACATTAGATTGACAAACAGTGACCCGCACGTTAGGAGAAAAATAGCCACCATATGCTGGTCCCATAACATTGTCAGGAGCGGTCGTCTCATGTAGTTAAAAGTCTGCCTGGGAGGGTGTTGGGGGAAAGAAAAGTGGAACCAGAGACAATTATCGGGTGACTTTAGCAATCAAGTCAATCCATCTTGCCTAAAGCAGAGTCTCCCCGCCCGTGAAGGTGAAATCCCAAGTGGTGTTGGACATACTAATGCCTGTTGGATGGTCCTTGACCTGGAACCCAGATCCTTGGGAGGGCTAGTATGGACATTGAGTGCCACCGGGCTATCAACCAAGCACTCATCTGACAGAGTCAGTTCTATGCAGTCAATTAAATGGTTAGATGAAGTGCACCTTTTAGCCCTTACAATAACATCCCTAATGACAGACCTACACCCCCTTACAAACCACATCCAATGGATGGCTTTGTTTATTGCTGAATCTTCCCCTTTGTACATTGTGGTTGGTGTTAGCTTTGGCAACTTTACCATGTAAATCTTAGAGGGTGGTAGGATATTCGTACTTCTGATGATGCTATTGGCCCTCTGTCGGGATGAGGGCTGAAACAAACTATCTAGTGGCCCTGACCGCAAAGATGCTAGGTTGGAATGTTCGGCTGCACCCAGCCCTGTTATGTAGCTAATGTCCCTGGTGGTACCCTATCTCTGCGCACCCAGTGGTGGTTTACTACAATAATTAATCCTTTCTCCCTTTGTAAAAGCCAGGAAAGTACTTGCCAGCAGCCTCTTTGTTGATTGATCCAAAGACGTTCCTACTAGTTTTCCGGGCGTGCCCTCTCCTTGGCAGTTATCAGTTGTTTCACCATATTTATAAGTTCACTATCAGGGACTTGAGGGCGTCAACCTCTGACCTCAGCTGAGGTGGCATCCTTGTCAGGGGGAGGAATTTTTGTTGTAGCCATGGGCCCTCCCCTGTCGAGTTCCCCAAGGCCGAGGATGTTTCTGGTAGGTCGGGTAATGGCAAAAACCGATTTCTGCATGGAATGTTCAGTTCTTGAGTATTAGCTTTTAATGGCACGCATGGTCCCAGGTTAGTTGGGCTAGCTGGTGGTGTAGAATCTGTAGTAGGACAGCCTCGATTAGCAAAACACTCGCAAATTACCACCTTCTTCAAGAGGGTGATAATGCACTCGCAGAAGGGAAGGGGTCCCCAGGGGACCCCTTCCCCTTTGCAAATGCAGGGTAAAATATTTTTTAAGGGCAGGCAGTGGTCCCAGGGACCACTGCCTTCCCTTAAAAAAATGAAACGAAAACGTTTCATTTTCATTTTTTTAAATGCATCCTGTTTTCCTTTAAGAAAAACGGGCTGCATTTAAAAAAAAAATACTGCTTTATTTAAAAGCAGTCCCATACATGGAGGTCTGCAGAGCCCAGCAGGCCACCATCCCTGGGAGGGCGAGCCATTCCCAATGGACTCGCAAATTGCGAGTGGCTCATTAATATTCATGAGCCAAGGAATTTGCGACCCCATTGGGAATCGCAAACAGTGTTAAACACACTGTTGTACATGGCATTTTGCGACTCACAAATTGCGACTCGCAATCGAGCGCACTTTACGAGTCGCAAATTGTCATGGTCGTACATCTGGCCATCCAGAAATGTGAACTTCCATAAGAAGTTAAATACAAGTTATTTTTTAAATAAAAAATAACCCTCAAAAATAGCATACTAAAAATACATTTAAAATAAATTGTTATATAAAACACTTAGCATTAAACTAATGAACAATTAAAAAATCAAAATTTTGAACATTTTGCCCCTTAATGAAAAAATATACATAACAAAGAAATAAGCAATTAAATATTATTAACAATTAATAAAGTAAAGATGTAAAATGTAATATCTTCCCACACTATACCACCAGAAAACAACAAACCATTACTGAAATATCAATGACTTTAAACAAATACCGAAATATAAACAACCTATTAAAAAAATTATATAATAAATACATTAATTAAAAAAAAAAATGCATTATTAATTACCAATTACATAATTATATAACAATTGAAAATAAATTACCATTAGTATAAAAAGATGTAATCTAAATAAAGGTCCCATCCTACTCCCCTACAAACCCAATAACCTGGTACTAAAAGAAATACGAAAAATGTTTGAAATCTAATATACAATAAAAATGACAAAATATGAACTGACATACATAGCTATTAAACAACAAACTAATTTAAATAATTATTAAGCTCTAAAAAATAATTTTGCATTACAAAAGTAAAAAAAATTAAATTTAATGATTATACAAACCCAAGAACCTTCTAAAGCATTATAAATTACTCCTTTAACTTACAGAATAAATAAACATTTTTGAATTTCAAACTTTTTTTAATTTTTTATTTGCATTTTCATAATAGCAACAAAAACAAACATACATTGCCAGTGCACATGTGGTACAATCAGGTAAGACACAATCCTTTGCATGTATGCTCCATACATATAACAATATCCCAGGTCAGTCCATGGGCGTAAGACTCGATGCACCCTAGCACACTTAGTATTGCTCCGGGGATCCACCACACACCCCAGGGTCGTTCGTGCCATTGCTATAATCGATGAACCGGTATCAATCCCTCATTCGTTCTCTTAATCCTCCCCCACCCGAGTGCCCAGCCACCTCGTAAAAGGTTCCCAAATGTCTTTTGGTCTTGAACCAGCCGGCTGAAGCTCCCAGTAGGTTGTCAGTTGCAGCTTACAGTATGTAGCATCTCGTATCCAGTCGTTGGACCTCGGAGTTCTAGCCACCCCCCAATGTAACGCCAATTGTCGCTTTGCTAGCAACAGCAGTATTGCGGGCAGCCTTTGTGCTTTAGGGGCTATCATGTCCAGAATCCCAAGCAGGGACGTCTGCGGTGTGCAAGGGAGATCCAAACCCGTAATCTGCTTTATGTGTTGGTGCACCTCCAGCCAGTAGTTAGCTATATGCCTGCAGTACCATACCAGGTGGAGGAAAGTCGCCCTAGGAGCGCCACACTTCCAACAGCAGTCATCTGCCCGTAGGCCTATTCTGTGTAAATGTACGGGGGTCCTGTACAAACGATGTAGAAACTTAAAATGGATCAGTCTAAGGCAGTAGTTGGGCGACAATTGTTCCAGCTGCCTACAGCTTAGCTGCCATTGTGCGTCCGTAAGGGGGGCACCCAGCTCCTCCTCCCAACCTACCCTCGATGTTGGAACTACTATCGGTGCGGTGTTCTGTGTGTGTCTGTAGATGCGTGTAATCAGCTTACGTCCTGATTCTACCGCCAGTATGTTTTCAAGCGCGACCAAGGGTGGAGGCGGCGCCGGAAATGTAGGAAAGTTACGTTTGCATGATGCTCTCAGCTGATAATATAGTAGCATATCGAGCGCCGTGGGCTCTTCAGGGCTACACATCTGCTGTATAGTTAAGTAAGCGTCGTTTGGGTAGAGATCTCCGCCCAGCCGGAGGCCATGTGTACCTGCGCGCTCTCTTGCCCTACGGTCCATTAGTGTGGGGAACATGGGATTATTAAGGAGAGGCATTGAGGGTGCATATAGCACTTCAAGGTGTGCTCGTTTACGCAGACCCTCCCAGGCCCATCTCAACACATGCACCGTGTCTATCTCTCCCCGAGGTCTCTTAAATGGTTGGTACAGTGCTGTTGCCACCGGCAATGGGGCCACTCTGTCTGTCTCTATAGATACGTGTGGTTGATAAGGTGTGGGGTGTACCCAGAAATGGAGATTTTGCGCCTGTGCGCTGAATGCATATAAGGCCAGGTCCGGGGCCGCCATACCCCCCTGACTCTGCGGCAGCGTCAAAACTTCCCATGCGATCCGTGGCTGTCCCCCCGCCCACGCCAAATCGACCATGAGAGATCGGAGTTTCTTCAAAAATTGAACCGGGAGTGGCAGAGGTATATTTACAAATAGATATAGTAATTTTGGTAATATCACCATTTTCGCGATCGCAATCCTGCCCGCCAGGGAAAGGGGGAGAGTCCTCCACCGTCTTACCCTGTCTTCAATCCATGTCACCACCCTCCCATAATTCTCATTCCACAGTTCCTGCATATCTGCGCTTATCCAGACTCCCAGATACTGAGTTGGGCCAGAGGCCCAGACTAGGGGATATTCTGTGTCGAATGGCTGAGTGTTGCGCGTTAGCGGTAGAACCATCGACTTGCCCCAGTTTATGTTTACCCCCGACAGCCCTCCGAATCTCACTACTTCCCTCGTCAGGGGCGTCAAGTTCTCTTTGGGCTGGGTCATGTAAAGTATAATATCGTCCGCATACATGGACACATTAAGTGCCCTGGTTGTGAACCCAATGCCCCTTTGCGCGTGATGTTGACGCAGTCGCGCCACCAGTGGCTCCGTCGCTATTGCAAATAGCAACGGCGATAAGGGGCAGCCCTGTCTAGTCCCTCTTGTTATGTTCAACGGTTCGGACACCAGTCCGTTAACTCGCAAGCGCGCAGTGGGTCTTGTGTACAATGGCTGTACATATTTAATGAAGAGAGGGCTCAGGCCAATCCTGTGGAGCAAGGGAAAGAGAAACCCCCACTCCAGCAAGTCGAAGGCCTTTGATGCATCTAACAGCGCGGCCGCGGCAGGTGTGTGAGGCGCCAGGTAGTGCAATAGGCCGAAAAGTGTTCGGAGGTTGTGGGAGGTCGCCCTTCCCGGCACAAAACCGGACTGATCCGGTAGGACTATCAAGGGGAGCAGCGGCTGGAGCCTGCTTGCCAGTAATTTCGCGAAGATCTTCGCATCCTGGTTTATTAAAGAAAGTGGGCGGTACGAGTCACTACATTGTGGATTTTTATCGGGTTTAAGAAGGGTAATTATGATCGCCTCTCTCATGGATTGTGGGAGGATGCCCTCCTGCAAGGCCTCCTGAAACACCGCCAGTAGGCGGGGGGCCAACTCCTCAGAGTATTCTTTGTAAAATCGTGCTGTAAGACCGTCCGCCCCGGGTGCCTTATCTGCCCGCATACCACCAATGACCCTCTTCACTTCCTCAACTGTAAACGGGGCATCTAGATATTCCCTGTGGTTATTGCTTAACCACACCAATGCTATAGAGTCGAAGTAGTCCTCCAGCAGCGCTTCCGAAGGGGCCGTTCGGGACGTGTATAGGTCAGCATAAAAATCTCTCATTACGTTCAGTATCTCCGGTGGGGAATGGACTATGTTATCGGCTACATCGCGGAGTGACACAATATATGCAGCCCCCCGTGGCGGCCTCAGGAGATTGGCTAGAGTTTTGCCTGGTCTATCCCCCTCTCCATACACTCTCGCTGTAGCGTGTTTATGCAAGAAACGGAGCTCTCTATCTGCATCTTCCTGATAGGAGGTCAGTTTACCCCTAATTTGCCCCAGAAGTGCAGCCGATGGTGTGGCATAGTATTGCTGCTCCAGTGCATGCATTTCCTGTTCCAAACGTGCTAGAGACCCTCTTATATCCCTAAGTACCCTACTTTGTCCCGCTATACAATGCCCACGCACCACCACTTTAAATGCCTCCCAAAGGGTCCCCTCCGAATTAACAGATCCAGTGTTTTTCTCAAAATATTCTTTTATGTGCGAGTGCAGTTCCTCCCTGAATGTGGCATCGAGCAATGCCCCCTGTGGTAGGCGCCATGAGAAAGGCTGTCTAAAAGGCTCGGGTACCTGCAGTGTCAGCGTGACTGGGGAATGCTCAGACATCGTGCGAGCGTTATGAGCCGCATCTGTTGCCCATGCATGTAGATCAGGAGTAGTAAGCCAGAAATCCAATCGGGACCAGGCACTATGTTGATGTGTAATGCACGTGCCTTCCCTAGTGTCCGGGTGGAAGTGTCTCCATGTATCAATGAGACAGTTATCCTCCATCAGTTGTTTCAGTGTCGCAGCTGCCTGCGGGTGGTGTGTGCGAGATTCTCCCTCCCTATCCAAGCTTAATGACATTACTGTATTGAAATCGCCGCCCCACAGTACGGATCCATCTCCCAGTGATTTAATAGCATGCCACACTTCCTGAAAGAAGGAGGGGTCGTCAGTGTTGGGGCCATACACATTCGCAACCGTGATCTCACGATTAAAGAGAAGCCCACGGACCAGCACATAACGTCCCTCTGTGTCGCTCCTCACTTGTCTTGTACGCCAGGGAATGCCTTTTTTAATTAGCGTGGCTACCCCTCGTGAATAGTTTGAGTAACCTGATGTGTATACCTCGCTCCAACTACCCGATTTCAGCCGATCTCCTGATCTACCACTTAGGTGGGTTTCCTGCAATAGGCATATCGCGGCCGAATGTCTCGTGAGATGTGCTTGTACGAGGCGTATTTTCCTGTGGTCATTTAATCCCCGAACATTCCATGTCAGGCATATCAGGGACTGCAGGCTAGGGCGTGTGTGTTGTGATCCTTGAAAAATAGTGGTGTGCCCAGATGTCTTGACCTATTTCGTGCTTGTACCAATGTTGCCCCCTTCGTGCGTTCCCTGTCCTGGTGTGTACCCGGTTGTCTCCGTCCCAACATGTCTGTATCGAAGCATTTATCGCTATGCAATGTACAACAAACAACAAACAACGAACCCCTCCCTCCCTCCACCCACTCCAACCCCCCAATCAGGTTGAGATGTTGTGTGTCCCGCCCTTTGAAACTTACTACCCCAAACATTTTTAACAATGAGGAATTATCCCAGGGGGGCGTGAGGTTGCCGGCGAACTCCTCCGTCACAGATGGAACGGAGTGGCCGAGCATGTCCTTCTACCATAACAAACGTAGATTTTTATAATAACGCATGCCCAAAAACCAGTAAAGGATATGGTCTATTACAGGAGTCCTCAACAGCAGTGTGACAGAGCGTGCAAGTCCTTTCGCCCTCTTAGTCATTATCACTCATCTGGCTTTGCGCTGAGCTGTCTTTTTCCTGTGCTTTGTCCCGTTTCTGATGCGTTTGCTGCTTAGCGAATTTCAGTGCCGCACCAGCTTCCACAAAGAACGTAGGCTTCCCATTAGTGTGAACTCTGAGCTTGGCTGGATAAAACATTGCATATTTTAGTCCGGCTTGTTGTAGCAGCCGCTTGGGAGGAAGGAACTCCCTTCTCGCATTCTGAACAGCCTGAGTAAAGTCGGGATATAGCGAAATGGCATTATTCTGATACTGCAATGACCCTCTCTCCCTTGCCAGGCGGAGGACTGTGTCCCTGTCCCTATAGTTAAGCAGCCTGGCCAGTATGGGTCGTGGCGTAGCACCAGGTGGCGGCCTCGGCCCAAGCGTGCGATGATCTCGTTCCACCAGGAACATGGCGGACAGGTCCGTTCCGAACAGGTCCAGAAAGAGTGCCTCCACATATTTTTCCATGTTGGTTATTGCTGTGGATTTGGGTATTCCAATAATGCGTATGTTGTTTCTTCTCGATCTCGCTTCCAAATCCTCGTTTCGCGCTTTTATTACTTCCAGCACCTTGTCCATGTGCAGAAGATGTTCATGCGTTTCTGTGGTGCGATCATCCCCGTCCGAGACTCGCGTTTCTAGTTCAGTCAGTCGCGAGTCATGTTTATCCACCCTGCTCGAGACTTGGTCCATCCGCGCCGCAAGGGAGTCAATTTTGGTATCAATATCTTTTAAGCAGCCCTTCAGTTCCCTAAACATAGTTCTTATGTCGTCTTCTGGGTCTTGCTCCAGATGGGTCTCAGGAACCAGTGTCTGCGTCGCTTGGTCACCATCCATCTGCCTGGTGCTTCGCTTATCGAATGTTAGTTTTGACTGCTTGTTATCTGTTTTGCCCATTTTGTGATGTTTCTGGGCTCTCTGCCCCGGCCTGGCTAGCTATGGCAAACGGAATGGAAGTGGTTCTTCGGAGAGAGGGATCAACCCCGACCCCGTGTCCTCCGTGGGCCCCTCCTCCTAGCACCGCAGCTCGCAGGTATCACAGCCAGCGTAAAGAGGTACTGTCCTGAAGCTTCACACTATCCGCACACCATCAGTGCCTGCCCCTCGCTTATGGCACGTCTGGCACAATCTCACAGCCAACACGGTCTGCCATCACCGACACTCAGGCAGAGCTTCTGTCTACAGCACTGAACTCAGCTCCCTGAACTACAGTGCTTCGTCACTGTTTTACCCTTGGGAGTCCGCACCGTCGTGTGTCCGCTTTCCGCCCTACGTGATCCGGACCTATTGGATAAGCGGGCACACTGAGTCTATTTACCGCCGCCGCCTATGTCTTCAGTGGCACACAGCGCGGTCAGGGCCCAGTGCAAGTGCAGGTGCGGCCGTTCCCCTCTGCGCGTCCCCCGCCATCCAAGCGCCACCTACCCGCACACTCCTCCGACAGTCAGCATATGTCCACAACCGCAATTGTTCCGTGACTCCCTGCACACCGCCGCATTTTCAAAGCAGCAGCAGTCGGTCTCTGGGTGGCGCCGGAGTCGCTGCATATACAGGCGTTTTCCGCCCTCGCTTCACGCCGTGCTCCGCCTCCGTGCAGCCGGGCCTCCCTCGCGGCAGCTCCGCTGCTGGCCCACCTGGCGTAGGTCGGATTTCACGGTGTCCGCTCCACTCTCCCTTCCAGCAAACACCGCCACAGAGGCAGCACGCGCCGCCGATCCAGGGCGATCGCTACCGACAGGGTATTTGGCAGATTTGAGCAGGATAAATGCCGGATTATGGGCTCGGCCGGCAGAGCCTCAGATTTAAACGGCCATCTTGCTGCTCGGCTTGGCCACGCCCCTCTTGAATTTCAAACTTTAATTAAAAAAATAACATTTCTACCAACAACATGAAGCACTTAATTAATATTTTAACTAACATATGTTAAAATAATGTAAAAACAACATTATTAACAACTATATTGAAAGTAAACTATATTAAATAAAACAATATAAATTCAAACAATATTAAATACAAGTAAAAGTGATAATCTTGACACAATATTAAGGTACTTCGATACATGCCACTGAATATTTGTCCAGTTACCAGGGGCGGTTTTTTTATGAGGGCGTCGGGGCTCCGCCCACACCTTATTTCCCATCTTCTATTTTGTTTACATTTCATTTTATTTTCATGGTACAGTATTTCATGCAGAGTCAGGCAAGTTTCTTTGGCAGATGCACTAGTGCGCATGGGCTGCTTGTCACAGATTTTACAGGACTTACATTCTTCCAGCCCTGGTCCACTGTGGGCTCTGACATTGTAGGGCCACGCCTCTTTGTGACGCTAATTGAACACAGCATGGGCACATTAGGCTTAAGCCCTGTGCTGCCTGAGGCTGTGTGTCAATCAGCAAGGGTGTCAGAGGGCGGTCTTAACATTAAGCTACTGCCTGTCGGAATATACCTTCATTGGGGAGGAGAAAGATAGAGGCGCGAATCTGTGTGCATGTGACTGGCGTTGTATGTGATGTCAGTCAAATGCTGTAAACAAATACTGTGCATGCTTCAGTGTGCACTGAAGCATGCACAGTATATCTGATCACATTGGCTTCTTTCCATTTACAAATGCTGGCTGTGACGCTCCGATACTGTGAGCTCAGTTCAACTCCCACCATGTGCTGTTAATGGGGCACATGCTGTCGGGTTAGCCAGTATCTGTGAGGCCATCATTCAGGTATGACTCACCTCGCCCAGCCAGCAGTGTGAGGTTGTGCGCCGAGTGAAAATATAGCTCTGCACTCTTTTCTATCTCACCCTACCCCTTTCCGAACACATTTTCCACAAGGCATATCTGTTTCCAAAACACACGTTCGTTCTGAGCGCAAACGGTGCTATCGATGTCCTAAACTGCACGCACCTCACTACGGAGTGATCAATGTGCATAACTGCATGCGTGTAAGAAATCGGTGCATGTGATGCTTTTGATCTGTAGGTACACAGTACAAACGATGTGCACGGCTGCATGCATTCAGCAAACAGTAAACACAAGGCCCTAGTGAATTGCACTGAAGACATGTCCTGGATCCCCTGTATTGCGACTACTGTATCGGTAATTAGTATGGTGTCGAAGCCTGTTAGCTGCCGAGAGAAGCGAAGAGAAGTTCTAGAAACCATGCAAATGATGAAATGGAGCCTCTGACTGGCTCAGTCCTACAGGCCTTCTAGCATGTGTATAATTAGGCCAGTTGAGGGCCACAGTGTGGGTCAGTGGTTCTCCAGGAAGAGCTGGCTCCAAAATATAAACTACAAACCTGGGACAGGCTTCTAATTTAAAGTAAACTGGTGCAGGCAAAAACAGCTGTGCTGGCAATATTGCATCATCTACAATTTGATTCCTTAAGATTGGATCAAAGCTAACAGTGTCTGAAACGAACTGAAGAAATTACCCAGTGCAATTGATGCAGTCCGGTGTGTAGCGCTTGGCATGTCTTGCACACTTTTATCAGGGAATGCTTAAATTGTATGGGGCTTTGAAGCGCTGCAAAGCTGCTTGAGCTTTGGAATATAGAACTGCTAGACACATCAAAGGCTCACAATTAAAAGTCTGTTATTGTTTTATGGGGATTGCAAAGTAGAATAATCTGTGAAGGCCCAGAGGTTTTATAATACATGTTGCGAACTCATGGGTTCCTGGACTGAAGTGATTTGGGAGGCAGTGCTCTGAAAAACATGTCACACTAAAGCTGAAATATCCCTACAATGGCACATTTTTTTCTAGTTCTGATACGTGTGCTGTCCGAAGTGTTTTAGGTGGTGTCATGTAACACTCAATGATTGCTTTCCAAGGGCATGCTTGTGTAATGCTGCTGACACAGTGGCTCCATTTTGAATTAGGTGTCATCAGAACACCAGGTTTCCCTTGCTTTTCTTGTAGGGTAACTTAATAGGTTGAAGCATCAGTAGAGCACTGCATGAAACCTACTGGACTCAGTCTGAATACCTTCAGGACAGACTTTGACCTTCATCCTCCCAAGAGTGATAACATGAGTTTTACTGTGTGTGTAAAGGTAACAAATGTTGCAGTCCAACAGTATCTGTCATAAAGAGCTACATATCACAAAATGGTCTGTGAGAGTGGACTCCGACTCCATGGGGCTCCATGTGCAGCAAATGTGAGGTTTGCATCCAAAGCTTCATGCTGTCTGCATTCTTTACAGCTATGAAGCCAAGCAATACATGCGACAAAGTCAGGACCAGGACACTAGACAAGACCTGTGTACACAGCAGGCAACAGCACTACACTTTTTCATATACCTTAGTCAAATAAATGGATGAGGTGAAGCTGACGCAATCCTCTGCTGTGCAGTGTCTCATCCAAACATGACCAATACTGGAAAGGCACATTTTAAAGGCAAAGCACAGTGTGGGCATTTTTATTATACCCACTTTGTTAAGAATAATAAGCTAATAACCTTACAGTCCTTGACCATTGTTCATGCTTCTCCACATCAACCATCCTACACTCTCTCTTGTCTTTGATTTCTGTCTGCTTTCTTCTCCAGCCACCCTCAACGTTTGACTACATGCATGCCTTTTGTTCAATCTAAAACCCAGTCTTCCTTGAATATTCTCAAAATGTGCTGTCTTCGATTCTCACATTTAATTTTTTGTCCATTCTGAACCCCAGTACTCCTTCCCATCCACCATCCAATGTATTTGTTAAATCTCCCCTCCATTTTTTATTGATCTATTTTCCTCCCATGTTTTTGTCTTCTTAACTCTCATGCCCTCCTGGACTCTCGCCACTAGCACCCTTGAACTGTCAACCTCACTGATTTTTGTTCTCCACCTTTTTTTAATCCCTCTCTTAATCTGAAGTTTGTCCACTCTCCTCAGCCTCCTTTAACTCTCTCCAATTCATTGGGTTTTGCTTACTCTCCTCTTCAGCCTTCCTTGACTCCACCACTAATTGCTTTTTGTCTACTCACCCCTTGGGTCCTCCTTAACTCACCATTTCAAAGCTTTTATCTACTTTCCTTCAAGCCTGCTTACCTGAAGGTTTGCAGGGGGGTACAGTGCAGCCAGTACCAGGAGGGCATGAAGCGCAAACTGATGCCATCTTAAGAAGATGATGCAGCGCAAAGTGTCACAACTCACATTAAAACCCATGAGATGAAGGGAGAGTCCCCCCATACAAAAAATTATCAGACGCAGTGACTGCTATGTTGTTGCTTCTTCAGCAGCAGAGAAGTCAAGAAAGTATACTTTGGCCTGTTAAGTGACACTGCCTGCAGCTGTTGTAAGACAGAGCACATGCACAATTCCTTGCTTGTCTTTAAATACACCCAGTGTCCTCAATGTTCCTAGCCAGTCAGCCTTGCATGCATGAACTTTGAAAACTCTGCCACATTCAAAAGGATTGCTTGTTTAATTTTTATAAAAGTTTCACAGGGGGGCTCCAGACCCCAGGTCTACTTGCCTGCAGCCATGGCCATGTCAGGCTTACTTGGCGAATTTGGAGTTAGTTCAAAGACTTTGAGCCTTTCTTTTAAAAGCCCATATAAACTATTGCTTTTTGGTCAACTTATATTAAGGGCCTGATTCAGATCTCGGCGGATGGGTTACTTTGCCACATAATGATGGATATCCTGTCCGTTGAACTATAAATCCCATAGGATATAGGGGAATTTATATTTCTGTGGAGGGGATATCCGTCCCCATTGTGATGGAGTGACCCATCGGCTGAGACTCAGGCCTTAAGTCTTAACGCCCTACCACTTTAAAAGCTCACCAGCCGCCACTGTCAGTTACCATCTTTGGTTGTATCCCCCTTTCATAACCTCTTGTTCTTTCATTTTTTTATGCTTTGTTCTGTGAAAGTTGAAAAGAGGAAGGGTGGAAAGACAATCAAAGTATATTAAAAAAAAATGTAGGTGAGCCTGCTGTATATCACAGTACAGCAGCAGAAAGGTCTAAAACCTTATACTCGGTCGGGCTGTGGTTAAGGCCTAGCGTTTGCCCTCACATTTTTAAATAGCATCATGATCGGATAGGATAGCAATTGAATGGAATACTTTCTGCTGCATCAGTCTGATGCACTGCAAATTTCAGAGCGTAATGGGAAGGAATTGGAGAAGTACTGTAACTTCTTCCATTCCTTTTGTACTTGATTCATCCTTCTTATATGTGCATGCATCACAACAAAGTGGCACCTGTCATATGTGACATAGTCATTGGACCTGTGGGTAATTAAGGCTTATAAAGCAACATTTGGGATACCCAGGTTAGTGGGTCAAGCTGAAATAAGATTAGAATTTGGTCTCCAAAGACAGTGTATGGTGTTGCAAGGGGCGTTTTTGAAATAGATGTACTCCATGTTTTCATCCGACCCTGCCTCTTTGGCAAACAATTGCTGGCTTGAAATAACCAAATCTGCTTATATTTCAACTTGTTTACATGAAATTGGCTTACAGATCGGGCTTAATGAATTGATTATGCCCAATTATAAATTAATCCTAAAAAAACAAATCAAAATTAATTCTTTTAATGCCGACAAAACTGTCTTAGCGGCAAAAACTCATATCAGTCTTTGCGTATTCAGTCATACCTCAATGCCCACTTTTCTGCTTCAATAAAAAAAACGTATTTAAAAATTAGACTGGGATTAAACCCAACTAAGGAGGGCACGCCGACTTGGATTCAGCAGTGGCCTAGTACCAACTGTAGATTTTGTGGTTGGCCACATGAATCTCTATTGCATATAGTATCTGTGTGCCCAAATTTGCTTAAAATACGTCGTATATTCTTTAAACCTTTATTCTTGAAGTTTGGGGTAAGATCGGCACATCAGGCTCTTATTTTAAGTATGTCTGATGAGTCGATTCCGCTTCTATGTCAACTGATGAAGTTTTTAGCTGCTGTTGAAAAATGTTTGGGATTGATTGCTTAAGGAATATCATAAGTAAATTAAATGATTTTAAGAGAAATATTGAAAACATGAATGCATTTTAACTGCTTATCTTGCACATTACGACCTACAGAAAGATTTATTGTCTACGCTGCCAAGGTAATCTACTAGAAACTCAAATAATAAAGTTATGATGCACTTTTATAGCTTGTTTGCACAATGGAATAAATGTCTACCGCACGTTTCCACTTTCATGTATAATGATCCAGTCCATGTTTTAATAGATTTTGTAGATGATTTAAATATTAGTTTATACGGTTAATTGGATTTTAATGTATAATTATGAATGTAATTACAAATTGTGGAGGATACCTGTATGGTTGTTTTATACAGAAGTTTACAACTGGTTGTATGACTATGGCTTGGCCAGCAATAATAGTCTTGTTTTATAGGTGCTTACTATCTATAGGAATGTGATAATGTTGTATATACTGTTTTGTTCCTGAGATGTTTTAATTGCAATGATTGATTTTTGTTAATCAAGCAATAAAGAATTTACCTACCTACCTAGTCATCCAGTCCTTGCTTTTTAGACAAAAATACATTGCACATTCAAACTTGTAGTTGCACTAGTGTAATCTCAAAAAGTCAAGTTAAACTAAGGTGTCACGCAGAAGTTGGACCTGCCTACTAGCTATGGATTCACAGTTTGGTGCACCATCTTTACAGTGATCCTGTGGGAGTTCAACGTGTACTGCTCCCATGAAGATTACTGTGATGAACATGTCCACACACTACTAATGTTCCCACTTACCTTGTGATACTTCATTATTCTCATATGTACATCTTGAGTGCTTCTGTTTTATTGTGATTTTAATAGGAGTGAAAATTCAACTGCTGCACATGTGCATAGTGTACACAGAGACCTGCATGTGTAGAGGAGCAGAACTTCTCTCTTCACTGATCCCCCTCAACTCCAGTTTTTGGGCCTACACAATTGACTATTGGTGGTATGACTGAAGAGCCAAGTGCAAAGTTTTCATGCAGTGCTGGACAGACTCGAAGGGTGATTAACTGCTGTTTCTTATAAGCTGTCATGCAGGCTGGACCACAGTGATCACTGTTGATGCAAAACCTCTGCTCACAGAAAACATGTACAGTATGGTTAGCAACTATGCGTGTTTCCTGCTCAAAGGCTAGATAAGGTTAGAGCATGGAAAACAGGTTAGCAACTATAAGTCTCCCATACAGATGGCAAAACAGTACTACAGCAAGGACCACAGGGACCCTCGGAAACATAGATGAACCTTCTAACCTCATTTGTACTCAGAGAAAAATTGCTCGCAGAGCATTCCAAACTCAAGCTAAAACACAGGGACGACCTGTCTTTTTCCATCCAATATTGGACACGCTTTATGGAGATAGACCCTCTGTGAAGAAGCCTATCCCCATAATAAGATGAAACTCACAAGTACTATTAGGAAGTGGAACCTAGGAACCAATGCAGAGACTAAACATGCCTTGAGAAATCCCCAGGCCTGCACACCACTAAGGGGTAAAACACGTGAAGGAAGTGACCCGTTTAGGGTCACTCGGGTCACTCTAGACCTCCGCTAGCCTTCCATGCAATGAAGAGTCGATGACGCAGTAGAGAATGCCAACAAGCTAGTTTATTCGGAATTTACACTGCAGTGGAGTCCAGCCTAACTAGCCTCTACTACTGGCTGAGGAGGGACTGACTTCAACAAGCATAAAGTTACATTATGTAAATTGCAGAGTTCACTAAGACCCGCCTATTATGGAAAAATACTGGTAGCTGTCGTAATACAATGGGGGTACAGTGTATGAGTTTCAGTTCCACAGCCTGGCACACGCTATCTACTGCCCAAGGTCGTCTAGCTTATCCTCCCCACCAGACAGGTGGGAGAAGGCCTTGATGTAACAGTAGAAGAATGTACTACTGAGCAAAATCTTAGCATTGAAGAAACGAAACTTACCAAGGACTATTTCTCAGAAAGAACAAACATAACAGTTTCGTTCTGTTTATAAAATGGCGTCTTAGAAGACAAAATGGCAGTGCACATGTCAATCGGACGAATATAATGCCGGCATCCACTGACTACATATTTCACACAATGTACGTATTAATGCATTAGTTATATCAATGCTAACATCACTTTGAGTATAATACGAATAATATAGTCATTTTCAGTTTTATTGTAACACACGTGTTGGCTGTTTATTCACTCACCACTAAGCTGATACCGTCATGAGAAAAGATGAAATGAACAGAAACAAGCAATACACGTTTTTTCAAGTAAAACTGTTGCGGAATCTTTACACATTAATAATACTTTAACAATATAGTAATAAGAATTATTCTCTGTATAAACATATGGTATTGAGAATTTCTACCTTGGATGAAGGCATTCCTTTTAACATGTCTCTCACACACAGACTAGATAAGGTAAGAGGATAGACTGCATGGAAGCCTGCGATCCTTACACAGAACTGACATAACAACCAAGAGCTGCTGTCTTGTGGCATATTTTCAACCTTGACTGACCTATAAACACCATCCCTTGCATTGAGGGGTTTGTAGTTTTCCTTTTAGCACTAATAGTATGGTTTCAAATCATAGCATGAAAAGTTCTGTTCTCTAAAGTGTCAGGACTTGTTGATCAACACAGCATGGAGCCGATTGATAGCTATGAAAAGGTGCATCTCGGGAAGTAGTTGAATAGACCTCCCTGAAGCAAAGACCACGCTATCCAGCCAGCAATCATAACATGTCATGGAGAAGTAACATGAAATAGTTGGACTGTGTGTTACTAGGTACATTGTGCAGAGTTAGATGACTGTTAGATGAACTGTTGACACATTCTAAGAACCTTTCAAGAACCTTGGGTGTTGCTTGGAAACTGCTGCAGCATTTAGGGACTAGCAAGCAGTGTTGTATGTACTCTTACCACATTTCAAGTAGCACAGTCACTGGTTGCCAACTGGTGCAGAACTTAGGAGCAGTGCTGGGTTGCATATTTCTGGATTTTGCTACAACATGCCATGCTACAAGAACCCAGACCTTGGTTGATACCTTAACTTGAATTTGAAATCTCTCACTGTTAAAAATGATAGAGTCACAGATTACACTCACTGCCAAAACCACCAGTGAAGTGGAGTTCATTCAGAGCTGCTATCATAATAATATTAACACATAATAGCAAAAGGATAGATTATTTCTTAGCATCACTATTTTGAAGTGGATCAGTTTTCTTGTTTACGGTGTATCGAACATTTAATAATATAAATGGTTCGCTCATCCACCCTAAAAGACTAAAATAAGGAAGACACAAAGAGGCATATTTATGAGGAAGTGGCGGAGAGTGGCTTTAGCCTCCTTGGCTTAACGCCACGCTCCGCCACTTCTAAAACACAGGGCTGCACCGTATTTACAAGGATACGGTGAAGCCACCTAGCACCAACGCAGACACGCTTGCACCATAGTGAAAGGGTGCCTGCATTGCAGGGGAATATTGTTTATGTGCAGGAACGTGTCCCTTCCTGCACATAAACAATCTTAAATGGCTTTTTGTAACTTCTATGTGTGCTGCTTAATGCAGCACACATAGAAGTTTCAAATCGTCATTTTTTTAATGATTGTTTATGTGCAGGACGCGACACCTTCCTGCACATAAACATTCAATGGCCTTTTGCTGTTTCTATGTGTGCTGCACAATGCAGCACTCATGGAAACAGCGAAAACGAGGAGAAAGTAAATATTTCTCCTCATTGCGCCAGGGTAAGACCAGGTTTTTCCTGGTCTTAATTTTGGGGCTGCCGCATATTTACGCCACCTTCTTGAAAAAGACAGAGATGAAATGTAATTTTCCTAGGAAACTGATACTTGTCCAGAAAACGCCCTACTAATCCTCATTATCAAGTACAGAGATGAAAGGCTATACATTGAATAATATAGAGTTTGAGTTTGCTACAAGACACGCTGTACTATGCCTCCCCACCTAAGCATACTTGGGATAAAACCACTGGACAATAGGATAAGGTATAATAGAAATATGCAAAATATCACCTTTGAAATTAACATGCTCATAAACAATGTAACGCTGGTGATCGGCTCCCAAGTGACCTCTCAGCCATTATCTGTGCACAAAGTGGAACTATACAGAATGGTTTGGGGCTTTAAAATAAACCTCTCTAATCTTAAATACAAACATTCTTTAATGACAAAAAACATTGACAAGCTTTTCAGTAGACTCACTTTTACATAGACCAAAAAGACCATTTAGCCTTTGAAAGTGGCTATTTACCTGGCCGCCGGCTAAATAGTACATAATCTATGCTTTTACCAGCAGCCAGCAAAATAGTAAAAAATCTCTGCTGTTTAGCTGGCCACAGGCTAAATACTAGAGATAATGTACAATTTGATCTGCAACTGATAAGTAGTGTGAAGGAGGCCTTCATTTAGGCAGGCATGAGACAAAAGGGACAATTGGCAATGGTAGGGTGGTGTCCATCTTGGAATGAGGATGCAACATGTGTGAGTCATTTGAAAGTAAGTGCATATACAGATGTACAATAGTTTGTACAAAGATAAGTGCATGAATTAAGCTAAGCTGTTTACAGATGAAAAAACAGTAAAATCAATTTTGAATAAAAACATTTCCTTATGTGTTAGTATTCAAATAAGAAATGTAGAAATCAAACTTCTATTTCAGGAGCTTCAGGATATGGCACACATATATTGTGTGCTGCAGTCTAGGAGTATTTCGCTATCTGCAAAGAATAACAAAAATGGTTTTAAAGCGTGTTACATAAATGTTTTATTAACTAATGAGTATACAGTATTTTTTAATGTTCATGATCATAGCTGGCAAGTTTTCTGACTGTTTATGGGTGCCATTTCTGTGTTTTCAGTTGGTGTATGAGTGACATTCTAATGTCAAATATGTGACACTTCGAGTGACACTTTTCCATGAATAAATTAAAGCAATGACGAATATTTGAGTGCTTCTCTGAATTATCAGTTACTGCATCCAGACATATCGCACAAGGAACGTATGATTGAAACAAGCCAGACATATTGACGTTGCCAATGCTTGTTATCAGCATCATATCCATGAGTAAAAACAATTATTTGGTTGTGAATAAATAGAATTGAAAATGTAATTTCTGACAACATTAGACTGTGAATTACATATTAATAAGTCTGTGAAACAGGTAGTGCTGATTGGATTGCCTCACATACTCCTATTCTCCCCTTTACACCTCTTTCATCTGCAGTCTCTCACTCTCTCAACATCTTTCTGAAATCCTCTGAATGCAGATCTCATGCATCCGTCCTCTTCAACACTGTCTTTTCACTCTCTCTTTCTGCATGCACTTCTTAGCATCTACCCCTTTACTGTTCTCTCTCCCCCCCACCCCCCATCATTTAAATACAGCATTTCCTTTTCCAGAATTTGGTGCTGTTAGTATTTCGACAGCCAGTATGCGGTTATTACAATTGCTCTATTTCAACTGTTCTATGCGTTCCGCCAAGAGGCTACAGTTTGAATGAACATGTGGTCAAATAATCCTATGGTCCAGCGATAGGCAATATGGGAAACTCTCACTGACTTAAGTGGAAAGTGAAAGTTAGCTGCTTAGCTGGACCCAGGCCGATTTCCTTCACAGTGAGTCACTTCTCCTCAACTTACGCCAAGCTCATAGCAACTTGCTGGGGCAGTACATTAAGCGAAGTGCTGACTGCTGAGTTTATGTATCCCACAGAGCTACAGTGCCTGATTGCCCATTAAGGAGCTATAATTATGAGTGACACTAGAATTGTTAGTGCGGTTATATGGACATAAAGTGCAGTAGTCTAACCCCTGATGAGTTTTAGTTGGCAGGGCAATAGTTCCTGTGACAGAGGGATGAAGGTGGGTCCAAAGTGAGTTGGGGTCAGATCTGAATAGTATGTTCTGTTTATTTACTTAGGTGCCTGTTTGGTCTCGGTTTCCCCCTCTTACATGCCCCACCAACCTTTCAGCTTCCTCTGCCACAACCAGTAACAATTCAGGACAAGATTATGCACTCAGTCATTCATTCATTCACCCACCCACTCATTCATCCATGCACTTATCCCTTCATGCACTTACTAACTCATACATAAGCACCCATTCTCTCATCTTCTAACTCACTCATTCATCCATCAATGCACTCATCATCTTATTCATTTATTGATTTGTTCATGCACTTAGTAATCACTGCATGCACTCACTTTCCCTTTCTTTGATCCATGCCTTCATCCATTCATCCACTAACCCATCCATATAGTACTCATTTTATTCATCCATGAACTCAGTAACACACTTTCATTCATCCATGCACTCACAGACGCACATAGCTCATCTACTCTTGCAAATACTCAACTATCCAGGATTCAACCACCAATCCTTAAATGTGCTCATATATCCTTCTATGTGCACCCATTAATACATGCTCACATCTCCCCAAAGACATTCACAAGCACAAACTCTCAATCAATGGAAAAAAAACACTTATGGCCTTTGTTAATCCGTACATTATTTTAATTGTTATTCTGCAAATCCCGCTATCACCCTTCTTATTGTTTATTGTTTAGTCACAGATCAGTTTCTGCCAGTGGCGTAACAATAGCCCCGCAACCCCTGCAGTGTGGAGGGGGCTCGAGCTCCGAAGGGACCCATCCAGCACTGTGTACAGGTGGTGGACACTGGCCTGAAAGCTCCTGACTAGGTTCGGAGCGTGGGGGGCCCCCTCAATGTTCTTTTCAGGGGGGCCCCAACAAATGCTGTTTTTGCACAGGGCAAGCAGGCAGAATATGCACCCCTTGGTCAAGGTCATATTATCTGCCAAACTGTTTGCAGACTTTGATGGCACTGAATGGAGGGCAGGGTTCATGGAGACCAAGCAACGTACATTCTTCATGACCACCCTTCCATCGAAGAGCCACAGTCTGACCACTCTAGCCCCTGCATGAAGAAGGTTTTTGGAGATATAAGTACTCCTACTTCCAAAAAGCTGGGGATGAGGAGCGGCACATTTCTAATCAGTCCGGTGTCCAACTAAGCAGCTCAAACATTAACACGATACACATTGCAACCTTCAATGAGTGCTTTTCAAAGCAGTGCTACAATAATGTATATATTGAAAAAGTCAATGTCGATGCATGCAATGATGCATGTATTTATACAAACAAAATCAAATCACTGTTGTCGAAATCACCTGATATGACCTCTTCATCAGCCCCGAGTCAGATATACGTGGTCACGCAGGGCCTGCGATCTAGGCCTAAGGCACCTGATTGAAAGATCACAGACGGGATGGCACGCAACAAGCAGAACAAATGAATGAACAGGAAAAACTCTAATCAATTTCACAGATAGTCCGGGTAGATTGGCCCTAATAAAGAACACACGGCCGAGCGGCGCACATTCCCAAAACACCATAAAGTGAGATGCCACATGAAGTTAGGAACCTCAGCTAATCAGGACACAGAACACAGCACACAGCACACAGCACAAGCAGAGATCAATCACTGCCCTTGCCTGACATCTGGCCACATTACCCACTGGCCCTCATTGTGTCCATGCAAGGTCGAGACCCACCTGCATTTGTTATCAGGTGGGAGTCATTTATGAATCCATGACTAAGGCCCACATTCTTTTTCTTACAAAGGGTCTATGAATTGTTTCATGATGCTCCAAGAAATGTATATAATGGTGCTCAGATCGATTGTACTTTGAGACAGTCCTCAGACTGTTCCTGTTTTGTAAAATGCCTCTTGTCTTTTGTTTTCTCAAGGTAAACCCACATTCAAGCATCAATACCTTCACGTTGAGTCGAGCTAAAAATGAAACTGCAGAATAGATGGGCCAACACTATACAGCAGGATGTCAACCCAAGGCCAGACAACTAAAGGCACCACTCCCAGAACCATGCCGTCTGCCGGATCTAGAACTGTTAGAACACTAAATGGAACACTCACTCACAGAGCCAGGTTTGACTTGATGTGGGTGATACTAATCATTCTGGGCCGGCGCAATGCCTTCAGTTTTCTTTGATGATGTGTGAACACTTAGGGCCCGATTTCAATGTCGTACGGAATGCATTCCTACCGACTCTGTCCCGGAATGCTTTCCAAACGAGTCGACCGCGAGCTGTCCAAATGACTGAGTACGATGCAATGGATGCAAACTCCAACCGACATGTTCGGAGTCCGAATCGTCAGACCAGGTTGTCCGGAAACAACCCCTGTCTGACCGAATCGTATGAGAACGCCGAAGCAGCATTACGGGCATGAATCAGACACGGCTCAGAAAATGCAACAGACTCGTTTGAGTACGCTGAACATAGCATTGCGTGCATGAATCAGACACGGTTCAACCCGTGAACAGATGACGCTGCGTACGACGTGTTCTATGAAATGTGTTGGCTTGTCACAGGAAATGCAACCGACTCATTTGAGTATGCTGAACATAGCATTGCGGGCATGAATCAGACATGGTTCAACACGCAAACAGATGACGATGCCTATGACGCGGTCTTTGAAACGTGTTGGTTTGTGAAAGGAAATGCAACTGGGAAATGTTAAATATCATGAAATCAAGCATTGGCCAAGCCAAAATAAAAAAGAAATTCAAACATCATTAGCCACACCCACCAATTCACCTATATAAAGGGCAAAACAGATTACCATGATCCTTTGCAACAACTGAACTGCTGAGAGGACACAGACATAGCCACTGATTCACTGCTTTCTGCCTCATATACTCACATTTCACCCACCACACAACTTGCACACATTTTTATATTTGCAAAAGTACACTCTCAAACACACACTCTTTTACTTATTCACACTCACACTACCCCTCACCCTCACCTCCATCTTCACCCTCACCATGCCCCCAAAGCAGGCACATTTCACAGATAAGGAGTTGGAAGTACTTGTAGATGTGATACTCAGAGTAGAGCCACAGTTACTTGGGAACCAATTCCAACAGACCCCCCTGTCCCTGAGAACTAGGATGTGGGAGAGGATAGTTGACAAGGTGAATGCTCCAGCACCTTGCCTGCGCACAATGGACGATATCAGGAACAGGTACTATGATGTGCGAAGGAGGGCCAAGAGGCTCAATGCAAAAAAACGCGCATTAAGTCAGCGTACTGGTGGTGGCCCTCCTGCACCACCCGTGCACTTCGCTTCCTGGGAGGAGAAGGTGCGTGCCATCCTTCGGCCGGAGGGCTTCTATGGAATACCAGGAGCACCAGAGCCTGGTGAGTACATACTCAACTGTCCACTAATGTTATCAATTACACATCCACACACATCACTGTCAAGGGTACAGTGATACAAATCAATGTTAGCAAAGACGTAACAATATGGAGCAAATGAGCATGTGATGTGTATGCAAGTTTGACAAAAAAATACCTGCAATGTCAGAGTAAATTTAACTATGTCATAACATGGCAAAACATACAGCAAGGCTTTGTGCTCAAAACAACAGTCACCACTGTCAGCCATCTTGCCAGCACAGTTTCACTCACTCACAGGGAAACTGAGTCACAGGAAGGAAGGTTGGGATGGCTGGAAAGGTGGGTGTGGGCAAGGCCTCATGGAAGTTGTAGTCACAGATAACAATACTCCTTCAACGTAGCCCAACAACCCCACATTGAAGTATGCTTTCCTCACAGTGAGTGGAAAAGTACCGGCAAGATGGCTGACACTGGGGACTGGTGTGGGGAGCACAAGGCCAGGATGGGGGTATTGAGCAAAAGCAAACAACAGGCCCATCTTGCCAGTACTTTTCCACTCACTATCAGGGACAGCATAGTCACTAGTGTGTTGTTTGGGCTGGGTGGGAAGGTGGGTGGAGCACAGGGCATGATGGGAGTTGAAGTCAGTGCAAACACTCCTCCTCTCACCCAGCCCAACAAGCCCACCAGGAACCATGTTTACCTGATAGTGAGTGGAAAACTACTTTCAAGATGGCTGACAATGGGGTCTGGTGTGGGGAGCACAAGACCCTGATGAGAGTTGTGGTCAAAATAAACACCAGGAACCACTGTCAGACATCTTGAATGTAAAGTTGTACTCACTGTCAGGGAAGCATGGCTCATGGTGGCCTATTTGGGCTGGGTTGGAGGAGGAGTGTTAGCCCTGACTACATCTACCAGAAGGCCCTGTCACACACACACTCCTCACACACAGCCCAAACAGCACACCTGGGACTATGCTGTCCCTGAGACTGAATGGAAATGTACTGCCAAGACGCCTGACACTGGGGTCTGGTGTGGGGAGCACAAAGCCAGAATGGGAGTTGAGGGCAAAAGCAAACAACAGGCCCCTGTGTCAGCCATCTTTCCAGTACTTTTCCACTCACTATCAGGGACAGCATAGTCACCTGTGTGTTGTTTGGGCTGGGTGGGAAGGTGAGTGGAGGACAGGGCATGATGGGAGTTGAAGTCAGTGCACCCAGCCCAACAAGCCCACCAGGAACCATATTTACCTGATAGTGAGTGGAAAGGTACTGTCAAGATGCCTAACACTGGGGTCTGGTGTGGGGAGCACAAGGCCCTGATGGGAGTTGTGGTCAAAACAAACACCAGGCATCACTGTCAGACATTTTGAATGTAAAGTTGTACTCACTGTCAGGAAAGCATGGCTCATGGTGGCCTATTTGGGCTGTGTGAGAAGTTGGCCTGGCATATGCTGTCCACTAATTATAGTGGGCACCTTGCACCAGTCCAAACAACCCGTTATTGGAGATAGGTTAAAGACAACCTTTATTGAAAGCTATCCTAGTGGTAGCTATGGAGAGCAGCCTTCAGGCTAAGTCTTGAAGGAATGTAAAGCAGCTTGTTTTACCAGTCTATAATCTCTTGAGTGACCAAATGAAAGAGGACCACACCAGGTATATATTCAAAATATATGTATTTATTGCTAAACACACCCCTCTAGTCTCTTTATGAGGCTAGAGTTCGAAGTACATAAGTTATAAGTTAGTTATCTACAGTAATAGCACAAATACACGTTTGAGCCCTAGGGGCGTACCAAACCATATACCAATAAAGTGGTATAAGAACCACGACTGAGCTAGACACAGGGCCTAGAGCCTGTAGAAGTGCTTGGACCACAAGGAACCACCCAAGGTAGTGACACAGGGGACCCACGGGGGACGCGTGCAGTGTATGAACACAGCCGCGAATCGCCGTTAACTTCTATGGGGAAAGTCGCGGTTGGAATTTAAAAGAAAAGGGACACTTAGAGGAGGACTTGGAGCAAACCCTTTGAGAACTAGGCTGTTCTAGTGTCAATACCCACGGGAGCACCGGAGTACTCGAGTTACCTCACCCAGGGGAGCCGGGTGCATAGGTGTCTTTCGGGGTCGGGTTTCGTCGTCGCTTTCAATGGCGATCTGCTGCAAAGTGCTGCTGGCGGCCAAGTCGAAAGTGTTCGGGTGGATCCAAAGGTGGATCGAAGATCTGAAGAACCTGAAAGCAGAGGGGACAGAATCTGGGTCACTAGCCAGTGACCAGGAAGGCGATGAGCAGATGCCCACCGATGTTGAGTGCTTCAGGTAGGTTGATGGTCGTCTTGACTCTTCAGCCACGAGGTCCAGGAGGCGTCGACGATGACCAGGAGCTGGATTCGAGCTGTCCCACAACGTCTGTCGATTGCAGGGGTGTCGGCGACCGGATTGGACCCAACAAGCCTTAGCAACGGCAAGTCTCGTGGAAATGGAAGAAGGACGATGTTGCAGACCAGGAAGGTCTGTGGGACTCACCCAGTGAGGGTAAGTCAGGGCACGCCTGGAGCAACCAGGGAGCCCAAGCAGAAGAAGATTGGCCTTCAGGAGGGCCTACTAGCCAACGGACTAGCGACCGCGAAGGAGCCTCAAGTCGATGCACGTGGAGCTGGCTCACAGGACACTTGTGGAGTGGAGGCCAGTGATCTTCGGTGCAGTTGGTGCTGGAGGCTGGGGCTACTCGGAGCCCAAAGCACGACTTCGTGGGAGACCCAGAAGAGGATGCACTTGCAAATGCAATCGGTGTCCAGGGGTCACAGTTCCACGTTACCCACGACAGCTACGGGCCTCAGCTTTGCTGGGGACTCAGGGCAGCCTCGGGGAAGTCTGGAAATCCACCTCTGGTGATGCAAAGACTTCGGCGTCCGGCGGGAGCTTCAGCGATGCAGACCGGACAATTGCTTCTTTGGTGCCTGCCAAGCAGGGGAGTCACTCCTTGACCCCAAGGGAGATTCTTCAGTCCTCTAATCTTGAAGTAGAGCGTCGAAGGTCCAGGATTCTGTGTCAGAGTTTCGTCCAGGTTAATCTAAAGTCCTAAGGACTGGGGTCCCATACTTATACTAAGGTAGGGGGTTGGACATACTCTGTGGACCCACCTATGGGAGGGTCAGGGCAGAGGGGTGGTTACACCCCTTTCCCTTTGTCCAGTTTCACGCCAGAGCAGGGGCTGGAAGCCCCTGAGCCGGTTTGAACTGGGGTATGCACAGGGACACCAAATGTGCCCCCAGTGCAGGACTTCAAAGCACCAGAGAGTGCTCCCGCCCAGCCCCAATACACACTATCCTGTCTGGGGAGGTGGTTACACCTCCCTGGGACAGGAAACCTATTGTCCAGGCCTCCCTGCCGGAGTTTCGGTCAGCAGCAGGAGGCCAGACTCGTGTCTGTGGCAGCGGCATCCATTTTGTGATGCCAGGGCTCTGGAAAGTCAGTACCGGGTATACCGGTGTGTACATGTCTCTCCCTCTAGAAGGGTGGAATGCTACCCCCGCCGCCAGAACTGGCGGGGGGTAGTATTCCAAGATGTTTGACACCAAACACGACATGTTTCCGTGCAGCCATCCCAAAGTTAGCATTTAACGCGAGGTTATAATGCGCTTAAGAGTATATGGTCGGGCTGCACTACAAACAGCATCAGAGAAGGGTCTCCGAACGCTGCAGAGGGGCCCAGCTCATGCAGGGGCACCCTCTCACATAGGAACCACGCACTCTGCCTTCAGGATTGATAAGGCCTGCCATAGGAGTGACTTATAGGTTTATATGTGTGTATGTATGTAGTGATATAGGTAGCCTAAATCACAGAAAGGGGTGCATGCACCACCTTACCCAGGCTGCAGTAGCAGACCTGTGGTGTCATTTTGGATGGCCTTCCAGGGGTGGCACAATACATGCGGCAGCCCCTGGTAGGCCTCTGAGGTACCTATGCCCTGGGTACATAGTATACCATATACTAGGGACTTATAAGGGCACTCCATATTCCAATCAGAGATGTGCCTAAGGCACATGGAAACCATTTTAGAGAGGAAGCAGCTAGGCTGGGGTTCTGATTAGCAGGGCCCCAGCCAGACTAAGGTCGAAAAACAGTGAAGCATCAGCAAAAAGTGGGGGTACCCATGTGAAGCAGATCCTACTCTCCTACACAACCCCCCAAACGTAGGGACATTAAACTAACCTTGCCCAGTTAAGTCTTCATGTTCTAAGTGGAAGTACCTAGAGAGTCCATCTGCATTGGCATGGTTACTCCCAGGTCTATGTTCCACTGTGAAGTCCATCCCCTGTAGGGAAATGGACCACCTAAGCAGTTTGGGGTTTTCACCCTTCATTTGTTTTAGCCATAAGAGGGGCTTATGGTCTGTTTGAACAAGGAAGTGAGTACCAAACAAGTATGGCCTCAACTTCTTCAGAGCCCAGACCACAGCAAAGGCCTCCCTCTCAATGGCTGACCAACGTTTCTCTCTAGGGGTCAGCCTTCTGCTAATAAAAGCTACTGGCTGATCCTGACCTTCATCATTCAATTGTGACAGTACAGCCCCTACCCCCAATTCAGATGCATCTGTTTGGACAATGAACTTCTTGGAGTAATCAGGACTCTGTAGAATGGGAGCAGTGCACATGGCCTGCTTTAGGTCATCAAATGCCTTTTGACAGCTAACTGTCCACTGAACCTTTTGGGGCATTTTCTTGGAAGTTAAGTCATTCAGGGGTGTCACTATTGATCCATACCCCTTGACAAATCTCCTATAGTACCCAGTCAGGCCTAAAAAGGCTCTCACCTGAGTCTGGGTAGTTGGAGCAGTCCAGTCCATGATGGTCTGGATCTTGCTCTGCAGTGGTTGAACCTGGCCTCCACCCACAAGGTGGCCCAGGTACACAACCTGACTCTGCCCTATCTGGCACTTTGTGGCCTTGATAGTCAGGCCTGCTTTCTGCAGGGCCTGCAAAACATTTCTGAGGTGGACCAGGTGATCCTCCCAGGTGGAGCTAAAGACAGCAATATCATCTAGATATGCTGCACTATAGGCTTCCAGACCTGTAAGGACTGTATTCACCAACCTCTGAAAAGTGGCAGGTGCATTCTTCAGACCAAAGGGCATCACCACAAATTGATAATGCCCACTAGGGGTTGAGAATGCTGTCTTTGGCTTTGCATCATCAGCTAGTCTGATCTGCCAGTAGCCAGCTGTCAGGTCAAATGTGCTTAGATACTTGGCTGAGGCCAAAGTGTCTATTAGCTCATCTGCCCTAGGTATTGGATGGGCATCAGTCCTAGTGACTGCATTGAGACCCCTGTAGTCCACACAAAACCTCATCTCTCTTTTCCCACCATTGGTGTGAGGTTTTGGCACAAGGACCACTGGACTAGCCCAAGGGCTATCTGAGGGTTCAATAACTCCCAAATCCAACATCTTCTGGACTTCTGTCCTGATACAGTCCCTGACATGGTCAGGTTGCCTATAAATCTTATTTTTAATAGGCAGACTGTCCCCAGTGTCCACTTCATGAGTGCACCAGGTAGTCTGACTGGGTGTCAGTGAGAATATGTGTCTGAACTGATTGAGCACCTGTCTGCAATCAGTTTGCTGCTGGGCAGTGAGGCTGCCTGCCAAGGCTACACCATCCACTGACCCATCATCAGGGTTCTGTGAGAGCAGGTCAGGGAGTGGGTCACTCTCTTCCTCCTGTCCCTCATCAGTAGCCATGAGCAAGCCCATGTCTGCCCTGTCCACATATGGTTTTAACCTGTTGACATGGAGAACCCTGTGGGGACTCCTGGGTGTTCCTAGGTCCACCAAATAGGTAACCTCACCCTTCTGTTCAACAATGGTATGGGGTCCACTCCATTTGTCTTGGAGAGCTGCTGGGGCCACTGGCTCCAACACCCACACCTTCTGTCCTGGCTGGTAAACAGTCAGTACAGCCTTTTGGTCATGCCAGGCTTTTTGCAGTTCCTGGCTAGCCTCAAGGTTTTTAGTTGCCTTTTTCATGTACTCAGCCATCCGGGAGCGGAGACCAAGTACATAGTCCACTATGTCTTGCTTTGGGGGCTTGAGAGGTAACTCCCATCCTTCCTTCACCAAGCACAATGGACCCCTGACAGGGTGACCAAACAAAAGTTCAAAAGGGCTGTAGCCAACCCCCTTTTGAGGCACCTCCCTGTATGCAAATAAAAGGCAGGGCAAGAGTATGTCCCATCTTCGCCTAAGCTTTTCTGGGAGCCCTTTAATCATGCCCTTCAAGGTTTTGTTGAATCTCTCAACTAAACCATTGCATTGTGGGTGATAGGGTGTGGTGAACTTGTAAGTCACCCCACACTCTTTCCACATTGCTTTTAAGTATCCAGACATAAAGTTAGCACCCCTGTCTGATACAACCTCCTTAGGGAAGCCCACTCTTGAGAAAATTCCCAGGAGGGCTCTTGCCACCACAGGCGCTGTAGTGGTCCTAACGGGAATAGCCTCTGGGTACCTGGTGGCATGATCCACTACCACCAGGATAAACCTGTGCCCAGATGCTGTTTGGGGATCCATGGGACCAACAATGTCAATCCCCACCCTTTCAAAGGGAACCCCCACCACAGGTAGTGGTATCAGGGGGCCTTTGTAGTGCCACCTGCCTTGCCACTGGCCTGGCAGGTTACACAGGAGCGACAAAACTCCTTGGTGTCTTCAGACATGTGGGGCCAGTGAAAGTGAGGGACAATTCTGTCCCAAGTCTTGTTCTGGCCCAGGTGACCTGCTAAGGGAATGTCATGGGCTAGGGTCAATAGGAAGCCCCTGAACTTCAGAGGTATAACCAACCTCCTGGTGGCACCAGGCTTGGGGTCTCTACACTCTGAGTACAAGAGTCCATCATCCCAATACACTGTATGGGGACCACTAGCTTTCCCAGCAGCCTCAGCAGCAGCTTGCTGTCTGAGGGGTTCAAGAGAGGGGCAGCTCTGCTGCTCCTGGCTCAGATCTGCCCTGGAAGGGCCCCCTGTCCCCAAGAACTCAACCTGGTCAGGTTCAAGCTCCTCTGGGACAGTTCCTTCCTCAGGACTGAGATCATCCCCCTCAAGAGACTGATCTTCCTTCTGAGCCAAGGGGGAAGGCACTGCCTTTACCCTACTACTCCTCTTCTTGGAGGGCACTTGGTCCATTATTCCAGAATCCAAGGCCTGTTCAGTGTTAGACATTTTGGCTTGTGACCTGGTCACAGCAAACACATCTGCAGGGATGCCCAGCATTTCTGCATGGGTCCTGAGCTCCACTTCTGCCCAAGCTGAAGTTTCTAAGTCATTGCCAAGCAAGCATTCAACGGGTAGGTCTGCACTTACCACAACCTTCTTAAGGCCAGTTACCCCTCCCCAGGAGAAGTTAACAACTGCCAGAGTATGGTCTGTTCTGACGTTGCTAGCATTGGTCACTTGGTACATTTCACCAAGTATAATCTGCCCAGGATTCACAAGGTCTTGTGTCACCATGGTGACACTTGCCCCTGTGTCCCTAAATGCCAAAGCCTCTTTTCCATTGATTAAGGGCTGTTGCCTGTACTTGCCCAGATTACTGGGACTCACAGAGGAGGTCACATCCATGCCTCCATCACAGACTAGGACAGCCTGAGTGAGTTCTCTGACTAGGTCAGAGCTCATCTCCTTACCCAGGGTCAACCCTACTAAACCCTTGGCTTGTGTAGTCCCACCACCAACTGTAACTGCACTAGGGGGAGCAGGTGCCTTAGGGGCATTGGTGGGGGCTGGAGTAGAGTCTTTGGACTTGGTGCAATCACTGGTCCAGTGGGTCTTTTGCTTACAGACCTTGCACCATGGTTTCTTTTGGCCTCTTCCCTTGTTAGACTGTGAATCCCCACCTGAAGAAGATTTTTGGGGGCCTTGTGAAGACTTTTGGTCTTTACCCTTCTCCCCACCCTTATCAGAGTTTTTCGAATCTTGCTTCTTAGGGTCACCACCTTGGTTCTGTACCTTCTGCCTCACCCTGGTTCTGACCCATTTGTCTGCCTTCTTTCCCAATTCTTGGGGAGAGGTCAGATCAGAGTCCACCAGGTGCTGATGCAACAGCTGATTTTGACAATTGTTAAGGATCTGCTCCCTCATGATAAGATTGTACAATCCTGTGAAGTCACATACCTTACTGCCCAATAACCAACCTTCCAGAGCCTTGGCAGAACAATCAACAAAGTCCACCCAGTCTTGAGTCTGTGCCTTTTGGGTATCTCTGAACTTTAACCTGTATTGTTCAGTGGTTAGGCCAAACCCATCAATCAGAGCACTCTTCAAGACTTTGTAATTATCAGCATCCTCCTCTCTAACAGTGAGGAGCTTATCTCTACCTTTGTCTGCAAAGGAGAGCCACAAGATTGCTGCCCACTGCTCCTGAGGGACCCTCTGTACTTTACAGGCCCTCTCTAGAGCAGTTATCCATTTGTGGATGTCATCCCCACTCTGGTAGGGAGGGACAATCTTGCTCAGGTTTCTATGGTCATAAGACCTTTCCCTATCTCTGGGGAAATTGCTGCCACCATGGGACTCTAGTCCCATCTTTTTCTCTCTCTATAGAGATCTAGGGACTCCCTGTCTATAGCCAATTGCTGTTTTCTGAGCTCAAGCTGGGCTTGTTCATACTGAAGCAATCTCTTTCTCCTTTCATGAGAGGATTCCCTCCTATGAGAGGAGACAGAGGTCCCTATTGAGGTGTCAGAGTGGTTAGACTCCTGAGAAGGAGATCTAGACCTTCTGGGCACACTCAGTATTCTTCCTGGGGGGACAAAGGGGAGGTCATTCTGATCCTCCTCCTCCTCCACAGGAGGAATTGGGTTTTCCAGGACAAGGTCATTTTCACCTTCCTGGCCAGTTTCAGAGGGGGGGGGCCTGGGTTTCTTCACCCCTGACCCCTTCCTCATCTTCTTTCCCACCCTCTCTGCCTACCCCTTCAGACCCTAGGGGCCTGCTGAGATCATCAGCCAGTAACACCTCCCTGAGGTGTTGGGTGCTGGCACTTTTGCCTGCCTTCAACTTCCTAGTATTGCATAATGCTCTCAATTCCAAGAATGGGAGTTTATCATACTTGGAGGGAAGAAGCCCACTGGCTTCTGGCAAGGACTCACTGGGTCCTGGCTTTGAAGACATTACTAGTGAGGTGTGGTGTATGCACTACCTACTCTAGTGTGGCCTACTAAACTCTCTTGAGTTGTAGAAAGGGTGTGCTATCCCTTAACACACAACTCTAAGTTCAGTAGAACTTACTGTATACTAAGCTTGATTTATATGTACCTTAGGTACCCTTAGTGGTTTTCAGTTGATCAATTCAATTGAGATTATCTGGTAAAACAATAGCAAGCTGGAATCCCACACGCTGCACACCAATGTGAGAAGTTGGCCTGGCATATGCTGTCCACTAATTATAGTGGGCACCTTGCACCAGTCCAAACAACCCCTTATTGGAGATAGGTTAAAGACAACCTTTATTGAAAGCTATCCTAGTGGTAGCTATGGAGAGCAGCCTTCAGGCTAAGTCTTGAAGGAATGTAAAGCAGCTTGTTTTACCAGTCTATAATCTCTTGAGTGACCAAATGAAAGAGGACCACACCAGGTATATATTCAAAATATATGTATTTATTGCTAAACACACCCCTCTAGTCTCTTTATGAGGCTAGAGTTCGAAGTACATAAGTTATAAGTTAGTTATCTACAGTAATAGCACAAATACACGTTTGAGCCCTAGGGGCGTACCAAACCATATACCAATAAAGTGGTATAAGAACCACGACTGAGCTAGACACAGGGCCTAGAGCCTGTAGAAGTGCTTGGACCACAAGGAACCACCCAAGGTAGTGACACAGGGGACCCACGGGGGACGCGTGCAGTGTATGAACACAGCCGCGAATCGCCGTTAACTTCTATGGGGAAAGTCGCGGTTGGAATTTAAAAGAAAAGGGACACTTAGAGGAGGACTTGGAGCAAACCCTTTGAGAACTAGGCTGTTCTAGTGTCAATACCCACGGGAGCACCGGAGTACTCGAGTTACCTCACCCAGGGGAGCCGGGTGCATAGGTGTCTTTCGGGGTCGGGTTTCGTCGTCGCTTTCAATGGCGATCTGCTGCAAAGTGCTGCTGGCGGCCAAGTCGAAAGTGTTCGGGTGGATCCAAAGGTGGATCGAAGATTTGAAGAACCTGAAAGCAGAGGGGACAGAGTCTGGGTCACTAGCCAGTGACCAGGAAGGCGATGAGCAGATGCCCACCGATGTTGAGTGCTTCAGGTAGGTTGACGGTCATCTTGACTCTTCAGCCACGAGGTCCAGGAGGCGTCGACGACAACCAGGAGCTGGATTCGAGCTGTCCCACAACGTCTGTCGATTGCAGGGGTGTCGGCGACCGGATTGGACCCAACAAGCCTTGGCAACGGCAAGTCTCATGGAAATGGAAGAAGGACGATGTTGCAGACCAGCAAGGTCTGTGGGACTCACCCAGCAAGGGTAAGTCAGGGCACGCCTGGAGCAACCAGGGAGCCCAAGCAGAAGAAGATTGGCCTTCGGGAGGGCCTACTAGCCAACGGACTAGCGACCGCGAAGGAGCCTCGAGTCGATGCATGTGGAGCTGGCTCACAGGACACTCGTGGAGTGGAGGCCAGTGATCTTTGGTGCAGTTGGTGCTGGAGGCTGGGGCTACTCGAAGCTTAAAGCACGACTTCGTGGGAGACCCAAAAGAGGATGCACTTGCAAATGCGATCGGTGTCCAGGGGTCACGGTTCCACGTTACCCACGACAGCTACGGGCCTCAGCTTTGCTGGGGACTCAGGGCAGCCTCAGGGAAGTCTGGAAATCCACCTCTGGTGATGCAAAGACTTCGGCGTCCGGCGGGAGCTTCAGCGATGCAGACCGGACAATTGCTTCTTTGGTGCCTGCCAAGCAGGGGAGTCACTCCTTGACCCCAAGGGAGATTCTTCAGTCCTCTAATCTTGAAGTAGAGCGTCGAAGGTCCAGGATTCTGTGTCAGAGTTTCGTCCAGGTTAATCTAAAGTCCTAAGGACTGGGGTCCCATACTTATACTAAGGTAGGGGGTTGGACATACTCTGTGGACCCACCTATGGGAGGGTCAGGGCAGAGGGGTGGTTACACCCCTTTCCCTTTGTCCAGTTTCGCGCCAGAGCAGGGGCTGGAAGCCCCTGAGCCGGTTTGAACTGGGGTATGCACAGGGACACCAAATGTGCCCCCAGTGCAGGACTTCAAAGCACCAGAGAGTGCTCCCGCCCAGCCCCAATACACACTATCCTGTCTGGGGAGGTGGTTACACCTCCCTGGGACAGGAAACCTATTGTCCAGGCCTCCCCTGCCGGAGTTTCGGTCAGCAGCAGGAGGCCAGACTCTGTGTCTGTGGCAGCGGCATCCATTTTGTGATGCCAGGGCTCTGGAAAGTCAGTACCGGGCATACCGGTGTGTACATGTCTCTCCCTCTAGAAGGGTGGAATGCTACCCCCGCCGCCAGAACTGGCGGGGGGTAGTATTCCAAGATGTTTGACACCAAACACGACATGTTTCCGTGCAGCCATCCCAAAGTTAGCATTTAACACGAGGTTATAATGCGCTTAAGAGTATATGGTCGGGCTGCACTACAAACAGCATCAGAGAAGGGTCTCCGAACGCTGCAGAGGGGCCCAGCTCATGCAGGGGCACCCTCTCACATAGGAACCACGCACTCTGCCTTCAGGATTGATAAGGCCTGCCATGGGAGTGACTTATAGGTTTATATGTGTGTATGTATGTAGTGATATAGGTAGCCTATATCACAGTAAGGGGTGCATGCACCACCTTACCCAGGCTGCAGTAGCAGACCTGTGGTGTCATTTTGGATGGCCTTCCAGGGTGGCACAATACATGCTGCAGCCCCTGGAAGGCCTCTGAGGTACCTATGCCCTGGGTACATAGTATACCATATACTAGGGACTTATAAGGGCACTCCAGATTCCAATCAGAGATGTGCCTAAGGCACATGGAAACCATTTTAGAGAGGAAGCAGCTAGGCTGGGGTTCTGATTAGCAGGGCCCCAGCCAGACTAAGGTCGAAAAACAGTGAAGCATCAGCAAAAAGTGGGGGTACCCATGTGAAGCAGATCCTACTCTCCTACAGGCTGGGTGGGAGGAGGAGTGTTAGCACTGACTACATATACCAGCAGGCCCTGTCACACACACACTCCTCACACACCTCCCAAACAGCACACCTGGGACTATGCTATCCCTGAGACTGAATTGAAATGTACTGCCAAGATGCCTGACACTGGGGTCTGGTGTGGGGGGCACAAGTACAGGATGGGAGTTGTAGGCAAACGCAAAAAACAGGCCCCTGTGTCAGCCATCCTGCAAGTACTTTTCCACTCACTATCAGGGACAGCATAGTCACCTGTGTGTTGTTTGGGCTGGGTGGGAAGGTGTGTGGAGGACAGGGCATGATGGGAGCTGAAGTCAGTGCAAACACTCCTCCTCCCACCCAGCCCAACAAGCCCACCAGGAACCATGTTTACCTGATAGTGAGTGGAAAAGTACTGTCAAGATGGCTGACACTGGGGTCTGGTGTGGGGAGCATAAGGCCCTGATCGGAGTTGTGGTCGAAACAAACAACAGGCACCACTGTCACACATCTTGAATGAAAAGTTGTACTCACTGTCAGGGAAGCATGGCTCATGGTACCCGATTTGGGCTGGGTGAGAGGAGGAGTGTTAGCCCTGACTACATCTACCAGCAGGCCCTGTCACACACAGCCCAAACAGCACAGCCCAAACAGCACACCTGGGACTATGCTGTCCCTGAGACTGAATGGAAATGTACTGCCAAGATGCCTGACACTGGGGTCTGGTGTGGGGAGCACAAGGCCAGAATGGGAGTTGTGGGCAAAAGCAAACAACAGGCCCCTGTGTCCACCATCTTGCAAGTACTTTTCCACTCACTATCAAGGACAGAATAGTCACCTGTGTGTTGTTTGGGCTGGGTAGGAAGGTGTGTGGAGGACAGGGCATGATGGGAGTTGAAGTCAGTGCAGACACTCCTCCTCCCACCTGGCCCAACAAGCCTAGCATGAACCATGTTTACCTGATAGTGAGTGGAAAAGTACTGTCAAGATGGCTGACATTGGGGTCTGGTGTGGGGAGCACAAAGCCCTGATGGGAGTTGTGGTCAAAACAAACACCAGGCACCACTGTCAGACATCTTGAATGTAAAGTTGTACTCACTGTCAGGGAAGCATAGCTAATGGTGGCCTATTTGGGCTGGGTGGGATGAGGAGTATTAGCCCTGACTACATCTACCTGCAGGCCCTGTCACAAACACACTCCTCAGACACAGTCCAAACAGCACACCTGGGACTATGCTGTCCCTGAGACTGAATGGAAATGTACTGCCAAGATGCCTGACACTGGGGTCTGGTGTGGGGAGCACAAGGCCCTGATGGGAGTTTTGGTCAAAACAAACACCAGGCACCACTGTCAGACATCTTGAATGTAAAGTTGTACTCACTGTCAGGGAAGCATGGCTCATGGTCGCCTATTTGGGCTGGGTGGGAGGAGGAGAGTTAGCCCCACCTACATCTACCAGCAGGCCCTGTCACACACACACTCTTCACACACCTCCCAAACAGCACACCTGGGACTATGCTGTCCCTGAGACTGAATGGAAATGTACTGCCAAGATGCCTGACACTGGGGTCTGGTGTGGGGAGCACATGGCCCTGATGGGAGTTGTGGGCAAAAGCAAACAACAGGCCCCTGTGTCCACCATCTTGCAAGTACTTTTCAACTCACTATCAGGGACAGCATAGTCACCTGTGTGTCGTTTGGGCTGGGTGGGAAGGTGTGTGGAGAACAGGACATGATGAGAGTTGTAGTCAGTGCAAAAACTCCTCATCCCACCCAGCCCAACAAGCCCACCAGGAACCATATTTACCTGATAGTGAGTGGAAAAGTACTCTCAAGATGGCTGACACTGGGGTCTGCTGTGGGGAGCACAAGGCCCAGATGGGAGTTGTGGTCAAAACAAACACCAGGCACCACTGTCAGACATCTTGAATGTAAAGTTGTACTCACTGTCAGGGAAGCATGGCTCATGGTGGCCTATTTGGGCTGGGTGGGAGGAGGAGTGTTAGCCCTGACTACATCTACCTGCAGGCCCTGTCACACACACACTCTTCAGACACAGCCCAAACAGCACACCTGGGACTATGCTGTCCCTGAGACTGAATGGAAATGTACTGCCAAGATGCCTGACACTGGGGTCTGGTGTGGGGAGCACAAGGCCCTGATGGGAGTTGTGGTCAAAACAAACACCAGGCACCACTGTCAGACATCTTGAATGTAAAGTTGTACTCACTGTCAGGGAAGCATGGCTCATGGTGGCCTATTCGGGCTGGGTGGGAGGAGGAGAGTTAGCCCTGACTACATCTACCAGCAGGCCCTGTCACACACACACTCATCACACACCTCCCAAACAGCACACCTGGGACTATGCTGTCCCTGAGACTGAATGGAAATGTACTGCCAAGATGCCTGACACTGGGGTCTGGTGTGGGGAGCACAAGGCCCTAATGGGAGTTGTGGGCAAAAGCAAACAAGAGGCCCCTGTGCCCACCATCTTGCAAGTACTTTTCAACTCACTATCAGGGACAGCATAGTCACCTGTGTGTTGTTTGGGCTGGGTGGGAAGGTGTGTGGAGAACAGGGCATGATGAGAGTTGAAGTCAGTGCAAAAACTCCTCCTCCCACCAAGCCCAACAAGCCCACCAGGAACCATATTTACCTGATAGTGAGTGGAAAGGTACTGTCAAGATGGCTGACACTGGGGTCTGATGTGTGGAGCACAAGGCCCTGATGGGAGTTGTGGTCAAAACAAACACCAGACACCACTGTCAGACATCTTGAATGTAAAGTTGTACTCACTGTCAGGGAAGCATGGCTCATGGTGGCCTGTTTGGGCTGGGTGGGAGGAGGAGTGTTAGCCCTGATTACATCTACCAGCATGCCCTGTCACACACATACTCCTCACACACAGCCGAAACAGCATACCTGGGACTATGCTGTCCCTGAGACTGAATGGAAATGTACTGCCAAGATGCCTGACACTGGAGTCTGGTGTGGGGAGCACAAGGCCAGGATGGGAGTTGTGGGCAAAAGCAAACAACAGGCCCCTGTGTCAGCTGTCTTGCCAGTACATTTTCACTCACTATCAGGGACAGTATAGTCACCTGTGTTCTGTTTGGGCTGGGTGGGAAGGTGTGTGGAGTTCAGGGCATGATGGGAGATCTGGCCATTGACAACACTCCTCCACCTTGCTGGGAGAGGGCAAACTCTGGACATCAAGTCATCCTTAGCTGCAGTAGACAATGTCATGGTAATGATCTGAGGGGCTGTGGACAATCACAACAATCATTGTGTCTTTCATGTACCCACAAGGCAAGCTGGGAACACCTCTTTAACAATCCAGGATAGCCAGTCCCAGGCTCTGGTCAACTCTGAGCTCTCCGGCGTTGAGGTCTCTCAACATACTTCGGACGACGATGAACTACCTGGCCCATCAGGTGTGGCTCTGATAACATCACCAGCAGCAGTCACACTTGCATCCTCTGTGACCCCTCCTGACTCAGCAGACAACACACAGCTGACCCCTACCCTCACGGACACAACAGCCCGGGCCAACACTGACAGCACAGCAACATGGGGCACTCTGGAGTTGGCGGACAACACCAGCACTGTCAACAGCGAAGGAGGCTCCGTGGTGACTGTGCCAGCACCAACTGGTCCTTCTCGGGTGGGATGGGGTGGTGGGAGGGGCCGTGGGGACATGCGCCAACATGCAGCTGGTGCTTATACTGTCGATGACCCACACCTATCCTGAATCCCCAATACCTATGAGGGTAGCACAGGGGATTTTGGCCAGGTACTTTGTATCCTCAGGAACATGCAAGATCAACATGCAGCCCATTATGCTAAAGTGGAGGAATACCTTAAAAATAATGAAGACCTGACGGCGGTGCACAGGGACATTCTCACCTGCCTCCGCCAGATTGCCACCAACATGTCCACACCTCCCTGTGTGCCCACAACATCAGGTATATCAACATCTGTACCTGCCACAGGGAGTGATGTGGATTCTGACGGAGAACCCCCTGCACCGCCGCCGCTGCCTGCACCTGAGGGTCTCCACCCCAAGCGTGGGAGGGGTCGTCTGGAGAAGGATCACTGAGAGACCAAAGGCTACGCATCACCCCCAGGAAGTCAAAACCTGCTCCTGATACCCTCCATTGTGTGCCAAGCAGTCACTATCACTGAACTCTCCCACATTGGATTGAGGGTCTTAGTTGGACTTTGGACTCAAATAACTGTGGATTTACTTCTGACAACATCATCTACAAATACTACCAACTCCTTTCTGCACTTTGTTGTCCCTGTTTTGTTTCATAACTCCCCCATCAACTGTTTTGTCATCAAACAACCTTGCACTAAAATAAATCACTTTATAACAAACACTTGCTCATGTCGTGAATTTGGAACACAAATGTGCATGTTGAAATGACGCACTGAAGATCAAAGATGAAGGTGTCCACAAAATTGGACAAGGAATTAATCCAGTAATGTCAACTGCTGGCTTGGCAGTAGATTTGGCCAGTCACAGCATGAGAGACAGACACAACCAGGTCATTAGACAACCCATCTTACATGATAATGATGCCATCGTAGTGTACTATCAGCACATAGCCTCATCTGCAAGACCTAAAACATTAATTGTAACCAAAATGTATCTCCATGCAACATGTTTTGTATCAGGATGACCTGTGGATATCTGCAAACAGACAACACACACCGCAATGTGTAGCACAGGTTTATTAAAATGAGATAACCTTGCACCGTGACACAAACTGGAATCACATCACACATTCACAAAAGTCTTACAAGTCCAAAAAAATGACCATCTGTTCAAAAGGTGTCATGGACCAAGGATGTCCACCGCTGTTCACTGTTGGAGTATGACACAGGATTATGGCTCTGGTGTGGTCACGACTCAGCAGTACACATGGTGAATGATCCTGGGAAGGAGAAAAACTTAATTGAGTCAGGAACTCAGGAAAGTTTAGATTGATGTTGCTAACTGTCTCAGCTAAAGCATGCCAATGTCAATGTGAACACAAGTTGTTACTGAGTGTAGCATTGGCCTTCTCACGTGCAATGTTGGATTAGGCAATTCTGTCCAAAACCATTGAAGAGTAACAGACACTCAGCAGCATACATACACATAGTACAACAGCAACACACAAACAAACATTTATGGGCTGACTCCTCTCAATCAATACCCACATTTATGTGAAGAAGTTGCAAATAAGTTGTGTCGCAAATCTCCCTCATCATCCTCATCATCACTCGCATCATGTCCCAAGTCTGGTTCCTCCCTTGCTGGTGGCTGCTGGGGTCCATCATCTAGTATCAGTGGTATTTCCTTAAGGATTGTAAGGTTGTGGAGCATGCATGCTGCAGTGATAATCCTGCACACCTTCAGGGGGTCATATTGTAGTGCACCTCCTGTCCGATCCAGGCACCAGAACCTTGTTTTCAGTAGCCCAAATGTACGCTCAATCACTCTCCTAGTCCTCCCATGTGCCTCATTCTAACGAATCTCAGCTGGGGTGACAGGGTTCCGGAGTGGTGTCAGCAACCAAGGCATGTTGGGGTATCCAGAGTCTCCTACACTGAACATAGAAAATACTTTAGTTGAATGAAAACAGAGCACAATCTGACATACAAGCCACACACAACATAAACATACAACATAACCTACCAACAAGACAGGCACGCTCAGGTTGCAGCTGAGTCATCAACTGGGGGATGGAACTACTCCTCATGATGTACGCGGCATGTGCTGATCCACGGAAACATGCACACACATGGGAGATCACCATGTCAACCAGACATACTGCCAGGACATTGATTGAGTGGAAGTGTTTGCGATTCCTGTAGGTCTGCTCATTGGCTTGTGGTGGGATCATCAATTGAGCCAATAACATGTGGCATGCGCCCCAATGCATAGAACCCCCCCTTGATGTCTGTCAACTGTGTAGGTGTTGGGAACTTTATGTATTGTTCCAGGAAATGTAGCAATGCCTCCAAAACATCACGAAGAACACTGCTGAAAATGGTGTGTGACATGCCACCTGATATTGCCACAGTATACTGAAATGAACCCGTGGTGAAGAAATGTAGTGCCACCATCACCTTCACCTTGGGGGTCAGAGCAGTGGGATATGGGCGTCAAGGCTGCAAATGCGGTGACAACTGGTCAGCCAGCTCAACAATAATTTACATGGTAAACCGGTATCTACGGATTGAATCCCGTTCTTCCATGGTGTGGAGGTCGGGGAATGGCCTGTAGACTGGAGGTCTTCAGCGATACCTATGTGTAGAGTGTAAACACAGTTGATGTCAGTTTACAACGTACAAACATACATGCACTGCAACACACCTACCATGACATCTGGACAAAAAGTAGTCACAGAACATTGGAAATGATCATTGATAGGATAATTTTTGAGCCCAGATTAAAAGCACAGCCTTAGTTCCCTTTCCAGACATGTAGACAAACGATGGTTACACAGCAGTGTGAGTACTGTACTGTAAATAGTCAATAGTGTCTGTCACCGTACATGTGGAGCAACCATCACATACTCAACAACATTCCAAACACATTATACAAGAAATGGCTTTGTGACAGACATCACATGGTTGAAAGGTACACACAATAGGATCATGTAATGCCACATATATATCAGGCATCATACATACAGTGGGTCACCAAGATAAACCTGCACACCACTGTCACAGGTTGAACACTGTAATGATGTCATGTCTGACAAACACGTACAATCACATACACTGAACATCTCCAATGTAGGGGTGGCATTAAGTTTAAAATCATACAGGAAAGCCTGGGACACAAACACACAACAGCAACTCACATAACATGCACAAGCTGATGTGGCAGCAAAATGTCACGGCACAAAAAGACAACATTTAATGTGATGAACATGACTCAGACACACCAGAATCAGAGTCAAAAACTTCCCCCAATGCACAGTGGGTCACACAGACCACAAAAGCAGGGATTATGTATAGCCAAAACATGTTTTCACAAATTATCCTTTGACAAGTGTAATCTCAATGTTGTAATGTGTTGTGTGCCACTCAAGGTCAGCTCATTTTTGGATTGTGAGATATCAGTTAAAATGTACTACATGTACTATATATCACGAAAACACTTAATCCACACATGTAATGCACAAGAACATCATTATTTGTACTTGTGTGTGCCCTGCCGACTGATTAGTGGAAGGACGCGGTAGCCGCATCCTAACCGAGTCTGTCGCACACATTTGCTGTTGGTCGTCATGGTGAACGACGCGGGTGAGCATTCAAAGGACGCGTTAGCCGCATCCAAACTGAGTCTGTCGCACCCATTTGCTGTTGGTCGTCATTGTGAACGACGCAGGTGAGTATTCAAAGGACGCTGTAGCCGCATCCTAACCAAGTCTGTCGCACACATTTGCTGTTGGTTGTCATGGTGAACAACGCGGGTGGGTATTCAAAGGACGTGGTAGCTGCATCCTAACTGAGTCTGTCACACCCATTGGCTGTTGGTCGTCATGGTGAACAACGTGGGTGAGTATTCAAAGGACGCGGTAGCCGCATCCGAACTGAGTCTGTCACACCCATTGGCTGTTGATCGTCATGGTGACAGACGCACGTTTCGTTTCGTGTCCGATTCGCATGCAAAATGTATCGGTAAGCTTCCATCACCAATGTAGCTAAGTTAATAGTGGTACGATGAGGGTATTTTGAATGTTGCGGTAGGTGTGTCGGATGCTAGCAGTTATGGATTGGACAGATTCGGATAATGCGAACGAGTCAGACTTACCACTTTGTCCGCTAGGAAAAGAGACCGCCTCTGCTGTACATATAAAAGTCAGTCTGTTACCTACAGACCTCTCTTGCCTGTACTACCTGCACATCACCTACTCCTCCCCATCTCTCTGCTGCTGTCTCCACATCCTTTGGGAGCTACCACGACACGTACAGTGGACAGGGCCCCAGCCTTCACTGTAGAAGAAAACCAGGCCCTGCTGGACAGCGTCCTTCTGCTGTACAGCCAGATATACGGCAAACCAGAGGAGCAGGTGAGTGATGATTCCACTGCCTTTTCATTGGACATGGTCAAAAATGTGCACTGCTAGCATTGAGAATCTCAAGTAGGAGCATGCAAACATAGTTCCTATAATTTATGCTGTGTAGAATTGTGTTCTGGGCAGGTGCACTGCTGTAGAAGTGTGTGTACTGGGTGGTGTTGACTTATCGGCACTGTTCACATGGGATGGAGGGATCATTGCACACAGGACAACTGCCCATAATGCCACTTGTTCACCCCTTAGACATTGTTTGCAACCTTATACTGAACAATGTGTAATATTGTGTGTGCTGGAAACATGTAGCATGTGACTCAAGGCACTGTCACCATGTCATCGTCACAGGTCGACTCCCATCAGAGGGCCAATATGTGGCAGACCATCGCCTGTAAAGTTCGCGCAGTGGGGGTCACCAACCGATGCGTCCGCCACTGCCACAAGAGGTGACAGGACCTCCAGGGCTGGACTCCGAGGATAGCTCGAGTTATACTGAACCTGTCACCTCCACGCAAGAGGGGCGAATGCCGGACCCTGACCCCCCACATGCTCTGGATTCTGACGGTGGTCTTCCCTGACATGGATGGGCAGGTGAAGGCCCGACAGCAGCAAGGAGGGGGTGAGTATGTGCCACATCACACACCTATGTTCAACATGCATGTTGCATGCTCGCACCCTGCTGCCCCTATAACAGTTAGTAAGTCATCAAAACACACAGATCTGTCTCATGAGATGCATATGCACCATGACTAGTAAATTCCCTGTTGTCCCACTTTCCATCTGTGACATGTGTGTCACTTATGTCCAGGCTAGTGACTGTAGTCCCATGCTTATGTGATCTGCACAATCTACAACATTATGTGAATGTAGATGTCCTTCTGGAGTGATGCAATTGGCTGACATGTGTCAGCATAGTGACTAATGTATGACCTGTACTCAGAGTGCCTCAAATATATATGTGCAGTATGTTGCAAGTGAAGCACACAGGTGTATGATGAATATGCTATACATCCTGGCTGCAAGTTACACTAATGTGGATGCCTTGTAGAGTAAACCTTTGACATTCAGGCAAATTTCTGCCCCAGCTGTACTGCTCAGCGTAATCACATGTATCTCATGGGCCAAGGGGAGGTATGCCAATTCCGGGCAACTGTGACACTGGCCTGTCACATGTTAGTATGTGTCATTCCTTTTTCCACTTCAAAATGAGAAATTACATGCGTCACACTCTGTCACAGTGACTACACATGACAATCTTTGTCAGACACAGGCGATCACTGTTGGAAACAAGGCTATACTTCAAATGTATTGTTAATGTTTTGCAAACACAACTGTTCAGATGTGTGTAAAAACTCTTGACTGCCTACTTGTGGCTTGCTCATCCATGTGCATGCTGCATTACTTTCATCATGATAGATGTCAACTGTGCACCCAATTATGCTTGTGAGTTCACAAACCCTGATGGTGAGCAAGAGCAATGTCCATTTTTCAAAGTGTGCAAATTGTGTGCATCACGTAAGGGACATGCAGACTTGGCAACCAAAGATGTGGACTGAAGTAGTCTGGACAGGATTGGGACACAGTGGTGACTGGAATCATGTGATGTAGAGGTTCTATACTACTGGTATTTACAGATGTTTACCCCAGACAATTCTGTGTCATAGTGTACCACATGAAGCATTGTAATGATGCAGTCATTGGTCTTCAAATTGTGTTAGACATTGTTCAATTTTGTAACATTTGGACTGTATACAATGTGCATGTCATCATGGACAATCCCAACAAAACTGTCCATGGTTGACATAAGACAGTGGGCCAAGTGACTCTCACCCTAGCTAGGCCTAACACGTGTGGTTTACAAAAAGAGAATCAGATGTATGACAGCAGAGGACCAAATACAGTGGACAAATGACCTCTAACACTGTTATCTGTGTGAAATGACACATTCACTGACTATGGAAGCCTGTAATGCAGGCTGATCATTTTCCCAGTTAGGCCATTGCCATGGATTCAAAATTTGATGACTGAGTACGTAAGAATGTTTATCATGCCACATTTCTAATGTGTGCATCCAATTTGCTGATTCAGTTCAAGACTCCCTTGCAGGAGATGAGACAGGTATGTCATGATACAAGACCGTCAGTAGCATTACAAATCAGACCACATGCTACGTAGTGTAGGATTTGACAGTGTGGTTGTGGGCTTTGACATTGATCTGAACAATGTTGCACATGACATCATGTGTCTGGAACCCATTGTTAATTGGCCAACTGGCAAGTGCCATATACACATATGTGAAATGAGTAGAAGGCTGTCAACATGATGTATATGCTTGCTCTGTGATGATATGTGACGATACCCATTTGTCAAGTCCATGCGGATGACTCATGTGAATCTCTCTGGCATTCTTGTTCACAGCATCAGCACCGGCTACCGGAGGAGGCAGTGCCATGGACCAAGGGGAAGCAGCTTGCCAGACTGGGTCCAGTGTGGAGGAGGAGGAGGAGGAGGGACCCTGTGGCATGGCGGGTGAGGGGAGCCACACTGAGGGAAGCTCCACATCCCCATCTGAAGGAGCTTACAAAGATGACACCTCCAGTAATAACTCCCTTGTGGTGGTGGGTGAGCCAGGATTGTTTCAAGTTACATCTGAGTTTGCCCACCACCATCTCCACCCTCCCACTGCTCCCATGCCCAGTGTCCGTGGCAGCTCCCATGTAGGGGTGCATGTCTCGTTTGTGCCAGGCACCGCACCCCCTGCACCAGTCTCCCCTGCTGCCCTGAGTGTGGAGGCTGTGGATTTACTGAAGCAGATTCATGTAGGGCAGACATCCATGCTAAATGTCCTCCATGCACATACCAGTCTTTTGACACAATTGGTGTCATACATGGAGGGCATCCACTCAGAAATGTCTGCCCTACAGAGGTCAAACCAGGCACTGGCCTCCACACTGACGACAGCAGTGTCCCTGATCCAGCAGTCCCTCACCCCTCCTTCCTCTTCCCCATCCACAGTCCCAACTACCCTACCTGACCCAAGCACACGCAAACATGCACACACAGCAACATCCACATGCAGCACACAACCACAGACACATGACTCCAAACACACACGCACGCACACTCAGGGGACTGACAGCACACACACCAGGGAGAGGCCTAGCCTCACAAACATGCATCCACAGGCACTCCGCATACCTCAGATCCCTCTGCCTCCACAACCCCTACCCTTGACTCTCCTGCACCCCCCTCTGCCCAGAAGCTATTCCTCTGTGACCTTGGCCTCTTCCCCAAAGACCCATCTGTCCCCCCTTCCAAGGGGGAGAGGAAACCACCCCCGACCTGACATCCAAGCCTGCCCCCCCACAGAGGATAGCCCGACAACCCCCACCCGAAAATCCAAATGTTCTCCAAAATCAGAAACCCCACCACCGACCCATACTTCCCCCATCCAAAAACACCCATCCCACTCCAAGGCACCCCCTCCCAAAGATCCCGAATCCATAGCCATCACCAGTTTACCCCTCCAAAAATACACCATCCCCAAAGTCAGGCCCAGCCCTGCCCCTCTACCACAAGTTTTTCCCCCTACAGCTGCCCCCCCAATCTGGCCCATTCACTGCAATGGATCCCCCTCCTCAATCTGCTCCCTCCACTGCAGTGGATACCCCTCCTCAATCTGCTCCCTCCTCTGCAGTTGACCCCCCTACTCAATCTGGCCAATCCACTGCAGTGGACTCACACAACCCTCCGGATCCCATCCCTCCCACAACCTAGCCCAGTCTTCCCTAGTCCTGTCCCATGGTGCCTGGCATGCCCCAAGATGTCCCTCCCAGAGGAGGTGCCCCCGTACGCATTGAGTGCAGGCAAGTGCTGGAGGGGGATTACCCTTCACCCCCTCTGAGTCTTTTTGACTATGGACTGGCCATTGGCCTTCTGTTTGACCTTTAAATAGTTTACTATTACATGCTCAATAAAGCATGTTTGAAGTTTCTTACAGTTGATTTCTGTGTCCCACAACTTGGTTCTAACTCAACTGTCACTCATGTACAATTCATGTGGATATACAATGAGGTTGTTCTGTCATGGACTGCATGTGATCCATGTAGTATGTCACCTATTACAGTATGTATGCAAGGCCGCATAGTTTATCTTTGCAGGGTATCATCATCCATAGCATGTAGGCCCATGAAGGTGACATGAATCTGCCAAGCTTCCCTGTTTTCATTTCACCTTTGCACATAGGTAATGCTGTCATATGTTACCATAGCACAAGAGTTGAAAAATGCAACAGTTTATGAGGGGCATGCAGAACATGTTTGTGATGTGCATCAAGTCACCTGTCTCATCAGTCCATCAGTGTACATATGGATTTGGTATACGTGTTGGTTAGATTGTACACAACAATGTCCTTAAGGTATTGGTACAAAAACTATCATGTGACTTGATTGTGTTGGAGCCATATCTGTGTCTACTTTAGAACTGGTACACCCATGCCAATGACAAGCTTGGCGCAGGTGGCATTCCATTTGCCTTATGGCAGTGTGACCATCTGTGACATATCCTGAGCCCATGGGGTGTGTGAGGTGAGCAAGAATCTGACAGTCTTCAGACCCTGCTGCCTCAAAATACTGAAGTGTAAGAAGATATTCCTGTTTGACAAGGTTTCTATGGTCTTACTAGTCCAGTGTTTTCTCATCCAGATGTGTGTGGTGCCATCCTGCTTTTGTCTGGCTACATCAGGTTGATGCTGGTTCTTCTCTGTGCAAGCTTTCACATCATGTATTCACCCACACACCATTTGTAATTGGGCATGAGATTTGTGTGTGGGTTGTAATTTGTGTTAGGCCACCAATGCTGTCCTTTTGAGCTATGCTTTATGCTGTGCTTGGTCACACTGATCTGGACTAGGTGTGCTGTGATGTATGTTGCTTGGCCCTGTGCTCCATGTGTTCATACAAGTGGACTGTGTGTGCCCAGATGTGTAGTGTGCCCGTCTGCCATGCAGATGCCACTGGAGCCTGTGTGACATCTATGCTCTGCAAAGCCACACAGGGGAGTATGTCGAAATGTGTTTGCGTAACATAACTGCAGCTGTGTTTAGTAAATTTGATATTGCATGTGATGAGGTGGAACGCACAAGGGTAGATGTGACATAGCCTGGTGTAACGTTAATTTCCGTGTAGTGTAGACTCCTATGTGATGGCGAAAGTACAATTTATGCGAATGTGAGAGGGTTGGGTTGTGACTAAAGTACATTGGCCGTTCTTGTGTTGGTGACATGATGTGTCCACATTGTCCCTATGTGAGTGCTTGACATGCAAGGGTGTGATTCAGAATATGAGAGCTTGATTCCCAGCATCCATACTGGGCAAGGTATGGTAGGAATGTGTAGATGTGATATGTGAATATTCAGCTGGAAAATGTTGGATTTTAGCAGGTGATGAGAGCTGTGGTCTGTGGCACTATTGTGCAATTGAGCAGTGACGGTGCATTTTTGATGAGTGAGGTTTGTTGATACTGTGCATGACTCCATGGTGTTCTTGATCATGGAAGTCTTATGTGGATGTGACTGGGACACATTGAGACAAGGTTTAAGAAGTCATGTGTGACAGAGTTGAAAAGTGTTTGTGAAGGTATGTACACCAGTAGTGTGATTATGTGTGCTGGATGGTGATATGTGAGGTGTTGTAGAGTTGTAGTATGTTGTGTTTAATTCTGAAGATGGATCTTGTATTCAAGTGACAAGTGGTTGGACTTGTGCAGATAGAAGTGTGCGTGTTGTGATCTGCAAATGACCGAGTACACATCCACTGAGCTATGTATGTGTCTTGTGAGTTTTGGTGATGTGTTGAGTGTGCATGTTAGGGTGTGCAGTGATGCTGGCTGTTTTGGCATGAGTGCAGTCCATAACATCACTGAGTGTGCTACTGCTGATGGGATTTGTCCATCTGGCATGTTATGTTTGACGTCTGCTGAGGAGGGGATGTATACTGTACATTGTGTGGATGTCATGCATGTGAGAGGTGTTGTGCCCATGCTGATGGAGAGTGGTGCTGCCAGTGTACGTGTGGATGATATGAGGGGAACGCACATGTGAGTGAGGATGACTCCTATTGTAATGGTTTGTGTAGTATGCCAGAGCTTGTGTGTCAGACATGCTTTTACATTTAGATTAAACAGAGGGTGCTCGTGATGTGCTTTTGTGTCTGTTAGTAATGAGAGTTGAGCATGTACTGTGACCTGGATGTTGGAGGTGTGATACCTGCATATTTTGAGTAGGTGCAGGACTTGTATTGTAGTTGACATGTGCATATGTATTTATTGTGTGGATGTGAGTGTGCAGATACAGTAGCCAGAGTGAATCTGTATGTGTTATGTGTTTGCTGAAACTTGCTATTCGCCAATGTATGTACATGGTTGATCTCCACCTAGCCTAGGCTTGTGTGAGTCATGTGTGGGCATGTGTGGCAATTTACCCTTTGTAGTCAGTAGTGGTCACTGATTGGTCAACAATGCCCTTGTATGATGCCCTTGGGTGGAAGTGGTGCTTGCTTCTGATGTTTATTCATGATGCTGGAACATTGGCTATCATTCCATTGTTTAGGGTGTTATTGGTACCTCAAGTGAATGTGCAGGGATGTGTGCAGTTATGCCACCTGTGCTCAGACTAGTCCAGACACGCATCCCCACACTTGCCAGGATACTACATACGCGTGGATATTCCTGGCATTCGGATTTTGAATAGCCAAGATGTTTGGGCACCAGGGAAATTGACTCATTGTGATGCCATCTACAGTTGTGCTGAGGACAACAGTCTGCACTGTGTGCAAACTCACAAGTGACAGTAGAACAGTTCACACATGTCAGTAGGTGTTGCTATTATCAATTTCTTGATACCTATCATCTGGTATGTCAAGGGTGGGACTTGTAGGTGTTCATGAGGGCTCACAATCAGAACTTTGTTTTCTGCCCTGGAGTTTGAGGTACATATGTCTTTGTTGTGGGTATCCTTTACGGATTCATGGATATTGATACAGTGATAAAGTACATATTGTGGGCAAGTCAGAATTCATTCTGCACATGTCCACCATCCTCACAAGATGTAGCAATTTACACTATCTTGTGGATAGCTATGTGGATTGTGTATGTGACCCACAGATTGCTCACCCCACCCTCAGGGTAGTCACCAGTGCTGTCACATTCTATTACACATTTGGCTGTCCATTGGAGCCTCCAAAGCCTGTTTGAGTATCCTCTGTCCGTTGACTCATTAGTCATCCAAGTTTTCTGCAGTACACTATCTGCATTATCGAAATGTCATTAGTCATTAGCTGCAAATACACCAGCTTTTGTATTTTTGTGCCAAGTTGCTGAGAATGACATGCAACAAAGTTGACAGTGTACATATTCTGAATTACACTTGTGTGCAGCACATGCTATGGACCCATGTTCAGATTTGAATCACAATGATGCCTAGGCACTCATGTAGTTCTTGCCATACATTCCCTGATCTTCGCTGTCATGGTGGCCTCTGCCATGTCACCTGTCGATGTTGTTTTCAATGAGGCACAATGCTGCTGATCAAGGGTGGTGGGGGTTAGACTGTCCAATATTGATTTTGCTCCCTGCAAAGCCCCTACCTCCAATACAGCCTCCCTGCACCTGCCATGCCCGGAAAGTCATGTTTGGGTGTGTGAGAAGACACTGATACTTGCAAGGCACGTGACACAGGGCGCAACAGAGTATCTGCTCTGAAGTGTGGCCCACAACATCAATTTGCAGCACAGCAGCACAGCAGACCAGATACTGTCACCACAGTGCTGTGGCCTGGTAAGTAATTGGGAAGTGATTCAGTCTCTTGTTGTGGTTGTTGGAGGCCACCCACAGTTTGGGATGCAGGTGACCCTGGTGCAACCGATCATCAACAAATGCCTGATTACCCAGATTGCCAATCCAAGGCCTAGTCAGGGCACTTCCGGATTGGACTCAACACACATATGGCTCTGTGGAGTGTGTGGCTGGCCTGTTGCCTTTGTGCGTCAGCACCCGTGTATTTCACCAGCATTTGAGGGACATGGAGTTGATGTTGCTCTTTTTTAATTTTTCCTCCTGGCCCTGGGCCTCCAACATCACCACTGTGGTCATTCTTTAAGTTTGACAGTAAACATTACTGCCACAGTGTGTGACTATGTTTCATTAAAAGTGAGAATTTTAATAGATTATTTTTTTGCAGCAGCAGCTTGTACTCCAACTGTGCGTATGGATGCATTTTGGAGTGTAAAATAATACATTATCAAATTATACATTTCTGGGCGTGCCAACCCCCCAAACACCAGATAGATTGGCTTAACATATCTGTGTGTATGTAACCCCCCCATGCGTGGCTGTACGTTGCTGTGGGTGTTGGATCACCAACACACAACTAATATCTAACTTGCATGTGTGGGTTTGCCCCCCAGCCCTTCAAATTATGCCATGCTAGGGGTATTTGACCCACACAATCCCCAGATTTGCCTATACATTGCACGGGGTTAACTCCCAAACCACATCTTGTCTCAGGATTGTTGTGGGGGTTACATCCCCAAACCCCATATTGTCTCAAGATTGTTGGGGGGGTTACCCTCCCCAAACATCATCTTGTCTCCAGATTGCTGGGGGGGTTACCCCCCAAAACACCATCTTGTCTCCAGATTGCTGGGGGGGTTACCCCACAAACACCATCTTGTCTTCAGATTGCTGGTAGTGTTAGCCATCAACCCTCCTATAGGCATTAGATTGCTGGTAGTGTTAGCCATCCACCCCCTATGGGCATTAGATTAATGTGAGTGTTAGTCATCCGCCCCCCTATAGGGTAGACAATGCTGGTAGTGTTAGCCATCCACCCCCTATAGGCATTATATTGCTGGTAGTGTTAGCCATCCACCCACTTATGGGCATTAGATTGCTGGGAGTGTTAGCCATCCACCCCCCTGGCATTAGATTGCTGGTAGTGTTAGCCATCCCCCCCTATAGGCATTAGATTGCTGGTAGTGTTAGCCATCCACCCCCCTATGGGCATTATATTGCTGTGAGGGTTAGTCATCCACCCCCTATAGGGTAGACAATGCTGGTAGTGTTAGCCATCCACCTCCCTATAGGCATTAGATTGCTGGTAGTGTTAGCCATCCACCCCCCTATAGGCATTAGATTGCTGTGAGTGTTAGTCATCCACCCCCCTATAGGGTAGACAATGCTGGTAGTGTTATCCATCCACCCCCTATAGGCATTAGATTGGTGGTAGTGTTAGCCATCCACCCCCCTATGGGCATTAGATTGCTGGGTGTGTTAGCCATCCACCCCCCCTATGGGCATTAGATTGCTGGTAGTGTTAGCCATCCACCCCCCTCTAGGGAAGACAATGTTGGTAGTGTTAGCCACTCACCCCCTTATAGGCATTAGATTGCTGGTAGTGTTAGCCATCCACCCCCCTATGGCATTAGATTGCTGGTAGTGTTAGCCATCCACCCTCCTATGGGCATTAGATTGCTGGTAGTGTTCGCCATCCACCTCCCTATGAGCATTAGATTGCTGGCAGTGTTAGCCATCCCCCCCCTATAGGGTAGAGAATGCTGCAAGTATTCCCCCCACCACAATGGTGACTGTGGTTTCTCACAAGCTGTGTGTAATGTTGCCTTTCGAGGGGTAGTGGCGTTTTTGTGTGTGGTATGTGTCTGACTTACCGTCTGTGACGTACGCGTCAGTTGGGGTTGTAGTATTGGCCGTAGGCATAGAATATTGGAATGATGTGAGCGATAGGATACATTGCTGCACCGTCTCGTTCGCAGGGATCGTGTTGTGGTGCGAATCGGAGCTGAAATACTGCTCTTCCGGATGCTATGTCGTCTGGGTAGTGGCGACAGATTCGGAGTATGGGAAGTACGCATCGTACTTGGGCGTTCGGAATCGGGCAGGGAATATGCCTCTGTACGACTCCATTCAGCGTTTACGGGGTTTTCTCGTTGGGAAAATGTTCTTATTGGCAACAATAATATTATTGTACGAGCATGGATTATGACATACATTGGTATTGTTATTGCTGATGTCGGCGCTGCTGTGCGGGCACAAGTTACTGTATGCATTGATATTGCATTGACAGGCATCGACGTGATTCTGCAGGCACAGCTATGGCATACATTCAAATTGCATTTCCTGATATTGCCGTTGTCGGGCCTCCACATTCATTGACATCATATTCACCCATTCCAACAAACCGCACGAGGCTCCTCGTGAGGTGGTTCACATACTCTGCAATGCTTGACTAAAGCATTTCAGTGTGGTGATGTGGACACCAGCACTAAAATATACTAGTCTAACCCCCAATGTTTGGTACTTGGCAGGGCTGCATGAGCCTCCTTTTGATGGATTTTGAAGGCTGGCCTCTTTTTAGGCTTCGCATGGAAGACCTTGTGCTACCTTTAGGCTTGTTTTTAAGGAGGTTGTGCTTGCTTACTATTCCAACACTGGTTGCATAACAGTAGTTTTCAAGTAGCAGCAAACAGGGAAGGCAGACAGCTAGTTGGTATCTGTGCCCCAGAGGGAGGCACACATACAGTAGGCAATTGGTACTTGGGGGCACAGTGCGTTGGGACACTTGCAGATGCCCCACAGTAATGGGGCATCTGTGGAATGGGAAAGTGGGCAGGAGATAGGTAAGTAATGCATCTGGGTAATTTACACGAGGAGAATAAACATAATTTTTCAGTTATAAATGCTTAGTGGCCCCCTTTCATTAGTGGCCCCTTCAGCACACTGACATTTTAGTCACCTGAGTCACCTGCACAAAGTATCTTGGGAATGGCAGTTTCAATTTTTAACATGCTAAGCAGTGTTTTAAGTGAACATGGTTCTGTCTCTATTGAGACCTTATTTTTGTCCTTGACAGGGCTGTATCGGCAAATGAAATCTGGAAGGCAAAAACAAAATCTGAGTGACAGGCTTGGTCGGTGTTCCTGACTAAAGTCATTGTGGAGGGGTTCTAGGGAAGGAAGGAATAAGACCAGTAGGAAGATGATAACAGATAGGAAAATTAGGGTTCAGATGAGGACTGCCATGGGGTCTAGTAGGACTAGAGCCACGAGGACCAGGACAAGAAGAACTAGCCCCAGGGAGACCTAATCTGTGAAGACCAGCGTTACCAATGACAGAGGTAACGCTGTCATTGCGTCATCAAATAGACAACGAGGAACAGGACAAGAAAAAATCAGATCAGCAGTTACTGAGACCAGGGTGCGAAGGTTCAGAAGAGATAGGAGGATGTGGAACTGGGAAATCTGAAACCAGAGAACAAGGGCCGGAAGGAACAGAAAGACCGAGGGTAGAAGGAACAGAAGGCCCTGGACCAAAAAGACAAGTAGGGCCTTAGTGTACAAGCCAAGACCAGAGGGACGAGCCAACCTGGGGAAGGGGTACTAGCCTCAGGTAGACTGACCATAGAGCGCCAGTACCAGGAGCCCAATGGAAAGTAGGCCCAGAGACAGGAGGGCCAAGATCACAGAGATCAGGTCAAAGACGACCAAGGGGCTAGAAGAGAATAGGCAAGAGCCAGGAAGACCGTGACCAGAAAGGACTAAGGCTAGCAGGACCTGCAGACCCTAGATTAGAATTATGAGGGGGAATATAAAGGACCAGGAAGCCTAGGCTTGGTAGGACCATGATCAGAAGCACCATCAGAGGATCGTAAACCAGGGAAACAAGGACTACAAGAATCAGGGTGTCCAGCAACATAGCAACTAGGAGGACGAGTGCCAGAGGAATGAAGAAGACCAGACCTAGGAGGACCATTACAAGGTGGACCATGATAGAGGGGACCTGGGTTAGATGGACAAGAAGGTGAAATAGGCAAACTAGGAGACCAGGAGAACTAGTAGGACTTAGATGGGGCAGGAGGAGCAAAGGACTAAGAGGGCTAAGGAAACCAAAGCCAGTGTAACCAGCATCAGAGGACTCAATACAGGAGGACCAGACAAAGGAGTACTACAACTAAGACCAGGACTACATGCACCAGGAGAACCAGGAGTAGAAGGATTAGGAACAGCCAAACTAAGGGAATAGATAAACCAGGGGAGCAGGACCAGGAGGAATCATGGATGAGAATTAGGGTGAGGGGGAAGAAAAGGTCCAGGAGAGGGATCCTGTGAAACAGGAGACCCACAATAGAAAGGACTAGGTACAGGTGTACAAGAGAATGATGACCAGACAGACCAGGAAGTACAGGGCCAAGGAATTTGAAGGCCACCATGTCAAGGACATCAGAAGCTAGCAAAGGCTGGGATGATCAAAAAGTTGGAGGATTAGGGCCAGGAGGATCAGGACCAGATTGAAGAGGACTTTGAAGATCAGGATCTACGGGGCGGGCTGGTGAACTAAAAGGATCATGACCAGGAGGACCAGAAACAGGGATAGGAGGGCCCTGAAGATCAGGACCTAGTGAAACAGGGCTCAGATTACTAAATGGGGCAGAGCAAGGAGACTTAACAGTGGTGCCAGGAGGACCACGACCAAAATGACCAGGCTCAGAAAGACCTGAATAAGGAGAACCTGGATCAAGAGGGCAAGGATCAATGCTGCAGTACCAGTGGGACGAAGAGGACAAGGAACACATCTAGGAGGGCCAGAGCAATCACAACCAGAAGGACAAAGACTAACAATGCCAGGGCATGAGTGGCCAGATGGACCAGGGCCTGCAGTACCATGGTGAGAAGAACCAGGACAAGGTGACCAGAAAGAAGGAGAGCTAGATGGACCAAGACTGAGGGAAGCAAGAAGGGCCACAGTGGTTAAAAGGCCAGGTTTATGATAATAAGCACAATAAAACAAGTAGGACAATGAAGAGTCCAGTACCAAGGATACCGGTGGTACCAGAGCCAAGAGGCCCAGGATCAGAACAAAGAGGATTAGAAGGATCAGCACCAAGAACAGACCTAGAATTCCCATGGGGACTATGACCATATGACCAGGGCCCAGAATACCAAGTGGAGCAGAAAGACCAGGATCTGGGGTTAGCAGGATCAAGGTGAAGAAGATCAAGAAGACCAGAACAGCCAGAGCCAGGAAGACTATGGGGACTGGACCTGGATATCCAGGTGGACCTGGATCAAAATGATGAGGCTCAGAATGACCCAGACAAAGGGTACCAGGACCAAGAAGGCCCAATCCATTGGGTGCAGTGGTAGAAGGGCCAAGAGGACACAGCACAAGGCCAGGAAGGCCAGGATTATCCAAACCAGGAATATAAGGGCTAAGAGGGCAAGTCCTAAGAGGATCAGGACGATTAAGGACAAGTGGACTGAGGGGACCAGCAGGGCCAGGAACTGATGCACTAGGAAGCAGGGTGACAAGGATCAGAATGGCAATGGCAAGGCAATGAGGGTCAAGAGGATCAGGAAGGAAGAGGAAGGAAGAGGAAGAGCCAGGAGAAGCGTGGGGCTAGAAGGTCCAGGATGGCCAGGAGGAACAGAATCAATAAGATTAGGCATAAAAGACCCAAACAAGGAGCACCAGAACCAAAAGGATCAAGTCTAGTGGGCACAAACCCAGGAAGAGAACACAAGCTGTGAGGACCAGCAATAGGAAGACCAGTGCTATGCAAACCAGACTGAGAGTAAAGAAGACTAAGGAGGACAGGGTATGGAGAATCAGAAGGAGATGGTCAGGCAACCAGAGCCAGCTGGACAGGAGCAAAGAAACCAGGAGGGCCAGTGGGACCACATCTAAGGAACAAAGAAAGATCAAGTCAGAGATACAGGAGTATTAGGGCCTGACAGGATTAGGAGCACCAGGACAAGGAGTTAAAGGAAAACCAGGAAATGTGGGCAGTATGACAGGAGCCAGGATGACCAAGTCGGGTGGCTAAGAACAAGATGACCTTAACAAGGAAGATCAAGACTAGACTAAGTGGATAGGTTAGTGCAGAATCAGTATGACGAGGAGCAGGAGGGCCATGGCCAATACTAGCATGACAAGTTAGAAGAGGACCAGGAGAGCTAATCAGGGCAGGAGCAGGTAGACCAGGGCCAATAAGACCAATGACCAGATTGGGGAGACTTATGTGGACTAGAGGGATCAGAATAAGCAGGATGAGGAACAGGTCTGGGAGGACCAGAGTGATCACAACCAAGGTGACCAGGACCTGAAGTACCAAGTGGAATAGGAAGACCATGAATTGGAGTACCAGGACCAGGCTGGCAAAGATCAGGGGAACCAGGAGTTACCTAATCACATTTAATAAGCTATAATCTCCAAATGGGAGCAAGTAGCATGTTCATATTTGGTGTCTTAGGAATTGTAATGAAAAATCCTCTCTTATGATAAATCCAGATTTTAAATTACATTTTTGAAAATGCTACTTTTAGAAAGTTTACATTTTCCTTTCATAGCCATTTAGTGCTTGCACCCTGTTTCTGGGTCACATGACCGGATGTAACTGGCAGTTGGGCTTTGTTTATTATTTCCATACATTCACACACACTTGAGAGTGTAGGTGTTCCTGGATGAGCAATTACTGGCAGGATGGGAGGGTAGAGCTGGGCACAGCCCTACTTACACTGGAATAGGCTCTGTCCTGTCTCCACAAAAAAGGCTGCACACCCCCTTTAGTTAGTCTGCAACAACACAGGGAAGGCAGGAAGCCTATACACTTCAAAGAGAATTTCTAGAAGCTTCTCCCACTTTCCAGAGGGACCTCAGATGCCACCTTTTCAGTACACCTCTGGACCTGTGGATACTATGTCTATGTCTATGTCTATGTACTGTTTCTTGTAGAGCGCATATATCACCCAGAGGTCTCATAGCGCTTTGCCGAGACTCAGGCACAGACAGAAAAGATGGCTAGGAACAAAAGAGGTTTAGAATAGCCAGGTCTTAAGAGATTTACGAAACTTTGTGTGCTTGATCTCAGTTCGTAGGTATATAGGCAGAGAGTTCCAGAGGGTGGGGGCCAATTTTGAAAAGGATTTACTACCATGCTTAACTGTTCGAACCTTCGGAACTATAAGTAGGTGTTTGTTTGCAGAGCGAAGTGTCCTAGAAGGCTGGTACTTCTGTAGTTTTGTTGCCAAATACTGAGGGCCCTGTCCATTTAGAGTTTTATGGACTAGACAGCAGATTTTGAAGTCTATTTGCTTCTTAATAGGCAGCCAATAGAGCGACCTCAGATTAGGGGAAGAGGGAGATCGGGCTGGAAGATTTAAAACCAGTCTGGCTGCTGTGTTTTGCAGAACCTGAAGCTTATGAAGGAGATCAATGTTTATGGAAGCCATCAAGGCATTCCCATAATCCAGGCGGCTGACAATCAGACCCTGGACCAGTGGCAGACGGGATGGCAAAGGGACCCATTTAAAGATTTTACAAAGGGCGTGCATTATCCCGTAGCAAGTACGTATTGTATGGTTGACATGATCCCGCATAGAGAGCTGGTTGTCAATCATTATGCCGAGATTACGGGCTGTTTCTTTCGGGATGGGGCAGGTACCTAAGGTAGAAGGCCACCAGTCATTTGTCCATAGCGTCTGTGCATTACCAAAAAGAACAATATCTGTTTTTTTAGCATTTAGCTGGAGGTTGTTGGTTGACATCCAGTTGTTTATGTCCAGCATACATTGTCCAAATCTGTGTTTGGTACTTGCAACGTCCGGGCCAAGAGTGATTAATAACTGTGTATCATCGGCATACGACAGTGTGTCGAAGCTGTGATCCTTGATAATTTTAGCCAAGGGAGATACGTATAAATTAAAGAGCGTAGGGCTCAGGATAGATCCCTGTGGGACGTCTTTATTTATAGGTTGGCTCTTAGAGGTGAAGGCGCCAATTTGGACTCGAGAGGTGCGGTCACTCAGATAACTCCTAAACCAGGCTAATGCGGGGCCCTCGACACCAGCTTCTCTCAGGCGATCCAGAAGAATGGAATGGGAAATGGTGTCGAAGGCGGCCGACAGATCTAACAGGACTAAGATGGCCGACCTCCGATTGTCCAAAGAGAGTCTAATGCTATCCACCACTTCAAGTAGAGCTGTTTCAGTGCTATGAAAAGCTCAGAACCCTGCCTGAGAGGGATCCAGCACTTTATTTTTCTCTAGATGTTTAATTAGTTGACCATTTATCAGGGACTCTTGGATTTTACCAAACAGGGGGAGAAGGGATATAGGTCGATAGTTGTTTAGTTGTTCAGGGTCAGATTTAGGTTTCTTTAGAATGGGTCTAACTATGGCCTCTTTCCACCTTATGGGGACCTGCGAGTGTAGTAATGAGAGGTTGAAGAGCCTCGTTAGACATGGAGTGATGACTGAGCTGATTTTTAATAGAACCTGAGAAGATACTATATCAGAGGGGGAGCCTGATTTTACCTTTTTAAGTGCCAAAGAAACTCCTTCCAGAGAAAATTCTGAGAATTTTTTTAAGGTAGAAGCCACCAAAGAGCAATTTACTTCTGTTCTCTGAGTATGCAATTGGACAGAGTCATGCGGAAATTGTCTATATATTCTGTCAATTTTCTCTACAAAAAAAGTGGATAGAGAGTCGACCCACTCCTGAGAAGCACCCAATGGGGGCTACATAGAGGCAGGATGTGTAAATTCATTGAGAATCTTGAATAACTCTTTCTGAGAGTTAGAGGCTTTATTTATTCTTTCACCTAGATATAATTTTTTTGCAGATATTATATGGGCTAAGTACTGTCTATGTAAGAGTTTGTAGTCATTACGGTCACTGAGGCTTTTTGAATGTCTCCATTTGCACTCATCCTTTCTAGCTGTTAGTTTATCAATTTTTAGGGCTGGAGTAAACCAGGGTGAGGATTTGTGTAAACCTCTTACTCTTTTCTTTGGAGCAATTTTGTCCAATGCCTGACAGATTGCAGCATCTAATGAAGTGGCCACATCATTGGGAGTGTTAGTATTAGACATCAGGGGAGTAACAAAATATGCAGAAAAAGATGCCGGGTCAATATTTTTCCACCGTCTACACCATGTTTGTTCTGCTACAGGACTAGTATGGCATGAGGATGGGGTTAAGATATTAAATTTAAGCAAGTAATGGTCAGTCCATAGGGCAAGCATGGGTGAGTCAGCCGTTATGTTGTGAGAATTTGTAAATAAAAGGTCTAGTGTATGACCAACTATATGAGTAGGACCATTTACTGTTTGTGTGAGCCCTAGGGTACTAAGACTAGAAATAAGATCATTTGTATGCGGGTCAGTGGAAAGATCAATATGATAGTTAAAATCACCCAACAGAAGAAAGTTATCGCTTGTTAGCACGTGGGGAGCAATTGTCTCCATAAGGCGACTGGTAAATTGGGCCTTGCTGCCTGGGGGACGGTAAAGTAAGGCCCCTTTCCAAGATTCCTTAGATAGGTTGTTTATTTTAAATATACAGATTTCTACCCAGCCTGTGCTGAGGAAATCAATAATGGTAAATTTAATATTTGCTCTAAAAGCGATAGCTAGTCCTCCGCCTCTCTTATCCTTTCTATCCACTCTACTCAATTGATAGTCTGGTATAAAGGCTAAGGAAATATCAATCGTTGATGACTCTTGGAACCAAGTCTCTGTTATGAAGAAGATATCTGACTTCTCGAAATCGAGCAAAGTCCATACATCTAGGGCGTGTTTAGGGAGAGATCGAGCGTTACAGTATAACCCTGTTATATTTGAAGGGTTAGGCTTATCATCATTTGGGACTGGCCTTGATTGACTTATTGGGATGGGGGTAAGCTATCGCGAGGGAGCTTAGTGTTAAGTTCATGGGGAGAGTGATTATTCAAAGAGTGAAGTTGCTTACTAGTATATCTAATGGAGTCCATTAATATGGTGCTTACCAGGAGTAAGCAGATGGGAAGAATAGGCTGTGAAATGAAGCGGGCAGCGTGGCAGGCGGCAGGCGATGGCCAGGCGCGGACGGTCGCAGACGGGCTTGCCTTTGGCGCGCCGCCGCGCGCGTCCGCTGCGCGTCCAGACTGCATGCCTGCTTTTAAGCTGGAGGGAGTGGGCGGGAGAGATGGGTAACAACTGGACTGCTAACCTCCCAGTGAGCCGGAAGAGTAGCTGACTGTACCACGTCCCTCCGCTCAAACGGCACACGCCGTGGCGGACCGGGGACGGTACAATGCAAAAAGGTATGAGCACTGTTTCCTTAACTAGCGGTTAAAAGTGTGAAAACTCAAGCAAATAAAACTAAACACAAAGAATGTATTTACAATTTAGAAAATTAAAAAAATTCGAGGAGAGCGGCGTCTGTCCTTCCCTGTGCTTTTGGCAGCAGCGCGTCCAAACTGCACGCCTGCTTTTAAGCTGGTGGGAGTGGGCGGGAGAGATGGGTAACAACTGGACTGCTAACCTCCCAGTGAGCCGGAAGAGTAGCTGACTGTACCATGTCCCTCTGCTCAAACGGCACACGCCGCGGCGGACCGGGGACGGTACAATGCAAAAAGGTATGAGCACTGTTTCCTCAACTAGCGGTTAAAAGTGTGAAAACTCAAGCAAATAAAACTAAACACAAAGAATGTATTTACAATTTAGAAAATTTGAAAAATTCGAGGAGAGCGGCATCTGTCCTTCCCTGTGCTTCTTGGCAGCAGCGCGTCCAGACTGCACGCCTGCTTTTAAGCTGGTGGGAGTGGGTGGGAGAGATGGGTAACAACTGGACTGCTAACCTCCCAGTGAGCCAGAAGAGTAGCTGACTGTACTACGTCCCTCCGCTCAAACGGCACATGCCGCGGCGGACCGGGGACGGTACAATGCAAAAAGGTATGAGCACTGTTTCCTCAACTAGCGGTTAAAAGTGTGAAAACTCAAGCAAATAAAACTAAACACAAAGAATGTATTTACAATTTAGAAAATGTAAACAATTCGAGGAGAGCGGCGTCTGTCCTTCCCTGTGCTTCTTGGCAGCAGCGCGTCCAGACTGCACGCCTGCTTTTAGGCTGGTGGGAGTGGGTGGGAGAGATGGGTAACAACCGGACTGCTAACCTCCCAGTGAGCCGGAAGAGTAGCTGACTGTGCCACGTCCCTCCGCTCAAACGGCACACGCCGCGGCGGACCGGGGACGGTACAATGCAAAAAGGTATGAGCACTGTTTCCTCAACTGGCGGTTAAAAGTGTGAAAACTCAAGCAAATAAAACTAAACACAAAGAATGTATTTACAATTTAAAAAATTAAAAAAATTCGAGGAGTGCGGCGTCTGTCCTTCTCTGTGCTTCTTGGCAGCAGCGCGTCCAGACTGCACGCCTGCTTTTAAGCTGGTGGGAGTGGGCGGGGGAGATGGGTAACAACTGGACTGCTAACCTCCCAGTGAGCCGGAAGAGTAGCTGACTGTACCACGTCCCTCCGCTCAAACGGCACACGCCGCGGCGGACCGGGGACAGTACAATGCAAAAAGGTATGAGCACTGTTTCCTCAACTAGCGGTTAAAAGTGTGAAAACTCAAGCAAATAAAACTAAACACAAAGAATGTATTTACAATTTAGAAAATTTTAAAAATTCGAGGAGAGCGGCGTCTGTCCTTCCCTGTGCTTCTTCGCAGCAGTGCGTCCAGACTGCACGCCTGCTTTTAAGCTGGTGGGAGTGGGCGGGAGAGATGGGTAACAACTGGACTTCTAACCTCCCAGTGAGCCGGAAGAGTAGCTGACTGTACTACGTCCCTCCGCTCAAACGGCACACGCCGCGGCGGACCGGGGACGGTACAATGCAAAAAGGTATGAGCACTGTTTCCTCAACTAGCGGTTAAAAGTGTGAAAACTCAAGCAAATAAAACTAAACACAAAGAATGTATTTACAATTTTAAAAAATTAAAACATTCGAGGAGATACTCTGCCAGGAAGAAGGATTATTGTACTGCTGTAAGGACTGTCACTCTGCTGGACTGCTGCTCTGAAGGTTCTGTGCTGACCTGCTAGCCTGCTGCCCTCTTACCTGGGTCAGAAAAACTGGGCCTGCATCTCGAAACCCAGGAACCCAGAGTAACTCAAAGGGCTAATTGGCTGGCCTACTGATCAGAAGCCTCAGCTGTCTACTGGGCTGGCAGAAAACTCCAAATTTGGCAGACTTAGGACAATCAGGAGGTATTGTTCTCCACCATCCTGACGTAAAAAACTCCGCCCCCACACTCTAAATCAGGCCAATCATTTTTCTTCCTTCCGTGATGAGATTATAATGAAACCTCTCAATTTTACAGTGTTGGTGACTCCATAAGGGGCCCTATACAATTATTTCTGTTATGATAGGATTACCCTAAATAGCAGATTGCACTATGTCACTGTGACACAACATTTCAAATTCTGGCCTTTGATTTCACAAATCATTGTTTTCAGGTGCTTTGGTCTGATATTTGTAACGTGAACTGAACCAGAATTAATAATTACAGAATGCACAGATTTGTTGCACCGAAGGAGGTGCTCTGATAACATGGAGCCCTTTGGTAATCCTATATCTGGCCCTGGCACAGTCCCATAGCTTTGTGTGAAAGAGTAAGTATATAGCTGTAGAAAAGTAAACAGCATCAACTAGTCTTGGAAAGATTCGAATCATTTTTATCATTAGCCAACTCTGGGCCCCATTTACAAAGAAAAAGTTAGACCAAAAGTCTAACTTAAACCAAACGTATAACTTTACTTCTTTTCAGATATTCACAAAGGTACAGATAAACCAAAAGTCTATCTTAAATAAAAAATCTAACTTTACTACTTTTCAGTATTCACAAAGGTAAAGTTAGACCAAAAGTCTAACTTAGACCAAAAGTCTAACTTTACTCGTAGTAACTTACTTTTGTGAATACCAAAAAGTAGCAAAGTTAGTCTTTTTGGTCTACATTAGACTTTTGGTCTAACTTTACCTTTGTGAATCGGGCCCTCTGTTGGTAAACTGAAAGGAGTAGGAGCATGTTTGGAGCACTTGACAGCTCCATAAAGGGTTTCACAAGTCACTGTGTATTGGCCCATGGAGCAATGGAGCAGCATTCTGTGCCATGTCTGTAAAAATAAAATGTATTAAAAAAATATTTAAGCATTTTGGACATTTACGGGTAGATATAGCTTGCATATTTTTCTGTAGCATAATTAAATGTAATTACAGCAAAATTATGCTGAGTTCCGTGAGGAACATAACCCAGTATTTAGAGCTATTTTCAAATTGATCACTCACATCCAAAATGAACCAGAGGATGCATTCTGTGCTAAAGAAAATATCACAAATTGCACAAAACAAAAACAGCACCATTCAGCAATTGCTCGCATTTGCAATACTTGTTGTGCCGGTGCTCATGTGGTAGGATTTTTGCCCCAAATCTTAATTACTTGAGTGGGCGTAACCATTTAATTTTCGGTAATTTTGCTTTGCAAGAATAATGTGGGATTCCAAAAATACTTTACACTGGCAGAATTAAAAGTTTGCCCAGTCCTACCTTGTGCTTGCTCTTAAGCTAGTTTTAGTACAAAGTGCCTCATGTTGCGAATTCACAGGGTTTGCTTCCAAAAAAGTGCTTATGATTATGAACAAAACCCCTTTAGTAAAATTCTTTCAACTCCTAAAAGGACTTTTGTTATTGTTTCTGAATTGTAAATTGGTGGAGTCATGAAGGGGGATTTCCCCATCTTCTTTCCAATTCAGAAAGGAATTTATTGATAGTTTATGACTGCAATTGCTGTCACAAGCTACTGATGAGCTAACGACCCCCAAGATGGGTTGGTAAGTAATTTGCATTGGGGAAGGTTTTCCCTTAGGAGTGCTTTCCCTTTCGGAATTATGTTGGCAACCTCAGGGGGTAGAAGGTTTCCAAAACTCAAAACTTTTTAAAAAAATTTAGCGGGGTTGGTTCCTTTAAGGAACATGGGCCACTTTAAAAAAAAGAGTCTCAGCCGTGTCCCGTGCAGGTAAGATCGGTGGGGGGGTGGGGCCGGGTGGGGGGGGGGGGTATTTCAACAGACGACTATCAGGGAAAATTAATTATTTATTTAATTTTCCCTCATCATCGTATGTTGAAATTCCCACCCACCAGGCCCACCGCTCTTACCAGCATGGGCCGCAGCTGAGTCTTCTATTTTGAAATGGAGTCATAGGGATAGTGGTGTACAGGTCACCATCTCTCTGAGTACAGACAATCACAGAGGGTCGCAAATTGGTGCCTGCCTAATGAATATTAATTGGGCAGGTCATTCTGGAACCACTTGCGGTATTTTGGGAACTGACCCAATCATTCATGGGTTGGTTTGGAAAACACTATTCCATTCACATAAAGTATGTGTGCAATATGCGACCACATTTTGTGAATCAAATAATAATATATCAGAAATCTCACTTTCATATGAAGATGGATGCCAATTTTCACTCCTTTTTTTGCAGTTCTAGCTGGTGAGAGGTACCAGTTGAAATCTTTATAAGGCATAATAACACAAAATGTAAGATGTTTAGACACCAGCTAGGTAAATAGTGAAATTCCTCTGTGATTTACACTGCTACTGAAAAGGTTGTGCAATTCTGTCTGCTATTTTGAAAGCCACCAGGTGAATAGGGATGTTTCTATTCTATTTGCAAGGCCATCATCCAAATAATATATCATTTCTGCTATTTCGCCAGCTGTCAGGTAAATAGTGAAGTTTTTCTGCCATTTGCACGACCGCTGTGCAAGTAGTAAATAATTTCTTCTATTTAGCCAATGGTCAAGTTCATATACAAAAATTCACTCTTTACCTGGTGGCCGGCTATATAGATGCGACTGAATGTTTTACACAACTAGAGTTACTATCAAGCTCAGTTGAACAATCTGCAAAGAATGAAAGGAAAAATCAGCTTTTCTGACAATCAATTATCCTGCATCACCCACCCACCCTCACCACAAAAACTGTGAATCCAAGTTTGAGGTGGGGAAAAGGTACAATATAGAACAATCAGGGAACTAAAGGGGATCAGAGGTGACCAATGCTTGCGAAAAAAGGCATCAAAACATCATATGGAGATACTGTCAGGGATAGCCTTAGATGGTAAGAAGCAAGAAGTACTCCAAAACTACAGAAGTATTGCAGTGAATAAACACGGAGGAAATCACAGGGCACATACAATGTAGGAGTGGAGGTGAAACAGAAACAAAAGACTGTCATAGAGAGATTGAGACATTTCAAAGATGTAAAGGGATAGCTAGAGTCTGGTAGGAACAGAGGAAGAGCAGAGAATCAAACAGAAGCGAAGACTGCCAGTTATGAGCATCATGTCCCAGTATGTGAAGAACATTCCCTGGAGCAGTCCCCTTACACTGCCTCAACAGCCTTCCTCCCCCCACCTACTACTACCATAGACACAAGGTGTACGTAATCTGCAGTGAAACTTCAGTTGTTATTTAGGTTCCTTCATAAGATGGTACTTAATCTCTGCAATTTTGTTGGTGTCTCGGTAAATAGTGAAGCTTCTTTGCTATTTTCACGGCTGTGGGCTAAATAGTACATGATCTTTCCCATTTAGTCAGCGGCCGGGAAAATAGATAATTTGATTTGCTGTTTGCCTGGTTGCCAGCCAAATAGTACATGATCTGAGCTATTTAGTTGGCTGCCCAGTAAATAGTGAATTTTCTTTTCTATTTGCACTGCTGCCAGCCAAAAAGTCCTTGATCTTTTCTATCTAGTTGGCGGCCAGATAAATAGTGAAGCTTCTTTGCTATTTGCGTGGCCACCAGCCAGATAGTACATGATCTCTGCCATTTAGTTAGTGGCCAAGTAAATAGTGAATTATCTTTACTATTTGCACAATCATTGGCCACATTTACATCATCGCTGCTATTTAGTCAGCAACCAGGTAAAGAGTGAAGTTTATTTGCTGTTTGCACAGCTGTAGGCAAATAGTACATAATCTCAGCAATTTATTCAGAGGTGAGGAAAATTGTGAAGTTTTCTAAGCAGTTTGGATGGTTGCTGATAAAATGGATATATGACATTACAACGCATACAGTTACAATGCAACTACAAAGGGATACATTAAAACTACCATTACAATGCATAACATTACTACACATACCGATACAACACATAGGGGCCGATTCCGATCTCGGCCGGTAGGGCTCCGAATCGGATTCGGCTTTACCGGATCCGATTCGGAGCCCTGTTTCCCGACCGAACCGTACGCGGGTCCGGCCGAGCGAGTACGATGCGAAATCGCCGACCGACTCGTCCGGGCGTCCCGACTGCTCCGACCGACTCGCTCCCGGCTCGAACCGCTCCGACCGACTCGCTCGGACTCGACTCGCACCGCGCAATGGAGACGTTTCCCGGCCGGGTAAGTACGATGCGCGCCGCGAGCAGTCCGACCGAGCCGCGCCGGCCGGCTCGTAAGAGCTGTCGGAGCCGTACTTTGGGGGTCCGTGTCGGACCCCCTGTACGCGTAGCCGCGCGAGTCGCACACAGGGGGGACCCATGGGTCCCCTACCTGTGCGTGTACGGCGCGAATCGCTTCGCCGCGTACCCGCTGTAGGGGGCGCCTTGTCCGACTTCGCACCCATTGAGTCAATGGGAGCCCGCGTACGCGTTGTACGACCGGCTCCCATTGACTTCAATGGGAGTCCGACCGACTCGAGTCCGATAACATACGGACGCATCGTACTCGTTCGGTCGGACTGCACGGGTCCGATTCGGTCGGAAATCTCTCCGGGTCCGGCTCGGTCGGAGAAATTTCCGGCCCGAATCGGAATCGACCCCATAGTATTACAACGCATATTACTGCACCTATGTAAAACGGATTTTAATACTCCCGAAAAAAATGCTGGAAAAATTAAATAACAAATACATAAAGATGTATATAGCGCAAATGTAAAAATTGCAATACTTTCCCAATGTAAATCAATAGAAGTACACGTTATGACTATTTTAGTAAAAACACTGTACGGTCAATTGCAAAACCAACCTGTGCATTCCAATGCAAATGAAACTGGTGTCCTTCCTCTATTTCCACAGTACCTGTAGAGCCAAGGTCGCCACAAAATGGCTGCTACTCTAGAAAGGAACATAAAGATCCACATTTTACACACTACATAATAAATATACATTCTGTCAGGTTCTGAATCACTCGGAAAAATCAATTTCAAAACATATTTTCTTAAATTTTCAATAACCCCTAAAAGTTGTATAAATTCAGCCAACCACCATTTTGTGCTCAGTGGTACACTGACGTCCGTGGTGACCACACGCTGCTGGAGTAGGAGGAGACAACTGACAGTTCGAATTCCAAACACTGCCATCTATTGACTGAAGTAAGTGAAAGTTTAACATAAAACACATTTAATTAGAATAGAAATATTGCCCAAACCAAAAATTAATGTAATTTGTATAATAAATTAACAGATTTTGGACATACAGATACAACCTTCAAATTTGAATAAATTACCTGAAGACAAACCTCTGTAAAACTATTTTTTTTTTCCCCAAAAAAAACATTTACAAAATTTAAAAAAATCCTTAACCTCAGGAGTGATGCTGGTCTGTGTTGCCTGGCAAAAATACTATTCTAAGGGGCCGATTCCGATCTCGGCCGGTAGGGCTCCGAATAGGAGTCGGCTTTACCGGATCCGATTCGGAGCCCTTTTTCCCGACCGAATCGTACGCGGGTCCGGCCGAGCGAGTACGATGCGAATTCGCCGACCGACTCGTCCGGGCGTCCCGACAACTCCGACCGACTCGCTCGGACTCGAACCGCTCCGACCGACTCGCTCGGACCCGATTCGCACCGCGCAATGGAGACGTTTTCCGGCCGGGTAAGTACGATGCGCACCTCGACCGCTCCGACCGACTCGCGCCGTCCGACTCGAACTCGCTGTCGGAGCCGTACTTTGGGGGTCCGTGTCGGACCCCCTGTACGCGTACCCGTGCGAGGCGCACACAGGGGGACCCAAGGGTCCCCCTACCTGTGCGTGTACGCCGCGGGCGCCCGCGGCGTACTCGCTGTAGGGGCGCCCTTGTCCGCCTCGCACCCATTGAGGCAATGGGAGCCCGCGTGCGCGTTGTACGACCGGCTCCCATTGACTTCTATGGGAGTCCGACCGACTCGTGTCCGATAACATACGGACGCATCGTACTCGTTCGGTCGGACTGCACGGGTCCGATTCGGTCGGAAATCTCTCCGGGTCCGGCTCGGTCGGAGAGATTTCCGGCCCGAATCGGAATCGACCCCTCAGAAGGGAGAAAACTAAGTCAGTCATATCCCCTAGAGAAAGTCCTATACCACCAAAAGGACAAGCAATTAGACAAAGGAACCTAACTAAGGTGAATACAAATACATTAACCATATAAAATACCTGTCCAGGCATCAACTACAAACCACAGTATGAAATCATAATTGGCAATAGTCCAGCAATAGAAAAAACTACATGTTCTTAGAAAAGTCAATAGGCAGTCAAAGAAATAATAACCAGATGTTTTTTAGATGTTGTAAACAATAAAGGATTTTAATTACATAATCACTTTTTTACTTCTTTTTTTCAGAAAAAGTCAATATACCTACTTTCATTGTAAGGAGGGATTAACTGAGCCCAGGAGTCATTGGAGGTGTGTGCAGTATTACTCGACCTATTGCACAGGCAGAGCGGTTACTCTTGGTGACACTGTTGAAAGAACCACAGAGCATAACCACTCCGCCTCTGCCATGGAGATTGAGGTTAGAGAAAACATAGGTCAAATGAAAGAACTTGCATCTGCCTCCAATGACCTCTGTGGTGCAGTTATAAGGGAGGAATCCTAAAACATTCCTATGCATGTAACAAGTTGTATGCCCACAATTCCTAACCTATGCAGAATTATCCAAAGAAAAAAACAGGCAAGTAACCCCCAATGTGTAACACCACAAACTTATTCTAATATTAGCATTCCTCCTGAACTGACTGTAACCTTTACTTCTTCTTAATTCTTTATTTCGGTTTGTGAACCATAAAAGAACATACACAGATAAGTACAAACTTTACGAGAACAGTTAAAAAGGCTAAAAATCAAGATAAAAACAATGATGGGTTAAAAATATTATTAAAGTTAAAACAATGAGAAGATCACTCACAGGGCCCAATCCATGTTTATGCTTTAAGGTAACCTTTACTAACAAAACTTTTCTTTTGCATGACAACAAAAACCCTCAGAAAAGGATACTAATCTTTAGCACACCCATAACCTTGTAAAATTGGAGACTAGTGATATTTGGATAATGTGTGGGACCTTTAAATCCACATCCCATCCATTCGCCCAAATATACACTACTCACACCAACATTATTAACACTACACTCTCTTTAGTGTACAGTTTACTCCCTGATAAGCAAACCTCCACCTAAACTGAATTTTTGTCAGTGTTTAAAATGAAAACAATCAATAAAAGTCCTGGAAAAGTTATAATTGATTTTGGATTACCAATGAATAACAGCATAACCAAAAATGTATCCAAATTCAATGATGTTTTTTTCACTTTTCACAGGACTATTGAAGAAAAGTTTATAAAAACATCCTTAGTTGAGGATTACATTTCAGACAGTAAACTGCAGTTTGAGTTAAAGAAACTAACTGCTTTATGCTTTGTTCCTCCTGACAGTGTGGATGATTACTACACATCAATTACTGAATCGGAGTATTTTACAACAAACAAAGGCAAATGGGCACCCTTACTAAATTACTTTGAGGACGCATGGATTGGCCATCTAAGCAGGTCGGGTCGCAGGAGGAAGCCAAGGTTCCCTGTTAAGTGGTGGAACTGTTACAGGACCTGCTGAGAGGGAGGTACAAAGACTAATAATGCCATAGAGGGATGGCACAACTCCTTCAACAAATCAATCGGAAAACCTCACCGAAACCTTTCGCATTTCCTGGAAATTTTGAGGAAGGAGCAAAGTTTCCAGGAAATGAGAATAGCACAATTATTGACTGGTAGTCCGAACCCACAAATTTCCAAAAGAACTAAAGAAATGTCAGAGAAACTATTGGGATAAATTCAACAGTTTTGGTTGATGGTGGCTTCAGACTACCTAGACAATATTGCACACATACAAAATTTCTAACTGACACTAACACCTGTTCTATCTTACTTGCCTGTTTTGCATTTCTTTTTTAAAAATTAGATTGGTGTATTTGAAATTATTTTTCAATATTCAAGGAATATCGGGGTTCTTACCTGGAGTTGTCTTCTTTCTTCAGCTCTTGGTGATTCTTAAACAACCACTCTTCACCAAGAGTCTTGAGCACTCCAATAATCCAAAGTTTCCAATCCGTAATCCATGTAGCAATTCAAAACCTGTTGTAAACTTTCAAATGAGAAACAGATTGGCTTAGCCATATTTTCCAGCAAAATCACTGTTGGAAAGTTTACTGGATAGTCTAAAAAACGCAATACCCCCCAAATAATTCCCCAACAAAGTCGGGTTTTTGGAAAAATGCAACAACAAATCCATTGCTGCAATCCACGATTTAAATCAATCCATATCTTTTGAAACACTTCCCAAAATTCAAAAAACAAAAGGTCCCCATGTTCCAAAAATCCAGCATAAACCAAAAAAACTGAAAATAAATTCCAAAATGTCCATAAAATTCAATAGGCGATCCAAGGCATCAGTTTTGTCTTTACTCCCAAGTGTAGTGAATACAGTATACTTTTCACCAAAAAAGTTAAAAAAATATTGCTTTTTTTTCGCTTTGGTTTAAAAGAAATCCTAATCTTTCTTTAAATGCATTTTTGTTAAACCAAATGTGTTAAAAAAGCAATCACCCTAACGTGGGCCTACAACTGCTACCTGCATAGGAATTAAAATGGTGGTTAAAACATGCAAAACATACATCTTATTACTAACATACATCTAACCATCTCATTCCTCTCTCCTTATATTTAAGTTGGCCACCTATAATCACTGTTTAATATATTAGTTTTGACTTACCTGACCACAGCTCTTCCTTGCTTCCGATCTTGACCTGGATGTTCCACCGACTGTAGAAACAGATGCACAACCGTGTGTGTGAACCCTGGAAGTAAAATGGAAAAAAGGACAATTTCTCCCATTGACTTCAATGGAAAAGCATGGGAAAACACTGAAAAAAAGGTAAAAAATTGTTATTTCATTATTTTGGTAAATAATTATTTTTTAATAAATAATATATACTCAAACCTACTTTTTTGATTTTTTTTCATATTTTTAAACCACTGTTAAATATTTTTTTAAATAAATAAACCTTTATATATTTATGTTTTATGTGTTCTACAAAATTATTTATAAAATATAGATGTTGCTTTACTTCCAAATATGTGTTCAATTTTTAATGTTTATTTTCAATAATAATCTAAGTGTACATCTATCCATGCTAACCAATGTTTATGTGTTTTCCATATATTTTTTACATTTCAAAAATGTAATACCCAGGTATTAAAATTAATACCTGGGCATTAATACACTCCCCACCCAACATCCCTTTTTCCCTCACACCCCATGCCAGAGGGTGGGTATCACACCCTCAAGACTTTTGCTTTTATTTATTTCTAAATTATTAAAATCAATATTAAAACATAGAATACATTTGTACATTTTGTACATTTTCAATCTTTATTTCGATTTAAAAAAACCCATAAAAGATTACATAAAAACATCATACAACAATACTTCAAAAGGGTAACCCGCCCGATAATACGCATTTTAAAAACAATTATAACAATTTCTTAAAACCCAAATACAAAGCTCCACAAGGACTAGCTAAAATCAAACATCTAATTATAAATTGATTAACACTCACATATTCGTTAAAAATACCTAAAATTTCAGTCCCAATCTCTTTCTTGTTAAATCAACACTAAAAAGGTATCTACTTACACTAAATACAATTGTTTGTGTTGTGTCTGTTCGCAATAGTCTTCCTGCCTCATTACATAATCTGATACCCAAAAGTTGACAGATGGGTTTAATCCACTTCCTCCTAGCATTTGTGTAGGCTGGACAAAAGAATAACACATGCAATTCATTCTCTTTTGCACCTGTGTGACAGATATCACAACAACCATTGTTTGCACCATCTACGCTACGTACCCATTTCATAGTATTTGCTTTGATTTGCAAAATCCCGTAGCGAAATTTAAGATAAAGAGATTTGGCAAGTTGTGGTTGAATTTCATCTAAAAAGGACTCGAATTTGCCATTTGGTTTTATTGTGAGAAACCTAGTGGATAAAGTACCTAATTTTGGACAATGTAACAAAGTATCTTGTATAAATGCCCAAAAAGTCTGTTTCAACAGCTTTTTTGAACCCAGAGACAAACCCTGAGGTTCTTCCCAAAAATGTTTTAGTCCTAGTTTATAAAACCAATCCTGTATATGATTCAGCCATAATAACCTTGTAGTATTTTTTATTCTAAAAATTTCCTCCAAACCTTCTCTATAGTGAGCAAGTTCATCTGTGGCCCACAAACGTACCCAAAATAATAGTGGCCACAAAGCCGCATGCTGGTCAGTGCGGCGAATATTTAAATCTATTACTACTGGTATTAAGGGTGTACGTTTTGGCAAACATAACAATTTCCTTAAAAAGGTATTCTCGTACACCATAAAACTATTCTTTGTCGCATGTCCCCACAATTCAGCCCCATATAAGCAAGCAGGTTGTACCCTATATTTATATAACTCCAACGCAGGAGAGACAGCTTTAGAGAAGCTGCTCTCATGCATCCTTACTATTGGGGCTGAATTTTGAATTAATATTGTTTTACTTTTATCCAGCTGTGGTCTCCAGTTTATTTTAGAATCTAGAGTAATACCTAAATAATTAAAATTTTGCACATATTCTATCCTCTCATTTTTTACAGTTACATTTTTTTTAAAAGATTTGTGCGGATTAACTGCCATGTATTTTGTTTTAGTAGAGTTGATTTCCAAGCCCTTTATTTCACAGTAGGTTTCGAAAGTATTAAGTAAGTATTGCAGACCTTTGGGGGTTTGTGATATTAAAATTGTGTCATCGGCAAATAAAAGTGCCGGTACTGGCACCCCCCCCAACTTGGGAGAGTCATGCTCGCAGCCCAAGAGATATTCAGGGATATCATTAACGTACAACGAAAATAAGGTAGGGGCCAGCACGCAACCTTGCCTTACCCCCCTATTTACTTGTATACGATCAGTAAGTTCGCCATTTGGCCCCCATCTAACCCTTGCAAAGTTATCCTCGTGTAACCTAATAATCTGCAAGAGGATTTCCCCTGGGACACCCTGATCTTTTAATGATTTCCACAGGAGATTTCTGGGTATGAGGTCGAAGGCTGCCTTAAGGTCTACAAAAGCTATATACAAATGAGCTTTCTTAACTGTAATATACTTCCAAATTATACAGAGAAATCTAAAAACCTGATCAATAGTGCTAGTTTTTACTCTGAAGCCTGCTTGGTACTTTGATAAAATGTTGTACTCCCCAATCCAATCGGTCAGTTTATTTAAAATTTGACGTGCGTAAATCTTTTGTAAAACGTCAATTAGACTAATCGGCCGATAATGCGACGGATCGTGGCGGTTACCCTTTTTAAAAATAGTTGTAATCTCTGCACCCCTCCACGTTTCAGGAATTGGTGCACCCGATGCAACTGTATTACACAAAAGATTAATATAGGGAGCCCAAATCTCCTTTTCATGCCTCCATAGGTCACCTGGTATCTTATCAGGCCCAGGGGCCTTCCCTTGTTTTATTGCATTTATTGCTACTAATGTTTCCGCTAAACTAAAATGTAGAGGGGTCTCACTTAAATGAGTAACAAGTTCTTCATAATTAAAATTAATATCATTTTTGGTGGTTGAGTATAATTGTGAAAAGTGGGTTACCCATGTATTTGCATCAAGAAAAAGGTCCTTATTACATTTCCCTTTTTTGTTACCCTTAGATAATAAACGCCAAAAGGTAACTTGGTCATTTAATTTACATGCTTTTATCAGTTCAGACCAAATATTGTCCTCCCAGCTTTTCTTTGCCTTAGTTAATACCCCCTTATAGTGAGTCCTTTTTTCCCTTAGGGTTACTATATCCCTATCCTTTGTTGCCTGAATCAGATCCTTTTTTGCATTACGACATTCTTTATTGTACCATGGGTTCTCTAGCAAGGCTGATTTAGATATTCCCTTTTTTTTAATTTGTTTTGGGGCCTTTACTTAGTATTGGTTCAAGTCCCTCTACCAACCTATCATGCATTTCCATGATTGGTATCTCTGTTGATGGCAAGTTAATATACGGAGAGACTATTTCTATATAAATTTCATAAATTTTTTTAATGATCTTATCATTCCCCAAAACCAAAGGCCATCTAAGTGCTCTGCGGTTGTTCGATACCAGGGGCTCAATTAAACTATGACAAGGGTCACATCTCCTTAAATGATTTTGTTGAAATAGGGAAGCTGAGAGCGTCAAGCATAGAGGACGATGATCACTCTCTATTCTATCTTCCACAACCAAGTCTTGCAACATAGACCATAAAGGGACAGAAACCAATATATAGTCTATACAGCTTTTAGAATTACCCCGCATAAATGTAGGTAAATTTGGATTGTCAGAAGACAGTCGCCCATTACAGGCGCGTAAACCATGGGCTGAAACCAGCCTCAGTAACTGCGCTACAGCACATGTACACGAAACCGCTGGGGTACTATTCAGTACTGGAATATTATTGGCCAAGTCCTCATCTTCAAAAATATTTTCAAATCCAGCCACTGGTTCAAATTTTCGATTAAAATCACCCCCAATAATTATCAAAGCACTCTTATTTATTATAGTTAGCATTTGATCCAACTGCTCAATAACTTGAACATCTCTACTTGCTACACTTGGTCTGCTATATATATTAAAAATATAGACTTCCCTTTTATCTGGTGCTAAAAACTTTATTCCCAATATATCTTGACAAGGGGAATCAATTTGCGTAAACTCAGCGCCCAAAGTGATTTTTAACCAAATAACAAGGCCTCCCGAGGGCCTTCCTCTCACAGAGGGAATTGCAGCAGTACTAAAAGTTTTAAACCCTAACTTATGGGGGGTTTCTATTGCCCAGGTTTCTTGGAGGAGGACTATTTCACTCTGACCTATATAATCCTGCCATATTGCATCCCTTTGGTTTTTCTTAATCCCTGCAATATTCCAAGAAGTCAACTTTATCTCTGTTATACGTTCCTCGCTATTTTGATCACCGATTATCTTCTTACATCCATTTTCCAAACCTAATGTTTCCTCACTATTATTACCAAAATTATTATTAACAAAATTATCATTTAATGTAAATTCCTCTCCCTGGTAAACTGATGGATCTTTCACAATGTTCACTATATTTACATCTACTATATCATTTGTGAGTCCTCCAAATTTCCTACATGCATTTACATTCAGAATGCTATTAAGGTTAACTGTCTGGTTCCCTTCACGAGTGCCAGTATGCGCCTCAAAGGGCATATTATCATTTTCTATAATTCCCATCTCCATAGGGATGGTTAGAGCAACAGTAGATATCGATACAGCAACACCATCATTAGGTTTGGATCTTAGATCTTTGCAAGTAATTAACCTTGTCTTCTCCTGCCCTAATTTGAATAGTTGTCAGTCCTGGAGATCCAGGTCTGACAATGCTAAAAACCTATTAGATTGTGTGACCGATGGGAATCCAATAACTTTGTTCCCACCTTCCGGCTTATAAAAGTATCCTAAGGAGAGTGCACTAATATCAGTCTTGGGGGTAAAAGTTGCATCACAATACTGTAAGAGATGATGAACCATCTTTGGCCTGCGGAAATTGACCACAATACAATCACCTCTTATGCTCTTAATAGATTGCCCTATCCACCCTACTCTACGAACCATTATTATCTCATGAGCATTAGATGGATAGAAGTTCTTGTGTTTGGTCAGCCAATCAAAAGTTTTATTCCATAAATCAGTCCAGTTTTCTTTCTGCCCAACCCTCAAAGGTGGAACCCCTGTCAAAATCAAAACATAAGGACATGATTCCGGGGGGGAGACACAATATTTCAGTATTAGGGGCTTTGGTAGCATTTGATTCACTAATTCTCTGGCACCCAGCAAGAGAACTTGCGTCATCCATTTTACCCATGGTTATTACATGTCCCTTCTGTACACCTTGTGAGACTATCACATCTGAACCCACGGACGAAGGAGCCAACCTATTTATCCCCTTATTATTCTCATTTGTTATAACTATATTCTCATCTTGGTTAGCTGATGGACAACTGGCTATCACTGACCTTTGGTCCTCCCTTTCTACTCCAGTAGATAACACACCCACAATATTACTACTTAGGGTATTGAATGCTGACTCTAGGAGGCTGATTTTATAAAAACATTTTTCAACCAAGTCGCTAACACAAATTAAGGCTGCTCCTAACCCAGAATCATTCACTCCTGTAGAGAACTCAGTCATAACTCCCTTATTACTAGCTACTTTCTGCACTGGTGACAATAAGGTCAACTCTGTTTGTGTACCAACAGAAGTATTTTTCGGTAAAGAGAAGATGCCAGTGCTGCCCTTGCCCCTAGATTTACTTGTCTCTGTATTCCCTTTTTTTTTATTTAACCGTGGCTCAATCTTATCTTTGGTCACAGTTTTCGCGACCCTAGCCCTAGTAACTCTATCAGGAACCACTGAAGAACTTGAAATTTCTTCAGAGGAAGGTAAAAAGGAATAGAGTTCAATGGGGCACTTGTTGCAATATTCAGTGAAATCTCCTGATCAATGTCCCTCGGTACAGGTGAAGGGATACCAGTTGATAAATGTCTCTGTAAAATAGCAGGGTCTAAGGAAAGACGTCTCTCAGTCAAGTGAATTTCATGGGTTAGGAGTGACTCCGCTCTTACTAAAAATGCATCTAGTGTGCCAGCAACCCCCTTGCGTTTTTCCATTTTCTTTAGACGACTAGTTAGATCAAACAACCCAGGTATTCTCTATGTTTAGACTCCTACATAGTACCTTAGGTAATCTTTTGATTTAGGTATTTCCACAATGGTGAGGTGCACAATCTGAGCTCCTCAGAGGGATGGCCCAGCCCAGCCTCAAACTGTCTCGGACGGTCTCAGACGGGCCCGCCCTTGGCCCGGGCTTCGCCCGGCAGGTCCCGCGCACGTCCCGCGCTGCGGGTGTAGAGGCTGCGCTTTATGCGCGAAGATGGTCCGGTGCCTCCCCCTCGTCAACAGGACCCGAAACACCTGGGCAGGCTCGCGATGCACCCTGGGTGATGTAGTCCTCCAAAGGGTGATGAAGCAGAATACAGCGTCCAAAATAGGCGTTTAACAGCTCCCACAGCAAGGATCAGCAGTGACAAGCAAGAACGTTAGAGCAACAACGGGACCCACGCTGCGGGGTAGAGGCTGCGCTTTATGCGCGAAGATGGTCCGGTGCCTCCCCTCGTCAACAGGACCCGAAACACCTGGGCAGGCTCGCGTTGCACCCTGGGTGATGTAGTCCTCCAAAGGGTGATGAAGCAGAATACAGCGTCCAAAATAGGCGTTTAACAGCTCCCACAGCAAGGATCAGCAGTGACAAGCAAGAACGTTAGAGCAACAACGGGACCCACGCTGCGGGGGTAGAGGCTGCGCTTATGTGCGAAGATGGTCCGGTGCCTCCCCTCGTCAACAGGACCCGAAACACCTGGGCAGGCTCGCGTTGCACCCTGGGTGATGTAGTCCTCCAAAGGGTGATGAAGCAGAATACAGCGTCCAAAATAGGCGTTTAACAGCTCCCACAGCAAGGATCAGCAGTGACAAGCAAGAACGTTAGAGCAACAACGGGACATAGAATACATTAATACCCAGGTATTTATATTAATACCTGAGTATTAATACACTCCCGCACCCAAAACCCTTATTTCCCTCACATCCCGTGTCAGATGGTGTGTGCTACTCCCTCAAGAGTATTGTTTTATGTGTTTTAAATCATTAAAATTAATAATAATATTAAAAAAAACAATACATTAATACCCAGGTATTAAAATCAATACCTGGGTATTAATACGATCCCCCACGCAAACCCCCTATTTCCCTCACATCCTGTGCCAAAGGGTGGGTGTTAAACCCTCAATACTTTTGTTTTTATTCACTTTTTATTTATTAAAATTAATATTAAAACATACAATACATTAATACCCAGGTATTTAAATTGATACCTGGTATTAATACACTTCCCCACCCAAACCCCCTATTTCCTCCACATCCCAAGCTAGTGGGTGGATGTTACACCCTCAAGAGTATTGTTTAAAAACAATTGTAAACTGTTAAAATTAAAATTAATATTCTAATTTAAGAAAATTAATACTAAAGTATTAAAATGTATACCTGGGTGTTAATACACTCCCCCACCCAAAACCCCTTTTACCCTCAGATCCCGTGCCAGAGGGTAGATGTTACACCCTCAAGAGCATTTTTTTTAATTATTTATTTTTATTAATAATATTAATATAAAATCTTTAGATACATTAAATTTAACAAAACTAACTCAAAAATTACAAAAATAATCAATAACATAGCTTGCGATTCAGCTTACCTATAATTTTGTTGTAATGGTATGGGTTGTAATGCCTTCTATGTTGTAATAGCATGCATTGTAATGGCATATGTGATGTAATACCAGCGTTATAAAGGGATTACGATGTAATGCCTGCGTTATAATGGTAAGTTCCCGATTAAATAGTCCATGATCTCTGCTATTTTAGTTGGCAACTGGATAAATAGTGAAGTCTTTTTGTTTTTTGCATAGCCTTTGGCTAAATAGTTAATGATCACTTCAATCTAGCATGCAGCCCAAAAAGTACATAATCTCTGCAATCTAGCAGGCAGTTGCATAAACAATGAAGTTTCTTTGCTGTTTGAATGCCTGTCGGCCAAATATTACATGGCCTTTCCTATCAAATTAGCTGCCGGGTAAATAGTGAAGTTATTTTGCCATTTGCACACCCACTGGCCAAATAGTACACAATCTCTGCTATCTAATAAGCGACCTGATAAATAGAGAAGTTTTTTTGCTGTTTGCAGGGCCGGTGGCCAAACAGAACATAATCTCTGCTATTTAGTCGGAGGCCAGATAATTAATTACATTTGCCATGTATTTACACGGCCACCAGTCATATAGTGCACAATCTTTGCTGTACAGCCAGCAGCTGTGTAAATAGTAGGGTTGGGCGGAACTCATAGAGTTTTACTCCGCGGAATTCCGCGGAGTTACCTAAAAACTCAGGGGGTTATTAGGATGCCGGGCGGACTTTGGTCCGCCCGCCACCCTAGCGGTGCTGGGACCAGCCGCCAGACGCGCGGCGGTCCCGCACCACTAATTAGGATGCAACCGCCACCCTGGCGGTCGCATTCCGCTATTTTGACATTGCGGCAGGTGCTGCTGTAAGCAGCACCCGCCGCAATGCCAAAGAGGCATGTTGTGCATTGCCATGCACAACGTGGCAGGCACCGCGCGGTGCCTGCCACCTTGTGCATGGCAATGAAGGTGCAGCCCCCCACCCCCCAGGGGGCCCACAATGGGCCCCCAAAGCAATTCACTGCCAGCCTTTACAAAGCCGCCATGGAAAGGCCTGTGAAACCCAGCATCCTAATCTGAATGGCGGTGCCTGCTAGGCACCGCCACCATATTAAGGCCCCAGTCCGCCCGGCCGGCAATCGGAACGATTGCCGACCGGCGGAATAGCAACGGACGCACTTTGCGTCCGCCGCGGTACCCCCCGCCATTATAATATGGCAGGGGAATCGGGTGGAGATGGCGGGCGGATTGCCACCACCTGGCTGGCAATGGCGATCCGCCCGCCATCCTAATGACCCCCTCAGTGAGTATCCAAGGAGTTCAGCGAGCGGTGGATATGATATGTTGCGCTGCTCATGCTGATTGTTAGCACAGGGAGCTTGTCCCGCAATGTAAAATCAGCATGAACGGCACAACACAGCATGCCAGAGGATGCTGCTTCTTTCTGCCGCTTGAGTACATTTTCTACTCAAGCAGCAGCTTTCTCAACATGAGCAGCAGCTTTCTCAATGCGAACAGTAGAAACCTGCTGCTACTGCCCGCATGGAGAAATATCACCGGGAGGCGGTTTTGCGCTCGATTTGCACACTTAAAAACTGAAACGTTGGCGAGTTGCGCACAAGAAAAAATTCCACCATGCAGCGGTTGGCCGGGTTTTTTCAAAGCGCTGCACTCCATGCAGAGCGCAGAGTGGGAAAAACTCTGCAAACTCTAATGGAGGAGCGGAGTTTACCGCCCCCCCCCCTAGTAAATAGCAGTGCAAATTCACTATTTACCTGGCAACTGGGTAAATAGATGCTATCTTAGCAAATATGGGCCAAATTTAGCCCTTCTCACTCAGAACATATAACTCAGCCTCCGTAAGAGGCTGAAGTCTTGACTATTTGTGTAACCCCCACTCTAAGCAGACTAGATTGCAGCACCTGCATGACGCCAGGATACTCTAGCATGTGACACGTGATAGTGCACTATACAAATACTTGTGACATAACATAACAATACCAATCTGCCAGTTTGGCTGAGAAAACAACTCTTGCCACACTGACATAGGGTAGTATGCAACATTTAGGGGCCGATTACGATACAGTCGGAAAAGGCTCCGACTGTCGGTCGAAGCCTTCCCGACCGGATCGTAATATGTTGGTCGGATTCCTTTCCAACCACCTCATTACGATGGAGGTGGTCGGAAAGGAATCCAAATGGTCAGTCCGACTGGCTTCCAACGGGCTCAGAGAGCACGTCTGCCAGTCGAAATGCAACCAGTAATCCCAAGCGTGGCTCTTTCCGCCCTAGGGATTACAATGTCGGGTTTCAGTAGCCTTTCCGTGCAGGCCTTTCCGATATGGAAAGGCTGTCAGAACTTGACTTTGGGGGCCCCCAGCATGGCTCCCTTGGGTGCACGGCCTCCGGTTGGAGGCTGAGGGGGCACCTATGGTGCCCCCTGTTGATCCCTGCACCCAGTGACACGGGGTGCAGGGATGAACTGCACCTCCTATTTTACAATGGGAGCATGCATTCCGACTGGAATACATGCTCCCATTGTAAAGTATAGGAATGTGACTGAACAGTGTTCGGTTGCATCCTAATTAGTCGGTCGGGACCGCCGACCAGGTGTCGGTCGGTCCCATGACCAAGATGGTGTCGGGCGGAGGAAAATCCACCCGACATCGTAATAGGGCCCTTAATCTTTAATGCTGTTGCTGCAGGGCTGCCACAGGTGTCTGGGGGAAACTGTCTCTGGCTTTCTTACTCTCCAGAGCCCTACATCCTGCCTCTCTCCATGACTGTGGTGCCTGGTAAAATCCCTCATGTTTTTTTTCCATTACTGTGGCCTCCGTTGTCCCTCCACCTAGTTGCTGTTGCCTCCCTCAACACAAAATGATCACCCAGAAAGGTACCTTTAAAAAGTGGAACATTGCAAGATCCACACTGAAATGCCTATTACGCACAGCAGAGATATTTTGTGGCCTCTCTGTGACAGTTCATTGTGGTGAACTTGACAGACTGCTGCGGAGGAAGCACTGCACAATAATGGTGACCCGGTTGTGTTAAATCTGTTGAATCGACCAACGCCTTTGCCAGTGGTGGCATGGCTGCCTTGTGGGTACTGCCAATGGTGCAAACAATGCCACCTCCTCCTTTTTGAACAATGCCTTCTGTCATACTCTTTTGGGTGTGGCAGAATGCAAATGAGGGTCCATGGGACATCTTACTTTTTTTAAAGGGTGCACCCAGCCATCCTCGTCTAAGTGAAGGCATTGTAGTATATTTCATCAATGTTCTTTGTGAGCTGAATAAAGTTAAGTATTTTAGACTGCTTAAGCATATTAGGTTGACCAGCCTATGAGGAAGCATCTATGTTTTTTTGGCTAGAAAGTCTAGAAGCCATTCCAATGATTATACTACCCAGATAGTTCTGTTAATTCTAGATTCATCTCATTCTCTTTCTAAACCATTGTCCAATGCAATTAGAGAATTATCCTTTTTTTCCAGAATCGCCCCAATTTTCCCCTACTTTTTGCGAGATGTTGCGGGATGTTTGTCTCTTAAGTGCACCAGGCTCTGCTGACCAGGTCCCAGTGCATGTGCTTTGACCCATAAAGTGTGTTCACAATTAGCTAATCCCTGATTGGCATATTTAGCTCCCCTATAAGTCCCTAGTACATGGTACAAGGTGTAACCAGGGCTAGTAAGTTGAATGTCACCAGCGGATAGTAGTACTGATTGAGCCACCACTACTGTGACAAAGTAAAAAATAACTCTAGTTCTGCCATTGCAGCATAGTTGGGCAGCTTTTAATCTGCCAAATCACATGGCAAAATAACCTTTTTGTCAAGTCCAAACCTTCCTTTTTAATATTTATAAGACACCCCTAAGGCAGGTCTTAGGAGCCAATAATGCAGGGTGCTAAATATTAAAAGGAGGACATGGTGAAATAAAACTTTACATGTCCTGACAGTGAAACCTCAAAATTGTTGTTTTCACTGAATTGAGGCAGGTAGTCCCATTGGCTAACATGGGGTTTCACCTCCCCAATCCTAGGTGTTAGTTTCCATTTGGGACCACAGAACATAATAATTCAAGGTATCAACATATTTGTTGCTGAAGTCGGATATAAAGTCACTTTTAATGCAAAGGTGACTTTAGAAAGTCACCACTTTCTTGCCCCCAAAGTTGTAGCAGCTGTTTCTGATTAACTACAGCAGTTCTCAACTGAGATAGCCTGCTGCCGTCTTGCCAAGAGGAGTGAAGTACTCTCAGGAACAAAAGGACTATTTACGGGAGGAGGTGTGACATCCTTCAGCAGGATGGCCAGAGGGTTGTGGCCACAGATGGCCCAGCTTTAAAGTGTCTTCCACCTCTGCAGCCCGCCCTTAGCTTTGTAGAGGTAGACAGGCTGGCATCTCTTCCAGAGGGTGAAACCCATTGCAGAACTGGATTTCCAGGAGGAGTGGCTAATTATACTGGACACACCTCAGCATGTGTCCATGACTCTGTCCCATGGAAGAAGGGTCCTGACATCTTGAATTTTGGCAGAGAAATGAACTGTTGAATTATTTAGTGCCAACCCACAGGAAATTATATAAATGTGGGTAGGATTGCCCAGTGGGAATTTTAGCCCCATTAGCTAGTGAGTCCACTCGACCTACAAACAGAAAATTGGCATAAAAATGGCACCCATAACTTCCAGCCTCAGAACACCTCTGGACTCAGAAAGAACAGAAGAACGACTTCACTTGCTGAATCTGGGAACCTCAGAACAAAAGGCTGTACTAAGGAAGACTGAACCTGTTGCACCTACTGAGCCAAAGCAGGACTTCAGAAAGAGAAGGGCTGCTCCCCCCGTTGAACTTGTGAAGAGAGACACTAAGGGCTGGACCTGCTCCCACTTAAGCCAAAGACAAGTCAGTGGACTACAAGGGCTAGTTGGCTAGCCTCTTGTTAAACTTCAGTGACACAAAAGCTAAAGAAGCCCTGCACCTGGAAAGTGCCCAACTGACCAGTTCACCCTGGACTTGTTCGGGTCTCCACTAGTGCAGCTTAAGAGATTGAGTCCTAGTCTTAGCCCTTAAGAGGTCCCTCTCAGGTCCTGGACCTTTGGCTGGTGCTAGCTTGTTCTCTTTCTCTACAGAACTGCAATTGGTGAACCAAAGCCAAAAGGTAACATTTTTTGAACACCAAGTCCAAGGCTCATAGACTACCACTACTTGCCAGTTCGTTGGTAGCCTTAAACGCTGTCCAGAACACCTGGGCTTCACTGATTTATCAACGTCAAACACCAAGCGGGACTCAAGCTGCAGAAGACTCCACTGACATCACCATCGATGTAAAAAAGAACCAGAAAACGTTCTAAATATGAAGGTAAAATCTTGACCAGCAGGTGCCCCCATAACAGCCCAAATTTTATTGCAGACAGCTTGAAACTTTGACTTTGCCCCAGATATTCATATTTGATAGACTACTGCAAAGAGTAAAAAGCACTGATTTTACTAACGTTTAAAAACGTTTTCAAACTTTTAGGAGAGAAAAGCAGTGATTTAGGAAAGCCTTAGAAAAATCATAAATCCAACTCCCTTCATCAGGTTTTTATTGTTCTGATGTCTATTTGAAGACAAAAATATATAGCATTTTTATAAATTGAAGTAGGAGTTTTATTGGGTCATGTTTCTTAGTTATTGACTGGTTTAGTACTTGTAAGGAATTGTGGGGCATATTACCAAGGATTTGCGATAATTATCGCAAAGCGCGCTTAGCGCTGTTTTTTTTATCGCCGGCTATCGCTGGATTTCATCGCTGAGATAACGCGTTATTATCAACGCTTATCTCCAAGACGATAAAAAATCCAGCGATAGCAGCGAAACCCAGCAATAGCACGAGAAATCCAGCGATAAATTCACTGCGCTAATGAAAAGCTTGCTAATAGGCAGGTGAAGACTTAACCTTACAATCCACCTCCCATTGACAAGATGGTTAAGTCAAGTTTTTATCAGGTGTTAAATTCCAGCGATAATCGCGGTTAGCGCAACTTTTTTTATCGCTTCGCGGGCATTGATAATAGGGGGAAGTTGTGTTTGCGACTGTTTGCAGTTGCTTTTAGTTGGGAACGCCTACTTTGCATGCCATTAGCGATAATTATCGCTGACATGCAAAGCGGAAACAAAACGGCCGCTATCACCATTAAGCTGTCGCTAACAGCTGTTAGCGACAGCTTGCTAATAGGGCGATAAAAATATCGCCGCATTATCGGCAAAAAGTGCCGCTAAAGTGGCGATACTGCCCTTGATAATATGCCCCTGTGTTTTTGATTGAAGCGGGTGAAATACCCTTCTCAAGCAACAACCAAAATCCTTGTCAGGGTGAACCACAAAAGTCACTAAATTAACCTGTTAAGCCTCTGGTAGCTCGGCACAAAAGCAGTCAGGCTTAACCTAGGGGCACTGTTTTAAGTATTTAAGCAGCACATAAACTCTAATAAATTGAAAACACAACAAGAAAAATCCCACACCAATTTAGAAAAATAGAGAAAAAATTAATAAATCAAATACCACGAACACGACAAAAATTCAATCAGAAGAACCAAAGTTATACATTTTTGAAGTTTTTAGTACAAACGAGTGCCTAAAAGATCAAATACCCAACTGTGGACATCTAGTCACGCGAGACCGGGACAAAGTCATAAGTTATGGCCAACCGCGATGGAGCGCGGTTCAGATGCAAGAAGTGAATTGGGCCTGGTCTCGGCTCACCTTCAAACTTTGAAGAATGTTTGAAGAAAAATGTCTGAAAAGGTAATGTTCAGCAGGGCAAGGTAGCTGGAAGTGTCCGAGGTGGAGGCGCCGTTGTCAGGGAGCCCTGGAAGAGGTTGTGGTGAACATTTCTACATTCAGACTTTCTTACTTTTTTGGAAGTCAAAAATCACCAGCGAGGCACAGATGCAGGCTGTAGCAGATGAGGGCTCCACGAAGCCAGAACCCTTTGAAGAGGAGCTGCAGGACAGAATTTGCTTCTGTGGAGAAGAACGTGGTGGGAGCAACCGCAAAGTCAAGCCAACCGGCAATGCACCTTTGGCAGTTCGGTAAGCAGGTAGGTCATGGTCTCCTGTTGGTTTCCAGACCACTTTTTAGTGGAAAAGGTTTGTCTTTTGGCTACTAGGGCACCTTTACCACCATTTCTAAGGGTCCAGGACTGGGTGGGCACCATTTGGAGGGCAGCACTCACTTTAGGCAGGGTCCAAGTGCAGGTTTTAGGTTGTTGGAGCTGGTTGTATCCCTGTTGCTCAGAACAGGAGACAAGCAAACTAGCAGGTGGGGGCACTCTGGTAGTCCTGGGTTCAAGCAGCATGGCAGGCCTCAAGCAGCAGGGCAGTCCTCTGAGGTAACAAGACAGGCTTCAAGCAGCAGCGCAGTCTTCTAAAAGTGGCATTTCCAGAATGACTTAAAATCCAACTGAAATGAAATGAAAAAACATTTATATAGCGCAATAGCAACCCTGAGGCATCCCAGCGCTGCAGACGGACGTGGACAAAAGGGGAGTACAGATGTTTAGAGGGGGTTGTTGAATAGTAGGGTTTTTGAACCATTAAAGAGAATTTTAAAATGCAATTCATTAGAGACCAAACAAGACTTTTCTACCTGTAAAAGTTAGCAGTTATTAAATGTAATAAGGCAACACAATGTTATCCTATAGGAGTCATAGGCCTTGCTGTAGTGAAAAACGAATTTAAGAGTTTTTCACTACCAGGACACGAAAAACTCAAAAGTACACCCCACATGCTGTGTCATTGTGTTTTTTGTAATGTTTGAACCATTTGAGGTAGAGACACATTTTTTGTTGTTAAAATCTGCAGATTGTGCAGCAGGGGATGGATTATGTGGCAAACGCGGCAAATCTATAATTATGCAAAAAAGCTGCAGCCGACACAATCACATAATTCCTGTGGCCCTAGGGAAAGGTCAATTTTACCATGTTTAGGGAAGAAAGCATCAGCACATTTGTACTGGTTAGCAGTGGTAAAGTGCACAGAGTCCTAAGGCCAACAAATTTGAACAGGGGGGGAAGGCAAAAAGTATGGGGGAAGACCACACCAAAGTCTGACAGGTCTAACAGTACTGACAAATTCTCTACACTTGTTTTCCTTTGAGTTACGCCTGACTGTTCTGTACCATAGCTACCCCGTTCTGAGCTAAGGTCTAATTTAAAGAAACCTAACTGGACCTGATACGGAATAGTGAGTGACATTATTACTTGGTGAGGTCTCACAACCACCCCAACTAATAGTCCATGTTTCTCACATCTCCAATAAATATCTAAAGAGTGTTAACAGACGTGGGCCTACTTGGTTCAAGTCATCACTGGGAGAAGTGCTCAGCTGCTAGAAGTTAAAACGAGCAAGGGTGTCTAAGGTGTAATACCTTGCGTTGTTCTTACCTCACAAGTTCATGGATGTATTCAATAAACTATGCAAAAAAACAACTTGTGCTACTTCCTTTGGGGCACCCTTCCGAGAGAAAATCAGGAATGGCATTTTTTATAACAGGTCCCATTTTCATCATCTCATAGACTATGAGTGAATAGACCTGGGATAAAGAGAAACTCAGCTAGCTACTGGTAGGTCTATATTCAGGAACTCCCTGAGGCTTGCACCCCTTAAGTATAAGCGTATTGGACATATCTTACATGACGTAATAGCTATAAGGCACCATGCATAATAGAGGGAAACAGGCTACTGTGCTTTAAGACTGATAAATTCACTCAGGGAACAGAACAACAGTGATTAGAAAACTAACACCCTATTCAAAGGAGTTTTAAGTACAAATGATGTAGAGATCTCGTATATATCCTTCTGCAACTTTTAGAAAGGGACAAAAAGGAAATGCATGACACAATAGGAAAATAACTCAGAGTAACAATACAGAATGCAATGTAAGCATGAAGCCAAAAAAAAACAGTCCCACTGTCAGTCCTGAATTTGGATGGGTGGCCAGGTGGACCAGGCCCTCCCAAGGGAGCATTCTGGCCCACCCAAGGCTCATCCACAAATAGAAAGGCTGCCATTTCTGTTATTGTTAATGATACATGCGTCACTGGAGCTCCTGCTTTCTGCTTCATCAACCATTGCTGACAGGTTTCCCAGGTCAATGCGTGATATGCTGCTCCAGTCCAGATTTTTTCCTTTGAATTCTGTGATTTATAGTCCTATTTTATTTTATAATGTAATAAATAAGACTACAAGTCACAGAATTCTAAGAAACAAACTTGGGGCCTGATTTCCAAAGGGTCTCATGGGAGTCTCCGGACTCAGGGCTAAATCTTAGCAGTGAGAATTATCATTGTGAAGTTTCCGCCCTGAGTTCGGAGACGAATCCCCTCAACTGCGGGGCCTCCGCCATGAATGCCGAGGCCTTTGTGAATCAGGCCCTTGGACTAGAGCAGGATATCACTCATAGGGGCACATTGATCAAACCATTTTGCGATCTCAAACAGTGCGAATCGCAAAAATCGGCCGTTTGCGATCGCAAAATGGCCTTTTCAGATGAATGTACTTTTTTTGCAATTCACAATTAAGGAAATAGCCATTTTTTGCGATTCCCTTAATTGCGAATGCAGTTAGGGAATCGCAAATTGCGATTCCCTAAATGCGATGCATCATGCATTCGCAAATTGCATTTTCACAATTTGGAATCGCAAATTACCATCAACTTCAAGTTGATGGTAATTTGTAATTCCTTTGAAAAATGCAAAAAAATGCATTTTTCAAAGTGCATTGTGGTGCATAAACATGCCCTTAGGGCATATGTGTGCACCACATGTGCATACTTACATGTTTTTGGGGATGCATCAGAGTGGCCTTTTGGCCCCCTTGCACCCATGAAATTGCGTGCGCAATTTGCGAGTACCTATTTGGTACTCGCAAATTGCAAATGCAATCCCCTTCATTCCTATGGGCCTCTAGGCCCATAGGAATGAATGGTAAGCCATTCCTTAATAGCAAATCGCAATTCGCTATTAAGTAATATGAAAGAATCGCAATTTTCATTGCAAAACCTACATGCATAGGTAATAGCGACTCCTTAATAGCGATTCCTTAATAATCGCTATTAAGGACTCGCAATTCCTAATTTTGATGCATATGCCCCATAGTCCTTGGAAACTTGACAGGGCTGATTAACTCACTTGCATAACTAGCAATGGCTTGGAATACTTTGTGTCTGTGTGAAAGGGCAGGCACATTGGGAGTGCAGCTGGGTCTGTTATGCCAAAACCTGTGTGCCCGAGTAGTCCACCATGTGTTGGGCGGTGTTGGGGTCCATTCTAAGGTAACAGCAAGCTTTGGTTTGCTGTCAGCACAGTGCACAGCAGCTGCTGTCACCCTTGCAGACAACAGTCAGGGCTTTAACTGGGGTGGGTACTGCCATTGCTCAGACCCAGTAATAATTAAAACATTATCTTGAATCAGGTTCTTACAGGGCCCTATATTCTTGTTCGTAACTTAATCGATTTCTCAACAATGGCTGTAAAAACCTTTTTAATGTCAGTGATGTGGTCCCTGTTTACTTTTCACATTTTATTTCATCTAGCCTTTTTTTTTCCGATGTTGTGCTTTGGCTGTTTGTTAAATGCAGTCCTATGTGTACTGTGCACCTCTAAGGGGCCGATTCTGATGCGGGTTGGAAAAGCTTCCCGACCGAATCGGTTGGGAAATGGTTTCCGACCCACTCGGATCGGGAAAGTCCGACCGGCGGAGTAGGATGCATCCGGATGCTTCCAGATACGATTTGGTTGAACTCCCATTGACTTCAATGGGAACATTTGTTCCTAACCGCATCAGAATTGGGTCCTCGGTCGGGAAGACACGTTCCCGATCCGATTTGGAAGGAGCAAATGCCGTTAGGAGGCCTTCCTAACCGCATCAGAATCAGGCCCTCGGTCGGGAAGCTTTTCCAACCCGCATCAGAATCGGGCCCTAAGTGCTTGGATCAGTTCAGGGTGTGTATGGCTGTTCATGGCATGGCAGAGCTGATGCTGAAGGCAGTGGGAGTGTTTCATACTACATGTCCATGGGTCATAAAGGTGTTCTTATTTCATGCCCATGAAATCATTAGTGTTTCTGCCGAATGTGCACTGTAAGATGGTGTCCTACCTAGTAGACAACTAGGAGTTCACTTTGAGGACTCAACAAGAGGTGCAGAAGATATAGAAATGCTATAAAACCAATTAATGATTAATAGTAAGGATTCATTACAGATGGTGTCTCCTAAAAGTGGATAGGACTGTGTCAGATTCAATCACATGTCAGGGAATACTTCAATACTTATGCCACTCAGCATGTAGCTGAACCAATACCAGCTTTTCCCCGCTTTCATATATACCAACTTCATACAAAATCACACGATTTCTAAGTGCATTTTAAAATGTTATGTTATGTTAAGCAGCACTTATATCGCGCACAGCTACTCCAAGCTGTGATTAGACAAAACACAGAAGACTATTTAAAAAGTAAGAAAATAATTCTCTTGTGTGCTTTTTCCTCACACCCTACTGTCATGTGTCCGAGTTAGGCCTTGTAGGAAATAGTGGCATTTTTACATGTACACAGGTTTTTCCTAAAGTTGCCTTCACTTTATCACATCTACTTTTGACACACCTTTGCATTCGTGCCACTTGGGTTTGTTTCTAAGAAACACCGACCTTGCAGACACAAAGAACTTCATGAGAACACTATCACACTGCATTAGCATTATGTGCAAGACCCTCACATGCATGATACAAATATGTTTGTTATTACATCCATATGGCACATAGCTATCTGTGGAATACAAACAATGGCAGCCTCATCACAATCTCGTCCCAAGGCAAGGATGCCTTTTTCTATACATAAACTTTTGCTTCCAAATACAATCAGATGAGTCACTTCTGCTGACTTCAAGGGGTCCCTGCATGCTGAAGCTTTCGCCTAGCAGCTGACTGGCATCTCCATGAGGGGTGTGCAGTTCATGACCAAGACGCGGTCCTACACTCTTACCCACCAGGTAAAAGGGTTAGATCATGCAGAAGGGGGTTTCTTGGCTGACCATAAATTTGCACCCTAGACACGCAGGTTAGGGTTTGCATCGTAGGAGTACCCTAGATTGTTATAACATTGTAAATGTATGCCTTTATAAGTGGTCTCAGCAAGATGATGGAACTCTTAATTTTATTCACTGTCTGGATACTTATTATAAATTTCTTTTGCTTCTGTCTATTGATCATTGCAGCACATATGTTCTATACAAGAATCACTGTGGTTCAATACATATTGAAAACGTCCCTTTGTTTATTCTTTGTATATTTCTCTGAGCCGGTAGAGAGCATGAGTAACTGAGCAAAAGGTTCTAGGTCTGTCAGCACGGTTCCTGAGTGAACAAGGTTGTCATGTTCAGTACTTGTCAGAACCGTTCACTCCCTGCCTAGGTTTAAGGGTCGCTAACAGTGGCACTGTGATCTAGCTGGTCCAAGGGACAACATATCCTGCGGGGGTGAATGGAATCAGTCTGGCACCATCCTAAGATTATGTCGTCCACAAACACGCAGTTCCTACTAATTAGTGGAAATTACATGACAATACCAAGTGCTAATCACTGCTACCATCCCAAGTGTTTTAAATGCACCATGCGTTTCTTCAAACAATTATTAAAGAGAAACAATGTCTCATGTACAATATTTTTAAATCCTTTTGTATTTTAAGCAAATTTACTGGCCCAGTATGTATTTAAATGCACCATTCACTGTTTTCCCCCGGACTTCCTTACGGGGAAACCATTTTCCCAAAGCATATTTTGTTTTGATCAATGTTACTTGCTCACACTGTTTTGAAAAGCCCTATTAGTCATTAATGTTTTCAACTCCTAACTATGGGCCTTATTACGATGGTGGTTGTATGAACGTCCGACTGCCATCACAGTGAGAGTGAGACTGCCCGACAAGTAGTTGGAGATCCACCTGCCAGATTAGGATGTGCCTGCCGCGGAGGCAGTCGGAAACATCCCATTTACTATTGTGGCTTGTGCTGCAGCCCAGAAAAGAGACACAGCACAAGCCACAATAGAAAAAGGGATGTGGTGCCTGGCACATGCTGCATGGATGTTTAGAGAGGTACCACATGTGCCCCCAGGCCACATTGTGGAGGCGTACGGGGGACAGGGGCCCTACTAGGGGCCCCCAGAGTCCATTTCTGCCAGCCTTTCCAAGGCAGTGGAACCGTCATGAAAAGGCTGTCGGAAAGGGACATCATAATCTTTGCGGTCCGTCCCATGCCCCGACGGGCTCCTTGAGCCTGTCGGAGGTGTCGGTCTATCCCTCTGACTGCTGTGGTCCGACCGGCTGCATTGTAATGCGGCGGTCAGGCCTCTATCCTGGCTGTCGGACATCCTAATCAGGACTTATGTGTAAAAATTATTTAAATACTCTCAACGTTTGACCAGTGACACTGTAGCATCTATTGAAATGAAACATATATAATGGATGGATGAAAACATTTTAGCAGAGACCCAAAAATGACATCCTGCAACTCACCAGGGCCCCAAAACCTTTCTGACTAGTCTGCTGTGTGGATATATGTGAATTCATTAAGGAGGAAACCTGATGTTATCACATCCATCACTCATTCATAAATTATTAGCAGGGTGTGACACAACACTCCATTACAAATAAAGAAAGAGAATGCAAGTTCTCATTAGAAAGTAGTTTAAAGTCAAAGACAGAAAAATGGGTTCTGTAACATGGCCAAAGGTCGCACCCTTTACATCCAACGTTACTAAAGATGTGTTACTTTCGCTCCTAATTCAAGTCCATAGTAGACAGATTTTGTCAGTCTATACAGCAGATTTCAAAGAATATTTTGGTGATTTGTGCCCGGTTTCCACATGTATTTTCCTTGCCAACCGAGGCTTCTTCACAGGCCTCCCAGATGCAGAATCCTGGAGCCGGGTCGACTCCTGGTCGACATACTTAGTTCCGAAGGGAACATTACCATGTAGAACATTAACAGAAAAATTAAACACCTCATGATTATATTGATTATACACATTTTGATGATAATTCCAGGTTACAACAATTGAAAGGTGCATGAAAAAATAATTGCAGAGGACTGGATTGCACCGTTTCCACAACAGAACTTCCTCCACTTTCTCTTGGGAATCAGAGTAGGTATATCCTGTGTTGAGGAGATTGTCGTGTAGAGCCATTAATCACACTGCGGTAGGGTTTGTTTTAGCCTAAACACCGTCCTTTTTCGAAACAAAAATGCTCCGCATCTTTATCATCGCTCTTCTGATGGAGTGCGCGGCACCGGCCCCACCCGCAAGGGCTGGCTGTAGACTTCCAAGACAGGGAGAGAAGTCCTACATCCAGGAGGGGCACATCATACTGGGAGGGGTGATACTGGTCCACTGGATGCACTCGAACCCTGATACAAGCTTCAGAATCAAGCCAACGCCTCCGTCCTGTGTAAAGTGAGTAATGAACAGTGCAGTATGGGGGCAGTTTTATCTCAGAAGGCATCTGTTTTCAGCATATAATGAGACATACTGATACCTCAGTACTGACCGAGCCACAAAGTCCTCTTGTATATTCAAGAAGCAGGGATCCTATCTTTGAAGATATTGAATAGTGGACAGGCACTAGCGAAGCTTTCCCGAAATTCACACTTTTCCTAAACAGGTTACCTGTCATTTTTAACCTTATTAATGCCAAATAGTATGATCACATTCACAAAGGCATGTGCACAAATGTTTAATAGCTTGCTAAGTGTTAAACTGCGGTATAGTCGAATTTCAATTCCTAAAGGCTGGTTCAGAAACTAACATTCTCTAGAAGCCTGACCGCATATGCATATCAATAAGCCACAGGTGTGTAAAACTGCTCGGGTATACGTGTGGCAATGGACAAGGAAAATCTGCTACTAAATGAGAGGGGCCTAAGAGAAATTCAATGTGGGTCAAAGGGACGACCTTGCACATCTACAAACACACCTACAAAAGTGTAAGCCAGGCCAAATTCAGCACACTTATACCCACATTCACCCAATTAATACAAAACACCAACTAGACTCAACTCCAAGCCAGCTATGAAGTAAGCCACACACCACACAAGGCCACTCTCAGCAACTGTAGTAGAATCACACAGAAACCAGTAGAGGTAGGAGATAATAATACTGCAACAAAGGAAACCTGCATTGTCAAAACCCACAGGTCTGTTTTTTTGTTAGGGGAAGGGTTTGATAATAGTTGGGGGATTGTGTGCATGACGCCTCCGTTTGTCCTAGAGAGCATCTTGGGCTACAGCAATATGCAAGCTAGCAGAAGGGCCACTTTGCAGAACGGACTGCATAAGCAGAACGAAGATGTACCCTCATGACAAGAAATCAGATGATGAAAGGGAAGATATAGTACTTTTCCATGCAACGCAGCACAGAAATCAAATTTGCTGTGCTGCATTGTTCCAGGGGTAAAACACAGCACAGAGTTATATCTACTTAAACTAGTCTGATGCCGTTAACCCATGTTGCCGACACTCTAATTAGGCTCACACCATGGTGCAGAGGTGAATGTATCTGTCTGACTTATGATTTGTACTGGAAGCAGGGGCGGCTCCTCCGTTTAGGCGGAGGAGTGTTGCCCCACTAAAAAATTGCCCCTAGAGATAGAAAAATAAAATGGTAATAAAGCTCATTTATTACCATTTTATTTTCCCGAACGCCATCCTGAGCCGAGCGTTGGACGGGAGGGGGGGGGGGGGGCGCGGGGCTTTCTGCTTTCTGCTGCTGCCTGACTGGCAGTAGCAGAAAGTAGTGATGGGCAGGGCACTTTAAGTTTAAAGTGCACATGCCTTTTTGGCTGGACATCTTGTGACAGCCAGCCAGACGTGCATTTTAAACCTCTCTAAACCAGCAGTCTCAGGGACAGCATAGGGCTCCAGTGTCCTCAGAAGCGGTAAGAAAGGCAGCTCCCTCCAATCCTGGCATTGCTCTCATGCAGCATGACAGCAGCGCCAGCGTTGGTTACTGCCGCTTCCTGGAGCCTGCCTGCCTGCCTGGAGAAGACCGGAGCAAGGAGGAGGACTTCGCACCAGGAAGGTAAGTGGGATTATTTTGCGTTTGCTTATTTTTTTACTTTTATTTTTGTCCCCCCTGCCTCCACACCCTCCTTACATGCCAGCCACCACTGACTGGAAGCATACCCTTCCAGTACAAATTCCTATGCCTAGACAAACTCAGAAGGCTCCCACGGACTGGATGCGTGTTGTGCATTGTGCACATGTGCAATGCATGTTTTTTTAAGAAATGAAAATACTTCCCCTTGACAACAACTGCTTCAAGATTGTGTTTGTTTTTATGCAAAGCCCAGTCTTAGTAGTTCAGGATTTCCATCAAAGTCTATGGGTGTTTTGCTGATCCAACCAAGTAATGTCCCCTTGACTCAATTTGGTATAAAAGTTCGTGTCCATTGCTTCATGAGCATAAGAACATTTTCAAAAACAAAGAGGAAATTTGTGAAAGGAAATGGAAAAGTGATGTGAAAGAAACAATGTGTAATCATGGAAGTATTACAGAATAAGGCAAATATGATTGCGTCTAGAGTAAAAAAGAAGATTTTTACAATTTGAAAATCATATATATTTAATATGCTGGATAATAATACTACATATATAGTTAGTTATAATAGGATGATAATATTTTGTAAAAATAGTGTTAGTGCAAAAGAATTGAGGTATTAACTGTTTATTTAGTGTATTTGATAACAGTTACTGTCAGTGGAAATTGCATGCTTGTGCACAAAAAAGTTGTTCACGACAATGTGGTTGTTAATAATTACTATATTATAGTTTTCGCCAGCAATAGACTACATGTTTCTTGGTAACAATGCGGCAATGGAACATAGATAAAAGGCAATTATTTTTGTTGCTGTTTTAGAAAAGCTTATATGTATGCACATCTTTCCTTTGTCGAATTTAATAGCAGTGGAACTTACACAAAAGGCATGTATTTTTGGTGCCTCTGTAAAAAATCATATGTGAGTGAATATCTTTACTTTGTAAATAAAAAAACAACTCAAACTATGTTATCTTGACGGCAAGCTAAACAAAATTGAAGTGCAGGGAACCACTGAATGGCTTAATGGGTCTTCCCAAAACCCACTCTCTCTATTTTTCATATCATTGTATATTTTTGACATATGAGATGAGATCATGCAGACATTTAAAGCTGTATGTAGTCACATCGCAAAATATTTTAAAAAGTTAACAGAACTATAGTGCACACATCACACTTGGCACCATGACGGAATCCTTAGATCCAATTCTATACATTAAAAACACAAATTACAACAATGTAACTTAAAATGTCACTTATTTCAACAAACAAATATGAACACAATCACCCATCAGGTGAACCTAAAAAAGCATACAAAGTACACCTACATGTATCAAAACAAATTAATTCCCAAAACAAATCTCCTCAAATGGACAGTTGCCAATGCAAGAGAGGTGGTTCATTGACAAGACATGCCCACACTCTTCATCAGTTGCTACTCATCAAACCACCAACCACATGTACATCTGAGCTCTATAAAAACAAGTCAAATACACAACAGTTATTTCATAAGACTGTCATCATATGTATTGCACTGCCCTTCATCCTGTACAACAACTCTTAAGAGGATAGAGAGGATGTACAGACAGAGGCTCACTGTGTTTGAGGAAGAGGTGGTTAAGAGATGGCACTTTCCTTCACCTGAGATCCTGGGTCTGGATACAGAATAGGACCTAAACCACTGTATCATTCTAGAGGACCAGTAGGACTAAGACTGCCATCTTAAAAGCAAGTCAATCCTTGTGCTAACTCCAGGCATGGAATTGAATCGCCAGTAGAGTGCAACAGTTCATCATTCCACAGCCACTACATGGCTGGGAACAGGCCGCACAATACTTTTATCCCGTTGCCCAAATCCCCTGTGTGGCAGGAGATAGCAAGTGTACAAATGTGAACTTCAACCACCTTAGAAAATGGCACATCTTTCTCACAATTAGTATTTCTGCAACTCCACAGACATCAATCTGAGTGTGATGTCTGTGGCCACTTCATGCATGAGTATGCTGTCTTTCCTAATTCTGTTCAACCTAACCCTAAAAAGTAAGGGTTATTCTCTCTAAGCACAGTTATTTATTTGCAAACTTCTGCCTAGCTCATTAGTCCATAGTTTTGAAGACACTGGTTTGAATATCAACAACTTACTTCAACTGATCTTTGTAACAAAGTGCATTTATGATTTTAGCCAATTGCGTCAATGAGTGGCTGAAAAATAAGTGTACATTTGTTCATGACTTGAAATAATCAAATTATTGTCCAATTACTAGTCATTAGGGGAAACGTGTACAATCAAATTTCTGTAAAACATGAAAAGAAAAAAACATTTCAATATTTAAATCAAATAGTGGATTAACATGAATGGAATTTGTTGGGAATGGGTTCCACCCATTTAATCACCCTGGATTTTTAGCTTTTTGCCTACCCATTTTTGGACTTGAATGAGTCTCATCAACTGAGTTTCACTCACTGATTGCTTGCCCCCAGTGTCTGCCTTCTAAGAAAGAGTCACTGCTGAGCAGTCAGGGTAAGAGGCTCAGTGCTGGTTACACATGAACACGTGAGAACAGGTGTGCACACACGTTGCAGGGTGAGTGTGTGAGACTACCATCTAGCTCACCATGGTATGTGCGCACAGGTAGCTTGTCACAGAAGTGACCCTTCAGGGATTGATGCTGACCTGGTGCGGCCCTTATAATGTGAGTGGGCAGTCATAGTGTAGGTCTGGAGTGCCATCTTCACTTATGTATTGTGCAGTGCACGGTTGCTGTGACACTAGATGCTGCATGCCCAGTTTCGTATTGTTTGGATTGACTATATTTATTGATATGTTTGTGAATAACAATTTGCAGCCTCGAGAAAGCATCGGGCTTACACACAAAGGGGGAAGAACATCTGTCAGATGGCATCTATGAGTTATTGTATGTATGGACTGCTCTTTACCTGATATACAAAAGTAACCTATAGATACATAATACATATTTCAAAGGCAACAGCAATCAGAATTTGCATCGATCCAAAGGAATGTTGGGTTTAATGAACATTCATAAAAATAAAAAAACTTTGAACTTAGGATTTCAAGATTTTAGAAATAAAGGATCATGAGTACTGTTGGTCTCACAACTTCATTTTTATCATTATAGTAACTGGTATAAGGGCAACCTTGTTGGTAAAATGTACCATCATCTATTAGGGAATAATAAAGGAAAGCCTTTTAGTTAAACACTAAACTGATAACTTGTTTATGAGTCTATTCATTCTTTAGAATGTGCATACCCTATCAAACAAGCCAGCAGTTGCACTGGCAAAGTAAAAAGCTGAAGAAAAAATGACCTTTCCTGCTCGTTGCCCTACTTTGATTAAGATCCCTTAAGAGTACTTTATTAATACACACCTTAGCTGAGGGAACAGTTAAATGTAACCTGGCAACTTCCACCAGGACTCATGCTGTAAAGGGCGTAGAGAACACTCTTAATCTTCCCTTATAAAAACAAGCAATCACTTCCTGACCATTGTCAATATCTTAATACCATATGTTGACTTAAGAAAACATAAATAAGTCTTAAAATGAGGATCATTTGCGTTCCTCTTGTTGAGATACAAGAGCAGGTTAGAGTTCATATTCCCTGGAATAATGACTTCTGAAAACAATGTTCAGATATCAAAGTCCAAATTCATGAGTGCAGTGCTATTCCACAACATTTCTTTGACAATGAAAGTCTATATATCTCCAGCCACAGAGTTTGTATTCTTACTCTGGCAATAGCTGCCTAATCTATTCCCACAAAAACGTCAACTTGGATCCCCTCCTGTGTTTGACTCTAGATGTCTGGCCTTTCTCCTTTGTTTGTGTGGGCTTGGCCTTGCCCAGTCCAAATGCACTGTGAAGAGATGCATTGTAAATAGTTAATTAGCACATGTAGTTTTCCTCTCCACTCCTTCCTTTTTTAGGCAAGCACTGTCAAATGACTCTATTGAGTGTGGAGGCCTTTGATCCTCCTGCTGGCACAGAGTAATATCCTTTGTCCAATATGTGGGACAAAGTCCTATAACCTGACTATGGCTAGACAGTTAGGCTCCGAGAAAAATGTGATATCAATTCTTGATAATGGTCATATTTAAGCATGGTGTGGGAGATCCCAACTGGTGCAGTGAAGTATGGCGGCTTAACACCTGATCTCATTTATGAATGGCTCCCAAACCTCTCGAAGTGAGGGGTCTGGGAGGTAAAGTTGGGGTATCCTTTGACCAATAATGTGTTCTTACATTTTAAGCATAATTTGCTACATTTTAATTTCATCCACCAAGCTTATTTTAAAGAACTGCTGCTGCACTGAATAAATTAAGCTATCTGTGAAACTTGCCCCAAGTGCAGCTTAGCTGGGACAGGATGTCCACAGATTTCTTTGATTTGTCTTCCTATCAATATATCTTGGAAATTATTTTTGATAAATTGTCTGGAATGATCAATGAGAGACTGAATAAGTTCCCTGAGATGTGACGTCTGGGGCTATTTGAGAGTCTGGAATATATCTTCCTGGAATTTGCAAGGGTTCATTTCAACTCGCAGCTCAATGGAAATGTTGCTAATCAGTGGAAGGGTACTGTAGGCCCAAATCCCGATTTTGATTCCTACTCTGCAATTTAGTAGGAGACGTAGGACACTGTCTCCCCACCGCTTTTCTAAATGGACTTGTGTCTTTTTGCAACCAACGCATTAGCAATTTGAAATAGGCATACTGCGGCCATCAATTGCAGGAACGATGCCGGAAGTAAAAACGGCTGCTCGCCTATGTACAATTAAAATGACTACCTCAGATCAAAAACAAAGGAACTCCTTTAAACACATAAATAAAATGTGTTTATGAGTCAACCTGAAACTGCATAGATGAGAAGCAACTCTGATGGATCAATCTGTATTTGCATTTCAATGTTATTATCAACATGGGCCATCCCATACAATGGACACATGGGTGGAAGGAGTAGTTTATGTGAGGTGAACAGCCCGACGACTCTGTGTATCCCATTAGGACCACGTATCCCTTAGGACCACGTATCCCCCCCCCATACACAACTGGCTCCCTTCTCCCTACTACCCGATGTCTCAAGGGAGGAGGCACCATGAGGGTGAGTAAACACATACAGCCATCGCTGCAAATGTTGCTGGCAGTGGCAGCCATATTTCATAGTGCCAATATCGGCAACACTTACCAGTCCTCCCACAGCAACATACATACATAATAAATAAGCAGACAAGACACACTTTTGGTGGGAAAATTGCTGCAGGTTTATTAGCATACCAAATATGCCAACATGGTGGGTTATCTTACAGGCGATCCAAAGGCAAGCCGCCCCTAGCGGCCTACCACCTGATGGGCCAACTTGCATCGTGGCCTTAGCCAATCGGTGTTTAGCGATTGTGGTGAGGGGATAGCCCCACCCACTTCCGGTGAACCATCGGTCCACCCTTTTACTCACGCCCCCCCCCCTACGAGGGGCGGAGCGTTCAAGCGACCCCCGGTTGTACAGGTTTCCAACCGCCCGTAGGACAGAAGGGGCGCCGTCGCACCCAGGGCCCACCGCACAGACTTCCTGGGGATATTAGGCCTCAGCACCCTTTGCGCTCCTGAAGAGGGTACCCCTGAGTACCTTTCCGCCTCCGGATCACCCTGTAACTCCGCCTGCAACAGAAATAAATAGGATTAGAAGAACCTCCCCCCCACCCTGGAACGCAGGGTAAGCGGTAGGGAGGGAAACGGCGTCAGGGTGAGGGTCACAGAGGCCGCCAGGTGGGCGGGGGAGGCATATATACCTCTCACCTTCCCCCACCTTGGCCGGACGTGACGCGCAGGACCCCGAGGGGTCACCGGACACTAGACTGTCCAGTGTGCCATCTTGTGGCACTAGAGGGGCCGCCCTCTTATGAGGGTCCCCTGCGGGGACGAGTCGGTCAGCCCGCATAGTGCCAATATCGGCAACACTCACCAGTCCTCCCACAGCAACATACATACATAATAAATAAGCAGACAAGACACACTTTTGGTGGGAAAATTGCTGCAGGTTTATTAGCATACCAAATATGCCAACATGGTGGGTTATCTTACAGGCGATCCAAAGGCAAGCCGCCCCTAGCGGCCTACCACCTGATGGGCCAACTTGCATCGTGGCCTTAGCCAATCGGTGTTTAGCGATTGTGGTGAGGGGATAGCCCCACCCACTTCCGGTGAACCATCGGTCCACCCTTTACTCACGCCCCCTACGAGGGGCGGAGCGTTCAAGCGACCCCCGGTTGTACAGGTTTCCAACCGCCCGTAGGACAGAAGGGGCGCCGTCGCACCCCAGGGTCCACCGCACAGACTTCCTGGGGATATTAGGCCTCAGCACCCTTTGCGCTCCTGAAGAGGGTACCCCTGAGTACCTTTCCGCCTCCGGATCGCCCTGTAACTCCGCCACAGCCCTGGGTGTGGCGACCGTCGCAGCCAGGGCCCCCCCACCAAGGCCGTCGCTCTTACTTGCATCCCGCTACTTCCAGAGCCTCCCCTAGATCCAGGAGGAACAAGTCCATGCCTATTCTGGAGAGATGTACCCCATCCTCCTCGAAACACCCTGTGGATTTGGCATGAAGCAAACCGTGTCTTATGAAGCTAAACCCCATTTGTACGGTGAATTTACGCATCGCGCTATTGACTCTCCTGCGTGCAGCCTCCATTGCTTCCCCAGAACGGGCTCCCTGCCACAGGAGACGGGGAGTGATCTCAGACCACCACAGTTCACATGTCCCTAACTGGTTGCTTAATTTGCATAATGTGGCCTTCATATCTTGAAGCAAAGTCCTTTTGCCCAGGGACATCAGGTCGTTCCCCCCCAGGTGTATAACTAGCACGTCGGGGGGATGGGAGACTGCCTCCAGGTTCTGCTGTATTTTGCCCAACAACCCATTCCATCGCATGCCCGGGTACCCCAGCCAAGTAATCTCGGTGTTGTAAAAGCCATGCCTCCACCTCCTGTTTTCAGCCCACTGTGCCAATCTGCAGACGCCAGAGTGGCCAATCACCCAGACCTGTGTTCCTGGTAAATAAAGAAAAGTGTTGTTGCAAAACGTTTATTGACAGCACAGCACGCAAAACTGTAAACATAAAATAACACTCCACTACACCCTGCTGCCCGGAACCGGGAAACGGTTGCTGCAAGCAAATTAAACTTGTGGCTCATGGCCAACATAATTGCACTTCAAAATTCACTGCACAACACACTTCAGCTAGCCGCCAGACCCGGCTGCTGACAAATAATAAAGTTTGTGGGCTCATGGCCGAATGTATCTCTTGAAACAGTGGGATTCCCACCGCCCCACCTGTTTGATACCCTCTGCTGGCAAACCTTCCTTAAACGCTGTAGTTGCCGCCCCTATGCGGAAGGAGTGGCTGCAAAAACGCTTGCTAGGGTCCTTGTTGCCAGACAGCGCCAGGCACATGTGCATAATGTGATCCACCTGGTACTTAGTAAGGGGTGTGCCGTCTGCATGGAGAAAAAGGTAGCCGTCTGCTGACGAGCGCAGGGCCAGGTAGGCGGTCAACAGACTGACTGGGCAATACCTGACGTCCCCCAGGCTGTGCAGCCAAAATACCCTTCCCTCCCCGCACTGATCCGTCTTTGACCTTCTCAGCGTAATCTTAAGGGAGTCCCTGGAGAGCACCGTGTCTTGTCTGTTTAAAGCTGCACCTGAACTGTCATTCTTAGCTCTGGCCACCAATTCGCTAATTCTAAATGCTCCGAAGAAGGCCAGGCTGAACGTGGCAGCAAACAAAGCTGACTCAAAAGCTGAGTGAGTAGCCTTGTGTATCCAATCGATCATCCCTCGCAGTGTCACAAAGTCTATGGGGGACCTATTTTCCGGTGCCTTGGGTTCGCTCCTGGCCCACCCTTTTAAAGCTGCTCTGATCAAGAAGGATTTGGTGGGATCTGACTGGCCCCTTAGTCTAGCATGGTGGCTGATAGCTGCAAGATGGCCCGAGATCCAAGAATGACTCTTCCGGTTGTCTTTAGCCCATAGTATGAAAGACTTTACTCTACTTTCTATGGCAGACCCCCCTATCTCCCAGTTTCCCATCACTGAACAAAATGTTTGAACGCAGGACCGGTATCTCTTAATTGTCTTGGGTGCCAGGGAAAGCTCGCCCAGCCCCCTCAGTCGATTTTCCACTTCAGCAAGAACCACAAGTGTGCCGGGAAAGGGGTCCCCTCCTCTCTCGCTCTCGGCCACGCCTCCCGGAACCGGCGCCACTGAAAACGAGAGAGAGCGTCAGCCGCTGTGTTCTGCACACCCTGCAAAGGTTGTGCAGAGCTTGTGGAGCATGTCCATCGAATTAAGCAAGTCACCACCCTAGGTGACGTCTTGCCCTCCCAGACTTCTGCTAGTATACCAGGGAGTAGACCGGAAGTGGGAACAGAAGGGGAACCATATGTCTAATACCTGGCCTTTCTTGAATACTGGGAATGCCAGATGTTCTTTAATACTTTGAAGCCCATGTGTGCTTTAACCCAGAGTTTCCCCAATTTTTTAAACCGTAGCACACTTGTTGGATGACCACTTCCACAACCTGCCTGGCTAACAACGCTATAGGGCGGGAGAATTTACCGCAAAGTCTCTCGCTTTCTACACTGCTGAGAGAGCCCGGTACCTTCACAAAATCCCTTTACAATTCAGATTCTGACTGTAATTGGAAATAGTTCACCCCATGGTATCTTGGCGCTGCATAACATGTTTATTGTTACTCAACTCAATGGTACTCGTTTTGCAGACCTCAGAAGGATGAAATGCTAGGTGGACCTACCGGGCTCTGAACCTGTGACCAAGAGGTCGAACACAAGCCCCTTACATTTCTGCCGCTCCACAGGCCTGTGACATTGTATCCCAGGGCCGACTTCTGGCACCTGAACCCTTACTTGGACATGCCCGAGCTAGAAACCCACATCTAGAAGGCCTGCCAACCGGCTGACCACCTCCAACACCAGAGTGTCACGCCGCCACTCCGTCGCCGGGAACTAAACCAGGTATAGATGTATCGGGCGACCCATTTCTTGGCGCCTGCCTGCCACAAATTTCACTGCGTATCCTAGTCTGAACTGCTTTGGATTTGACCTCACCATGCCCAACCTTCTGTCCTGGACCTACCTCCAAATTGATGTGTATTTGAGTGCGCTGTCCCCCTGGGGGGTCAGCTGGCTCTGACAGAAGAGACAAGATGAAGCATGCTAACCTGCCCCCAAACTCAGCAGAACAAACACATGTGCGAGCTTGCCACAAACGTCTGTAAAAGCATGCCAACCCATATGGTGTTTTACTTCCCTTTGCTCAAGGGGGAGCAGTCCTGTCTGGAGGTGTGTGTCTTGAACGACATGCGTCCTGGAAGTACCTATGAATTGAGTGCAAATGTCACTACCTCAAAGTACCCGGAGTGTTTAATAAAACTAATAACAGGTCACAAATCAATCAGGCATCCTCCCTTACTTTAGGCGTGTTGGAATGAAGGGGGGTCCAGTGAAAGATGGAAGATATCTCCCTTGGCATGCCATCCCTTTAGCACAACGTTTACAGCTTTAGGCATATCACTTAAATCGTCTCCATCATGTGTTTAAGGCAAATTAGTTTGAGTTCTGCTTTTGACAACATCCCTTCTAACCAATGGTGTTGAGTAACCACTCATGGTCGTTTCTTGTCCAAGTCTTCCCCGTAAGCCTGGCACTCGTTAGACCAATTGAAGCTTTTAACAAGCACCCTATACAAATGTATATCTTGTTGCGCAACTAGGGACACTTACTTCATCACTACGTACTTTCAGGCATGGAAATACTGGAGAATGGTCTTAGAGTGAGCCCGAATGGAAAAGGTATATGAATGGCTAATGCAGGTCCAAAGTTTTGTAAATATTGCCGCTGCATCACAATAATGCCAATGGCCCTGAGTTTGAAAACGAAGCTGGCCACTTCAGATTGCACCACACATTGCTCCTGACGTGCTCCCCATCCGGGTAACATCCCAACTGCTAACCCTAAACCTTGTGCAAGTGTGCCAAATCAGACTGTTCCAGGCCCCCCGCAGCTATGAGAATGGCTTTGGCAGCAGGCACTAGCACTATCAAAGCATTGAATGACTCAATGCCTGTTGACGCAGTCATCTCTAAGATAGACAGACAGCGCCAACTGGTGGCAGACTGTCCCAAGCGCCGGAGGTGACAAATACGTGACCGGAAAACAGCCCCTTAAATACCCAATTGTATATCAACTAAATGATCTGCAATAGTCATCCAGGTACATTACAGTGTAATCCAGTTAAGGGACGGGCGACCGAGGTTGTATTTTTTCCCTTATATTCCTATGATTTCTGAGTCCCTCCTAGTGTTATTCTTCACTACATCTCATGTGCACTTGCACACCGTTTCCTCATGTGTACTTGCACACGGTGTCACCTCCTTAGTACGTGCACCTCGTGTCACCTCCTGTGTAACTGCACACAGTGTCACCTCATGTGTCCATGCACACAGTGTCACCTCATGTTTAAGTGCACACAGTGTCACCTCATGTGTAACTGCGCACAGTGTCACCTCATGTGTAACAGCACACAGTGTCACCTCATGTGTAACAGCACACAGTGTCACCTCAAGTGTAACTGCAGTGTCTCCTCATGGTAGCTGCACCCAGCGTCGCCACATGTGTAAACCGCAGACCGCGTCATCACCTGTGTAACTGCACACAGCGCCACCTCCTGCGTAACTGCACAGTGTCACCTCATGTGTAACTGCACGCAGCGTCACCTCATGTGTAACTGCACATCGCGTCACCTCATGTGTAACTGCACGCAGCGTCACCTCATGTGTAACTGCACGCAGCGTCACCTCATGTGTAACTGCACGCAGCGTCACCTCATGTGTAACTGCACGCAGCGTCACCCCATGTGTAACTGCACACAGCGTCACCTCATGCATAACTGCACACAGCGTCACCTCATGCGTAAATGCACACAGCGTCACCTCATGCGTAAATGCACACAGCGTCACCTCATGCGTAAATGCACACAGCGTCACCTCATGTGTAAATGCACACCACGTCACCTCGTGTAAATGCACACCACGTCACCTCGTGTAAATGCACACCACGTCACCTCATGTAAATGCACACCGCGTCACCTCGTGTGTACGCGAGGGAGCATTCCTTATAAGACACAGGGAGATAGCGGCAGGTGCACTCTGTTGTCCCCGCCATAGAGCACACTCTACATTCTAAACATGGTAAAACAGGTAACTGTTTCTCCATCATGGAAGCTCTTCTCAGTCTGAGCAGCACCCCTGAAAAGAAGTCAGTGAGTTGGAAGGAATCCCAGCAGCCAGTGGCTCTGATTTCGTGAACCCGGGCAGGGCTAGACTCCTGCAGTCTAACCTGATTGGGCATACCCATTGATACAGTGTGACCGCTATTACTCATAAAACTGCTTCCCAATTGACTCTTTACCTGACGCAAAACTTTTAGCGGGCGGGACAAAAGTGAGGTGTAGATGAACACAGTGCTCCTTGATGCAGCCTATGCTGCCACCGCAACCCCGAAGGAGCTCCGGTGCTGTGCTCTTATGCCCACCCCTTCAGCCTCTGAAATCAAGGCTGGCCTGTAATCAGGCTGGCCTGTAACCTGACTGCCGGCTGACATGTAGTTAGTGTACCTGAAGTGCTCTCCAGATCATTCAGCTGTACAAAATTAAACGTGACCCCTTCCTGGCAAGTACCCAACCAATTGCCTTAACCGGATGCATCATGCCGATTTGAGTTTACCTTTTGTGTAGTCAGGGCTCTATGTTCCAGGCTACCTCAAATACACTGCTCCATAAGTAAACCGGCAGCAGGGGGGGAAGAGACAGCAATCACTGAGTTGTCCCCTCTCCGGACCCCTCGTTACCAGAAATGCGAACCAAACAACCCCCGCACCAGCTGGCCTCTGCTCCTATACGGACCCACGCTGTCTCTGCTCTTCTAGGTAGCAAATGTTTGGTAGTGCTCCCCTTGTCTGCTGACACAGAATTCTGCGGCAGGCCCGCCCCTTACCAGCTACACCCATTACCCACTAACGAAACCCATTATGAAAACCCATGCGATCAATGATAGAAGTGAAATACTGCAACCCCTGGCGACCAGCGCTAGCTGCAGGCTGCAGTATCAACACCTTCCTTACGACGTTTCACCTCACTCCAGTAAATTACCATTTCTACCCCTTTAATTGGCAATCTGAAACACCCCGAATATAACACTTAACCTTGAGAGCGAGAGTCTCGGCGCTCTTACCACGAGCCACAGGTGCTCGAGACAAAATTGCCTCATCTGCAAACTATTCAATGGCCGGCACACTTCCACTGGCCCTCGCAGGCCGCAGACATTTGCAAGGGAGCCTGGACCCGGCTCCAGTGCTCCACCGGCGGCGAGGAGGATGCGAGAGGGCTCAATGGTGGAGACCCGAATCATGATGGCGGCTCCCACCGCGGGATCCGGACACTGGCTTGGGAGAGCCTGTGCCACTGGAGTCAAATGACATAACCTCTGCACTATTGCTCCTCAGCCAACATTTAAAATAAATATGACAGAAAGTCGGACTAAATTCCTGCTCCCCATGCGTCCCAGGGACCTGCCACCGAATCCGGCGTGGGGAGCAGGGGCCCGCCGAGCAGCGGGACGGCCATCGGAGCGCACGGACCATATGTATGGGTGGGGAGGCGCGCAGCTAAAATAGGGTTTTGCCCAGGATCACAGGACAGAGGATCGGAGCCGAGACTCGAAACCCCCGGTCGCCGGGGTGAGGTAAGCTGGCGATCAATAAAACGCCCAGCCTGCCAGACAGCGCCCCCCGCCGCAGGCACTACAGGATCCTAGACACAGGTCGAGCCCCCCCCACCCTGCGGGTTGCCTTTAACTTCCGCTGTTTCCCCCTTGCTAGCAGTCCCCTCGACATATGCCGCCTCAGCCTACGGCAAAGCATGGCCTCCGGTCGGACCGGATCACTTGTGTAGGGCCGACAACGGTGAGTTGGAGGCGAGCGGGGAGAAAAGGACTCGGCCTGGCGGCTACGGGCAGGTTTGCCTCGCGCACAAACACCCGGTTGGCAGCGGTGAGGAGTGGGAAACCTGAGCTGGTTCCCCCCTCCCCCGCTCGAACCCACACTGAGTCCCGCACGGCCGCCTCTCTCCACCCCAGCCCCCACACCCCCGTCTGCCCCATGCCAACCCCGGCCAAAGAAAGGGGCAATTAAACTATGGTATATGCTCCTCCGCCGACCTGGATCCCAGGCAGGGGGACGGGGAGCCTGCGCGGCGCCCCAGCCCCGGCCCGGAACGCAGATCATGATGGCCTGGGAGCACGGGCCGGTCGGGCTACTGGGAGATGTACCCCGTCCCTCCGGTGCAACGTCGGCAGCGGGGGACATAATAGCGCTAGCTGCCCCCCCTTGTCCCTGCGTGAACGGACCCTGCAGGCCTGAGAGCCCGCGAGATCTCAAGAGAGACCGGGAAAATTCCCTCCTGTCTGCCTCTGACCCAGTCCCGGGCCACAACGCCAGTTGCAAGGACTCTCACGGACTACCCCCGGGCCACGGGGTAAGCAGCTGGGGCAGTCTCCCACGCAAGCATCACCACGCGGTGGGACGGGGAGGTTTGTGGGGGTCAGTGCCTAGACTCACCACCCCCGCTGGTAGGAAAGGACCGCGGTCCTAGGCCGCAACCGCCCCTGAGTCCTCCGGGAGACACGACCCCCTCGGGCCTTGACCCCTAATACACGTGGTGGGTGCCCACGTAGCCGCGCCGGCTCGGGGCCCCCCACCTCGCCCCCCCCATAACAAGGAGGGGGCGCCCCTCTATGCCGCCACCTGTGTACGCCGAGAGCTGGCCAAACCCCCCCCCCAGGCGGACCGCAGTCGTGCCGCCCTGCCCTCAATACTACCCCGTATGGGGATAGCGGGCGGGGGATGGGGGGGAGATACTGCACTCACCACACTATAAATGCCAGCAGCTCCGGGGACACGTCTAAACGGCGTCAGGGTGAGGGTCACAGAGGCCGCCAGGTGGGCGGGGGAGGCATATATACCTCTCACCTTCCCCCACCTTGGCCGGACGTGACGCGCAGGACCCCGAGGGGTCACCGGACACTAGACTGTCCAGGGTGCCATCTTGTGGCACTAGAGGGGCCGCCCTCTTATGAGGGTCCCCTGCGGGGACGAGTCGGTCAGCCCGCATTGTTTCGTCTTTGCCATGCCACTGAGGGCCCTCCAAATGTCTTTTTGCCAGGTCGTCCACTGACGATAGAAATGTAACTGAAAGATTTACTGATTCCCCTGTTTAAGGTGAAGATTTGTTTGTTTTTCTAACAGTGCACTTTATTACTCCGAGGTCTGACGGAGGTGGACATGCTGCCATTATAACCCTTGCTATGTGCCGCTGTTATGGTATGTAATAAACCAATAAAATAAATCATAAAAAAACAGCATGGTCAAGGTTTAGTCCAATACAGGGGCAGCACATCTTGTAAAGGAGAACAACTTGCAGCTAGTTCGCAGACTTAGCTAAGAAAGTTCGTTACAACACCATCGATGTAAGGAAAAAATGGATAGAAGAGTGATTGCATAAAATAACTGAACTGTACCAACACAGAGAGGCATGGTCGTGCCTTCTTAATTCAGAAAGGGAAGGAGTTATGGCTTGGACTAGCAACAACTCTCTCTTTGTTCCTGACATCACGGTCAGCAGGTCCACTTTGACAGGACTCACAGCGGCTCCATGGTGTTGGGCTATATATATTGAGGCCCTCACAATGGCTTAACACTCTTTGTTTTCCGAGCAATTATTATGTAAACTGTTTTTCTTGCTTAATTGTTATTTTCATCATGTAGCATGTCCTCAGTACAATGTAATGCAAATAAAGTTCAGTGCTTTTGTATTTTCACTGTTCTTCGTTAATGTGCCCTGACATCCAATTTGATCTTGTACACACTGGGCCCGATTCACAAAGTTAAAGTGAGACGAAAGTCAAACTTTACGACTTTCGGTATTCACAAAGGGCATTTAATGCTCGTAAATGCCCTTTGTGAATACCGAAAGACATAAAGTTAGACTTTCGGGCCCGATTCACAAAGGTAAACTCAGGGCCATATTATCAAGAACGGCGCAAACATTATCGCCGCTTTAGCGGCAGGAAACTGCTGCTAGAGCGGCGATAAGGGGCTTGATAATATGCCCTATAGAATTCCAATAGAAGCCCAGGTTTGATGTCCTTCAAACCAGAACCTGGGCTTCTATTGGAATTCTATAGGGCATATTATCAAGTCCCTAATCGCCGCTTTAGCGGCAGTTTCCTGCCGCTAAAGCGGCGATAATGTTTGCGCAGTTCTTGATAATATGGCCCTTAGACTTTTGGTCTAAACTCGGGCGGCAATCTGGCCTGAGTGCGCACATAAAGATAGCACTTGTAAATCTCCTTTGTGAATTCCCAAAGTCATAAACTTAGACATTTGGTCTAATTAGACCAAACGGTTAAGTTTACATTTGTGAATCGGGCACTAAATAAACATATAAGGATACTTTGTAATCATATGTACCATTTACGGGGCAAATATGAAGCTACTTCCACTAAATGATTTTGAATTACAGAAGAGCGTGGAAGGATGAACATACGCTGGTATGAAATTATCTTTTTTTAATTGAGTAAATTTCCTTGAAGTACAGCATACAGCTAGCAGGATGGAGGCTTCTGAATAACTGCCAACCCTCATCAACAACAAGTAAGATTCCACATTTCATGTTCTGAGTTAAACAAGAAACATGGACATCAAGTCCCAGCACATCTTCCCCAACACAAACACACATACCACTCCTAAGATCCCTGACACAAAAATACACTCCCCTACACAGATTACACAACACACATAAACTGTACATGTGGAGAACATGAACACAACATTTCGAAAACCAGAACAGTGGTTCATGAAACAATACCGAATCTCATGATGAAATCTTGGGACGTCCACTGAGAGCTCCTCCTCCTCCTCCTTATAGACGCGTGCAACCTAGAAGCTCTATCAGCAGAAGACTCAGGCTTGCAAGAATCAGGACTATAAGGCAACAACGGTCCAGATCCCTCACCACATTCTACACTCTTTTCACGCAGACAGACAGCCGCTCTCTATCCCACCACTTGCAGCACCCAATCATACCATTCGCTTTTTCACTGCAACCACAAGTTTAGGGTCAGAAAATGTTGATGAGCATTTAAGAGCGTAGACCTGCGGCTTCATTTTCACAGTATCCCCCACTTGAACACACAACTGCCAATCACTACCCTCTACAGACTTCAACTGGGCAGAGATCCTCTTCCCCAGTGTTTCCTCTACCTTCTTCCACGAAACAGAGGACCCTCCCTCCCAAGGACGCTTCCAAGCCAAAGAGGGGAATATATTCAGAGATAATCGCAGAGAAGCCTGGTAACAAGTGATTTTCCTCCCCTGGTTTCCCAAAAACCTCTTCGAAATGCCCCACCCATGCCTCCTCAGTCACATACATTTCTAAGGTGATCTCTATATCATCTTTTAGAAAAGGGGCATTAATTTCACTCCAGAAGTACCTACTTAGGGGCCCCCAAACGCGCTTTCGGCATGGAAACCATGTCAGAAACTGTGATCGTAATCTCAAGGGCGGAAAGACCAGCCCTTGAGATTACTTGTCGGCTACCGACTGTCGGACCTATCGGAAGCCCACCGGAATGACGGGCCAGTTTCCTTTCCGATCGCCTCCAACATAATGAGGCGGTCGGAAAGGAAACCACGCGGCCCATTACGATGCGGCCCTAAATGCTCTGTCCACAGGTCGGAGCCTTTACGGGCCATATCGTAATCGGCCCTAAAGTGTTTCACAAGTTATAGGCCACCTCATCACAAGTACACATTTTCTGATGCCACTGAATGCACAGAGTGTCCTGGAAAGTGGCAATGGAATATTGGCCTATTCTGCAAAATAAACAGTGACCAGTGTGTAAAGAAAATCAGTGCAGGCACCCACAATTTTTCTTAGTAGGCCCGTCAGTCGTTTCCACTGATGACGCCCAATTCCACTTCTGGTAGTGGTGTGGCTCCAGCAGTGCAGAACAATGATTTATAGGACCCTCTATATATTGTATTTGAAGCAGTACTTTGAATGTGGCTTACATCAGGGCACTTAATACAATTTAAGAAGCTTCCTACGAATGCTGAATTGTTAATACTTAATCTTTGGAACTACTTTCTGCAATTTGTATTTCCCCACAACGTGGTGCCAATGGAATGACAGACCCAAATTTACAAGTTCCCTTTACTTATACTGTTTGAAAATTGGGGTCCGCATAACAATTAGAAACTCTTTGGGGCATATTATCAAGCGGCAGCGATAATTATCGCTGGCCGCTGTTAGCGTGAGGAATCCTATCGCCGGCTATCGCTGGAAATTATCGCCATGCTAGCGCTGTATTAACAACGCTTAGCGCAAAGGTGATAATTTTCCAGTGATAGCGATGTTTTACATGGAACATCGCTGGTTTTCCAGCGATGTCCCATGGAAAACGGCGATATACTTGGTGATAGGGCCTGTGGTCTTAGCCACACAATCCACCCCCATGTTAGGTATGCCTTAGTCAGGAATTTAGCAGACGTTAAATTCCTGCGTTAAGGCATACTTAACGCATTTAAAATATCGCTAACCCACGTTGCTAATATGGCGATACCTGGGTTAGCGATATTTCCCTGTTGTTTACACAGGCACGCCCCCTTTGCATCTCATTAGCGATGCGATGGGAGGCGTGCAGAAAACGGACGCTAAGTCAGGAAACACGCGCTAGCGTGTCCTTGTTAATTCGGCGATAAAATTATCGCCGCTTTTCGTCCAAAAACGGACGCTAAAGCGGCGATAATTCATTAACGCCGCCTTGTTAATATGCCCCTTTGTTCCTTAAAATATGTGCCAGTGGTGTTCACTGGCAACCACTGGCTCAAATTCACTGCTGACTATAAATATATATCTACAGATTTTGCCATGCAATGTTTTTAGGTCGATCCTAGAGTAGCGCGCAAGTGCTGCTTTGCGAGACTTTATGTAAGGGGCTTCAAAAAGCTGACCACACGCTCGTGCACAATGGCCTTTTCCGTGCGGTTACCCGCACAGCCGCCATCTGTTTCCAATTATCGTGCCCAGACGCGGGCACGATAATTGAAAACACATGGCCATTGTGCACGAGCGTGTTGTCAGCTCAGCAGGCTGCCGCGCTCGCTCGCCCCCGCTCCTCTCTGACGCTGCCGACGTCTCTGCTGTCCAGCGCTTCACTTCACTGCCCCTAAGTCTACATCGGGTATCTGAATGTAGTCTCCCTGTGCCTAACAAAATTAATGTGTCCTTGTGTAACGTAACAGGCGCTCATGTAAAGCGCTGCAATACCTTCGGGTCGAGTTCCCGCTACATAAAACTGCAAAAAAAAATGTTGAAAAGGGCAAACATTGGCGAGAATACTTGGGTTTTTAAGACGAGCACCTGACCAGGGCATATCTGATATCCGCGATGCAGGCAACAAACCTCTTCCGTGAACCCAGAAAATGAGGACACAGCTGAATCCTCATCAGGGGTACTAAGCGCTATATCATGCAATTACGATATAGCAGGATAATACTGGAACCCTCGACCGCATGTGTCAGAGGGGTGCCCATCCTGATCTTAAATCTGAAGTCTGAAGTCTGACGGCGTCACAGCCCCCTGCTGCAGCGCCCAGTGTCTAACAGCACCGCGGAAGCCACGAAGCGCTGTAAATGAACGGACGGAAGAAACGCCCTAGCCTTTAAATCCTGTGCAAATAAAATATGCAATCTGTCAGAGGGCGAGAGGGGGGGCTAAAACATGCCTAGCGCCTTGAAGGAGCGCATTAGTGACAATGGTGTTTTCAGGACTGAGCCAAAGGCTGTGTTCACAGGTTATTCCTGCTGTGATCACATGGCTTCAGATCTTAGCGCCTGGTTGGTAAACAGAGAGGACACAGATCTAATCATTCGTTCTGTCCCTGGAGCATGTGCACTGCATACCAACGAGCAGCAGCCGAGGCCCAGGGGGAAGGGAGGCGTGATGTGCCCAATAATGGCTGATGGCCATAGGCTGTCAATGTATGCTTGTAGTGCACAAGGACACGCCGAGTTTTTGCGCTGAGATTCAGGCAGCACGATTCAGTGCACAAGTAATATTACTGATGCATGCTGGATCTTGTAGTATGCTGCACCCCGTATCAGAAAGACATTTATTTTTTATAAAATTATTAGCACTGGTAGCAAGGGTTTTGTTTTTCTTCCTTTTTTTAGTCGTTACAGTGTTTTTGGGGTACTCAAACAAGGAGCGGCACTATAACGTTCGTGTCTGAGCACATGGTTCTAAGCACATACTGGTGGTGTGCTGAATATTTACAGTGCATGATGACTGATTTGCAGAGTTGGTTTACTACACTGTTCCGGGCATTTCGCTCTTTCATGCCATTGATAGAACTAGATTATTTTAGAAACGAGTCACGTTCCTTACAATGTGGTAATTGGCATATTATTGGGTTTACAGCTGCCCCTGAAGAAGGGTGGAATAATCCGAAATGCATTGATAGTTACACACAAGTCATGATTTGCCATTCTGTTAATAACTTTAGGAATGTATTCAAAGTCAATAATAATGTGATGCAACATTGTTGGAATATTATGCACTGACAAGGGTATAAAAAAGATGTTCATGTATTTTACAAAAGAAAGCTTCTTGAAACCAATCAAAATTAAAATGAGTACTATTTTTTTAATTTACCTAATGCATTGAATATATTGTAGTCCACTGGCTCATTTCGTAGTGCGCTTCATTTCTAGTTTATTTTAGGGGTGGTTGGCATGGGGAGAGCATGCTGAAACTTGGAAAGTGGGGAACAGGGTTCATGTCGCTAGCTACAGATGTTGTGCTACATGTTTAGCTGCTGTGATAATACACAGCTACTTTCAAAACATTAACATGTCAAACAAATACCCGATTTAATCCTTGCCCTACCAACCCTTCAAAAAACAATATTGTGCTTATAAGGTCCCAAAGGCGAGACCTATTGGCTATGCCAATGCTTGTTTTGTTAGCTGGAAAGCCTGGAGTCTCTAAAGCTGCTGCAATGCATAAATAGGGTAGGGCTCTGGACCATTCTGACATCAGGCCGCAGACACCAGACAGTATTTGAGCCCCATGGCAAAGCAAAATAGGGGTACCCCCTCCCTTCTAGCCCATATGCAAAAACTACACCCAAAGAAAGAAAGAAGTACGGCAGAAAGAAGGAAGGAGAGGCGTGGTCTGTGCCACTGTCCGCACCGAGGCAGTGAGGCGCTGCAGCCTGCCAACAAGATCGACCACAAGCATGGTAGGTTCATGACAGCACGGCGGGGGTCGAGCAGGGTGTGAGCAATTAGTCCTCTGCTCTCCGTAGCCCGAAACCAGCTGGCATGCCTCAAAGCCCCACCTTGCCTCTTGTTTTGCTGCTCGGTGACGCCTGTGGAGGCCGGCAGAGAGGCCCTAGGTAGTCGGTTACCCTGCCTCCCACCCTGCTGCCATGTGACATCTTCTAGGAGGCCAGCAGTGAGGCCGCGAGTGTGTTCTGAGACTAGAGCACACATTGGGGTGCTGCGCCTGAACTCCCATGTTTGTTCATTTTTAGGTCGAGCCTAGAGCAGCGCATGCGCTGCTTGCGAGACTTTTAGTAAGGGGGTTTGGAAAGCTGACCAGACGCTCGTGCATCATGGCCTTTTTCCTGCGGTTACGCGCGCAGGGCCAACATCTGTTTCCCATTATCGTGCCCAGACGCGGGCACGATAATTGGAAACACATGCCTGCCGTGCGTGTAATAGCCCATGACGCACGAGCGTCTGGTCAGCGCTGCAGGCTGCCGCGCTCATTTCCATGCCAGTAGTCAACGCATCGAGTTTGAAGGGCAATGTCACCCTGCGTATTTAAGAGCACGTAATAATCTAGGTTTTGGGAGCATCAAGCGCAGAGAGGGGCATTAATTCATTAATATAAAATATTAAACCGCTGTTGGTGTTTTCCTCTCAGCTCCAGGTTAAGCTCGAACAGCAGTCACGGCACTTTCGAATTACAGCAAGTCTCAGACTTGGTGTTGGGGCCGGTTGTAGTCAAAGAGAGACGGAACAGTCTGTCCATCGTCCGCCATTTCTTAGCTCTTGCCGATGTAAAGGATTGTTTGACCTGGTGGTAGAACTTGTAAGACTTCCAGAGGTTTCCATCTTTCCATCTGGGCTCCTCCGCAGGAAGCAGGGCCGTGGCCGGTTGCACCAATTCGGCTCACAATGTGGCCGTGTTTGGCTAAGCGCTCGTGTGTTTTGCTGCTGGAAATGAGTGGATCAAAACGTAAGGTGAGCACGCCTGGACATTTCCAGCTGTTTGCAAACTATTACGAACCCCCGTTCCCCGTTTTCATCTGTCCTTTCAGTTGTAGACAGAACAGCGGTCGATCTGGGCACTGCTCGCAGCTGCCATGCACAGCATGGCTGTACATGTGGTGGGCACAGCACCAACCTGCTGTTAACGGTGCGGCTGTACATGTGGTGGGCACAGCACCAACCTACTGTTTATGGGGCGGCTGTACATGTGGTGGGCACTGCACCCGTCTGTTGTACACGGAGCGGGTGTCAGCACTGGCACTGTGCCCCTCTGTTGTACACAGAGCGGCTATCTGGGCACTGTCCAGAGCTGCTGTACACAGTGCGGCTGTCTTCGTGGCACTGTGCCCCCTGTTGAACACAAAGCACTGTCCATCGGGGCACTGCCGCTAACTGTTACACATAGAGCAGCTGTCTGCGTGGGCACTGCACCCCTCCATTGTACACGCATAGGCTGCCCATCCGGGCACTGTACCCCTCTGTTGAAACAGAGCGACTGTCCCCCACAGTCCCCTTATACACATGCTACTGCACTTCTAGGCACTGCACCCTACTGCCGTACACACAGCAGCTACCGTCTAGGCGCTCGAGGCACCCAACAATGTACTGCAACTCTCTAGGAGCTGCACCCCTCTGTGCGCTGCCCCTCTGTGCACTGCCCCTCTGCTCTACACACAGCGGCTGGTGATCTAGGGGCTGCACTGTCGTCTACGTACTTTAAGTACTGCGCCGCTCAGGTGTGGGCACGGATGCTGTGGGGGTTGCTCCCCATTACGTATTGCACATTACTTCTGTGCACAAAGCTGCAGGCCATCCAGGCGCCAAGCTGCCGCGATCCCAGAGCGAGGTAAGGCTGGTGTGTGCGGGTACTACTGCCCTCTATGGGACCCGGCGTCCCCGCTGTGGCACACGCAGGTGCAGGGTGCCACCCCGGGACACCTCGTAAACCATGTACAAACACCGTGTGTGCACCAGAGAAGGGTGTGAATGGGATGGGTGTGGTTAGGGAGCCGCTAGCGGGCACTGGTGGTTGGGAGGGCGATTCAGCCCCTATGGTGGGCACAACGGGTCAGTGTGTGTGCTGTTGGACTGGAGGTCACGGGGTCTTACCAGGTACTGGGGGGTTCTCAACGAGACGCAGAGGACAGTCAAAGTTTAGGAAAGCACTAGCTGTACCGGGGCACCAGCAACAGCGCCCTTGGGGTGTCACTTCCTACTGCCGCCAGGCACTCACCATTGCATTCAGATGTGGTGCCTCCACCGGGCAGCGCCAGCCCTCTAGGAGCTGGAAAAGAGCGCAGCAAGAGGGCCTGTTTAATTGTTCTTTTTCAGAGGGCAGACTTCACACAGCAAGGTTTCAAGGCGCTGCCCATAAGTGAGTGTGAAAACACCAGCCCGAGTCAACTATGTGTGGACTGGAGCCGTAACAAAGCGAATACTACTTACAAATGCACTCGGTCTTTACAGATCACCCCACGCGGTAAGATTTGTTTTGGGGTATTATTTGGGAGGCGTAAACGGGAAATTGTCTATAATGCCTTACACACTTGTGATGAAAACATTGCCCTTCCGGTCCCCCTTGCCTCTTCAAATGCCCAAGTCCTGCACCCTCATTAAGTTCCAGGCCCACGTTAAGAGCCCTGTTTCCTGCGCCTCATTACCAGGCGCTAGCTGGCTCCCTCGAGCTGCCAACTTGCCTTTCCCCTCTGCAGCCTGCAGCCAGTCCCCAAATTGCCAGGCTCTGTAATTACCAGAGTGTGCCTGTTTAAGTTACAAGCTTTTTTTTTTTGGAACTCTAAATGAAACTCAAGGAGGGATCTGTCTGTCCTCTGCTTATCTAGGGAGTCACTTTCTGGTCAGCCCTCTCAATTTAACTCTCTTATATTTAATCAGCATTAAGGTATTGCTTGTCCTTAAGAGCTTTGGCTAATGGGGTTACTGGACGCTTTTGTCGGTCTAACGTTTCCTTTTTTATCATATATTTACCTTTCAAAAGCACAATTGGGGGCAGGCAGCGCATAACGTGCTTCAAAAAATCTGAAGCTATTAAAAAAGTCGGGGAAAGAGTTACAAGGAAGAAAATGGTGCCTTGGTGTTTAGTGCAGGGACTAAAAATGTAACAAAAGCAATTCTGGAGTAATGCATCGGATACATCAATTTATATAAATAATCCGTTTGGGTAACTACAATGCTAATGGATTTTAGAGTTGTGCTGGTTTCTGAGTCCTAGTATTTTGTTACAGCGTAATTGGTACGAATCTGATTTATTGTGCGGTTTTCAGGACGAATGTTAATGGCCCGGGGGAAAAATAAACACCTAACTGCAGAATTACAGAAATAGCTGGCTTGGGGAAAGAGTGTCCTTTTGATAGACCTTGCATTCACGTTTGTGCCCCAGGGTGCTTGTTTACCAGGTGTATTGCTTTCTGATGAGGAACTCTAGCTAATCACTTTAGCATTCTCTAGATTCCAGTCCATAGAACTTCTCTTCCACGAGCACCCGTAAACAATAATATTTTTTTCAAATCATGTATTTTCAGCGATATAACCACCGAACTCCCTGATATTATATTAAAAACAGAGCTTTGGACTATACCATTTCCTGCTAAAAGGCAATATTTCTCTCCATGTGTTCCCATACCTGGCATGTCACACAGTTTGGTGCTTACTTTCCCTCCACGTTGAAAAACAGTAGATGTTTCACCACCCAGGCTAAGGTGCTGCATAGCTAAATACATATAAGGTCCCAAAGGCGAGACCGTTTGCATTGCAAATGCTTGTTTCACCTGGCCCCAGTGCAACTGCCTTCTGGACCTTTGGACCGGCTTTTAACTAGCTTCTCCAGGTCGTGGGGTCATGACCTGTGTGGTGGTGGAATGCGGAGGAGAAGCTAGGGAGGGGAGGAGACTAACGAGTACGGAGTTCACCCTCGATTAGGGGGGCTTGGCCGGGGGGTTGAGCGCGTGGCAGCAGAAGTGCTCGAGCCAGGTCTCCGTGCAGTTTCCGGTCCCGCTCACCCCTAGTTACCGCACTCTCATCCTTAGCAGCTTTACTCAAAATTATAGTTTTTGAAACACAAGCTATCTGATAAGAACATTGCAACTATTGCTCTATCCACCTCCAAGAGTGCCTTTCATTAATTAGACTCAACTCAGAGGGATTCGATTGTGTGATTAACTTATTTAGGTTAACAGCATTGTGACAGGTGGATTAGGACCAATATGACTGCAAAGAAACTGCCCTCTTGTCGCCAGTTTCCACCTGTAAGCCCATTCATGGGTGAAACCAAAGTAATATCTCCAGAGGAAGCATTCTGGCTTCAGAAAGCGGATATCATATTACCCATCCGGACATAGATCCGGAGTCCAGTTGTCGATGCAGGCTGCAAGATAAGGATAATAATCTACAAACTCCATTTGCGTCTTCACTGACAAATGGCCTGCAACTCTTTAGTACCACACCCTCGAAACACTCTTCATTAATATCTCAAATATCGTAAACATCGGACTTGGAATTAATCAGTCATATAACCTTCCAGGTCAGGAGGCACAAACGTCTCTGATTCATTGTTCTGTCTAGATAGAATTGTATCCTATATCTTTGCCTTATTAGAAAAATATTCCAGACACAGTTACTATGATACTGAAGGTACTACTCATTACTAAAGAAGACAGGGGAAAGATAATACAAGGCAAACCGAGTGTGCCCGGCCAAAGGGTATTTATTGGTGCAACTCCAGAAGAGGACATTAAAGTTTTGATCCCTCGGGTTCCAAGTCTTGATTTCTGCTCACAAGCAGAAAAGCCTATGGGTAAAGATCAAAAGTATTCCAAGGTAGAAAGCCCTACCCTTTCAGGAAGATACATTTTTGACTCCTGTTCTGAGGACTGATTTCTTTTCGATAGATTGTAAAGCCACCTCATCTAGGAAAAGCCATGCAAAAAGGGGGGTAGCGATTCCCTTGACCGAATAAGATTAATTGGAAATATGAAAGCTATAAGTATCCCTCCAACCTTTATGTAGTGATAACAGTGCTTCCTAATGGAGGGAGGGAAGTGTCAGTGCCAGACCTAGTGATAAAGGCTCACATTCCCCCAATGCCTCATATAACAAGCTCTTGCACAATGTTTCTACATTTAGTAAAAACACCCGAGATAAGGAGAATACTCGTCATGTAATTTTGGTAGGAGATTTAAATTGTATGGTCTCCAATCATGCTCACAATCTATTTTGTGAAGTAGAAAAAGAGGAAGCTTTGCATATTAACCCATAAATCTTCAATGGGGGAGACTATCTTGGACTCCCTTGGTTTGGGGTTCACTTCTTTCTATTTGTTAGGTGACTTAAAAATAGTCGAATTCATTCTTATTGACCATTGTCTCCTGGTCTTTATCCTAGAGGCAAGCACATCTCCTGTTAGCTCTTGGAAATTTGATGGGGCCTTTTCACAATTTAATAAAAAGCCACGAAGATCCCAGTGGGACCCTAGAATGAAAACTGTCTTAAAGGGCATACTAGAAAATGTGGTTGTCGATTTGGACTCTTGGGAGGTCGACATTCTGCATTCTTTTAAGGACTCATAAAGGAGACTTGCTCGGAAGCAATCCTCTTGTTTAACCCGCTAATGAATTACTAACAACGTCTTGTAAATAATAACAAGCAAATACAGAAAACACACGGGTTAGAGAAGCTTGCATATGTGTTTTATTAACGCTAACAATATGAACGAAGGACTAAAAATCGCTTTAACTGGGAAATCTTTATTGCGCATGCGTCAACTTCATCTACGTAGTATGACGTTTAATGCTTGGAGGGAAAATACTTGCGCATGAGCAGAAGGCACTAAAATGGCGGCTTAAAAGCTCACATGCATGCCACCTGCTTAGCTGAATAGAAAATAAGCTATTTTACTAATGCTAATGCAGAAAGGGTATTAATAAGTATATTGAGTTAGAGTAGAGAGGGGTGGTATACAGTGAAACAATTTATTTGTGAAAGTAACATTTCTTCTTTTGACTTTATTATTAGTGTGCATTTGGGCCTTTCACGTTTGTCTGAACTGAGCTGACTGATTCAAGTCTGCGCATGTCTACACGAGAGTGAACCCGGAAGGATGAGTCAGGATTTGACAGCCGTCCAAGGACGAGGATGATGTGCCCTCTGAACAGATGGTGAAGAGTTCATCCAAGAACATTTGTATTCATGATGTTGAAATTATTGTATCAAATAAAGATGGGATATGTATGGGAACTAAAGAAAAGAATAAAGTTTAAGGGGATGGGTTTTGCGAACAAAAGTGCAATGGAAAAAGTTATTTGTAAGCATGGTGTGATGATCATCCCCCTTTGCCTGTCCAATCAGAGTTAGTATTTTTGCGATATTGAAACTTTAGTGGGTGGTCCATGGTCAACGAAAGGTATAACTGAGGTAGTTATAGTTAGTTAGTTAGATGTCGATGCTGGAAGTCGTGAGCTTGGGATGCTGTCGGTGCTGTGGGTGGAGCTGATGCTGATAGAGACGCTGTAAGATGCTGATGAAGACATCGAATGCAGAACCATCTATCTTTAATTAATTGGGTTAGACAAGAAGATCGCAGAAGAAACTTGAGGAGGAAGAGAGTGTCAGAGAGGGGTGCGACGCAGTCGTCAGTATCTTAGAGAGGTTAAGTATCCTGTCCTGATTCTTGTCCTGAAGACTTTGGGGCCGATTCCGATCTCGGTCGGAGGCGCACCCAACACCATTTGGTCGGGAAAAAAGCCATGCGAAAGCCTGTTTCCCGACCGATCCGTACAGCACACCGAACGAGCAAGTACGATGCGCACAACAGCAAAGAAGCCGGCCGAGCCGTACTCACCCAAACCAGGTCCTGTTCTCCGACCGAGGCGAATCCGGAAACGCCGAATCGAGTCGCACGGAAGGAAAAATGCAGCTCCGTCCGGCCGAACGAGTCCGATGTGCTTTCCGTACGCGCCGAACCCGTCGCTAAGCACGGCACGTCAAAGCATCCGGGAGAGGCGCACATAAGCTCCGATTCGCGCCACAACACGATCCACGGCTCCGAGACGAACACGGCAGCGACGAGGACGACGCGAAGCGACGAGGACGAGGCGAAGCGACGAGGCGAAGCGACGAGGACGACGCGAAGCAACGAGAAGGACGAACGACACGAACCAACCATGAATCCCTTCGTCCCGATCATACCAATATTCTACATTTACTACCGGAACAGGCACGGACGCGTACGGCGCAGAAGGTAAGCCAGACACCAACCACAAAACACATACAACACGTACACGACACATCACACACACACACAGAGGGATGCAGAATATACTTACACCAGCAACAGCAGCACCATAGGGGCAGGATGCCCATCACCAATGCCACATATGCACACAGGGGCCTGAATGCGCACCACCACCCCTACCCAGGGGGGGGCAGGATGCCTACCACTACTACCACCCTCACCCAGGGGGGGCAGGATGCCTACCACTACTACCACCCTCACCCAGGGGGGGCTGGATGCCTACCACCACCCTTAGCCAGGGGGGGCAGGATGCCTACCACCACTACCACCCTCACCCAGGGGGGCAGGATGCCTACCACTACTACCACCCTCACCCAGGGGGGCAGGATGCCTACCACTACTACCACCCTTAGCCAGGGGGGCAGGATGCCTACCACCACTACCACCCTCACCCAGGGGGGCAGGATGCCTACCACTACTACCACCCTCACCCAGGGGGGCTGGATGCCTACCACTACTACCACCCTCACCCAGGGGGGCAGGATGCCTACCACTACTACCACCCTCACCCAGGGGGGCTGGATGCCTACCACTACTACCACCCTCACCCAGGGGGGCTGGATGCCTACCACCACCCTTAGCCAGGGGGGCAGGATGCCTACCACCACTACCACCCTCACCCAGGGGGGCAGGATGCCTACCACTACTACCACCCTCACCCAGGGGGGCAGGATGCCTACCACTACTACCACCCTTAGCCAGGGGGGCAGGATGCCTACCACTACTACCACCCTCACCCAGGGGGGCTGGATGCCTACCACCACCCTTAGCCAGGGGGGCAGGATGCCTACCACCACTACCACCCTCACCCAGGGGGGCAGGATGCCTACCACTACTACCACCCTCAGCCAGGGGGGCAGGATGCCTACCACTACTACCACCCTCACCCAGGGGGGCTGGATGCCTACCACTACTACCACCCTTAGCCAGGGGGGCAGGATGCCTACCACCACTACCACCCCCACCCATAGGATGGATAATGCATGACACAACCAGCACACCACAACCTAGGGAATGCAAGAAGAAGACATCCCCCAACACCATGACAAGCGTGTGTAGACTGTGTCAAATGCCTACAACACCGAACATGACTTCGAACATACAATGTGACCCCCTAGCACATGTGCCACACAAATGTGTGTGGCACACACAACGCAAGCAGGCCATGACCATTGTGGCAATGGGTCCAAACCCCCATCATCACAGTGACCAAAATGCAAGTGTGGGGTCCATAGCTGCAGCACATTTTGAACATTGTGGCAATGGGGTCCAAACCCCCATCATCACAGTGACCAAAATGCAAGTGTGGGGTCCATAGCTGCAGCACATTTTGAACATTGTGGCAATGGGGTCCAAACCCCCATCATCACAGTGACCAAAATGCAAGTGTGGGGTCCATAGCTGCAGCACATTTTGAACATTGTGGCAATGGGGTCCAAACGCCCATCATCACAGTGACCAAAATGCAAGTGTGGGGTCCATAGCTGCAGCACATTTTGAACATTGTGGCAATGGGGTCCAAACCCCCATCATCACAGTGACCAAAATGCAAGTGTGGGGTCCATAGCTGCAGCACATTTTGAACATTGTGGCAATGGGGTCCAAACCCCCATCATCACAGTGACCAAAATGCAAGTGTGGGGTCCATAGCTGCAGCACATTTTGAACATTGTGGCAATGGGGTCCAAACCCCCATCATCACAGTGACCAAAATGCAAGTGTGGGGTCCATAGCTGCAGCACATTTTGAACATTGTGGCAATGGGGTCCAAACCCCCATCATCACAGTGACCAAAAGGTAAGTGTTGACAAAGTAAGAGGTGCAACTGCCAAACTGCATGGATGATTCCTGGTCACAGAACAACAAACACATCAGTGGCAAAGTAGTGTATGTGTCCCATTGCAACATAAATTGGGGGAGCCAAATCCTGCAGTGCAAATAAGACATAACTTTGGCCATGTGCAGACAAACAACACCCATGGGGGCTGACACCGTCAACAATCATCAATGACACAATGACAGAAGTGACCATCAGAATGCAGACCCACATATTTGCACCAATGGGCACACACATGCAGATACCCTGTGGAGACTGCAGATGTGAGGTGAACAGATACCATACCATGGCAGCAATGGGACACACAATCAACAATTAGCACCAAATGAGGGCTCCCGTCCCATCAGCCTGGTCATGGAAGTGCCAACGGAATCATCAGCACAGATCCAACACACTTGTATTGCAATGTTGCACTGACAACACAGATGAGTCCTTCCCCATTGATGCCCAAACCTGCATGTTCACTGGAGATGGCCACACGGTCAGGGAAGTAGACGAATAGAACAATGGCAGGCACAACAGATGTGCAGGGGTGGAAGCCACAGATGTGAAATTGCCAATCTAAGTAGGAAATCCCATTGCCAAATACTGAACACATGACACCCTCAGATGCTGTTATGGATGACATGGATACACCACAGGATAGGACACATTCCCCCTGGACCACATGGGTTCCTGCACAGTAACACTTCATTATCATGAGACCAAATATCACCATCACTGCAGCAAGGGCATGGTTAGCATCATCAACATCATGTACATCAGAAGCAAAAGCACTAGAGAACAGAAAGTTGCTTTATTCAGCATATGTGGCATTAAAAGTAGAAGTCCGGTAGAACATAAACAAAGGCCAATGGCCAGTCCATCAACAAAGTCACAAGTGGGTGACAGTGGCAGATGCCACCCTACACATGCCTGCACAAAACCAGGAACAATCCACTAGGAGGGGCAACCGGGGGGTAGGCCAGGCACCGCAGGGACAGGATCAGGGCTCACCAGGAGGAAGCAGGGAAGGGGTGGTGGGTGCTGGAGAGCCACTGACAACTGCAGTGGAGGTGTCTGACATGGTGTGTGCCGGCACAACTGGGGGGCATGGCTCAGATGTTGTGGGTGCCGGCACGACTGCAGTGGACCCTGCAGATGGAGTGGACAGGTCCGCCACTGCAGAGCCCAAGTCAGACAGGGTGGTAGTGGACTCCACTGCAGTGCCTACCACCAGGGGAGGAGAATGGGGAACAGGCAAGGTGGGCTGGACAGAGGGGGAGGACACCCTCACCACATCAGTGGCACAGACAAGCGCAGCAGGGGGTGTGGTGCCGGGAGAGCAAGTGGCAGGGGGAGAAGGCCGGAGCCTCTTGGGGATGGTATATCTGTGGGTGGGGGAACCTGGGGCAGGGTGTGGTGGGGGCACCTGTGGAGTGGGGGCCTGAGGGATGGAGGAAGGAGACCTGGTGCTTGAGCTGCAGGGCGGCGGCGGGGTCTTGCTCTTACCACTCCGGGGGACTTGCGGGTGGGGGCCTCAGTCTGTCTGCGCCTGGGGGAGGGTGTCCGGGGGTGAGGGGCACTCTGCTCCGTGTGGGGGGCTTCCTCTTCCCCCTGGATGCTGGGGCAGCTGGATCGGAGGGGAAGAGGCCGAGGTCACTGAGGAAGAGGCGCTGGGTCTTTGGGGTTTCAGGTGAGGCAAGGGAGGGTGCTTTGGAGGGAGAGGCAACTGAGGACTGCGCAGTGCCCGTGGATGCGTGTGTGTGTACCAGGGCCCCATCCCCTGTGAGTCTGGTTTCAGTCCCCTGACTGTGCGTGCATGTGCGTTTAGTTTGTGGCGTGTGTGTCTGTGTGCTGGACGTGTGTGTGCTGGTGTGTGCCTGTGCCGGTGTGTGTGTGCTTGGGACGGGTAAGGTGCTGGGGAGTGTGGATGGAGCAGAGGCAGGAGGGGTGAGGGACTGTCTGAGGAGGGACACTGCTGCCGTCAGGGAGGAGTCCATGGACCTGTTGCCCCTCTGTAGGTCAGACATGCCCGATGAGATGCCCTCCATGAACAACACCAGCTGAGTCAACAGTGCGGTGTGCGCATGGAGGACACTCAGCATGGCTGTCTGCCCTACATGGAGCTGGCGAAGGAGGTACACAGACTCCTCACTCAGGGCAGCAGGGGACACAGGGGCAGGGGGTAGCGGTGCCTGGCCCAAAGGAGACACGCTCCCGAACATGGGAGCCTCCACGGACCTGGGGAATGGGAGCCGATGGGAGGGCGGTGGTGGTGCTGGTGGTGGCGGGGACAGCAACACTAGCTGGGGTGTGGTGGCTGCTGACACCCGCCTCCACAAGGGAGTCATCCTCCGAGTTGCTCTGGTCCTCAGCTGAGGTGGATGGTGCTGAGGACTCCTCGGTGTGGCTCCCCTCGCCCTCCGTGCCACTGGGTCCCTCCGACCACTCCTCGGCTGCTGACCCAGTCTGGCTCTCTGGCTCCTCCTGGTCCGTGGAGCTGTCCCCTTCCGTGGCCGTGGATGTATCTGCAAACAATGGGGAAACAGACAGACATCAGTCACCTGCACCAAACGCACACACCACTGTGAGCACAGCACATTACAGAGCAAGCCCTGGCATCATTATTTGTACATTGCTAAAAGTGCCCTAACTGAACAGGAGAAGCCAATTGTAAGTCTGATGCCAAGCATGGCACTCACATCCCACATGGCCTTGCACCCATCTGTCTGGTGTCTGTTGGATTGCAACACCCCAGTGTGGACACATGCACCAAGTACACAGTAGTTGGACAGTGCAGAGGACACGGTGTGGCATGTGGACATGCACACATCACAGCTCTTGCCACTGAGTCAGTACAGGTTTCCGGATGAAAGGGATGCCCAGAGTCAAATAGGAAATGCATGTGATGCATACCAGCGACAGACACCATGATGCACCCATGTCCTGATAGCCAGCGCCACTATGGTGTGCATGTAGCACATGTCACTCCCCTGCAGGACCACCAATAAGTTGACACATGCCATGGCAGAGGCATGACTGCTAAGTCATACATCACTGTCTCAGTGATGTATGACTTGGCAGCCAGACAACAACACTATGCACTGTGTCACAATAGTAGGTCATGGGGAATGCAAGTCCTGGAGCTGCACAAGTGCACATGTACATCCCCCACACAACACATCATCTTAACCCTCATCTGTCCAGGTCACACCTATTGGACATATGGGAGACCTGTGACACTACCCTCTGAACCTGAGCCCCTCACAATTTGCTGTGAATGGGGAACAGCTGCCTGAACTTCACATTCGCATACCCCAGTCTGCACGGGCAGCTGATCAAACACCTATGTGACACACAAGTATCGTCTCCTATGGTCACATCTCCAGGGGCATGCTGAGCCCCTACCAAGAAACACCCCAGCAGTCCTGGCAACTAATCCACAGCACACTGACACAGAGGCAGACACCTGAGGGGTCAAATCACTGTGCACAATGTGTCAGCTGATACACGGGAGTGGGAGTACAGAGTGCATTGCATGGCCTGGAGTAGGCATGACTGTCCTGCTCCACATGAATGAGGGATGTGCCCTGGACAGTGGATAGCTGGCTATGTATGTGTGACACACGTAATCTGCACACTCCTGGGGCCCAAACATTGTTCCCACCCACTGCATGGGCGTGTGCCACATACCCCAGGCACATGTGGTGGCTCAGCTCAGCAAGTGGACCGCATATCAAAGCAACACGCAGATCACATATCCAAACCCAGGCGTTGTGTGAACAATGGACCCACCCATGATGCCCACAACAGAGTTAGGGAAACAGATGCTGTCCCCCACCTTTAGTGAAGCAAACTGCAAGGACACAGTCCCAAGTGACACAATTCCCTGAATGTAAGGGCCACACCTGGGTATCAGATGACCAGTGGGCAGTGCACAATAGAGGGAGATGGCTCCTGGACAACATGACTGCTGCACTGTGGCAGTTGAACCAGGCCAGAGGAGGGCACAAAGCATGTAATACAGAGTTCACAGTGCAGTCTTTGACTCACCCCTCCTTGCTGCTGTCTGGCCTTCAGCTGCCCATCCAGGTCTGGAAAGACCACCGCCAGGATCTGGAGCATGTGGGGGGTCAGGGTCCGTGTTCCGCCCCTCCTGCGAGGAGGCGACAGCTTCAGCTGGACCCGTGCAATCCTCCGGGTCCAGCCCCGAAGGTCCTGCCACCTCTTCTGGCAGTTGCGGATCCGGCGCTTGTAGACCCCCACGGACCGGACAGCACGGACGATGTCCTTCCAGATTTCCTGCTTCCGATGGGCATTAACCTGTCAAGAAGACAAAGTGATAAGGCCATTACCACACATGCAACATATCCGTGCATGACACAGTTGTATATACATGTCTCAATCACAGGGGCACATGATGTACACAGGCAGTGCAAAGCTGACCATGGACAGTTTGCCAGATGTCACTACATGGTATCATTGCATGGGAAGTAAAACCATGTTCAAATGCACTGTCACTGCACCATACCTGTCCAGTGCAAGTCACTACACACTATGGGGGGTGACAACTACTCAGTGAGCCTGCTAGCCAGTGGCGTGCAGACTCTCAGCCTTGCTAGTCACACAAAATGCACATTCAGAAAGGCAGTGCACAGAACACTCACCTGCTCCCCTGGTGTCCCATACAGCTTGCTGTACTGTGGAAGTAGGCTGTCCAGCAGGGCCTGGTTCTCTTCAAGGCTGAAGGCTGGGGCTCTCTCCACAGTACGTGCCATTGCAGGGTCCAGAGGGGCAGAGACAGCAGCAGTGCAGTGGCAGATGTCGTCCTGGAGCATGTAGTGCAGGCAAGTGAGCTCTCAGGGGAACAGCCAGCAATATATATGTGCTGGAGAGGCAGATACTGTCCCTTGTGTCCAAAGTGATAGGTCCAAGTCGTTTGCATCTTCTGAATCTGGCCAATCCATGGAATAGCAGCACCAAAACACGCCCACAGCATCCTTCAAATCTTCAACTTCATGACATACATGATTTTGCAACATTGTTGTGGGTGACCAACTGAATTTACAGCAACCGACTCGTTCGAAATTCGAAAACGCGTCCGTTGCCAGGCAAGCCCATTGTCAATGGGTGCGCACCGATCGGTCCATTGCGGTACAACGCGCACAGGGGTACAACGCGTACCCGCACACATTGAATGCAATGGGCCGGCCGGAGGCACCGATCGGTCCATTGCAGTACAACGCGCACAGGGGTACAACGCGTACCCGCACACATTGAATGCAATGGGCCGGCCGGAGGCACCGATCGGTCCATTGCAGTTCAACGCGCACAGGGGTACAACGCGTACCCGCACACATTGAATGCAATGGGCTGGCCGGAGGCACCGATCGGTCCATTGCAGTTCAACGCGCACAGGGGTACAACGCGTACCCGCACACATTGAATGCAATGGGCCGGCCGGAGGCACCGATCGGTCCATTGCAGTACAACGCGCACAGGGGTACAACGCGTACCCGCACACATTGAATGCAATGGGCCGGCCGGAGGCACCGATCGGTCCATTGCAGTTCAACGCGCACAGGGGTACAACGCGTACCCGCACACATTGAATGCAATGGGCCGGCCCGAGGCACCGATCGGTCCATTGCAGTACAACGCGCACAGGGGTACAACGCGTACCCGCACACATTGAATGCAATGGGCCGGCCGGAGGCACCGATCGGTCCATTGCAGTTCAATGCGCACAGGGGTACAACGTGTACCCGCACACATTGAATGCAATGGGCCAGCCGGAGGCACCGATCGGTCCATTGCAGTTCAACGCGCACAGGGGTACAACGCGTACCCGCACACATTGACTGCAATGGGCCGGCCGGAGGCACCGATCGGTCCATTGCAGTTCAACGCGCACAGGGGTACAACGCGTACCCGCACACATTGAATGCAATGGGCCGGCCGGAGGCACCGATCGGTCCATTGCAGTACAACCCATCACTGTACATGTGACTGGCATATGTCAGCATGCCTGTCTCAGATGGACATATGCCAGCCACAGATAGCTCCCAGGGAGTGATGGGCACACCTACATCACGACAGCCTGTCCAAACTTTATCATAAGGCATGTAAGGCTGCATTTCCTATTGTGTGTATGTTGGTGTACATGTTGTCCTGTGGGTGTCACCTGTGGGCAGCCACCCCCAGGCTGTGCACGTGTTCATGGGGACAGGATCCTGGGTGTTACGTGTACATGTCCACTGTGATGTGCAACTGTTCATATCTGTGCATGTGCCATGGTCACATTTCACAGTGGTGTATGTGTATGTCATGTCACATACCCCATGAGTCCCATGTGGGACGGTATGTTTGAGCCAGGGTGTCCCAGTGGCACAATAGTGATGGTCCTCCACAGTCTTTGTGCATGTAGTGTTTACAATGTCTCTGATGTCATGTGCACAATGGGAGACAGTCTCCACATCCACGTTGTGTGTGCATGGACTCTGATGTTGTGCGTGTGTGTCACAGACGTCCATGTCTGTCCTGCCGTGGCAAGTGGGGCCACTACCTGTGGGGGTCATGGTTGTTTTGCTGTGGTGTATACATGATACTCCATGTAATGCCAGTGTCCATGTGGCATTACAGGGTCCCTGGGAATGTACCTGTCGTTGAGCTGTGGTGCCTGGGGCACATCTGTCCTCACATTTCACTGTGGGGGGTTATTGTGACACGGCAGCAGGAGATGGGAACTGTGACACGGCCTCATGATATCCAATGGGCCAACCTGGGACTAATTGATGCCACCTGTTGGACCGTGTTGACAGATGTTGGCCATGTATGTACCATACATGTCCTTCCGGTACTGCACACTTCATGTAGTTGTGCCTCATAATGATGTATGTTGGGATCTTGAGTGTGTTCAATGCCGCATATGTGGGTGACTGACAATCTTGCTCACTTCTCCTCTGCACTGCAGGGCTCCTGCTATCCATCGACCATTCCCAGACCTGGCAACGATGGTGGAACGGGACAGCATCCGACGGTACCGCTTCACCAGGCAGCTGATTGAGGATTTGGCAGTGCAGTTGTCCCCACATTTGCAGCCTGGCCGGCCGTATCCTACAGCGCTGACCCCCAAGGTGAAGGTGATGGCAGCCCTACACTTCTTTGCCACTGGTACCTTCCAACATACTGTGGCGACTGCTGGTGGGATGTCACAGACCATGTTCAGCCGTGTGCTCCGCGATGTTTTGGCGGCAATGTTGCTCTTCCTGAACCGGTACATCTATTTCCCTAGACTGCGACGACTCACTGACGTGAAGAGTGACTTTTATGCCCTGGGGAGGATGCTGCATGTAATTGGCTCCATTGATGGGACACATGTGGCTTTGGTACCACCACAGGCCCAGGAGCAGGCCTACAGGAACCGCAAGCACTACCACTCGGTCAATGCACTGGTGGTGTGTCTTGCAGACATGACCATCACACACGTGTGTGCCCGTTTCCCTGGTTCAGCACACAATGCCTTTGTGATGAGGAGTAGTCGCATCCCCAGGATGATGGCACAGATGCAGAACCAGCGTGCCTGGCTTGTCGGTGTGTACTGACTTTGTGCCATTGTGTGTGATCTGATCTGTAGTATTCCGCCCACTTTTCCAAGTCAGCTAATGTGCACTTGTCTGTCCGTAGGTGACTCGGGATACCCCAACATGCCGTGGTTGCTGACACCCCTCAGGAACCCTGTGACACCAGCCCAGATGCGCTACAATGAGGCACATGGTCGGACCAGGAGAGTGATTGAGCGGACCTTTGGACTCCTGAAGAGCCGCTTCCGCTGCCTGGACAAGACCGGAGGGTCCCTCCCATATGTCCCTGCGAAAGTGTGCAAGATTATCATCGTCTGCTGCATGCTCCACAACCTGGCAGTGCGGAAGGAGTTGCCTCTCATCCAGGATGACAATGACCAACATCCGCCACCTGTGGAGGATCCTGGCCTGGACCACGATGCCAGTGACGATGATGATGATGATGATGGTGATGGTGATGTCCGCACACAGCTCATCACCAACTTCTTTAGTTGAATGTGAGTATCCTGAGGTGTCATGTCAATGATGTGAGTTGGCATGATGTGTGGGTGGTGCTCTGGTGCTGTTGGAGTGTGTCCATGGGCTACTTGACTGGATGTGTGTTGCGATGTGTGGTGACAGGTGGGCTGTACTCCCCAACAGTGTTGACATGCTAACTTGGTTCTGGGTGGGTATCTTGTAACATGTATTGTGCATGAGTTTTGCTGTTCTGTCCTGTACTCCATTGCTTTTGACTGTGTGTCATTTCTGTCCTTCACAGGGTACTTTCAGATTCGTTTGGTCAACTGTGTCCACCGACGACGTGATTGCACATCCAGGCTGGTAGCTGTTGTGTCCCTACAGGTGATGTGCGCCACACCCATGGACTTCCTTCCGTCTACAGTTGTTGACTGTGTGCCCGCTGCCAGGAGGGATTACCTTGCATCTGTAGTGGTTACAGCATGTTGCAACTGTGTAATAAACCTGTGCTTCACTTTGTGATGTGCGTTGTCTGTGGTCACACATTTGACTGCCATTTGCTTACTGCACTTGTGGGCTACTTGACTACAACTGGGAATGGGTGTGGTGTCTGTGCATTGCACCGTCTTCCCTGGCAACATCAGTGTAGGCAATGAGTCAGATGGCCTAGGTGTGTATGTGTTGTGTAGCCCTGGTGGTGTGTCTCCCTCATGTGTGTCACGTTGCCTGTACTCACATGCCTGTGTTGTCCTTGCTGTTGCAGTTCGCATACACAGTGTAATTTTGCAGTTCATCATCCCCATAACAGCACCCACGTTGGAATCACGACAGAGGCAAGTATGGTGTATTGGTGTGTTTATTGTGATACATTTGTGTTAATAGTGCATAGGATGGGTAGTGCTGTACATAAATCTTGCAATCCCAAGTTCCTAGGTGAATTGAAAGTCCTGGTAGACAGGATCCCCAGTATCGGGGCCACAGTTGTCTGACACATTGGTCCAACTTGTACTCCCCATGCAATGTGTGGGTGTAGTGTTGCCGTCAACAGGGTGAACAGTCTGTGCACAAAGGCGAACATCCAGAACAGGTTCAGGCTTCCTGGGAGTTGCGCTTGGCCATCGGCCTCTCACTTTTCCCTCCTCGGACGACCCCTCTTCTTGGGGGGGGCCCTCAAGTACAGGCTGCTGCGGTGCAGGGGACTCTCCGCCAGAGTCCTCCTCCCTCCCTGTGGCAGTTGCAGTTTGTTCGGCACCAGATGTTGTTGGCACACAGGGAGGTGTGGACTGGTTGCTGTTCATCTGGCGGAGGCATTGTAAAATGTCCCTGTGCACCGCCGTCATCTCATGCAGTGCATCCCACTTGGACGCCACGCGGGACATGTGTGAGTCCACACGGGACATGTGTGACTCCACGTGGGACATGTGGGAGTCCAAGCGGGCATGATGGGCAGCCTGCTGCTGTTTAATGTCTCTGAGGAGCCCCACTACCTGGCTGAGCTCTCCGGTGCTGGACTGGTACGCATCAGCTATGCGTACCAGTTGTGGGTCATCATGCACACCAGCAACATCTGCAAGCAGCGACCTCTGTCTCCCACCCCTCCCACCACCCCTGCTGACATGTGCAGTGTGTGCAGTGGCACGCACAGATAACCCTGGTCCACCTTGGGGGTTGGTGGTGGTGGTGGTGTCCATGGCCCCAGGTTGGTCCAGGGTCACTGTGCTGGTGTTGCTCCTTGTTCTGTCCATGTCGGCAGGGGTGGTATTCGTGGTGACAGTCGTTGTAGGGGTGGGTGCAGGGGGTGCAGCTGGTGGTCCTGCTGGTGCTGCAGCTGGTGGTCCTGCTGGTGCTGCATGTTGACTTGCACCGGATGTGCCAGGTTGTTCTTCATCGTCCGAGGAGGACAGAGGCTGTACGACACCAGTGAGCTCGGCATCCTCTTGAGCCTGGGACTGGGACTCCTCAGCGTCTGCTGCTGTGTCCCCATCATCACCTGTTTTTGGGAGACACAAACAATGTATGTTATGTTTCTGCAGGCATCAATGGTTGACACACATGACAGTTGTGACTGTGCCTCTGGGTGCGGGCCTGTACATTGCATTGTCCTAAGTCGTCACAGTCAGGGGTTGATATTGGTGTGGCACATTGTCCTGCATTATTTGGGCATATCTATGTATTTTCTGGGGTGTGAACATGGTCTGCATTGGTTGTGTTTGGTTGACAGCCGGCCCTCCTTCCCACCCACCCACCCAGCCAGTCAGTTATCCCACCATGGAACGTGCTTGCGTTGCAGGGAGTGGAAGTTGTCTCTCAGGATGTCAGTCAGTGGTGTCCTGCTGTTTGTTGGTGCACAGTTGCCAGCAGGGCCTTGTGCTCCCCACAGCAGTAGCCAGTGTCGGCCATCTTGTGAGTCCTTCTCCACTTCCTGTGATGTGAGCATGGTTCAGGGTGGTGTTGATGGGACAGTTGTGGGGGTGACCAATATCAGTGACTACGACTCCCATCATGCCATTGCCTCCACCCCACTTCCCAGCATTCCCATACTTACTTGCTTTTGTGGGGAGTTCAGTGTGTGTGGGTGTGAGAGCAATGGCAAGATGGCTGACAGTGGTGTCCTGCTGTTGGTTGGTGTGCAGTACCCAGCATGCCCTTGTGCTCCCCACGACACAGCAACAGTGTCAGACATCTTTGATGGGCCTTTCCACTCTCTGTGGGATGTGCATGCGTGAGTGTGAGCTTGCTGGGCCATGTGGTGGGGGATGTAGAGCTGTGACTACGACTCCCATCATGCTATTGCCTCCTCCCCCTTCCCAGCATGCCCATGCTTCCTTCCTTTTGACTCTGCTTCCCTGTGGGGTGGGCTGGCTGTGCTGACAGGATGGCTGGGAGTGTTGTCCTGGCAGTTGTTTGGCTAAGAGTCCCAAGAGTGTCCCTGTGCTTCACACAACATAACCCAGGGTGGTGGTTCTTTGTGGGATCTTGTGTTAGGATGGGGGCATTGCATTCTACCAGGTGGGTTCTGTGGAGTTTGTGTTGGGGTGTGTGTGAGGGGAGGTGCTTGTGACTATGGTCAGTGCTGCAAGTCCCCCTTCCCACCCAGCCAGCCAGATATCCCACCATGGAACGTGCTTGCATTGCAGGGAGTGTAAGTTGTCGCTCAGAATGTCAGTCAGTGGTGTCCTGCTGTTTGTTGGTGCACAGTTGCCAGCAGGGCCTTGTGCTCCCCACTGCAGTAGCCAGTGTCAGCCATCTTGTGAGTCCTTCTCCACTCCCTGTGATGTGAGCATGGTTCAGGGTGGTGTTGATGGGACAGTTGTGGGGGTGACCAATATCAGTGACTACGACTCCCATCATGCCATTGCCTCCACCCCACTTCCCAGCATTCCCATACTTACTTGCTTTTGTGGGGAGTTCAGTGTGTGTGGGTGTGAGAGCAATGGCAAGATGGCTGACAGTGGTGTCCTGCTGTTTGTTGGTGTGCAGTACCCAGCATGCCCTTGTGCTCCCCACGACACAGCAACAGTGTCAGACATCTTTGATGGGCCTTTCCACTCTCTGTGGGATGTGCATGCATGAGTGTGAGCTTGCTGGGCCATGTGGTGGGGGATGTAGAGCTGTGACTACGACTCCCATCATGCTATTGCCTCCTCCCCCTTCCCAGCATGCCCATGCTTCCTTCCTTTGACTCTGCTTCCCTGTGGGGTGGGCTGGCTGTGCTGACAGGATGGCTGGGAGTGTTGTCCTGGCAGTTGTTTGGCTAGAAGTCCCAAGAGTGTCCCTGTGCTTCACACAACATAACCCAGGGTGGTGGTTCTTTGTGGGATCTTGTGTTAGGATGGGGGCATTGCATTCTACCAGGTGGGTTCTGTGGAGTTTGTGTTGGGGTGTGTGTGAGGGGAGGTGCTTGTGACTATGGTCAGTGCTGCAAGTCCCCCTTCCCACCCAGCCAGCCAGATATCCCACCATGGAACGTGCTTGCATTGCAGGGAGTGTAAGTTGTCTCTCAGGATGTCAGTCAGTGGTGTCCTGCTGTTTGTTGGTGCACAGTTGCCAGCAGGGCCTTGTGCTCCCCACAGCAGTAGCCAGTGTCAGCCATCTTGTGAGTCCTTCTCCACTTCCTGTGATGTGAGCATGGTTCAGGGTGGTGTTGATGGGACAGTTGTGGGGGGCAATATGTGTGACTGCGACTCCCATGATGCTATTGGCTACACTGACTTGGCCAGCATACACAGAATTCCTTCCTTTGAGTGGTCTTCACTGTGTGTTGGTGTTGTTGTGGTGGCTACATGTCTGGATGTGTTTGTTAGTTCTATTTGTGCCACTGCCTAGCTGTAGTTGTAGTTGTGTTTGTACATGTGATGACACGGTTAAGTGTAACTTTGAGATGGCATGTGTTGTGTTTATCTGACTGACATACACATTTTGGGATGATTCTGTTCTGGTTGCTGTGTAATTGCTATGAGTGCATGGTTTGACTCTCCCCTTGACAGTGATGTGTGTGTGTATTGTGGCAGAATATTGTGTACATTTGTTGTGTACTCACCAGGCTCTGGGATGTTCTCTAGTCCATATACGCTCACTGGCGGAAGGATGGCCCGCACCTTCTCCTCCCAGGGCCTGAGGTATACTGGCTTGGCAGGAGGGCCACTGCCGGTGTATTGGCTCAGGAGGTAGTCTTTCTTGAGCAGCTCCCGGACCCTCCTGCGCACGTCATACCACCTGTTCTGGATGTCGGTCTTTGTGCGCAGACATGGTGATTGTGCGTTCACCCTGTTGATGATCCTCTCCCACATCTTGGTTTTCTGGGAGATGGGGGTCTGTTGGACCAGTGTGCCAAACAGCTGTGGCTCTACCCTGAGGATCTCGTCTACCAGGACTTCCAATTCACAATCTAGGCACTTGTGATTCTTCTTGGGGGGCATGGTGATGGGTGGTGATGGTGAGTGATGTGTGTGTAGGTGTGCAGGTGAGGGTGTGTGAGTGTGTGTTTTGCTGGGTGTATGTGAGGTAGGTGTTTGTTGGTGTGCTGATGGTGTGTGGCTTGTGTGAGGGATGAGCTGTGGGTGTGTGGTTGCTTTCTCTTGGGTGCTGGCAGTGGAATGGCATTTGCAAAGGCTCATGGTTGTGATTTGTGTCCTTTATATAGGTGGAGTAGTGGGTGTGTCTTTGTTCTCTGTCCCCACCCCCCCCAGTATTTATTGGCTTGGTAATTGCTTGTTCGGCCTTTTTTTGGGTGATTTTTCCTTTGTGCTGTTTGTGTATGTTGGAAACGTTCTTGTGACCGAGTCGGACCCTGCATTGGTCTCGTACGGTGTTCTCCGTTTCGTTCACGCTGTGTTTGTGCAGTTTTCTATGCTGCGTACGCGTCGGTCGCGGTGTATTGTGTTGCTTCGGCTCGGTTTTGTATGCGTGTCGGTCGTACGGCTTGTCCTCCGTCCGACTCGCTCGTGGTTTCGCGCCTTGCATCGTACTTTGCGGTTTGGAGTTCGCGTGTACGTTTCGGTCGGATTTGTTCCGGGTGCGTGTCGGTTGGTTGGATTCGTGTGTTTTTCCGGCCGGATTGCTGTTTTCCGTGCGGCTCGGTCGGTCGACTTGGTTTCGGTACGTGTCGGTCGGATTTTTCGCGCCTTGCATCGTACTTGGCGTGTCGTGCGCCACGGGTACGTGTCGGTCGGTATTATTTCCGAATCCGAGTCGGTCGGCGATTTTTCCGGCCCGAATCGGAATCGACCCCTTTGTCTCCTGATCTATCCCGGGGGACCCTTACCAGCCCTTTGGCCAGAGGGTTTGGTCTTCACACCATCCTTGGTAACTATAAATTCATGGTATTTGTAGATGATCTTCTCTCTCTGTCCTCTCCTTTCCGGACATAGTTATTGTATGTGTCTGAATATTTTCCTTAATGAAAGATTTTGATTTGCAATCTTATGAATGAGGGTGTTTGTACTGAAACTTTGAGATGGTTCACATTCATTTAATTTAGATAAAGTTTTTAAAACTTCCAGAGTCTGTGGTTATTTTCTTTAATTAAAGAATAGTTAATAAGTTATGTTAATTATCACCATCAATTAGTTCAACTAATGGTCCATCGACCAGAGGAAAGAACTTTTGATCAGTGAAAGGTTAGTTAGGAACAAGTAATAACTAATCCTGAAATATGGAAAATTTTAACTAATCCCAGCGGTCTACTTGGATCTGTGTAAGTGTTTATGGGCCCAGGTGAGTATATGGTAGTAGAGTATCTGTTGTTAGTACACCGCTGGATCCGTTTTCTGGTAGCAGAGCTATGGTTATTATTGACTAGTTTGGTGATAAGTATAGATTATTGATTTATGTTTTAACAAAAAAGTTAGCGTCTTTGTTTTAGGTTGTCCAGAATTCCCGGGGAATGAATAGCAGGTGGCGATAGAAACCACACTGCAGTGAGGTTACTCGTCTGTTGGAATAACACTGAGAAGGTAGGTAGGGCTGGCAGTGTTAAACTAGGGACTATTTCGTATAAAAGTAGAGTGTGAGTGATAGCAAAAGGGGTTCGCTGGTGAAACTTTGGTCTCATTTCCCAATACAGGTGACACTGGAGGAGTAGCAGGTTCTCTGGAGCTTGAATAAAGGGTAAGCGGAAGGTTTTACTCGCAGTGTATGAAGAGTAAGCAGAAGGTTTTACTCGCAGCGGAAAGAGATCTATCCTTTGGTTTTAGTGGAACAGGCAGAGTAGCGAATGTTTTTATGTAGTTAATAACAAAGAATTTAATGCAAAGTATTAAGAAAATAAGTTTTCATATTACCTTGTGAAGAGAGGGTCAGTCGCCGGAGTTGGACTGACGTCACAGAGAGCCGAGCTGGGATAGGTTGAAACAGCGGGCGTGTAACAGAAGAAGCCTTGTAAAGGAGGGGTCAGTAGTAAGGAGCAGAACTGATGTCAGAAAAGGCCGCACTGGCATTGGTCAGATCACAAGCGTGAGCCTGATTTTGATTAGATAACCAGTTAGAAGTCGCGCTAGGATTGGTGGAAGGAGAGATTGTATGCGGGATTTTGATTTGACTACTAGTGTGAGACGTGCAGATAGAAGATTTCAAGGGTTTGCAAAATATAATTTTATATATCGTTCATCTAGGATGTATGGAGAAAAAAGAAAAATTTCATTTATAAAGAAAATTAAGAATTTCTTTAAGAAAGATAAGCCTGTGTTGACTAGAGAGGGAATTCCTATTCCACCACCGAAGACACCAGCATCTTTTATGATGATGGAAAGAGGATATCATACTTGCGTGTGGTTGGAAAATTGGATAGAATATACAAAAGGTGATGGAGTACTAGCATTTCCAGAAAATGGTACGTTTAATGGAAGAATTCTTCAGAATTTGAGAATGAGAATGAATGATTTGGAACCTAGACCTAGGTTAACTCAATATGAGGCTTTGGAAGAATGGGAGACTGAGTCATATGAACGCGAGAAAAATAGAGGTGGGAGATATAAAGGGTTCTTTCCTAGATACTTGCAAGAATCACGCGAAGGGCAGATGAAACAGTGGAGAAGAGCTATGGTATCTTAAGGTTTATATCCATATTAATGGCTGAAGAACAGTCTGGAGGAAAGTGTAAAGAGAAAACGAAACATTTGAATATAACCGGATATGGTGAATCAGATGATGAGTTGTGAGAGGATATTTTAATTAAAAATCCACCACTGTATCAAGAAGCAACTAGTAAGGTTACCCCAAGCGCACCAGTGATAGGAATGCCTTTAACCCCACAAATTTTACATGATACGTCATTTGATAAGGTGCTGCAAGATAATGAGAGAGATGTTTTAAATAAAACTAGAGAAGAATTAGTAAAGAAAATAAGTCAATTAAATTTGAATACTGAAGCTTTGACAGTACCAGTGACTATTGGTCCAGTAATCCCATTGTACGGAGATAAAAAGACTTGCCAGAAACCACAAACTGTGACAGTTCCGTTAAACAGTCCTAGAAAAGAAGTAATCATTACAGATGATCAGGTCAGTGAAAGTGAATCAATTATTTCCTTAATGGATCTCCCTAATGTGGAACCTTTAATTGAAACACCAAAAAGAGTTTCGCCCATGAATTTGAGAGAAAGGAGACCTTTGGTTCATACAGGAACTGGAGGTGCAACAGTAGTTACCCCTGAAGATATAGAAAGATGGGCACAGGAAAGAGATAATCAGAACCCAACACCAAGGATTTTAGACATTAGTAGACTGAAAGTGGAATTAGAAGAAATGATAGTGGGAAGTGTGGGCACAGAAAGATTGAATGCTTACAATGATGAAGAATTATTATTTTTATGTAAAAGTATAACCAGAAGAGCAAGAGTATTTCATGAGAAATTAACAGAAGTTGCTTCAGAAATTGGAATAGATATAAGGAAATCAAAGTTGTTGCAGAAACCATATCGAGTGGATTTTACTGACAAAGATTTAGAAAGTGTTTATGCATCTGGAAAGAGACTACAGATAAAGGAGTTAATGAATATTTTGCGAAAATGGGGAGACATTGATAAATGGAGAATTAGATGGATAAGAAAGAAAGAGGAAGCTCAAGCGAGAGAAGCATCATCTGCATTTCCAGTAAGGGAAACAGAAAAGGTTGAGAAATTGTGTCCGATGAGAGAAGTTCCAGGAGGAGGATATGTTCATGTTCCTTGGAGTAGACAAGATATTTTGTCATTTACAAATGATTTTCCAAAATTGAGAGAAAAACCAGCAGTTGAATGGTATAAACATGTAGAAAGATTTGTGAAGGTTTCAAAGGTCTTATTAAAGGATGTGGATGATTTGTTTGACATTGTGGTACCTGCTGATCTATGGACGGAATGTAAGATTACAATAGATTGGCCAAGTGAAGAATATGCTAGATACTCAAAGACAGGAGAACCCTCAGAGGAGGTGATGAAGAAATATCACCAAGTGATTACCTATTTGAAAGGGAAAATTCCTCCTAAAGAAACAGATTGGGTAAAGATAGATGGGACAACACAAGAACCAAATGAATCTGTACATGCGTATTATGAAAGGTTATTGCAGGTGTTTAAGCAGTATAGTGGTTTTGAGAATATTGGTGATAAGGACATGGGACATTTTGTGTATCGGTTTGTATATGGTTTGAAACCAGAGATTAGTCAGATGATACAGCAGCACATGTTGTGTTGGCAAAGCAAGACAGTGGATGAGATTTTAAAGTATGCAAAATACTGCGGAGACGACATGGAAGCAAGGCGTAGAAAACTAAAAGAGAAAATGATGTGGGCACAGGTAAAGTTGGCAGAACAGCAGGAGGATAAATCAAATACCCAAAATGATAATCAAGTGAAAGAGCAGAGTCAGAATGATCAAGTGGCGAATGGTAATAAATATAGAGGACGAATGAACAGAGAAGAAGCGAAGAAGAAGTTTCCTTGTCATGTGTGCGGAAAGCTTGGACATTGGAAGAACGAGTGTAAGAGTATTCAGAATAATAATGGGCCAAATCAAAATGTAATCCCACAGATGCAGAATGAAGAAACTTATGAATCAGCAGCAGCAGGTAGTTACTCCACAATATCAGGTGCCACCAGCTCCTATGCCAAACTTTGTGAACCATCAAAAGTTCAGTACGAACACCGTATTTCAAGGAGAAAGTGGTAAGAATAATAGAACAGTTGCGCAATATTTGTTGCAGAATGATGAGGAAAATTCAGATTTTGTACAATGACGGTGCCTGAGGGGGGAGGAAGAGGAGTGCGTGCTTGGCGCATCCTTGCCTGTAGATCAGTCAGGTCCATTTGTTGATGGGAAAGTGGAAGGTAAAGATATCACTTTCTTATTGGATACTGGTGCTACCCGGTCTACTGTGAGAACAGCAGACATCCCAAACCTACCCCTCTCGGGAGAATCAATCCAAGTTGTAGGTGTGTCGAATAAACAGATTAGAACCCCGATCACAAAACCAATGGAGGTGCACATTGGAAACTTTGAAGAAATGCATAGGTTTGTAGTTTCTGATTCCAGTCCAGTAAATCTGTTGGGAAGAGATCTACTGTGCAAAATGAATTGCACGATCTATTGTACACCAGATGGTGTCGCTTTCCAGACCCCTGATGAAGATGTTATATATAAAATGATGCTAGTCAAGCAAGGAACAGAGGTAGATGAAATGTTTTCATTAATGACTGAAAATGAATTACCAGAAGAGTTGAGAGCCACAGTCAATCCGGAAATGTGGGATTTTACCGGAAAAGATATTGGGCTGATGTCAAATGTAGACCCAGTGAAGGTGACAGTGAAGGAAGGTGCAGTTTATCCAAACACACGGCAATACAAGATGAGTCCAGAAGTAAAAGCAGGAATTATTCCAGAAATTGATCGAATGGTTAAACAAGGCATTTTAAAAGAAATAATGAGTAGTCTTTGTAATTCACTGATCATGGGACTTAAAAAGCCTAGTGGAAAATATAGGATAGTGCAAGATTTACGGAAAATAAATAAAATTGTAGTACCATGTTGCCCAATAGTACCAAATCCAGCAGTGATCCTTTATCAGATACCTTGAAATGCGGGCTGGTTTACAGTAATTGATTTATGCCAAGCATTCTTTTCTATTCCTTTGCACCCAGACAGCCAGTATCTTTTTGCGTTTAAGTTCGAGGATCGTATCTATGCATGGTGCAGAGTTCATCAAGGGTACACAGAGAGTCCCTCGATTTTTAATCAGATCCTGAAAAAGTGTTTAGAGTCATTAGTCATGCCTGGAAATTCGGATTTGGTTCAGTACATTGATGACCTACTGGTGGCATCAAGAACACGAGAGGAATGTGTCACTGACACAATTGCATTACTGAACCATTTGGCTGAAGGAGGACACAAGGTGTCTCCAGAAAAATTACAGTTCTGTCAACAAGAAGTTAAATATTTAGGGCATAAAATAGAAAGAGGAGTAAGAAAAGTGACACCGGAAAGAATAAAAATAATCAAGGAGTTGCAACTACCTCAGACGCAAAGGGAAATGAGAATGTTTCTGGGAGTGGTTAGGTACTGTAGGCAGTGGATTAACAGTTTTTCCATGCTAGCAAAACCATTGATACAATTGACACAAAAGAGAGTTAAAGATCCAATCGATTGAAATGATGAAAGTTTGGAAGCCTTTGTGAAATTGCGGAATTGTTTATGCGAAGCGCCTGCTTTGGGCATGCCTGACTATTCAAAAGAATTTGCGTTGTTTTGCTGTGAGAGAGAAAATTGTGCACTTTCAGTTTTAACACAGAGACATGGATTGAGCCGACGTCCAGTGGCATATTTTTCTGCTACATTGGACCCAGTGGCTTGAGCTTTACCTGGATGCTTAAAAGCAATAGCTGCTACTTGTATGAGTCTGGAGCAAAGTGAGTCAATAGTGATGGGACATTCAGTAAAGGTCTATGTTCCACACTCAGTTGAAATTCTTCTGACAAGAACAAGAACACAACATCTCACACCTAGTCGGCTGACTAAGTATGAAAGAGTGATTTTGGGAGCAGAAAATGTGACAGTGATAAGATGTACGGTTATGAACCCTGCCACATTATTGCCAGACCCGTGCAATGAGGAAGTAAGAGATGAAATTGATCATGATTGTTTGGATGTGACTGAATTGTGTACCAAGCCCCGTCCTGACATAAAAGAAACACCATTAAAGGAAGCTGATCGTGAATTATTTGTGGATCGGTCTTGTTTGAGGATAGAAGATGGAGGATTAAGTGCTGAATATGCTGTATGTAAGATAACAGAGGTAATTGAAGCATCCTGTTTACCGAGAGTCAAATCTGCACAAGTAGCCGAATTGGTGGCCTTAACAAAGGCATGCAAAATTGGGAAAAATTGGAGAATAACCATATTTACGGACAGTCAATATGGTTTCGGGGTTGTGCATGATTTTGGCCAACTTTGGATGCAGAGGGGATTTCTGACTTCTTCAGGATCTCCTATAAGAAACAGTAAAAATGTGAAAGATCTGCTGGAAGCATTACAATTGCCAAAAGAAGTAGCAGTTGTTAAATGTGCTGCACATCAGACAGGAAATGACTATGTGGCAGCCGGCAAGAGATATGCTGACCAAATTGCTTGATATTGTGCAAAAAATACAATGGCCAAAAACAGAAAGGTTGAAACGGGTGAAACCAGCTGCCAACTTATGTTCTTCTCAATTCCAGAAACATGGGATGATATTAGACAGTTACAAGAAGAAGTTGAGGAAAGGGAAAAAGAAATTTGGATAAAAGCAGCCTGTACAAAAAGGTCAGAGGATGAAGTATGGGTGTACTTAGATGGAAGACCAGTCATGCCAGATTGTTTGCTCTCTAAAATAGCAAGAGTATATCATGGAGCAACACACATAGGGAGAGATTCGATGATCAGATTATTCAGACAGAGTTGGTATAATCCAAAGTTCAGGGTAGTCGCAGAGAGCCTTTGCCAGAGATGCTTAACCTGTCAGCAGCAAAATCCAGGCAGGAAGTCAGTGGTTAGCTGGGGAAAGATTGGAAAGGCAGAAGGACCCTTCACCAGGTTGCAGTTAGATTTTATTGAGTTGCCTCCTTGTAATGGACTAAAGTATGTACTAGTCATAGTGTGTCTGTTCTCGAGATGGGTGGAAGCATACCCCACCAGAAGGAATGACAGTCTTACAGTTGCCAAATTACTGTTGAGGGAATTAATTCCTCGTTTCGGTTTTCCAGTTACTTTGGAATCAGATAGAGGACCTCATTTTAATAATGAAATAATTCGATTAATCTGTGCTGCATTTAACATTGAACAAAAACTGCACTGTGCTTATCATCCAGAGGCTTCTGGAATATTTGAACAGCTAAATGGCACAATCAAGTCAAAATTAGGGAAAGTGTGTGTATCCACGATGCTGAAATGGCCAGATGCATTACCTCTTGTATTGATGGGTCTCAGGAGTATTCCTGACAGAAAGACAGGAATGAGTCCTCATGAGGTTCTCATGGGAAGGGCAATGAGGCAAGCATTTGTTCCTGGAAACAAAATAATGAGTATAACTGATGATCTGGTATTGGACTATTGCAAAGGATTGGCTGAAATGGTGCACTCTGTCTCTCACCAGGTTGGAGAAGACGCAGTTGAAAGACAGCCATACCAAGCACATGATTTGAATCCTGGAGATTGGGTGCTAGTGAAGAAACACGCAAGGAAGTTGTGTCTAGCACCAAGGTGGGATAAACCATGTCAAGTCATACTGGTCACTACCACAGCAGTGAAGTGTGCAGGTTTGCCCAATTGGATTCATGCTAGTCATACCAGAAGAGTACCGAGCCCATCAGAACAACAAGAGCAACCACTGACTGAGCAGGCTGAAACGTCAAAAGTTGAAAGCTGTGAAATTGAAGAGTCTAGAGTGATAGATTCTGAAAGACAACTGAAAGACGAACAGCCAGATACAAGTCAGGAAGATTGGATACCAATAATTTAAATACCTGAAGATGCTGTCGAAACAAGAAGAATAACAAAACTGAAAGGGCAGGAAGGTAGGCAGGGAAGGACAGGGGGAGAAGAACACACTCAGGTTGAAATAAACAAAGACATTCAGGAACCTGAGGAGGGAAAGGCAGAAATAGAAGAACAAGTTCAGGCAGAAGAAGGACAATCAGAAATAAGACCTGAACAGGATCAGGTAAATCTAGAACAGATGTCTTCAAACTGTGGGGCGAGACCCCCAGGGGGGTTGTGGAGTCCTAGGAAGGGGGTCGCAGATTCCCCAGCTTCACTTGTCCCTGCAAAAAGACAGTTTCCTGGGATGGCTAATTAAGATCGTTATCAGCTGCTTCCCTGAATGAAAGGCAAATGTGCCTTATCTGTTAATCTGCAAGTGCAAAGGATGCTTGGGAGCAGTTCTGGCTCTTTGTGAAGACAAAGATGTGTTTTTTTTTAGTGAAAGTGCAAAGAGTTAACAACTGGGCTGAGAAGTTCTTGCTTTTAATTTTAACTGCATTTACACAGCCCTTAGTGCCCCTAAAGAGGTGTTGAAGGGACAGTTATGTAAAAAAAGAAAACTGCATTACATACGCTCTGGTATTATTAAAACCTACATTTCGAAAGCACCATTTTATTGTAAAACTATTCGCACAGTTTGCAGCATTCTATCTTACCCTGTGTGGAATGCAAGTATAACAAATTGACTTGAATATTCACAGTGCTTTCCGTCACAGGCTGTGACTTCGTAGCACTAAAAATACACATCACTATTCTCCACTGCACCAATCAAGATTTAATTCTGTGGTTCTCTGGTTACACACAGACCTCTGCAGTGCATTAACTAATAGAGGTTTCATAATGTACTACAGTGCATTTCCCACTAAGTAATAACTTTTTTTTATTTATTTTTCATTTACGCTGCCCATTATTTTATATGTAGATACCTAAAGGTGAAAGACCTAAAAAACGTATAGAATATTTTGGGCTTATATATGAGAGGCTTGCATCGCCAGAGCATCACTTTTTTTTTGATGTTCCAGTGGCGCAAGCATCTCAACCATACCTATGAGGCAGTGCAAAGTCACCCTGCATGGCTTTGCATTGCCTCATAGATATGGAGTAAGACATAGCAGTGCAAGTCACTGCTTTGCCTTACTCTGCCTCTAGGTGTTCCATGGGCTTTGCGTGGGGTTCCCACGCAAAGCCCATGGATTTTGATGCTGCCCCATATTTACAAAATCACGTAAACCTGGGGCAGCTCCAAAATCTGACGCCTCTCCAGTGGAGGCGTAATGAGGAGAAATGTTTTCATTTCTCCTCGTTTTTTCCTCTTTCTATGTGTGCTACATATTGCAGCTCACATAGAAATAGGAAAACGCCCCTCAGGATTGTTTTGGTGAAGGAAGGTGCCTCTTCCCGTACAAAAACAATCCTGCCTACGTTGGTGCTAGGTAGCAATATGTGAAGGTAAAAGGACTAGAATGCACCGTATTTCATAAATACGGTGCATTCCTGCCCTTTCACATTGGCATAGGGCAGGGCTGCAAGAAGACTTGCAGCACTGCCCTATGCCAATTCCTCATAAATGAGGCCCTTTGTTTTTAGCTACACCTTTGGCTACACCCCTACGCTCAATGACCTTTGGTTTGCTAAACACTGTTTAATATAATTTCCCCACAGTAAAAATTATTTGCTGTTGTAATTGGGGGCTGTTAGAAATGGGGGGTCTCTAGTTGGCAATGGTTTGCACCTTCATCCAAGTAGGGGCCCTTCCTTCCAGTCAGGGTAAGAGGGATACACTACTGAAATAACCCCTGCTCACCCCCTTGGTAGCTTGGCACGAGCAGTCAGGCTTATTTCAGAGGTATTGTGTAAAGGATTTGCACATAACCAACAGTAATACAGTGAAAACACTACAAAAGGACACCACACCAGTTTAGAAAAATATCCAATACTTTATACATTCAAAACAAGACCAAAACGATAAAAATCCAACATACAGTACTTAAAAATATGCACTTTGCGGGGAGCTGGCATCGGTCGGTCCGGACTGCGGTGTGGGGCGGGGCAGTGTGTCGCAAGACTTACGAGCAGTGCCCCCAAGCCACGGTGCGGTCACGGTTGTCGAAGTCAGCGACGGCGTCGGTGAGACCAGGGCGGCGAAGTGAAACGAGGCTGTGCGGAGTGCGGTGCCCACAGGTCACGGTGCAAGCAGCAGCTCGGTTTCCGTCGTCAGTGAGACCGGGGTTGCGGTGCGAGATGCAGTGGTGCCCTCTGCGGTGCCTTCAGGACACGGAGCCAGCAGCGGAGTCAGTGACGGAGTTGGTTGCTTTCCCCCCCTCTGTGGCAACTGAAACCACGGTTCCAGAGGCGGTATCCAGAGGTCAGTGAAGTCTTTGCGGTCCCTGAGACTTCAGAACAGGAGGCAAGTTCTACTTCAAGCCCTTGGAGATACTCAGCAACAAGTAAAGAAAGTTCAGTTCAGTCCTCTCACTGCCCAAGGCAGAAAGCAACTTCAGGCCAAACCAACAAAGCAACAACACAGCAAAGTTGCAGTACTCCTCTTGGCAGTTCTTCCAGCTCTTCTTCTTGGCAGGTTCCTTGATTCCAGCGCGTTCTAAAGTTCTGGGGTCTGGACCCCAATATTTATACTCAGTTTCTCTTTGTGCTTTTGGGCAGAGAGTGCCTGTGCCCAGCCCAAACCAGTTCCATCCTCTCTGGCCCAGCTTCCTGGCAGGAGGTGGAGACAGCACTGTCCAAGGCAGACCAGGCCCATTCAGGTGCAAGAAAATCTCCTCCCACTACTATAAATACAGCCCAGGTCTATTCAGCCCAGCCCTGACTCATCCAGGAAAGGCAGGACACACCTTGACCCCCCCCCAGTGGCTGTCTGATGAAAATGCACATCCCCAGCCCCTGTCACTCCAAAGCCAGACAGTCAATCCACAAACCCAGCAGAGGCACACAGGATGGCTAAGCTAGAAAATACACACCAGTACATGTCCTACCTTTAAAATACATGGCACCCTGCCCACAGGGGTACCTTGGGCCTACCTTAGGGGTGACGTACATGTAAGAAAAGTGAAGATTAGGGCCTGGCAAGTGGGTGCACTTGCCAGGGCGACATGGCAGTTACAAACCGCGCAGACACTGCAGTGGCAGGTCGGATAACCCTTTTCAGGGCTGCATGGGTGAGTGGCACAATCAGGACTGCAGGCCCACCAGCAGTATTTGATTTACAGGCCCTGGCACCCTCAGTGCACTTTACTAGGGACTTACTAGTAAGTCACACATGCCAATCATGGAAACACCAATCCATAATACAATTTACAATAGGAACACTTGCACTTTAACACTGAACAGAAGTGAGAAAGTGCGCAGAGACACTGAACCAGCAAAAACAGAGTCAAAACTAGGAGGTCAGAAAGGAAAAAAACAGGGGAAACATACCAAAAGATGCCAGATCTAACAGGGGCATTTATGGTTGTCGATAGATGTTGATGATGAGGAGAACCAGTTTCTAGAAAATTTTGTCAGAAGGGGTCCTTATGCCTAAAAAGGTTTGACAAGGGGGTCTCGACATCAAAAAGTTTGAAGACCACTGATCTAGAAGAACAAGTTCAGGCAGAAGAAGAACACATTATAATAAGCCCTGGACAGGTGCAAGTAGAGGAAGATCCAAACACAGAAAATAGAGAACAAGGACATATTGTGCCCAGATTAAGTGAAAATAAAAGGATTCTAGAAGAAGATAAAGAAGGTGAAAGTGCAGTTCAGGTCAAAAGAGTTAGAAAAGGAGATAATTGGCCAGTAGGAGTAAAGAAATTAAAATTTTATTTGAGAAAATCAGAAAAGAAACAAGTAAATGAAATCACAAGTCAAACACAATCTAAGCAAACTTTAGTGAAACTCACTCGAAGAAGCCCAAGACTGAGAACTTTAAACAGAAAATACAAGGCCCCTGAGTGGACTTACGTTATACTCGAAGAATTTGAAAACTTAGGTCTAAGTGAAGAAACAGAAAGGGTTCATGTTGCACAGATTGATGAAAGCAAATTGAGACCTCCTTAAAAGAAAAGAAATTTAGCAGACAAAAGAAAGAAAAGAGAGAAGAAATTTTCTCAGATTAAAATGGCAGAAGTTGAAGTCACTGAAAGACCAAAACGAGGTTTAAATAGAAAATGTTTTAGATTTTGTTTTTGTAGTATTTTATTAGTGGTATTAGTATGGTTATTTTAAACAGTAGGAGTACCTTTATTAATGGAAACGAGTGATAAAAATAATACCATTACTAATGAAAAGGTAGATAGAATAAAAGGAACTAAAATAGAAATAGGGGTAGAAGATGAGGCAAATTATCATAATGAATCAGATTATAATACGTCTTCAAATGTGTTTATTAAATTGTTATTTCAGTACGTTAATACAATGGAAATTAGTAATTGCTATGTTTATATGAAGTTACCTTCATCAGTATCAGAAGGGGTGACATATCACCATATACCATTAACACATGGTGTGTCATGTAGTATTTTATCAAGTGTATTTTATGCTACAGGTAGACTTCAGTATTTTTATTCAAATCTAGATGTAGTATTTTCAGAATTGCCTATTAGAGAGAAAATGAATCCAGTAGCTAGTAGTAAGAATGCACAATTTATGGGTGAATTCTTTTTAACAATGAGTTCAATAGATATAGCTCAAGCACACGAAAATAATTTAACTTGTACATTACGTGAAGAAGAAAAGGAGTTTTTGAATTTAGTAGAAGAAAGGAGACAGGATTTAATAAAGAAAGCTGCTGAACAGAAAACCCATGTACCTCCATGGGTTGGAAAAGAGGGAATCTATGCAAGTGGCAAAGCTCATGCTGCGATGTCCCTGGATTTTGTGAAAAAGGGAAAATTCTGCCTCCATAGATTAAAGACAGTTTATAACAATAATTACATTGGTTCCAGTGAGTGTGAACACAACTTCCTAATTTTAGGAGGGTGGGGACAAAAAGGGGAACTGATCCTGTATTTCCAGGAGCTTATTATGTCTGTGGGAACAATGCCTATTATAGGTTACCTGCAAGATGGTACGGGAGCTGTTATTTTGGAACAGTTTTCCCGAAAATATATCATGTGGATAGAATCAATGGAAAATCTAATGGACTAACACGAAGAAGAAGAGCTAGTTTTTCTGAAATAGTAGGAGATATATTTAGTGCATTGATACCCTCAGTTGGAGTCATTCTAAATTCACAGAAAATGTGTAAATTATACCATAGTTGATCGTCTTTCTACAGACACTGCAGGAGGATTCTAAATGATTAACACAGAGATGGTTGCAATCAGGTCTATGGTTTTACAGAACCGTCTTGCTCTTGATATATTATTAGCAAAAGAAGGTGGAGTCTGTGGCATGTTGAAAATTCAACATTGTTGTACTTATATTCCGGACAAGAGCAGAGAAATTAAAGGATATATTGAAAACATTACAAGAATGCATAAAGACTTGACCCAACTGGAGGTTGACAGTGTGTGGGGAAAACTAACAAAAAGTATAACATCAATAGGGAAATGGTTTACTAATTTTGCGAACAAATTTCTATGTCAAATAATATTACCAATAGTTATGATGATGACAATAGTAAGGATAATAATGATCACATACAAATGTTGGAGAAAAAGAGGGAAAGGAAAAATACATTTAGAAAGAGAGGGAAAAGGAAAGAAATGGAAAAGAGAATATGATGAAATACAACTTGAAGAAATGAAAGGAAAAATATATAAGAAGATGAAAGATTTAGAGGGAAAAGAAGTAACAAATGGAAGAATGAGAAAAGAAATAGAAGATTGACATGTGCTAAAGTTGGCATCTGGGTTTGGGATGGGTAATTTTGTGATGGCTTAAAATGCCATCAGAGAGGGGTTTGATGCAGCAAGGACTCGTAAAGGACACTTGCTCAGAAGCAATCCTCTTGTTTAACCCGCTAATACATTACTAACAACGTCTTGTAAATAATAACACGCAAATACAGAAAACACACGGGTTAGAGACGCTTGCATATGTGTTTTATTAACGCTAACAATATGAACGAAGGACTAAAAATCGCTTTAACTGGGAAATCTTTATTGCGCATGCGTCAACTGCATCTACGTAGTATGACGTTTAATGCTTGGAGGGAAAATTCTTGCGCATGAGCAGAAGGCACTAAAATGGCGGCTTAAAAGCTCACATGCATGGCACCTGCTTAGCTGAATAGAAAATAAGCTATTTTACTAATGCTAATGCAGAAAGGGTATTAATAAGTATATTGAGTTAGAGTAGAGATGGGTGGTATACAGTGAAACCATTTATTTGTAAAAGTAACATTTCTTCTTTTGACCTTATTATTAGTGTGCATTTGGGCCTTTCACGTTTGTCTGAACTGAGCTGACTGATTCAAGTCTGCGCATGCCTACACGAGAGTGAATCCGGAAAGATGAGTCAGGATTTGACAGCCGTCCAAGGACGAGGATGATGTGCCCTGTGAACAGAGAGTGAAGAGTTAATCCAAGAACATTTGTATTCATGATGTTGAAATTATTGTATCAAATAAAGTTGTGATATGTATGGGAATTAAAGAAAAGAATAAAAGTTTAAGGGGATGGGTTTTGCGAACAATAGTGCAATGGAAAAAGTTATATGTAAGCATGGTGTGATGATCATCCCCCCTTTGCCTGTCCAATCAGAGTTAGTATTTTTGCGATATTGAAACTTTAGTGGGTGGTCCATGGTCAACGAAAGGTATAACTGAGGTAGTTATAGTTAGTTAGTTAGACGTCGATGCTGGAAGTCGTGAGCTCGGGATGCCGTCGGTGCTGTGGGTGGAGCTGATGCTGATAGAGACGCTGTAAGATGCTGATGAAGACATCGAATGCAGAACCATCTATCTTTAATTAATTGGGTTAGACAAGAAGATCGCGGAAGAAACTCGAGGAGGAAGAGAGTGTCAGAGAGGGGTGCGACGCAGTCGTCGGTATCTTAGAGAGGTTAAGTATCCTGTCCTGATTCTTGTCCTGAAGACTTTGTCTCCTGATCTATCCTGGGGGACCCTTACCAGCCCTTTGGCCAGAGGGTTTGGTCTTCACACCATCCTTGGTAACTATAAATTCATGGTATTTGTAGATGATCTTCTCTCTCTGTCCTCTCCTTTCCGGACATAGTTATTGTATGTGTCTGAATATTTTCCTTAATGAAAGATTTTGATTTGCAATTTTATGAATGAGAGTGTTTGTACTGAAACTTTGAGATGGTTCACATTCATTTAATTTAGATAAAGTTTTTAAAACTTCCAGAGTCTGTGGTTATTTTCTTTAATTAAAGAATAGTTAATAAGTTATGTTAATTATCACCATAAATTAGTTCAACTAATGGTCCATCAACCAGAGGAAAGAACTTTTTGATCAGTGAAAGGTTAGTTAGGAACAAGTAATAACTAATCCTGAAATATGGAAAATTTACACTAAACCCAGTGGTCTACTTGGATCTGTGTAAGTGTTTATGGGCCCAGGTGAGTAGATGGTAGTAGAGTACCTGTTGTTAGTACACCACTGGATCAAGTTCATGAGGCAGATTGTAACAAACTCTACTCAAAGACCCTCTAAGGCCATTTAAACCAATTTCTCTCCCAATTCTCCTATAGAATAGCAAAATAAATTGTTTGGTAAGTACATAATTTACTCTGTACTGTATTGAAAGAAATAATCACCTTTCTTTATTGAAAAGGTGTAGAAGCCATTTAAAGGGAAGCCTAAAAAATCAAGCTTCTGAGCAGATATGGCTAGATCTAAGATAGCCGCCTTCAAGAGAAAAATGAGAAATTTCTGGGAAATAGTTGCAGAAGGTTGTGGGATAAGGGCTAGATCCATCCCTCCCCAAATTGGGAAAAATATTTGGATCAATTTTATTTCCATCTTATATGCGGCAAAAGGGAGTTAGAGAGGCTCCCAATCCTTGAACCCAGTACATCTACCCATAATCCTCCAACTATAAAGGAAATTGACTCTGCCATCTCAGGAATGCACTCTCTGCAACCATGGGACCGTACGAAGTACCAATTTCCATAGTAAAACGGGAAGCTACCCTTTGGGCCACATTATTGTTCCCGGTCTTTACATTTTGCTATGATAATAGGACAGTGCCTCCCTCTTGGACTGGAAGTATTATTGTCCTTCTTTTTTGAAAAGGGGGATCGTAATATTCCTGCAAAATATCACCAGATTGCTCTATTAGATGCAGTGGGTAAAGTATTTTCCAACTGTTTGTTGGCTCAGTTAAACTCCTGGGCAGAGGACAACTAATTAATGAGGAGTATGTGGGCACTAGAGGTTGGTGTGATATATGTTGCATTTATACATTTTTCAACAGCTTTTGATAAACTGGATTGTTCAGTGCTGTGGAAAACGCTGTTGCATTTTGTCATGCCATGTAACTTATGTTATGTTATATGAGTTTTATAAAGCTCTCGTTCACCAGGGAGGTTCCTTGGTGCTGGACAGTAGAAGACAGCATACTGCTAGAGAACATTTTATCATAGGCTTGTCGAAAGAGCCAAGACTTCAAGAGTTTGTGGAAATGCATGTAATTTGTGGTAGATCTAATCTCTGGGGGCATGGAGTTCCAAGTTTGAAGGGCCAACACAGCAAATATAGACCCACCTATTCACTTCAGTTTGAAAGGGGGAATTCTGAGGAAGTTTTTGTGCCTAGACATGAGATTACAGTTAGGTACATATTTTTTGACCCAAGGTGATAGAAAGACGGGACATGTTCCATTAAGGGATTTAAACATAAGACAACTTGACTTGAAAATTGAGCGTGTTTTCAATAGAAGGGTAATGTGGCAGTGTCTAGGCTGTTGACAAATGAGCCTTGGTGCTTGATTTTGAACCATCGTCAATCTTTGATTACGTCCTTTAGGGAGGCCAAGATATAGGGAATTGGCATAATCTAGAGATTACCAATGCCAACACATTCTGAATTAGAGCATCGAAAGTAAAAAATCTGCCAATTTTCTTTAGTCTTCGTGGTTGAGCGAAGCAGGCAGAAGTGACTGCTCCCAAATGGGGTTTCAACAATAAATTCTTATCAATGATAATTCGGAGACTCTTAACAGAATTCTTGGGCTTAGGAGGGTCGCCCATTGATAGACGCTAGGAGGACGGATTCCACAGATCCTGTTTGTTGTGAGTGATGACAATCTCAGTCGTATCAGAGTTAATCTTTAAATGCTTGCTATTAATCCAATCTCTTATAAACAATATGGTGTTCTGAAAGAATTCCATGGATTCAAGGGAGTGATTGATGGGGAATAGAAACTGCAAATCATCAGCATAATTATAAACTCTGACTTCCCTCTCTTTCAATAACTGCATCAAGGGTTATTGAGTCTAATTATCGCCCTCCATTCCTTCACATAGTGCAAGGTATTATTAATGGGTGACCATGGTCTTTCACGCAAATCCCAATGAAGAATGGCCTAAAACAAGGGTGCCCTCTTGCCCCGCTGCTCTTCTCTCTCTAGATCTCAGACCTATACGCTTCCCATTCACAAAGTAAGGGTTTATCGCCTATTTTTGGGGGACGGTCAGTCTCATGTCTCCTGTATGCCACTGACATAGTGATCCTGGATCTTACCCCTAAGGGTCACAATAACCGGCTGGAGGCATTGCAACAATATGCTGATACAGTTCTATTTACAAATTAACATCTCTACCTAAATATGCCAACTTTCCTTGGGACTTAGGCGGCCAAAAAGTGGAAGTAGTAAAGTCCTACACCTCCTTAGGGAAGATAATGTGCAGACATTTGAGTGACAGTGATCACATTTTAAACAACATGTGTAAAGCCCAGTCTCAGGCCATGGGTTTGGGTGCACTATATGGGGACACAGACAGAAGACACTTTCCAGATCTCCTGGTGGTATATCGGTCCAAAATTCCTGCTACCCTACTATATGCAGTGGAGCTTATAGGCATCGCTAGATCAGGCTTTTTGAACAAAGTTGAAAGGCGGGCACTGAGAAGACTTACTTCCTGTAACAGCTCAATATCAGTGGCAGCATTAAGGTTGAAAATGGGAATGAAGACTGCTTATGTACAAGGCCTGGTGGAGGTCGTTCGATGAGCTGCGTGCCTTGAGAAGAGTGAAGGCACTACATGAGAAAGGAAATCCTTGTGGTTAAAAAGGATAATACTCTAATCTACAGGAACTTCAAGTATGCCACAACCGAACTCGAGCTGGAGCCAAGCCTGGTATTTTCACTCTCCCCTCACAACTAAAGGCCAATTTAAAACAAGCCTCGCAGGTCTTAAGCTTTTGCTTGCACACCAAGGTCTGTGTCAAAAAAAGGGGATATCAAAAGGTAAAATACACTATTTTAATGAAAAAAGTACAACCTCATGTAAAATGGAACATGCCCCATGGTGTCAGATGCTTTTGGATCTTGTTGCTGTTGTATATGCTACCTCTAAATTGTTACATCTAAATGGTACAGAACATATGAAGTATGTAATTACTGCCAGAGTGGAACCCAAGATCTGAATTATGTCTTATTCATTTGTCCAGATATCGTATTGCACCGCCGTAAATGGTTGAGGCCTATTATTCTGAAACTGTCTGTACGATCACCTTCAGAAGCCTTACAGTTGATAATTGATCCCCCTAATGAACTGTTTTGTATCCAAATTGTTAACTTTTTAAAATGTTTTTTCAAATCTATACTGTTGTGAACCTGGGGTTAGTGATCCGAATTCGGATGCCTTAATGAGTTTTATGAAATTTAATGTTTTATAGAGATACTGATTTGTGTGAAGTTGTAATAGGTGGATCGCTTCAGAGTTCCAAATCATGAATAAAATAAACTTGAAACCTAGAGAAATCCTAATCTCCTATCACTTGTCAAGGGGAACAGCAACAACCTTGGGCATATCTGAAAAATAGAGACCGAGGGGAATCAAGGGTGGTGTAGCATGCATGAATCCCAGCACATTCTCTTACCAAGATTACCTTTGAAATGTTAAAATATCCCCAAAACACCGAATTTACTCTCTCACTCCATGAGGTACAGCTGCAACATGATAGTTTGGGGTCAGTCAGCAGACTGGGAACCCAACCAATCAATGGCATTTTTTAAACATATAGACCCAAGCAAATCCACAAACGACAAGTTGGTAGAAACTTCAAAAATAAGAAATATTGATTTGGTAATGACTGTTAAATATTGACTACCACTACCATTGCAAAAACTGTGGTAGAGAAAACAATTTTTAACTCACACATTCTTACATAAGAAATGTTTCTTTGTTAAAAAAAAACATTGCTACATTTTGACTAGTTCCTCGATTCACTCGCGGGATACCACAAATCCTGGGTATGTGTAGAATCCCCAACATGCGCAGAAAACAGGACACAAATTTGGGATGGATATCCTTTGTTGAGAAATGTTGTGAATTGCTCCAAACATTAAAAACATAAAAAGGACTTGGCACTGGGGGATGCAGAGGGGTGACTCTTAGAACGTAAGGGCTAAAACAGATTCATGAGTTGTAGTGCACTACATTAGAGGCATAGTGGCTCAATTTCAGATGTAAACCAAATACATTTTACATGCAGAGTGTTTTGAGTCTAAATGTATTATGATAAAAGTGAATCTACAAGAATCAGAATAGCACATGCTGTTAGCTGAAAAGTCACAATTGTGAAACACATGATATGGAGCTACTTGGCAGCGATGATAAACAGCGCATCTGCAACACCAAATGCACTATCTGGAATTTTGTAGAACCGTGCTTCACTGACAGCATTACATGTAGGCTGCTTTCTTGACTGTGCTTGAATAGGCAGCTTACCTGCCATTTCCAAAGAAAAGCATGCTAAAAAGAAAGACAATCATAGCTAAAGACTGTAAATCTTTATGGGCACATTGTAAGTATGGACATTTTTACTGAAAAAACTAGGTTTAGGCAAAATTGTGAGCTTTTTTGTGGAATACTGTGAAAAATTGGACAAAGGTTGGGTCAGTTAGGGATCCGTGGTTAGGTAGAGCATGCAACCCAAGGAGCGTTACTGAAGCTAAGTAGCTTGTTCTTCTGATGGATACTTCTAACTGCAGAGTCCTCACCTTAGAATAGATATCAAAGTAATAGCTGCCCAGATGGAGGGCCTGTGGAGAAGACTCAGACCAAACAGTCCTGCAGGACTGAGCAGGCAACCTGCCCTTTCCACCAGACCTGGCTGTCAAGGCAGTAGTGCTTTACGAATGTATGCAATAATGCCAATGTCATGCCCAGGCAGAAGTCATGCATGAGCCAACGCAGTAGTAGCAGCCTTAGCCCTGGCAGAATGGATGCTCAGGCTTCTGGGTCTGGTTCTTTGCCAGTTCGTAGCAAATCTTGATGCAGAGGACTATCCATCTAAGCAGGTCTTCTTCCACAAAAAAGCTGAGCATTCACATGGTGGTCCTTGGTGCAATAAATATAAAACCTCAAAGCACTTTTTGAGTCCAGCTAAAGGAGCCTCTCCTACTCTTTTGAGAAGTGAATGGAAGCAAAGAACTCAGAGTGGCAGAATGATGGATTGTCCAGTGTTAATAGTAGTTACAACAGTTGTCAAGAATGCTGTCCGAGTCCTCAGCACAAACTTGGCCGGGAAAAAGTTGGTATCTGGAGTTTGCACTGAAAGTGCCTGTAGTTCATTTACACAACAGGCCTACATATTGCAATAAGGAAAACAGTCTTCAAAGTCAGAAGAAACAGTGAACAACTATGTATTGACTCAAAGGGCATACACATTGGAAATGTAAATACCAAGTTAAGGCCCCATTGTATCATCACAAATGGATAGGAACATGGGTTTCAAACCTTTAATAAATCTTATCACAACCAGTGATTTAAACAAGGATGGTTGATTGAGTAAAAGGGCTGATAAAAAAACCTTTAACACTGCCCAATACAAGGCCTTTCTGGTCAAAGATTAAAAAAAACAAGAGTACATTTTATAGCTTCACTTCAAAGGCATTAGTATTACAAGCACATTTGATGTAGAGCCAGACCTAAATGGATTTTGTGGAAGGACACCTGGCAGCAAGGATGACATCCTCAAAACCACAAGGCAGATCAAACAGTCAGTTGCAGCCACTTAATCTAAGCCAAACTTCTGACAGAGACCAGAGTCCTATGATCTCCACCTTGCCCAAATGACCTCAACAGTCCAGCAGGAATGCATCCATCATCATCATCAGCTGTTGTTGGGGAAGGGAAAGGGGCTTGCTACTGGACCAATTTCAGTCGAACTGCCACAACCGCAGATCGTGCACCATCTCCTCCCATATCTGGATGACATCTTTCATATTTTATTAGTGCTGGGCCACCTGGAACTTCAGAATCCATTGCAGAGCACATAAAGACTACCTGGCACAGCTCACAAGAAGGATGCAGGAGACTAAGAGGTCAAGAAGCCCTACAGATGTTCTCACCATGATAAAGGACCATGGCTGCAACGTAGGGAACATTGCAGAACTTCACAGGGTCCAAAACAGCTCCAAGATTCTGTGATGGAGTCAGGAGCGACCTAAGCTTGTTGATAGTTAACTCCACTGATATCAGGAGGTTGGCCGTCATCTGGAGGTGGTCTATGATTAAATATGGCGAGCCCACCTTCAATAGAAAATCCGCAAGGTAGGGAAAGACTTCTAAATCTGACCTCCAAAGCTGGGCAACGATCACCACCATAACTTTTGTGATGACCTGAGGGGTACCGGTGAGGCCTACGGGTAGGATAGCAAACAGAAAATGCTCCTGACATACATGGAACCATAGATAACGTCTGTGGGACTGCAGGACAAGTGTATGAAAATGCGTTTCCTACAGTTCCAAATACACCATTCAGTTGCCTTGGACCAGGGCAGACATGATCTAGACCAGGGTGAGCATTTTGAATTTGCCCTTTAGTAGGAAGGCATTCAGAGAAATATAAGCATGAGACCCCCATCCTTCATCAAAACAAGAAAATAACGAGAATACCAATCCTCTTCTTTGTCTGAGTCCCCAGTAGCCTCTTGATAAAATACTTGGAGAGTAACGCTTGTACCTCTTGCAGTAGAACGGTGAACAGGTGCTCATCTTAAATTTGCTGTGATGTGAGGGAATATTTGGCAGGACAAAAAGAAAAGGCAGGGCATAGCCATGATTTACAAATTATGAAACCCATCTGCCAGACAGATTGGATCGCTATCCTGGGAGGAAATGATGGATCCTGTCACTCCACTGGGTCGCCATGCACCAATAATGGCAAACGTAAATGGTTTGGTGGCTATTGCAGCATGGGAAGAGGAATGGGAGGACTGATGTCACTGCTGGTTCATGCACTGTCTACCAGCCTCAGATACCAGATCCTCAAAAGGACTGGGGTGACTGCTGCACTGGGGGGGGAGACTGTCTCTGCCTATATGCCAGCCCACTGGAATAGCTTCTGAACTTTCTGAACTGATGTGGAAATAGACCCAAGAAACACGTTGTTACTTTACTTTCATTAAAGAGCACTAACACTGAGCCTGCCTTCTCGCTAAAAAATGTGTGGCCCATCAAAGGGCATATCTTTGAGGAAGGCCTGTACATCACTGGAAAATCATGCTGCATATATCCACCCATGTTGATGAAGTATTGATTGCTCTCATCAGGGATGAGTGATATCTAGACCTGGGTGGATACCAAATTTGGCCCTGCCTTGTTCATCACGAATTGTCTGCGCCAAAGAGGCCCTAAGGTCTGGGGCTGCTGGCAAGATCTCACTGGCTATGTCTCACACGACATGTGTAAATAGAGCTAATAAGCAAGCAGCATTTAGCCAGACCAAAGGAGGAAAACATGCACTTTCCAAAAGCTTCAATCCTATTGAATTCCCTGTTTGTAGGAGAGGTGGGGAATGAGTTGGGATTCAAATTATTAGTTGAGACCTGACCTACAAGGCTTTCTTGAGTAGGATGTTTTTGGTTTTTTTTAAACTCTTTTTATTGTATTTTTCAAGAAATATTACAACCAAGCAGTGATTGAGAAGCAGGTGGCCCGCAAATTGCTGGGCCATCAGCATTGTTCTGACAGATAGGAATCATTCCCTGTCGTTCTACATAACAAAAACAAACAAAAATTAAAAAAGAACCAAATACAAAGGAGCAATTTACAAAAGAGGTCCTAGTAATATTCATAGTACAGCAATGACATGGTCCTTTAGCATAGTGCCATTATCGTTACAGCTCGTACATATTACTCAAAGTAGGGGTGAGTCCAAAACCCCCCATTTCCCAGTCCCATCGATATGTACATATTTTCCATAAGTAGGAATTCCTGTATCATTCGTTATCTATGGAGTGTGTTTGTAAATAGTTTCTAAGAGGTTGCCAGATATCACATGGACGGGAAGTGGCGGGTAAAAGTGTGGCATATATGTCACTCATAGCATCGCAGTAAGTGAGGTCATGAAGCCATGCTTAACTGATGGAGTTTGCGTTCCGCCCCAATGTAATGAAACCTGTCGCTTATCAATCAGTAAAGCAATAGCAGAGAATCGTCAAATGCTTCTCTTAAGTGATTTGACATATCCCAAAAGGGCCGTTAACGGTTTAGGGGGTACAATATGTTCAACCATGGCGGATAGGTATCTAAAAATATCCTCCCAATATGCGTTTACAGGAGTGCAGCACCAAGCCAGATGCGAAAAATCCGCCTCAGGAGCACCACACCTCCTACAAGCGTTCGACACAGCTGGGTTTATTTTGGACAATAGTTTGGGAGTAACATAAACCCTATGGAGATATGTAAAACGTAACAATTTATGTCTATAATTACTAGAGACATATCGAATCTGAGAACAACAGTAACACCATATATCGTCAGTGATAGTGATATCCAAATTAACCCTGGGCATAATACTTTGCTACGCTCACGGAGCGTGCAAAGTTTGTGTTATTACGCACTTCGCAAATTGCACGTAGCAGAGTAAAAAACTCTGCTAATCAGCGTAGCAGCAGTATTTTTAAACACATACAAATGCTTTGTTAAAGCAATTTTCTATACTAAAAAGCATATAACAAATTCACAAAAGTGAACTTTGACAATGAAAATATCAAGCAATGAGAGAGGTGATGATTTTGGGTTCCCCCCTAACCTAGGGGGAGGACAAAGCAGATGCCTTGAACACAAAAAGCATATCATGTGAACGATTCAGTGGTGGTCCCTTCCTCCTAGGACCACCCCAAGCACAGTTATGGGCAAAAATACAATCCCAACCAAAGGCCCTGCAAAGCATTATGGGACGAGATTAGCAGTGGGCAGTGAATATTATAGTGTCCAATAGCAAAATAATTCTACAAAGAGCTGCAGTTCACCTAGTCGTTACTAGATGTCCCTCACGAGTCAAATGCAAAAGCATTGAAATTATTAATACATCAAGCTGCAGTTCCACTAGTCGTTACTAGATGTCCCTCACGAGTCAAATGCAAAAGCATTGAAACCCTTTCATGAAGCTTTTGCATTTGACTCGTGAGGGACATCTAGTAACGACTAGTGGAACTGCAGCTCTTTGTAGAATTATTTTGATATTGGATACTATAATATTCACTGCCCACTGCTAATCTTGTCCCATAATGCTTTGCAGGGCCTTTGGTTGGGATTGTATTTTTGCCAATAACTGTGCTTGGGGTGGTCCTAAGAGGATGGGACCACCACTGAATCGTTCAAAAGATGTGCTTTTTGTTTTCAAGCCATCTGCTTGGTTCTCTCCCTAGGTTAGGGAGGATACCAAAATCATCACCTCTCTCACTGCTTATTAATTTATTGATTTCACTTTTGTGAAATGCTATATGCATTTTAGCATATAAAGAGAGAGATACTTATTTTATCTTAACTTGCACTGTGCAAGATGCCTTTGGTAATTATTGTACAGTGCAGTCAAGTACACAGCTACGCACTATGCAATTTGCATAGCTACGTGTAGTTCAAAATGTACTTCACGTAGCTACGTGAAGTGCTACTACGCAAACTACGCCCAGGGTTAATCCAAATCCTGCTCCCAGGATGCGTGTGCTTTAATGCCCACAGGCGGGGGAAGGGAGAGAGATGAATGGTAAAGGTGTGAGACTAGGTGGGAGCTGTCCGGCGAGGTTATGACAAGTGTGAGTGGCGGGAAGTCCTCTGGTTCAGTCGACTTGTCTGGTAAAGTCTTTAAAAAGGAGCTACAAATTCTGTGGAGAAAGAAATTGTCCATGTGCGTGGCAGCCCCACGTGCAGCCAACTCAGCGGTCGAGCATGGCCTGGATTTGCAGAACAGGTCACCGATTTTAAATAGTCTATGTTTGAGTAGTGTTCTCTTAGTGAGCGTTTCCATAGTGGGGGGTATTGCCGGGTTGTCCGCCAATCGTATATGTGGGGAGTATAATGTTGCGCAATGCAAGTATTTCCGCAACTTAGTCCGTGCCCAACATGTCGTGGGAACTGTTTGAATATCTGTGGGGCACCGTGGGAGTCCCTTGGGTAATAGTGTGGACAGTGAATGGGGATATATCTGTGATCTGTCAGATTTGAGATATTGCAGTCGGGCATCCGGGTGATACCAGTAGTACATAAAGTGAACTTGGGCAACCAAGTAGTATAGATAAAAATCCGGGACCCTGAAACCACCCCGTTCGAATGGCATGGTCAACGTGGCCCAGTTCACCCGTGGTTGTTTACCCGCCCAGAATAGTCGTATTAGGAGCGAACGGAGTGTATTAAAAAAGGTCACTGTTAAAGGTATCGGAATGTTTAAAAAAAGGTACAAAAAGTGTGGCAATACCACCATCTTTATAATGGCGATCCTGCCTGCAATAGAAAGCGGACGTTTCATCCATTTAATGGTTTGTGTTTCGAGACGGTCAATTGTGGGGCCATAGTTCAAGCGGATAACCTCGGGGGCACTACAGTCTAGATAGATGCCTAGATATTTAGGAGGATCGGTGCACCATTGCAGAGGTAATTCAAGATCACATGGAGTAGTAGCAGGGGTCAAGGAAAATATTTCGGACTTGGCCCAATTATTGACCAAGCCCGAGTGCACCCCAAAGCGGACCACCTCCCGTAAAAGAGGGGATAGATTCTCAGCAGGTTTGCGCACAAACAACATTACGTCATCAGCATAAAAAGATGCTATGAGTGGGTCTGTATGCAGCTGCAAGCCACGGTGCAAATGCCGTTCCTGAATATGACGAGCAAGTGGGTCCATAGCTATTATAAATAATAGGGGTGAAAGCAGGCATCCCTGCCTGGTGCCCCGTGTTAAACCAAACTGTGGTGTGATCATACCGTTTACTTTCAATCGGGCAACCAGAGAAAAATACAACAAGCGAACCAAGTTTAAAAAACCAATGTGGACTCCCAACTTTTGCATAACTGCGTACAGAAAGGGCCATTCTAAAGAATCAAAGGCCTTCTTGGCATCCAGCATAACTGCTGCCGCCGGCAGGGTAGGTTCCATTTGATTAATCACTGAAAAAACTGCACGTAAATTTAGCGTCGTGGACCTTCCCGGAATAAAACCTGCTTGGAAGGGGCATAATGTGGTATCGACTAGTGATGACAGTCTAGTAGCAAGTATTTTAGCGAGGATTTTATAGTCGTGGTTGAGTAGAGATAATGGCCTATAGGACTGGCATTTGTGAGGGGGTTTGTCTGGTTTAAGTAGCAGTGTGACAATAGCCTCGCGCATTGTTGGTGAGAGGGACCCGCTCTGCAACGCCTCATCATATACTTCAATGAGACGGGGAGCAAGCTCATGTTGGTAAGGTTTGTAAAAATCCCCAGAAAGCCCATCCGACCCCAGGGCATGACTGCTACCTAGATCTTTTATCGCCTGTTTAATTTTATCAGCGTTGATTGGGGCAGCTAAGAAATCCTGCTGTCCCTCCTCCAGCCACACCATAGCTATCTCTTGCAGAAAATCATTTAGGGCCTGCCCCGTAGGAGGATTTCTTGTCTGGTATAGTTTAGTGTAATAGTCAAGAAAAGCCATATTGATGTCAGTCCCTTTCGTTAATGAGTCTCCCGAGTCAGTGTCTAATTGTGTAACAAATGTAGACTGGTACTGTGGTCTAAGGAGGTGTGCAAGTGTTCTACCAGGTCTCTCCCCCTCTCCGTATACATGTGCCCTGGCATATTTTCCCATATATTTGACTTCACGGACAGCAGCACCAGTGAATTCAGTCATTAAGGCAGGCGATCTCGGAGCACTTTCAATGTCGGGGTGGTTTGCAGAAGAGCATCAATATATTTTAGTTTCTGTTCAATTTTTTTCAATTCGTCCCGGATGGAGCGAAGGACTCCGGCATGTTTCGAAATACAAACACCTTGGATAAACGCCTTGAAGGCATCCCAAAGTATAAGTTGTGATTCAACTGACCCTTTGTTCAACTCAAAGTATTCTGCAATAGCGTCCCCTACTTCACTACGGAATACTTAATCCAGCAAAGCGTTCACAGGGAACCTCCACAAGGGATGTTGCCTATGGATCGATGGGAAAGCCAGTATCAGCAAAACCGGGGAATGATCGGAAAGAGTACGGGTGAGATACTCAACCTTCTGCACCTCTAACAGAAGCTGTGGCATGAGATACCAATGGTCAATCCGGGACCAAGTTCTATGCGGGGCCGAGTAAAAGGAGTAGTTTCGAGACTCTGGGTAGTTAATACACCAAGAGTCCGCTAATAAGGCTGACTGTAGCAGTGCGAGCAGATCTCTAGTGGCCTGCGGTTTTGTAACGCGGCTCGGGCCGGTAGTGTCAGTGGTGGGATCTAATGTGAGATTGAAATCTCCTCCCATCAATATAGTATCCGATTTAAGTCGGTCAATGTGTGAAGTTATGTTGGAGAAAAAATCAGGAGTGTCCACATTGGGAGTGTATATGTCAACAAGTAGTACTGGCATACACTGAGAGAACCCTGAACTAGTAGGAATCTACCTTCCAGGTCCGTCACCACCGAAAGGGTTCGAAAGGGAAGAGAGCGATGAACTAGGATACACACCCCACGTGAGTAGGTACTGTAGCAGGAAAAAAAATGTTGCTGTCCCCATGATGCTGCAAACCCGTGAGTTGGAAGGGGCGCATAGTGCGTCTCCTGGAGGAAAGCTATCTGTATGGCATGTCTCGTTAGATAGGCCAGTGCTTGTCTACTCTTTTTGGGACATGAAAGTTCCCTCACATTCCAGGACAAGCATCTGATATGTAAGTCAGTAGTAGTGAATTCCCTCGCACTCAAATTGTCACCCATGTTCGGTTGAGAGTAGCTGGTGAGAGGGGGCCACAGCTTGTCACACTGTACATAGTAGTATGCTCCAAACAAATAAGACAATTAAGGAAACAAAAACACAAATAAACATCCCCTGGCAACCCCCACCACCCCATCGGATATTCAAATATGCGGCACCCGGTGACTCCCAACAAAATAACAATGAACACAAGGGAAGAAGGGGAGGGGGGAAGGGTAGGGAAAAAGTATAGGGAAGAGAGTAGGAAATTATCCTGAGGGGAGCGGCAACACTCCGAAGGAGCCATCACGAGTCAGGATAGTCACTGCTAAGGAAATGGCCACACAACCAAGTTCCGCAAGTTAACGTTAGGTCCATGCTATCATAAAAAGAGGTGAACTAGCAATGACAATTTGAGCGCATAGATGTCCACTTGCGTTTGCAGTTCAGATGAGACAGGCCATCGGCCCCCCGGCCTGGCGGTAGAAACCAACGGTCCATGGCCGCGGTATGCCAGCAGAGCCCGAAGATCTTCAAGAGTCAGGATTCAGCCGGCCATCTTTGTCTTGTCGCTGCATCGTCTGCTGATGATTTTTCTAACCCTGGGCAGTGAACTACGCTCCGCTCGCAGAGTTTGCGGAGTTTTCTGCACTCCGCGTTACGCGGATCTCACGGAGTGCAGAGAATTGCTCGCTCGCGTTCCTCAACGTCAAGTTGGCGACCTCGAGCGAGCAAAATCAACATCCCGGCGAGATTTTTCCTCATTTGAGATCGGCAACATCAAGTTGGCGAGCGCGAGTGTGGAAAATAAACCTCCCGGTGAGATTTCTCAATGCGGGGGGGTCAGGTTTCTCATTGCGAGTAGTCGCGTATGCTCGCGACCGCTCGCAATGAGAAACTGCCCGTTCGCGTTCAGAAAGCTGCCGCTCGAGTGAAAATCTACTCGAGCGGCAGAAAACGACCGCTTGCACTGTGTATGATGCCGTTTGCAATGATTGCACAGTGCGGACAAGCATCCGGCACTGGGCAATCACCGCGAACAGCATTTTCCTATCGCACTACGCTGCTCGCGTAGCTCCGCGTAGCGTGGCGGAGTTGTTTTACCGCTTCACGTAGTGTCGCGTAGCGCAACTCCGCAAACTACGCGCACCCTTAGATTTTTCCAGAATTTTGCTGCCGCATCAGGCGTGTCAAAAATATGCGACTTGTTTCCAATCTGCACCCGGAGCCTGGCAGGGTACAGCATATCATACCTAATGTTCGCTTTCTGAAGTGAGACAGTGGAACCCTGATAGCTAAGTGAGCCGCGTTCTCTGGACAGTCAAAGTGCAGTGTCCCGGTCATTGTAATTGAGGAGTTTGGCAATGATTATTCTAGGGGTCGCCCCAGGAGGTGGTGGGGGGCCCAGCGATCGGTGCGCCCGCTCAACAGCAAATGTGGTCGAGAACGATTCCCTTCCAAACAGGTCAGCTAGAAGGGTTTCAACGAACTTGGGCATGGGGCCTGTGTTCGTCGATTCCGCAATCCCAGCTACGCGTAGGTTATTTCTGCACGAGCGCGCTTCTAAGTCTTCTGCCTTCGTTGCTATCTGTTTAAGTAGGCCTTCTGTCCTGTCTAGCCTTTTCTGTACAGTGGGATGACTGTCCTCAAGGTCGGAAATTCGTTGCTCTGCCTTGTCTATCCGGGCATCCTGCGCTTCTAACCGTCCGTTAATGTCATCTAGGCAGCTGGTAAGAGTGTCCAAGAGGGCGTCAATAGATTGAAAGCCCGCTCTGAGTTTGGCCACCTTGGCCGCGCACCTTCAAGCGGACTTTGCTCTGGGTCGGTGACAACATCGGTTTCCTCCCGTCTGGGGGTCGTTGCTTTGGGTTGGTACGGCCCATTATGTAAATACAGCAGGAGGAGGGAGGCACTGCTAGAATATCCCCCGATAAAGGTTCTGCTATGTATGATATATAAGGCAGCCAGCACTAGCACGCGGTTTACAGGCCCAGATCTGCGCAATCTTTTGTATGGGATCAGGCTGTGCGTGGAGGATGCAATCCAGTCACTCCGATAATGTAGCATTGTAGAACTCCCGGATCAGCAATCAATAATTAGACGGCCATATAATAAGGTAGCCTAGCTTGGTGGTTGTTGCCGTTAGCCCATGAGCACTTAGAAGAGAAAAATCAGCTGCTGGGGCGCATTACGTATAATTTGGCACTCATCTCATGTAGGCATGTAGGCATCGGGATCAGTAGTGATTGTGTGCAACGCCGGGTGCCGTGAGGCAGTGCATGTCTAACTTGTAGCTCCGCTATATGACTCGTGCATCACGGCTCTTACCGCCATCAGATAGAATATTCAGAATCCGCCTCCACAACCGTTGCGGTGTATCGCGCCGCCCGTCAACCACCAGGCATGGGCGCTGATGCAGGCGTCAAATCAGCAGGCCCGGGGTCAGCCAGCGCTTCGGTGCGTTCCGAGCCCTGCCCTCAGGCTCACCCGAGTCCCCTGTCGACTCAGGGCATCCAAGGGCCGCGTCAGGCTCGGAAACACCGCGCCCGAAGCTCCACCACACGGGCACCTCAAATCGTCGCTGTTGGGGCCAGCTTCTCCTCACATCTCTGGCATCTCCGTCACATCGCTGATGGTCGCTTTACCACACGAATACGCTGGCTGGTGGCATTTACAATGCGACAGCTCCAGAGCTCTCGAGTCAGGCGGCCATCTTAGTCGCCGGCTCGGCCACGCCCCCCTTGAGTAGGATGTTTGGTAAGAAAACCAGAGTCGCTAGCAGCCGGTCTGCGATGCCTGGCCACCAACCTATATACAGGTGGGCAGGAACAGAGATTCACTAAGTGGTCATCAGTATCAGTGAGCACCTCAATAAAACATAGAAATGGTTCAGAAATAGTTGGCCCAAGCCGCAAAATTTCTGTCAGGACATTCATTTTGATCTAAACTCAGGGCAGCTGTAAATACAGTACCTCAGCTTATCTCCGAGCGACTACTGGAAAGGAGGAACCTTTTTCCATTGGTGACTCAAGTTGAGAGGTAAGCCCAAACTCAAGTGAGGCTTCAAGCTCACTGGCCTCCTGCAAATCCATGTAGAAGACATCATCTAGTTAGTGCTGGGGGAGAAAGCCATCTCTATCCTAGACTTTGATTTTGACTTACAGGAGGAATTTGAGCGAGATTAAGTCCATTCCTGCAACTTATTGCAGGAGTAGAACTTACGCGAAGGGTGCAACTTTTGTTCAATGACCTACTGTTAGAAGGTGGTTCTGACACTATGGGCCGCCCAGATTTTTCGCTTTTTGAGCACCTAGGTGTTGAGGTTTTACTGTGGGAGAGCCTCATTAATTGGGACTCCTCCACAGTGAACTCATGATGAAAGAGACTGCATGTGGATTTTACTGGTGTCCCCCTAGCTTGACTGGGCCGCTGCGCAGCAGCTGGAGTAAGGGGCACCGGGCTGGTTACATGCAGACACATGTGTACATGCGTGTGCACATGTGTATGGGGCTGCGCAGGGGAGATTCTTGGCGTGCGCAGTCCGGGAGCAGCTACAAAGTGAATGGTGTGGCAGGACTTATGCAGAATTGGGTGGTGACATGGAATAGGCCTTACACGCTAGGAAGGAACATGCCAGGGAAAGTCAGTGTGCTTTACTGTGTTTTTCACTTCATTATTCCCCTATGGGGATGTGGAGCCCATGTGCTAGCTTAACTTCCATAAGGCCTACAGATTCCAGACACGCACTAAAGTCCACTGTAGCGGATGTGAAAAGAAGTATTTTGCAGAGTCCAGAGTCATATTTGTACTGCTTTTGGGTCATCCAGAAATGTTACATCTCTCTGAGTCAGATCATAACCAGGGCCTGGCTGGGGGTTGACCTCGGCAGGCTGGATTGATGACCTTTCCCTCCCAGAGCGAAGACCTCCTTTCCACGAAGGGAAGATAGGTGGAGCTACAGGCTCATCCATCAGCAGCTATCACTGGGTGCCAGGCACCAGGCTGCACCTAGGAGGGAAGGGCTCTGGTTTCAGAGACCATGTGGCCAGAGACCCTGGACGATGCCATTTTGAACCAGCCCAGAGGCTGGACAAGAAGGAGGGAGCAGGGGCAGGGAAGTGATGTGGCGCTGTTGGATAGAACCAACAGAGACTTCCTGCCAGCCCCCTACTCAACTTTTAAAAAGTGCTTGCACAGGAAGAGAAGCTCTCTCTGGGGTGTGGTCTGCGGAGGCGGAAGGTGCTGGAGCCTGGCAATGGGCAGTTGGAAGGAGGTACCCCCTGACTGCCCCCCCGGCCCCTAACAGCACCAGAAGAAGAGCCCAGGACCGGTGCGCAGAAGCAGGGGCCTCTGCGCAGGGAGAAGAGAGGCCCAGGAGGAGAGCAAAGCGAAAGTCTGGCGCGGGGAGCCAGTGAAAACCGCTCCCTGCAGAATGCCCCCTCTTGGAGACCCGGAGGGCGACGGAGAGTGCTCCCAGTGGCTGGGGGCCACCGCCAGGAGCGAGAGGACGTGAAAATGGAGAAGATCGGACCCCTGGGGGCTGAGATATGCCCCGCAGAAGGTACGCGACCTTTGACCTTTGCGGGGACCGATGATGAGGCACGTGGGGCTCCGCCGCCGGTCTGGAAGATGCCCCCGGGGTAGTTCAGGTCCCGGGGGCTGCCCCCCCAAGGAGAAGTAAAGCCGGGGAGCGCCGTCGCGCTCCCCGTGAAGGTGCCCTGTATGGGGGCCAGGAGCCCACCCTGGCCCCCACCGAAGAGAAAGGCGGGGGAGCGCCGTCGCGCCCCCCGCAAAGTTGTGCCCAGGGGCCCGGGACCCCATCCCCGGGCCCCGAAGAAGTAAAGTCGGGGGAGCGCCGTCGCGCCCCCCGCGAAAATGAGGCCAAGGGGCCCGGGACCCCATCCCCGGAGCAAAGTCGGGGAGCGCCGTCGCGCTCCCTGTGAAGATGCCACCCCCGCGAGGAGGAGGGGGCCCGGGACCCCATCCCCGGGCCCCGACGAATGGGAGGAGGCCGGGGGAGTGCCGCCGCACTCCCCCGCGGTCCAGCAGGACCGGAGCCAGAAGACGCGTCTGCCCGATGGAGCGGGCAGACCGGAACTGCTCAGCCGGCTCCTGCGGCAGCACACGAGGGTGCTGGCCGCGCGGGGAGCTGGCGGGGGCAGCCGGGGGTGGGCTCCCTAGGCTGCCCCCCCAGCAGAGAGGCAGTCGCGGATCCCGGGTGGGACTGGGACCCGCCGAAGAAGCGGTTAGGTCTCGCGGGGCCCGGGTGGGACCGGGCCCCCGCAAAAGCAAACCGAGCGGCCGGGGGTGGGCTCCCCGAGCTGTTACCCTCACCTGGGGGTCCGGGTGGGACCGGGCCCCCCACCAAGGAAGGGATTAGGCGCAAAGCGCCAGCTCGATCGCGGCTCTCCCCGGCACAGCGGGAGAGCCGCTCATCCAATATGCAAGAAGAGGAGCATGAAGCGCCCCATAATGCCTTGCCAGGCATTTGGAAATCTGGCGTTTTTGACCCTGGTGGCCCCCAGAAGAGGGGGTCACCCTCAAGAGTGAAAAAGGGTGCTGGGGGAGCTGCTGGAGAAGCGCAGTCTCCCCCCAGCATGAAGTGAAGTCCCACCCTAAGTTTCCTAGGGATTTGGAATGGATAACCCCTCAAGGGCTCAACCAGCATTTATACACCTTCTAGGCTGGAACTTTTGTTCTACAGCTGAGGGTGTATTGCGACGTGCTTAATGGAGTGAAAGGCTGAGTTGGGGATGGCTCGAGAAGGGCATCTCCTGGAGGTGAAGAGGTGTAATTGCACCAGAACTGCATTTACTAACGGTTATTCCTTTTTAGAGGGACTGAAAGTCACATATGTAATGTGAAGTACCTGTGTAAGGTGATGTCATAAGCAAAGTGGGTTATGTTGCCAGACATTCCTGCTAGGGTGTCTGGCTGGATATGCGTAATCCTGTGATTTCATCTGTGATGCCTTTAGGGGCTGTAATTGCAACGCATTTTAATGTCCAACAAATGTGCTGAGTACTGTCAGTCTAAAGTGTGCGTAAACATGTATTTTTGCTGCTGCGCTTAAGTGAAGAACAACCCAGACTGTTAGCCCTGAATATGTAGGGGTGCATACTGTATGGTCAATATAAGATGCTCAGTCAGGGTTATGTGTCACTAGGGCAGGTGAACCTATTTTTAATGCGTGTTGAGGTAATGGGGTGGGTCGCCACTGGGATGGTGCCAGTGCGCAGGGCCCTCGCTCCAGGTTATGCTCAACACACTGCATTAGGGGGCAAGATGATATGCATACATGGGAGTGGTGGTACTAGACCCCACCCCTCCTTTGGGGAGGGGTGGAGATGTTACGCAATGTCACAAAGTAATTCCAACAGCTTATGTATATTTGTAAATTGGTGCATAGTATTGAGTAGTGTGTGTGTTTAATAAATGTACTCTTACTTTTATAAAGCAAAGTACAGACTGGACAATCAATTATTGAGTGTTATTTCTGAGCACCTGCAAATGGCGATTACTAGCCCACACCACCTCCCTTGAGTAAAGCCTCAGACTGCTCTGCAACGCTACCCTCTGAGAGTCAGGCGCTACAATTGGGTGTTTGGTTCCCAGTGAAGGACAAATGTAGTCATGTTATTTGTGCAGGCCTCACAGATACTGCCTCGTTTTCCAACATTGGTGTCTAGCGGCGGGAAACATAGTATCCCATTCTGGTGTGCATTTATAGCATTTGATAAGTCCAGTTTTGCCACACATTATTTATGCAGTAATGAGCAAATGGAAGAGCGCAAGGCTCTGAGAAGGGTTCAAAGTTTTGGTTAGGTGAACTAAAGGTATGGGAAAGGAAAGCCCCGCGCACATACGAGTCATGTGAAGATATTATGGTTGAAATGTAAACTGTATTGATATGACCGCGCTATGTTAATTTTCATGTGCTAGCGGGATGGTGCTTTCCAGGAAATGATTACATACAAATGTTCTAAGCCATATTGTACACCTTTGAACCCTAACACTACACGCACTACACTTGCATGAGGAGGGTGTCTCCTCAAGAGGTAGGGACAGTAACTGATACCTACATCACCGGTGGGGGTATAGGGGTGGATTGACCTTTGTGGGGGACAGGAGAGAGAGGGGGTCCTGGGAGATTCCCGTGCTTTTTAAGGGCAGGGAGGGTTTCCACAGAAGGGGCCCCAGGTATTCTTCCCCCGCTGAGAGTTTACTTGCCATTGGCGCAGGCCAAAACCACTGGAAGGGTGGGGCAGGAGGTTTCTTTACCCTGGGTAGTAACGCCCCAGGGGTTCCCATGGTGGGGGACCCCCAGGAACTTTTCCCACGGTGGGAGAAGGGTGTAGTAGGGTTGGGTGTCCGGCAGGCCCCCAGGTTAACTGATGGGGAGGTGAGTGACCCAGGGGTGGCCCCTGGTAAGGGGTGGCCCCAGAGGAGGGTAGTTCTTGAGTGATGGTGTGTAGTGGTAGCCCCTAGGTACCCTAGGTGGGCTAGGTAACTGACCCAGTGGAGATCGGAGTGGGGGTGATGTACTCCCTAGTTTCCAGGTGAAGGGTTATTGGTGGACCCTGAGGCGTCAGGGTCGGGTGGACGGTGACCAGTCCGGTAGGTCCTGTGGGTCTTGAACCCAAGGACCAGGAGCATGGGGGGTGTTCCCCTAGCTCGGGGCAGGAGGTGGACTTCTGCCAGGTAGTACCACCCTGGACACAGGTGGGGCCTATCTTAAGTGACGGGACCCTGTGGTTCGCAAAGGGGTGGTGCAGGCCTAGCCGGGATCTTTAGGGTCCCTGGCTTGGAATGGTCGTGCTACCCTGAAGGCAGGAGGGGCCTATCTTAAGGAGGGGACCCTGCTCTTCATAAGGGGTGGTGCAGGCCATCCGGGGACCATGTAGGTCCCTGGGCGGTCTCCCAAGGTGCTGCTGGGAGACCGGGGAGGGCCAGGAGAGGTGGGCCTGGGTCTAGCTAACTCGGGGCCCACAGGCTCTCTAAGGGTACTCTGGGAGGAGAACGCGCCTCTCGGAGGGAAGGGTGCATAGGCCCTGTTCTCGCAGCGGAGAACAAGGAAGGGGTCTAGGTTCCCGGGGTAGTTTCCGAGTGGAACTACTGACGGGGGGAATGAGCTGTAGGATGTCTGACGGGGCACCCTCAGTGTTCCTCCCTGGCACTGCCAGTGTGGTAGTGAGGCCGGTCTGAGGTCCTATCAGGGAGCCAGGCCAGTGGCCAAAGGGTGCTTTTCTGTGTGGGGAAAGCACGAGTGGCTGTGCTTTCTTTAGGGAAGCCAGTCGTCCCGAAAGGGTGGTGGCAGCATAATGACCTCAGCGGCAGGCTGAGGGTGAGGGTCCAGAGAGGTTGCATCTTTGGGGTGCAAGGACCAAACGGAGAGAGGGTACTGGTTGGAACAAACTCCAGAAGGGAGACCAGCTAGTGACCCAGGGGATGGGATGTAGACCTGTCCCGGAAGACCGCAACGGTGCTGTGGCACTGGACCCTTGTCCAGAGAAGGGGTAGGCATAGTGTTGCATGCCCAAGGGCAAAGGTGGGCCTAGTGAGGCCAAGTCCATGTAGACCATGAGTGACCTAGAGGTAGCTAACCTAGAGCCCGGAGGGTTCTTAGGGTAGCCTGGGATCCCTGTCATGGGTGGAGATTTCATGGATGGGAGGAGTAGGTGGTCTGAGCGGATAACTGGTGAGTAAGGGGGGTCTGGTCAGAACCCCTTATAACTAGTTATCGCTGACTACGGGAAGAATACCCATGTAGGGTGGCTACTTCTTCCCTGTAGGAATCAGCTGGGCGCGGCGTGTGTTAGAAGGTGGTTCTGACACTATGGGGCGCCCGGATTTTTCGCTTTTTGAGCACCTAGGTGTTGAGGTTTTACTGTGGGAGAGCCTCATTAATTGGGACTTCTCCACAGTGAACTCATGATGAAAGAGACTGCATGTGGATTTTACTGGTGTCCCCCTAGCTTGACTGGGCCGCTGCGCAGCAGCTGGAGTAAGGGGCACCGGGCTGGTTACATGCAGACACATGTGTACATGCGTGTGCACACGTGTATGGGGCTGCGCAGGGGAGATTCTTGCCGTGCGCAGTCCGGGAGCAGCTGCAAAGTGAATGGTGTGGCAGGACTTATGCAGAATTGGGTGGTGACATGGAATAGGCCTTACACGCTAGGAAGGAACATGCCAGGGAAAGTCAGTGTGCTTTACTGTGTTTTTCACTTCATTATTCCCCTATGGGGATGTGGAGCCCATGTGCTAGCTTAACTTCCATAAGGCCTACAGATTCCAGACACGCACTAAAGTCCACTGTAGCGGATGTGAAAAGAAGTATTTTGCAGAGTCCAGAGTCATATTTGTACTGCTTTTGGGTCATCCAGAAATGTTACATCTCTCTGAGTCAGATCATAACCAGGGCCTGGCTGGGGGTTGACCTCAGCAGGCTGGATTGATGACCTTTCCTCCCAGAGCGAAGACCTCCTTTCCACGAAGGGAAGATAGGCGGAGCTACAGGCTCATCCATCAGCAGCTATCACTGGGTGCCAGGCACCAGGCTGCACCTAGGAGGGAAGGGCTCTGGTTTCAGAGACCATGTGGCCAGAGACCCTGGACGACGCCATTTTGAACCAGCCCAGAGGCTGGACAAGAAGGAGGGAGCAGGGGCAGGGAAGTGATGTGGCGCTGTTGGATAGGACCAACAGAGACTTCCTGCCAGCCCCCTACTCAACTTTTAAAAAGTGCTTGCACAGGAAGAGAAGCTCTCTCTGGGGTGTGGTCTGCGGAGGCGGAAGGTGCTGGAGCCTGGCAATGGGCAGTTGGAAGGAGGTACCCCCTGACTGCCCCCCCGGCCCCTAACAGCACCAGAAGAAGAGCCCAGGACCGGTGCGCAGAAGCAGGGGCCTCTGCGCAGGGAGAAGAGAGGCCCAGGAGGAGAGCCAAGCGAAAGTCTGGCGCGGGGAGCCAGTGAAAACCACTCCCTGCAGAATGCCCCCTCTTGGAGAACCGGAGGGCGACGGAGAGTGCTCCCAGTGGCTGGGGGCCGCCGCCAGGAGCGAGAGGACGTGAAAATGGAGAAGATCGGACCCCTGGGGGCTGAGATATGCCCCCCAGAAGGTACGCGACCTTTGACCTTTGCGGGGACTGACGACGAGGCACGTGGGGCTCCGCCGCCGGTCTGGAAGATGCCCCCGGGGTGGGTCAGGTCCCGGGGGCTGCCCCCCCTAGGAGAAGTAAAGCCGGGGAGCGCCGTCGCGCTCCCCGTGAAGGTGCCCTGTATGGGGGCCAGGAGCCCACCCTGGCCCCCACCGAAGAGAAAGGCGGGGGAGCGCCATTGCGCCCCCGCGAAGTTGTGCCCAGGGGCCCGGGACCCCATCCCCGCAAAAATGAGCCCAAGGGGCCCAGGACCCCATCCCCGGGCCCCGAAGCAAAGTCGGGGAGCGCCGTCGCGCTCCCTGTGAAGATGCCACCCCCGCGAGGAGGAGAGGGCCCAGGACCTCATCCCCGGGCCCCGACGAATGGGAGGAGGCCGGGGGAGTGCCGCCGCACTCCCCCGCGGTCCAGCAGGACCGGAGCCAGAAGACGCGTCTGCCCGATGGAGCGGGCAGACCGGAACTGCTCAGCCGGCTCCCGCGGCAGCACACGAGGGTGCTGGCCGCGCGGGGAGCCGGCGGGCGCAGCCGGGGGTGGGCTCCCTAGGCTTTCCCCCCCCAGCAGAGAGGCAGTCGCGGGGCCCGGGTGGGACCGGGCCCCCGCAAAAGCAAACCGAGCGGCCGGGGGTGGGCTCCCCGAGCCGTTACCCTCACCTGGGGGTCCGGGTGGGACCGGGCCCCCCACCAAGGAAGGGATTAGGCACGAAGCGCCAGCTCGATCGCGGTTCTCCCCGGCACAGCGGGAGAGCCGCTCATCCAATATGCAAGAAGAGGAGCATGAAGCGCCCCATAATGCCTTGCCAGGCATTTGGAAATCTGGCATTTTGACCCTGGTGGCCCCCAGAAGAGGGGGTCACCCTCAAGAGTGAAAAAGGGTGCTGGGGGAGCTGCTGGAGAAGCGCAGTCTCCCCCAGCACGAAGTGAAGTCCCACCCTAAGTTTCCTAGGGATTTGGAATGGATAACCCCTCAAGGGCTCAACCAGCATTTATACACCTTCTAGGCTGGAACTTTTGTTCTACAGCTGAGAGTGTATTGCGACGTGCTTAATGGAGTGAAAGGCTGAGTTGGGGATGGCTCGAGAAGGGCATCCCCTGGAGGTGAAGAGGTGTAATTGCACCAGAACTGCATTTACTAACGGTTATTCCTTTTTAGAGGGACTGAAGGTCACATATGTAATGTGAAGTACCTGTGTAAGGTGATGTCATAAGCAAAGTGGGTTATGTTGCCAGACACTCCTGCTAGGGTGTCTGGCTGGATATGCGTAATCCTGTGATTTCATCTGTGATGCCTTTAGGGGCTGTAATTGCAACGCATTTTAATGTCCAACAAATGTGCTGAGTACTGTCAGTCTAAAGTGTGCGTAAACATGTATTTTTGCTGCTGCGCTTAAGTGAGGAACAACCCAGACTGTTAGCCCTGAATATGTAGGGGTGCATACTGTATGGTCAATATAAGATGCTCAGTCAGGGTTATGTGTCACTAGGGCAGGTGAACCTATTTTTAATGCGTGTTGAGGTAATGGGGGGTCGCCACTGGGATGGTGCCAGTGCGCAGGGCCCTCGCTCCAGGTTATGCTCAACACACTGCATTAGGGGGCAAGATGATATGCATACATGGGAGTGGTGGTACTAGACCCCACCCCTCCTTTGGCGGAGGGGTGGAGATGTTACGCAATGTCTCAAAGTAATTCCAACAGCTTATGTATATTTTTAAATTGGTGCATAGTATTGAGTAGTGTGTGTGTTTAATAAATGTACTCTTACTTTTATAAAGCAAAGTACAGACTGGACAATCAATTATTGAGTGTTATTTCTGCGCACCTGCAAATGGCGATTACTAGCCCACACCACCTCCCTTGAGTAAAGCCTCAGACTGCTCTGCAACGCTACCCTCTGAGAGTCAGGTGCTACAATTGGGTGTTTGGTTCCCAGTGAAGGATAAATGTAGTCATGTTATTTGTGCAGGCCTCACAGATACTGCCTCGTTTTCCAACACCTACAGTGTCACCGCCCCGTCCAGGATCTCCTTTGGGTGCATGACCTATACACCAGAGACATACTTTGTGCGGGTCTGTGACCTACATCTGTTTTTTGCAGTCGCAGCATGGTTTGAAACCTGTCATGACATCATTCCCTAGCATACTGGAATTTGTTTTAGAAGAAGACTGACACGATTGAGAGAGGGGCTCCTGATCTACTTTAGAAGGTGTGGAAAGAAAAGAGCTGACATGAGTATGTAGGGGTGGCACTTATATGCAGTGCTGAAGAAAAGTTTCCTGCTCCAGTCTGACACCTGGAGAGGATTCCAAGTATAGGAATGTGTGGCTAAAAGTATCAATCAGAAGATATGATGAGGGAAAGTAAAATAAAAAAAAAGAAAACCACTTACCTTGCACTTTCCGCATCGCCGACTTGACAAAGCAGCAAGCACAAGGTAAGTGTTTTTCTTTTTTTTAAACTTTATTTTCCCTTGTCGACATTTGTCGACTCCCCCAATCCACCCCACCGCTTTTACCTGTACGGGCCACTCCTGTTTTTTTTATCAGAAACCCCTGTGTTTCCTGAGCTGCAGAAGAAGCATCAACTATGCCACTGGAATGCTGTTTTTAAGCACACCACCTAATATGCAATAGGTAAAACCCCCATTGGGCCACAGACACTGGTCAACAAATGAAATGAGTTCTTGACACTGCCAGCTAAACATGCATTTGTGTTTAATAAGTAAACAACCAAATAAACCAAAACCTTGCCAAAAAGACAGACACAATTCTTTATACTGAATACAAGGTGCAATGTTTATAGTCCAGGGAACAGTGGTGTCATGAAACTGACCAAGAAAACCAGTCCATCCCCAATGCTAACAGCTTGTGTGTGGGCTGCTACTGGGCCCACAAAGTACTGGAAAGTGAACCAAGCGGTGCTTGTCAGAGTGAAAGTATTGACTAGGTTCACATATTGCATTTCCTGAGCTTCATGGGGTTTATAGTCAACAGGCCTGTTGGGCGAGACGGTGCATCCTCTGAATACACAACTCTTTGATTGTAACACCTATCCCCCCAACCAACCTTTTTGCCTTCTGTAATCAACATGTTTTGCCTCAATTAACATATTAACCTGTAAACAACTCTGAACTCTATAATGCCTCTACCCCCGGGTTTGTGAACCCACCCATACAGCAGCATAACCACCCCTGTCATCTGTCCTTGCATAATGTCTAAAACCTACCTTGCACCTGCTCGCTAGGCCACAGCCCTAAAATGCACAGCAACCTTATAAACACCACCTTCTAAAAACCTTTGTTACAGAGTGAGTATATGAGCCAAATTGCACCCTCACTTACTAAGTTCCTGCTGGGTGGTGTACACCTACCTAAAAGAGGACCATAAGATGGCCACCTGCCTACTTACCCCCTACTGACTCCACTCCCTCATCAAACTGACCAATCCTATGATAACTAGTGACGCATGACTATGTGAGAAAGTGTGCTTTAATGAGACAGGTGTGCATCACATAATGTAAACCATGGCAAGTTCCATACAACCTAAACGTCAAAGTCTGTACATAATTTTTACTTAACCGTCAACCTGTCTCTCCCCCACCCCCTAAACAAAACCCTCTTAGATTTAAACTATGCATGGCCAGAGCCAACCCTCCCCCTTTCCATAAGCAAAATCTTCTGCCCATTAAAAGTAATCTTGCTATTATTCAATAATAATAACATCTGAACATTAAGTATTGAAAGCTGCAGACTTTGAATATTAAAAGTAAAAGATATTTTTCAACTTCACTTTTTTGTTTTAATATTGGCTTTAATGAAAGTCCACTGTACATTCCTTTGACTAACTGAAGTGGATTAAAATATTGTCCCACACTTATAATACTTTTTGCACAAATAAGAAATTGTGTTGACCCAAATTAATGTTTGTTTTAGACAAATGGGTGAAACGCAGGGCAAAATTAGCTTAGTGTGTCTACCTCAACAAAGAGGAGCCAGAATGGAAGTGAGAGAGACAGAGACAGAGGAAGCAAAAATGGGGGGAGAAGGAAGGACAAGAACAAGGAAGGAAAATAGTGAAAGAGGGAGACTAAAGGGGAGAGGAGATAGTGGCTGGAGAAGAGAGGAAGAGATTCATGGACTAGTTAGGGGCTGAGAGGAGAGACACAAAGAGAGACCGGAGGTTTTAAGAGGATTTTGTGTTAGGCCTCCACATCCCAAAAGGCAAAGCAAGGCCACTTCACTTCTTTGTCTTACCTTTTGAGAATGTAGCTCCAAAAGACAATGAGCCTTTGAAAGGATAAGTCCACATTTGCAAATGTCACGGTTCCCGACAGCAGGGAGTCACTGACTGATGTTGCTTGCATGCTAATTTTGAATTTGTTGTTGTTGGACCTGACATCCTTGACTTGGCTTTCCCGAAACATTTGCTTTCAATCCTACTGTTTTTGCTGAATTTGTTTTTGCTAGCCTTGGGACGTGGCACATTTTAGCAATGCTAACCAGTGATAAAACTGGGAAGTCTGGCCTGCCCTGCTGACCTGCTTGCTGCCCAAGGTCTGCTTTGGTGCCCAAGGCCTGCTGTTGCTGCACCTGGACTCTTCTGCTGTTTTAAGCAGCCCTGCTGAATCCAGCCTGCCTTTGTGGGCCCAGGACTCCAAGAAATCTACAATGGTCAGTTGACTGGTCTCCTGTTAAAGCCACAGGGACATAGCAGGCTTCTTTGACATTGACCTATCTCCATGCATCTCGACACAGCATGCCGCATTCATCCATCAACTCAGGGCCAGTGTGATGCAGCTCTTCCTCAATGCCTACACATCTCAGCACAAGTCCTCACAAGCCCCAGCAGTTTCTTCAACGTCGACACAGCCCAGTGCAACGCATCTCGTCCCCTGTGCTGACACATCACAGTGCATGTGTCCGCAAACCCCACTAGCTTCCTTGACGATGAAATAGGACCTTAAATCACAAATTTTCACTGATGGTTATCGACTCCACCACTGTGCGACGCATTTTATTACCAAACCTCGCAACACACTGCTCACCCATGGCCCTCCGATGCTGCCCCACACAGCTTGGCACAAGGACTTTGCATCTTAATGCCCAGGCCACATGGAACTTTTAAGCAGACACTGAACTCAGTCCTGCACTCCATCACGTTTGGCCTGAACTTGTGAGTAGGACCTGGTCTACCACAACCAGATAACCACAGTTGGCCCTTTTGCTCCTTAGCACTCTATTTCTACAAAACCTATAAAATTGCATATCTCCAAATTGGATTTTTGTCATTTTGGTGTCCCATGTTGTATTAAATTTTACTCTATTTTTCCAAATTGATGTAGGATTTCTCTTGTGTTGTTTTTTCACTTTATTACTGTTTGTGTGCGGCATATATACTTTACACATTGTCTATAAGTTAAGCCTGACCACTTTTGTACCATGCTAACAGAGGACTGAGCGCAAGTTAATTTGTAGTTGATTGTGTTTCAGCCTGACAAGAATTGTGGTTGCTGCATGAGTAAGGTTCCACCCCCGTCAATCAGTAACCTAATTTCCCACAGTTGTAACTTCTGGCTGTCACTCACTGACTAGACTTTCATCAGTACAAGGCCCAGAAATACACACTGGGAAGGTTTGGTGATGTTTTTTTAAAGTGGGGCAGGGGGTGTCACCCCCTCGAACACTACTGAATTGAAACTGTCTTGCTCATTATTACACATAAAAGATGTGGATGAAAGTGAGGGGATTTCTTTTTTACTGGGTACTCCATTTCCAAGGAATTATTCAGAGGGATACTTTAAAATAGCAGCATAAAAGAAGACTGAACATCATTTATGCAATCGATACATATGTATGAAATACAGTCATGTCATCAGGATGCTTTATAGAAACTGAAAATCACATATTTGAGTAATTGATTCACAAGGTATTTGAATAAAGGGTGAAGCCGTGGCTTTACTATGAATAGGTATTTTTTTGTTGAAGGCATTAAACGTTTAAGAAAAGAAAGAAACTTGGTGGTAAGTTGCAGTAGAGTAGTTAAAGGGATGCTGTGATGCATGGACTTGCATCCACCTGAAACTGTTGCGGACTGGTATGGTCGGGTTTTGACTGCACAATTTGGATGCGACTGCTCTATGGGCGGTCAGAAACATCAATTTTACGATGGCAGCTTGTGTGGTGGGCGGAAAAGGTCTGCAGCACAAGCTACCATTGTAATATGGATGTTTTTAAACACCCCTGCACCATGTGGCAAGCAACATGCGGTGCCTGCCACATGATGCAGGGATGTTTAGGGGGCACCTACGGTGCCCCCAGGCCCCATAGCGGAGGGCAGGAGGGGAAGCGGGCCCTGTTAGGGGCCCCCAAATTCACTTTCCAACAGCCTTTCCATGTTGAAAAGGCCGACATGGAAAGGCTGTCGGAAAGTGCCATCATAATCCCGATGGCGGAGCCGAGGCTGGCTCATTTGGGAATTATGGTAGCTTCTGATGCTATGACAGGCTCCTTGAGCCTGTCGGAAGCACAGCGGAATCCCCCTGCAGGTTTCCCTCAGACCGCCATCATTATAATGCGGCGGTGGGAGGGCCCATAGTATTAAGTGTTGTTTTTAATATTGTTGTAAAAAATATCGATTTAGAAAATATTGTGGTATGCAATATTGTTTGAAAGTGTTAAATAGTTTGTCGTTTATTGTAGTATGTTTGATTCTTTGTTTATTTTTTTATTTATTAGTAATGAAATTGTTAAAATTTGTATTTTTATTTGTATTTGTATTAAGGTTTATAAATAATTATTTTATAATTATTTTTGGAAGCAGAATATTGGGTTTTTAGGGGATAAGGGTGGGGAGATTTGTAAAAAGTGTATATTTTAAAGTAAATGTTATGTTATTTAATTTAATGTTATGCAAATTAATATTTTACAATTTTGTAATGTATTCTGTAACATTAGTATTGTTTAATACATTTAGTTTTTAAATAATTAACATATATTATTCATAATAAATTAAAAATTGAAATATTTATAAATATCAATTATTAAAATGCTTTTAACAATTCATTTTGTAAAGTAACATAATTAAAACATTTCATCTAAAACTTTAAAAATGTTAAAATAAAAAAAACTAACCCAAATATTTAATTTTTTTAATTATAATTTTATATTAAAAATATTTATTTATTTGAATTAATTTAAACATTGATTTTATATTTTTTATTTTATGATTAATTTGGGATTTTTTTATTTTATGTTTTAAAGTTTAGAAAGTTTAGGTAGTCAATATTTTAAAAACAAATTCATTCTTTATAGTAAAAATATTTTTTATATGTTAATGTTTAAATAGGAATATACATTGGGATGTGGCCACACAAGATGGCCGACAGGACCCCTCTCTAGAAGGCTCCCTATTGACTCTGGCCTGATCCTACATAATCCTGTTGTCTGTAGTACTGCTTTAACGTACAGCGATGATCCTAAATATCCTTGGTGCCCCCAGCACCCTCGGACTGAGCTTTTGTCTGCCCCACATTGGGGTTTCCTTAGCCCAGCCCCTCTGGCATGTGGTAGGCCTTCAGGTATTGGAGATGCCCTGATCGACCCTGCAGAGCTTGAGGCGGCCTCCCAACTGGGGCTGGAGGTGTTTCCCAGTGACTCCGATCCCATTGCCCGTTTTCCTGCAGCAGGCCAGGTCGTATCGCTGGATAGAGGTGGCCGGCTCTCCCATTTCCTGCAGGACTCAGACACTTGTGGGGTTGCTGTGGAGGAGTGGGCCACAAGGCGGGGCTGCCTGGTCCCCTGGATTTGCCAGCTGCCTTGCTGCACATCAGGAACCGTCCAAGTCCTCTTCACCCTTGCAGGCCCCTCCTGCGGGGGGACAGTGGTTTGCCACTCTCTGCACCCTACCTGGGTGTTTGGAGGCCCTGATGCACAGTGGTGGGGGCCTGCAGGGTCTTTAGTGGCCCCTGGGCGAGATCCCACTGGCATTGTATGGGACTCTGGCCCCTGAGGGGGAGCGCAATCAGCTGTAAGATGTAACAGAGAGGAGCCCCCCTGGTCCTCTGCATGGGGAGAAATAAACAGTCTGGCCCCCCAAGGGGAACACAATGGACCACTATGTCACGCCGGCATCCTCCTCGCAGTGGCAGATGAGGCAGGGTGGCACCCGGGGGGACCCGATGCCAGAGCAGCCTACTGATGAACCCTCCTGTGAGAAGATCCTTGCTCCTATTCAGGGCTTCAGAGAAGCACTGGCGGAGAAGATCAAAACGGTGGCACTTGAGGTGAATCTTCTCTGCGTGGATCTCTGAAAGGTCTCAGATAAGGTCTCCTTCGCCGAAGGGTCCATTGGAACTTCAATTGGAGGTGGCTACGCTCAGGAAGCAGGTGGCTATATCACCTCCAAAACTGGGGCTCAGGAGGTGCAGATGGAGGAGACTCTGTCGCAATAATGTCCGCCTACTGGGGCTCACGGAGCACGCTGAGGGAGAGCTTTGTTGAACAATGGATCTGAGACTTGCTGAAGCTGAGTGGGCTATCCCCCTTCTTTGTCATAGAGAGAGTGCATCGGGGCTGGTGTTCCCCCCAGCCAGGGGCCCCACTGCAGGCCATCATAGCCCATATCCTGAACTATAAATACATAGACTGTATACTGCGTGAAGTAAGGGGAATGGGTAATCCCCATTTTGAGAACCACAAGATTTCTGTCTACCCAGACTACACCAACAAGGTGCCAGGCACTCGGAAGAGTTTCTGGAGGTTAAAGCCAAATTGCGGTCCACAGGCATCCAGAACATGCTACTGTACTCTGCAAGACTGCGTGTGTTGTTGGCGAGCAAATCCCATTTCTTTGATACACCGGAGGATGTCTAGAGGTGGTTGGAGGTATGGGATAAGATCCCATGGGATAGACCAGACCCCTGGCGCACTGGCCCCGGAACTATGAATGGGTGTGTAGCTGAAATTGGAGATCATGTGTAGGACCTGTATCCGGTGAATCTTCAGCTCATAGCGGTGGGAAGCCCTCGAGGACCTTCATTCAGAATGATGGCACCATGGCACTGGCTTCCCCTGAAAGCACAGTGAGACCGGAGGGGAGTATATCTGCCCAGATGGCTGCCTTGGTGCTGGGTGACTTTGCTACCCGATTATGGTTGTTGCACTGTTCTGTAATAATTTCACCTCCTTTTTTTTTTCTTCTTCTCTCGGGGGAGGCCGGAAATGTCTTGCAGGGGGAACTTTGGGTTCTAAATGGATGACTGACTTTGTTACCATACTGGATTTTATTATGAGTACTGCAGCAACAAATAATGGACAGAAGAATGCTGAATGAATCAAACATTTACCCCCAGTCAAGAGATCTGGGTTAAATACATTGTTCTTTTGCTCACTACGCCACCCCAGTTTGGACTCAGCAATATGCAAATCAGTATTGACCCTCATGGGAACAGTCCAGCCTGAACTGCCAAGCTGGGTCCTCCCTGGACCGGAAACAAGAATCCTGGGACCGGTTTCGGGATAACACCCCTCATCAGCCAGCCATGCTGGCTTGAACTGATTTTATTATGATGCAATTTCTGGCACAGCATTGTACTGTGATTGGGGTGTTGGGCATCTTCTCCACGGGTAGCGCTAGGCCATGGTTGTAGGTGGTGGGTTTAGGCTGTGGATCCAGGCAGCATGGATATGGATGGATGGGCAGTGTGGTGTTGGTTATTTCACTGTTCTACCAGGGTGGGGGGAGTTGGGTGTGTTAGTTTTTGATTTGCACTTCACCAGTTGTGGAGCACATGTTCATTCTTGCAGTGAGCGAGATGCCAAGTCACTAGGTCTCTTTGGGTGGGTCTCTTGGAATGCTTGACTGTGAATGGATGGCTGTAGAAATTTCCTCACATGGAATTTCAAGAGATTGAAGGGCTCCAGCAAAAGGTATAGAGTGCATTTGTTCCTCAGGTGCAACAAGGTACAGAGAGCCTACCTACAGGAAACTCACCTTATGGGTGGTGAATCCCAGAAATTAGTGAAGAAATGGAGGGGGAAAAAAATGTTGGCAACTTATTCTTCCTATGCTGGGTGGTGGCTATTTAGATTGCACCTGGAGTCCACTTTCATCATACTTACCATGATGCTAATGTAGAGAGCCGCTACCTCCTGCTGCAGGGTACACTAGATGGTAGGGCCATCACGATATTCAACACTTACACACCAAATGTGGGAGACAGGCACTTCTATTAGGGGATGCAGGATTTATTAGAGGGTAGCATGGGGCCCCCTATGATTTGGGCGGGAGACTTCAGCTGTATATTAGATGGTGTTTGGGATCGGCCTCCGCTGAAACAGGAGACTAAGCCACTGATGACCAACTCACTGGTCTCGGTCGTGTGCAATCTAGGCTTTCTGGATGGATGATGTGTACTGCACCCGGGTAGCCTGGAGTACACTTGTTACTCACCGACGCATAATACCTATAGCCGTCTGGAAAGCCTGTTGGTGGCTGGGGTAGATCTGACATGATTGATTGCGGTTACACATCTCGGGCATATCTTTTCTGATTATGCGCTGTTCTGCTTCTCCTGCAGTGGGGCAATGATCCCCGCAGGGCTTGGAGTTGGCGCATCCCCCCATATGTCCTGACTGATGAGGTGTGTAGGATTCAGTGGCAACATAAGTTAATGATTATTTGGCAACAAACTGGGAGTCTACGGGCACCAGAGCTACTGAGTGGGAAGCCCTCAAGGGGGGCATCTGTGGTGGCACTTGGCCGATCTGCATAAAATGGAGGCAGACTCAGCGGCGGCATGCACTGAGGTATTGCAGGCATAGCGTACTGTCCAGGGCCTTTGGAATACCTTAGAAAAATGTACACTCAGGACCTACAATGACTGCATAAAGCGAGGAACAAATCCTGTTGGTTCCTGGCTTGGATCCTTCAGTGGGAAACAGAGGCTACCCCTGTTTTACATCTTCGCACTTCGGGTGGCACAATGGTGACAAATCGGAGGGACATCCTGTATACTCTTAGTGAGCACTTCAAACTTGTTTATCTGACTGGCCCATTCGGTCACGCTCGGCCGGTTGAGGAATTTCTCACCATGGTGGGTTTGCCTTTTCTGGCGCCTGATTCTGTCCAGGAGTTAGATGTGCTGAACACAATAGAAGAGTTGGGAAAAGCCCTTAGTGACCTCAACAAGATCAAGGGCCCTGGTTGGGATGGCTTTCATATTGAATTCTTTCAGACCTGCTCGTCTGCACTTATGGAAACGTTTTGTGAGGTCTTCCTCAAGGCACTAGTGACCCAGATCTTCCCTCCCTCCATGCAAAAGGGGATTATATCCCTCATTTAAAACTTGGGGGAAGACCCTGTGAACCCTTCCTCATACAGGCCACTCATTATGTTTAACTCAGATATTAAAATCCTTTGCAAAGTTTTGGCAAGGAGACTGGGGGGACTGGTACATGAACACCATTGCTGATTTATGCCAGCCCATATTATGGTGTTTAACCTCCGCTGGCTACCACATGTGGTGCATGAAACCATGGATGATGATTGGGAACTGGCTCATGTATCAATAGACTTGGAGAAGGCCTTTGATACCGTGGAGTGGGGATACTTGATGTCAGTGTTGCAGGGTATGGGGTTTGGGCATGTTTTTTGCAACTGGGTGAGACTACTCTATACTGACCTGATGCTGCGCATACATTAAGGTTGGGGGCGAACTGTCGGAGGTGTTTCCGGTGGGGAGGGGTATCAGGCAGGTATGCCCTCTTCCGCCACTCCTCTTCACAATCACTATTGAGCCTCTGCCATTACTGCTGAGTAGGGAACTCATTATATACAGGTGATGCGCATATCTACGTACACTCTCCTATTGGAGCAATACCGGTCCTGATGAGGCTCTTTGGTGACTTTGGTGGGGTCTCTGGCTTGAAGGTAAATGTTCGTAAAACACTGCTATTTCCTCTTGGGAGGGTGGTGGTGCCATCACTCAAGCACCTCCCGGAATTAGAGTTCTGCTGGGAAATGGATTTCTTTTGATACCTTGGCATGCAGATAACACATACCGATTCTGCTTACCAGCTTCTGAATGCCGACAAGGTCCTTGAAGGCCTCACAGGATCAGTTTATTTTTGGGATAGACTGCCACTGTCAACAATGGGCAGGGCAGCAATTGCCAAAATGGTCTTTGTCCCACGCTGTCTCTAGCTAGTTCAGAATTCTTTGTGCCCACTGGGGCCACAACTTTTCCAGAAGCTGCATAGTAAATTGATCTCACTGGTCTGGGCTGGAAAGCGCAGCAGAGTGACCCTACTGGTCCTCAAGAAAGACATGGAGGTCTGACTCTCCCGGATCTACGATTCTATTATTTTGCGGCACATTTGCAGCATGTCACAATGTGGCTTACGGAGCCTGACATCTGGGAGAAGTGATTGTTTCGATACATGCTTGTGGATGAAACTTTGGCACACTTATTGATGAGAGGGGGCAGATCGCTTCATTCCATTCCGTATTTGGTGAGACACACAGCTGCAATGTGGGAAATGGTGCGCAAGAACTAGGGCTCTAGGATCTGGCGCTGTTTAAGGCAATTGAAACAGATATGTCTGTGGCTCAGTGGAGAGCGGGAGGCTGTTTGGTAGCTGGTGACCTCTATCCAGGTGAGGTTTTTCCTACCTTTACGGGGGCACAGGATGCCTTCGGCATAGGACCAGGGCACTTTCTGCACTACACCAAATTGGAAAGTACAGTGAGAGAGGTGTAGAGTGACTTCCCGGCGTTGCCGAGGCCTCCCAGGTTCTGGGCAGCCCGTAGCGCTGAGGTGAGGAGAGGTACCTGATCACCCTTTTTTATAAAACCCTTAAGGGAGACATGCAGTAACGCCCCTACAAAGCCTGGCAAACCAGGGAGACAGAGTTAGAGGATCTCATCACGGACATTGATTGGGCGCGGGCCTGTGAGTTGATGAGGATGTTATCATGCAATAACAGGTTTAAATTGCTCCACTTTTATTACCTGCACCGCACATATGTGACCCCCATTTCAGCTCAATAGGATAGATCCCACTAGGACAACGAGGTGCGTACGGTGCGGGATGATAAGTGCCACCGCCCTGCATCTTTCTTGGTCTTGCACTCTAATTCAAGGGTTTAGGAAGGCGGTACACATTTATATAGTTAAATAAATAAAACAATTTTAACGCTTTTTATTATTAAATAAAGGACTGCAAATTATATTGAAATACTATTGTAAGTTGTACACTTTCCACTTTTTTCAATTGTTTAACACTTTTTTAACATTTTTTTAATTGTTTTACATACATATTTTCAACATAGTTTAAAACATGTTTTTCAGTATATATTGAATAATTGTATATATTTTACACTATTATTTAATTTAAACTTTACCATTTTTTACTTTTTTGCAACTTTTTTTCCAAGTTTCTTATTTATTTCAAATTATCTCAGTGGTTGGTGTTTGCTTTGGCATTCTGCTCATGCTCATGCTCATTTTGTCATTTTCAGCGAAGATTACTGTGATATTGGCACTGGTGATGTCCAGATTGTACTAGGTCATCGCAGTATATGCAAGCTTGGCAAAATATCTCCTAAATAGACTTCAGGTTGTTCAGAATGTGGCAGTGTTAGACCTGTCAGCCCTAGGGTGGTCTTACCCCGTTTTTGCCTCTTTGCGCCTCATTTTTGCCACTACCTTTTTGTTGGACCTAGGTCTCTGGGTGCCTTACCACTGCCAAACAGTTCTGAGGTGCAGGTGCTCTCTCCTAACAAGATGGCTGCCACAGGCCCCTGCTACTGCGGAGTGGCCTTTGCACACACACCTACCAGTAGTCAGGATCAGGCTGGGACCTAATGTTACTGTATCCATGCCGTCCCGCCTCTGGGCCTCATAGACAGACATGATGGAAGCTTCTAGAACCTTCCAGCCCAGGGAGGAGTTATGCTTTGCCGCCTTTCAGGAGGGTCACCTGACCTAGGGGTATAAGAGGTTTGGAGGGAAACCTAGCTAGTTAGTTGGGGCACCACTGGACCTGGGGGAACCTCTGCCGGAGTACAGGCTGTTGGGCCTAGGGGGGAGACCTACACTACTGGTACTGACTGGGCTTAGGCACTGCTGTGCTAAGATAGATGAGGAACACCTTCCACCTGCTGACCTTGCCCAGCGTGAGTAGACCCAGGGAACCACTTCCAGTGTGCCTGCAGGGCACCTACTTGCCTCTTGTGCCTGCCAACTCCACCCCCTTTCCCCCAAGTTACTGCTAACAAGAAACTACTTTCAAGACCCTACCCCCAAGAGGACTGCAGCTACATCTGCCATCCACTACCAGCGCCAAGACTGGGAAGCGCTAGGAACCTGGTACCTGAATCTGCGAGCGCTACCGCTGCTGGGAACCACGAGGTAAAGCGCTGTGCCAAATAAGCGCTGTCTCTCAAGAATCTGCCTCTTCCTACTAGCGCTGTGCGGGAGCGCTGCTGTGTGCCCAGGACCCAATTGTGCCAATCACTGTGAGCGCTGTGCTCGAGGCCCCTGCTATGGGCCAGGAACGCTGTCCTGCTGCGCGCTGACCCAGCTGACCCGTAGGGAAGGTGACACGCTGCTGCCCAAGATCACCGCCGCGGGCCCTGCGCTGTGGAGAGAGGAGCGCTGTTGTGCCCAAACTCACCGCCGCCGCCGGGAGCTGCCGGGAGTGACGCTGTCGCAGGAATCACCGCCGTCGCCGCCCCCGCCCGGGGAAGGAAGAAGACTGCGTAGCCCTGAGCCCCGCCGCGACCCCCGTAGCAAAGGGAGGGCCGCCGCGGGTACAGCAAAGGCCGCGCTGGGCCTAGAGAGTGGCGGGAGGCGTTGCCCGGCAACGAGGGCACCGGCCGCATCATAGGCCGTGCCCCCAAGAAGCCGCGCCGTGATTGGTTAACGGCCCGAGACGAGACAGGAGCATGGAGCCACACCCGAGCCCAGGGGAGAAGGCCCGGAGAGAGGGAGAATAAGGCCGACAGTAAGCAGGGGCCCACCGCACCTGCCGGAACCGACGCGGAGGCCAGAATCGAGCCTCCCCAGCCCCACAGATGAAGCGGTGAGTGCGAGAGACCTGGGGCCTACGCCTGCGCGGAGGCCCCGCCCCAAGTGCATCGGGGGATCCCGGGGGTCTGGACAAACACCCACAGGCGCCCGGACGCACGCGACCACTGCCGGGGTACTGCCCCTGCCAAGGGAATCTTGCCGGTACTGTTTCTTTACCCTGGGATTACTACCTGCCATGAAAGGGCCACGACTAGAGAGCTGATACCGGGCCTCAGGACTGGTTGTATTTACTTGGGGGAAACCTCTGTCCCAGGAATGTTGCTTAACCCCAGTCTGCTGCCCCGGATTGAATACCTCCATGAACAGCAGGTTGCTTGGCTTGACTAGGTAGCTCTCCCTGCATTGAACCGAAACCAGCCATAGAATTGTTGCCTGTAGGCCCTGGATGTTTCAAGATGTTCAGGTGTTTGAAATATATGCCGCAGGGGATAAGTTGGTTATATTAATGCGTTACCTGCGTTAAAGGCTTTATTGAATTGAATGTACCTGATTGGGGCTCATGCCCATGATATCCCATGAACTGCATTACCTACAGTGATACTTGCTCTTTGAGAGGGCTAATGCTACTGCTTCTTTTTTACCTGCAGGAGGGTCTAATGTTTTAAGGTTGAATGAATTTACTCATGTTCCAGAATTAAATGAATTTGCTGTTGCACTGTGATTATCTGCCCTACCTAATGCTCTAACTTGAACTAGATAAAGAGTCTTGTTTTATATATCAGCCTGGTGTGGTGTCTCTTTATTGCGTGTGCATTACTGGGTCAGTGTAAGGGTGTGCTGCACAACTGCTTTACACATTGCCTTCTGGTGCCTTCCTGCCTCGCGCCAAGCTACCGTGTCGGAATCGGTGACCCCGGTTCTAACATTGGTGTTCAGCGGTGGGATAAGGACTTGTGCTTGTGCAGCACCCTACAGGGATTCAGTGTGTGCCGCAATTGGACACCTATTTGTATGCAAGCCTAACAATTCGCCCTTCACTGCCTGACTGTACAGGCTCCTGGGTTAACCTGTTGCCTACGTCCTAGTAGTTTTCCCCTTAAGTTGTCTGGGGCCCCACCTGTCAGGATGGAGTTTGAGCTGGCCAACCTTGAAATGTATACGGTGGCGCAGCTGAGGGAGTTCTGTCGGGGGATGGGGGTGTCCGTCAATTGAGGCGCCAAGAGAGAGGAGCTTCAGAAAGCCTTGAGGGCATGGGTATTGGCCCACTCGGGAGGGAGAGTGGTCGAAGAACAGGGGGAGCTGGACACTCCAGGAGAGCTAGACCTACTGCAAATAGACATCAGTGAGAATGTGTTGCCAGGGAGACGTTCCAGGGCAGGCAGTAGTGTGTCAGCGAGCAGTGTGTCTGTGGAGGAGTACGAGGACAGGAGGGAGGAGAGGCAATTGAGGCTAGAGCTTGCTAAGATGGAGAAGGAGCGAGAAGAGACGAGGCTAGCCATGGAAGAGAGGAAGCTTGCGCATGAGCTTAGCCTGAAAGAATTTGAGCTCCGAGCATTACAGATAGGGGCGCAGGGCAACTTAAATGGTGGCAGCGTACCCGCTGAGGCTCCACGAGAGCCTAAGTTTTACCTACCTAAAGAGGTGATGGCCAGTTTCAGTGAAGGGTATGACATTGATAAGTGGTTGGCGGCGTATGAGGTGTCTTTGGTGGCCCATGGGGTGCCTGAGAGTTACTGGGGGGGAGGCCTTTATAGGTACATACCTCCGGTGGCGAGGGACACACTCTTGACCTTGGACAAAGGGGATCAGACGAACTACCCTGTGATGAAGGAGGCCCTGCTTAAAAAGTTTGGCCTCACTCCAGAAAAGTATTGCCAGAAATTCCGCAACAGCCACAAGCTTCCCACACAGAACTAGGTGGATTTTTTTGATTATGCCCGTAAGGCATTGGAGGGTTGGGTGCGTGGCAGCGAAGTGAGTGACTATGAAGGGCTGTACAATCTGTTTTTAAGGGAGCACCTTCTTGATAAATGTTTTCCAGAGCTGCGCCAACACCTGGTGGACCGCAAGCTGACCGATCCTCTGGAACTTGCGGAGGAGGCGGATACCTGGGTTAGCACTCGGGTGTCCCACAAGGGATCCGGGGGAGACCCCCAGAAAGGTGGACAGGGTTTTCCCCAGAAGAGAGAGGGGGGAGATAAAAATAAGGAGTTCTTTAAAGGCCCCCAAAATAGACCGCAGGGGAAGGGGGTAGGTTCCCCACCCCACTCTGGATTCCAGAAACCCACTTACCCTGACAAGAGTCAGCAGCCCAGAACTGTCCGGTGCTACGAGTGCAGGGAGGTTGGACACTACAAGGGGGATCCCCAGTGTCGCAAGAGGACCCCAGCCCCCACAGGAGGTAAGAGCCCCGGGGTGGCCAGTGTAGCGCTTTGGGAGGAGTTGTCCCTAGGTAGGGGGGGTGAGTGGACAGGCTTGACCTTAGTTTCCCTGGGGGATAGAGTGATGATCCCACGGGTTCAGGTACCCTCGAACACTGCCAAGTACCGGCAGAGGGTCCTGGTGAACGGGGAGGAGGTGGAGGCTCTGAGGGACACGGGTGCGAGCATGACGATGATAAGGCGTCAGCTGGTGTCCCCAGAGCAGGTGATTCCTGAAGTATTCCACCCGGTTGTCATGGCTGATAATAGCCTGGGTCATTACCCCGTGGCCCAAGTTCCCTTTGAGTGGGGAGGAGTCTCAGGCCTGTTGAGAGTTGCGGTGAGCCCTGCCATGCCAGTTGACTGTCTGCTGGGAAACGATCTGGAACATACTGCCTGGAAGGAGGTGGAGTTCAACGCCCACGCTGAGATGCTGGGATTACCAGGGTGGACTGGCGTGGTCATGCGGTCCATGGCTGCCCGGCAAGGAACTCAACCCGGGTTGGAGCCTGAAACAATGGCCCAGCCCACTGCTGGACAAGAAGACGTCTTTGAGGATGCACCCTGCGAGATGGATGGGGAGCCCGTGGAGGTGACCCCGGAGTCCGCTGAGGTGGATGTTGTTCCCGTGGGGGACTTGCCAACCCCTGCAGAGTGGCAGGTGGAAGGAGGGCCTACCCGGGAGGAATTTTGTCAGGCGCAGAGAGAGTGCCCCACGCTTGAAGGCATGCGGCAGCAGGCCGAAGCCCAAGCGACTGGTAAAGAGACCGGTAATTACCATGTTTACTGGGAGGATGGCCTCCTCTACAGTGAGCCTAAGGCTCCGGTGCATGGGTCATCAAGGGCCTTAGTGGTCCCCCAATGCTACTTAGCCTTCCTGCTGGAATTGGCACATGAGATACCACTGGCAGGACACCTGGGCCAGGACAAGACATTTGCTCGTTTGGTCCCACACTTTTACTGGCCCAGAATGCGAGTTGCCTCTGACACCTTTTGCAAGACCTGTACGACTTGCCAGGCGAGTGGCAAGACTGGGACTAAGTTGAAGGTCCCCTTGGAACCGCTCCCGGTTGTCGGTACCCCTTTTGAGCGGGTAGGAATTGACATTGTCGGGCCAATGGACCCGCCGACTTCTTCGGGACACAGGTTCATCTTGGTGTTGGTGGACCACGCCACCCGGTACCCGGAGGCAATCCCTCTGAGGACCATCACTGCACCTGCGGTGGTGCGGGCCTTGATGGGGATTTTTACCCGTGTGGGATTCCCCAAGGTCGTGGTGTCAGATAGGGGCACGAATTTCATGTCGGCCTACATGCAGGCCATGTGGAAGGAGTGCGGAGTGACCTACAGGTTCTTCACTCCTTACCACCCCCAGACCAACGGGCTCGTGGAGCGCTTCAATAAGACCCTGAAGGGGATGATCCGGAGCCTACCCGAGGACTTGAGAAGGAAGTGGGACGTCCTCTTACCCTGTCTGCTGTTCTCCTACCGAGAGGTGCCGCAGAAGGGGGTCGGTTTCAGCCCCTTTGAGCTGCTCTATGGACACCCCGTTAGAGGGCCCCTCAGTCTTGTGAAGGAGGGGTGGGAGAAGTTTCCCCAGAAGCTTCCCCGTGATGTGGTCAACTACATGCTGGCATTCCGCAGCCAGATGGCCAAGCTGTGGAAGGAGGCCTCAGACAATCTGGAGGCTAGTCAAGCCGTCATGAAGGAGTGGTACGACCGGAATGCCCGGACGGTGGAGTTGGACGCTGGACAGAAGGTGTGGGTCATGGAGCCAGGAGAGCTTAGTGCCCTCCAAGACCGGTGGACTGGACCATACGAAATTTTGGAGAAAAGAGGCCAGACCACCTACGTAGTAGACCTCAAGACCCCCCGTCAACCCCACAGGGTGCTCCACGTCAACCGCCTGAAGCCGCACCATGAGCGATCAGAGCTTACTCTCCTGATGGTGACGGATGGGAGCGAAGAGGAGGAGAGCGAGCCTCTTCCGGACCTTCTGGCGGCTCACGAGAAGGATGGATCGGTGGAGGGAGTGGTCCTCTCCCCATCCTTGACCCCGGAGCAACAGAGGGACTGCCGTCAGGTATTGGGGCAGTACGCCTCATTGTTCTCCCTCACTCCTGGGATCACGCACCTGTGTACCCATGATGTGGACACAGGGGACAGCCCGCCAGTAAAAACCAAGTCTTACCGGCTGTCGGACAAAGTCAAGACCAGCATCCAGAGTGAGGTAGCCAAGATGTTGGAGCTGGGAGTGATTGAGCCTTCCAGGAGCCCTTGGGGTAGTCCGGTGGTGTTGGTGCCGAAAGCGGCCCCCCCGGGCACCACACCAGAACTTCGGTTCTGTGTGGATTACCGTGGTCTGAATTCCGTGACCAAGACGGATGCTCACCCGATCCCTTGGGCGGATGAGCTCATTGACCGGCTGGGAGCAGCTCGGTACTTAAGTACAATTGACCTGACGTCAGGATATTGGCAGATTGCCATGGCCGAAGGAGAAGACTACGTTCTCCACCCCGAGGGCCACTTTCAATTTCGGGTGATGCCCTTCGGGCTGAAAAATGCTACGGCCACTTTCCAGCGGTTGGTTAACCAGGTACTTTCTGGCCTAGAGGCCTTCTCTACTGCCTACCTGGATGACATAGCTGTCTTCAGCAGCAGCTGGGAGGACCATCTGGAGCATCTCCAGGAGGTGCTGCAGGCCCTACAGCGGGCTGGCCTAACCATCAAGGCCAGCAAGTGCCAGATTGGGCAGGGATCTGTCATCTACCTGGGACACCTGGTGGGCGGGGGTAAGGTGCAACCCCTCCAGGCCAAAATCGAGACCATCTTGGCCTGGGAGCCCCCCAAAACCCAAACGGAGGTCCGGGCTTTCCTTGGCCTCACGGGTTACTACCGCCGGTTTGTCAAGGGCTATGGGACCATCGTGGCCCCCCTGACTGAACTGACATCCAAGAAGCAGCCACGTAAAGTCATCTGGACGGCTGCCTGTCAAGAAGCGTTTGACACCCTTAAGCACGCGATGTGCACCGCTTCGGTGCTCAAGACTCTGGACTTTGGCAAAGAATTCATCGTGCAGACAGACGCCTCTGAGCATGGCATTGGAGCTGTGCTCTCTCAACTGAATGATGACGGCCAAGACCAGCCAGTGGCCTTTATTTCTCGAAGGCTACTCCCCCGGGAACAGCGGAGGAGTACTATAGAGCAAGAAGCCTTCGCCGTGGTTTGGGCTTTGAAGAAGCTGAGGCCATACCTCTTTGGCTCTCACTTCCTTATTCAAACCGACCACCGACCCCTTCGCTGGCTCATGCAGATGAGAGGCGAAAACCCCAAATTGTTGAGGTGGTCCATTTCCCTCCAGGGGATGGACTTTCGGGTGGAACATCGACCCGGAGTAGACCACGCCAACGCTGACGGTCTCTCTCGGTTTTTCTGCCTTATGGATGAGAACTCCCTAGAGGATGGGTAGCTCTCCCCACTTTCGGCTGGGGGGGACGCGTGTTAGACCTGTCAGCCCTAGGGTGGTCTTACCCCGTTTTTGTCTCTTTGCGCCTCATTTTTGCCACTACCTTTTTGTTGGACCTAGGTCTCTGGGCGCCTTACCTCTGCCAAACAGTGCTGAGGTGCAGGTGCTCTCTCCTAACAAGATGGCTGCCACAGGCCCCTGCTACTGCAGAGTGGCCTTTGCACACACACCTACCAGTAGTCAGGATCAGGCTGGGACATAATGTTACTGTATCCATGCCGTCCCGCCTCTGGGCCTCATAGACAGACATGATGGAAGCTTCTAGAACCTTCCAGCCCAGGGAGGAGTTATGCTTTGCCGCCTTTCAGGAGGGTCACCTGACATAGGGGTATAAGAGGTTTGGAGGGAAACCTAGCTAGTTAGTTGGGGCACCACTGGACCTGGGGGAACCTCTGCCGGAGTACAGGCTGTTGGGCCTAGGGGGGAGACCTACACTACTGGTACTGACTGGGCTTAGGCACTGCTGTGCTAAGATAGATGAGGAACACCTTCCACCTGCTGACCTTGCCCAGTGTGAGGGGACCCAGGGAACCACCTCCAGTGTGCCTGCAGGGCACCTACTTGCCTCTTGTGCCTGCCAACTCCACCCCCTTTCCCCCAAGTTACTGCTAACAAGAAACTACTTTCAAGACCCTACCCCCAAGAGGACTGCAGCTACATCTGCCATCCACTACCAGCGCCAAGACTGGGAAGCGCTAGGAACCTGGTACCTGAATCTGCGAGCGCTACCGCTGCTGGGAACCACAAGGTAAAGCGCTGTGCCAAATAAGCGCTGTCTCTCAAGAATCTGCCTCTTCCTACTAGCGCTGTGCGGGAGCGCTGCTGTGTGCCCAGGACCCAACTGTGCCAATCACTGTGAGCGCTGTGCTCGAGGCCCCTGCTATGGGCCAGGAACGCTGTCCTGCTGCGCGCTGACCCAGCTGACCCGTAGGGAAGGTGACGCGCTGCTGCCCAAGATCACCGCCGCGGGCCCTGCGCTGTGGAGAGAGGAGCGCTGTTGTGCCCAAACTCACCGCTGCCGCCGGGAGCTGACGGGAGTGACGCTGTCGCAGGAATCACCGCCGTCGCCGCCCCCGCGCAGGGAAGGAAGAAGACTGCGTAGCCCTGAGCCCCGCCGTGACCCCCGTAGCAAAGGGAGGGCCACCGTGGGTACAGCAAAGGCCACGCTGGGCCTAGAGAGTGGCGGGAGGCGTTGCCCGGCAACGAGGGCACCGGCCGCGTCATAGGCCTCGCCCCCAAGAAGCCGCGCCGTGATTGGTTAACAGCCCCGAGACGAGACGGGAGCTTGGAGCCGCACCCGAGCCCAGGGGAGAAGGCCCGGAGAGAGGGAGAATAAGGCCGACAGTAAGCAGGGGCCCACCGCACCTGCCGGAACTGATGCGGAGGCAGGAATCGAGCCTCCCCATCCCCACAGACGAAGCGGTGAGTGCGAGAGACCTGGGGCTTACGCCTGCGCGGAGGCCCCACCCCAAGTGCATCGGGGGATCCCGGGGGTCTGGACAAACACTCACAAGCGCCCGGACGCACACGACCACTGCCGGGGTACTGCCCCTGCCAAGGGAATCTTGCCAGTACTGTTTCTTTACCCTGGGATTACTACCTGCCATGAAAGGGCCACGACTAGAGAGCTGATACCGGGCCTCAGGACTGGTTGTATTTACTTGGGGGAAACCTCTGTCCCAGGAATGTTGCTTAACCCCAGTCTGCTGCCCCGGATTGAATACCTCCATGAACAGCAGGTTGCTTGGCTTGACTAGGTAGCTCTCCCTGCATTGAACCGAAACCAGCCATAGAATTGTTGCGTGTAGGACCTGGATGTTTCAAGATGTTCAGGTGTTTGAAATATATGCCGCAGGGGATAAGTTGGTTATATTAATGCGTTACCTGCGTTAAAGACTTTATTGAATTGAATGTACCTGATTGGAGCTCATGCCCATGCTATCCCATGCACTGCATTACCTACAGTGATACTTGCTCTTTGAGAGGGCTAATGCTACTGCTTCTTTTTGACCTGCAGGAGGGTCTAATGTTTTAAGGTTGAATGAATTTACTCATGTCCAGAATGAAATGAATTGCTGTTGCACTGTGATTATCTGCCCTACCTAATGCTCTAACTTGAACTAGATAAAGAGTCTTGTTTTATATATCAGCCTGGTGTGGTGTCTCTTTATTGCGTGTGCATTACTGGGTCAGTGTGAGGGTGTGCTGCACAACTGCTTTACACATTGCCTTCGGGTGCCTTCCTGCCTCGCGCCAAGCTACCATGTCGGAATCGGTGACCCCGGTTCTAACAGGCAGCATGGCTGGTTCTGTCAGTTGCACAATTTGCACTGGCATCCCATTAGAAAACATAATTTTTTTAAAGCAGCTCTCTTAATGCATAGGGCTCATCATCATTCTGGAGTGGAATATCTTTCGGCTAGGACTGCCTTTTATAGCCCTGCGAGAGTTCATCTGGTAATCATCTGTCTAAGGTCCCTAAGGTTTGTCTGGCTACTGCGGTAGGTCACTCTTTTTCCTTCCTGCACTCTGTCTGGTGGACCAAGCTCCCTCTTGACTTGCGTCAAACAAAGGTTTAGGCTGGTTTTAAGAAAAAATGTAAGACTTGGATTTGTTCTCAGTAATCACCATCTGTATATGCCTCCTTTCACAGAGCGTATAGCGCAGGGACACTCTTGAGTAGCCGTGTGCTTTATACATTTTTTAACAATCACAATCATTTCAATGGAGAGATAGTCTTTTTTTTAGTTTCATTTAGAGGCCATTTTTTTGGCTACCTACTATTGTGCTATATATTTGTGTTATTTTTTGTTTATTTTTCCAGAACCAGGCTGCAGTAAGATGCTGCTGTTCGTCGGAAGAGGTAAGTCCTTTTTTAAGGGTTTTGAAGGTAGAAGGGGTGTTTGAGGGAGATCTAAAAGGTAGATATAATGTTGTTTGTGGGTTTGTGGTGTATTTAGATGTATTAGTAGTAGTGGTTTTCACTAGTTTGTTTTTTTATACTGTTTTAGTAATGTATCCTTATGTTATGTTAAATTGGTATATAGTACATATATTTTGATGATTAAGTGTGATGTATATGTATTTTTGGATTTGTAGTGGGTTTTGAGGGTGGGTGTCATTATTTACTTTACAGGTTTATGTCTACAAATGTGTCCTATGGGCATTGGAAGTTTCATTTTTTTATTTAAAAATCATTTTTGGTTTATATTAAACCAATGCTTTTTACTTTGATTTCTTTTTTTGGGCTTTCCTAGAGCATATCTTTTTTTAAAACACTTTGTTGGCCTTTGTATGGTTCCTAGATACTTTGGATTGCTTTGAGGGACCTTTATTGGATTCATTTAATTTTTGCAATTTTTGGGGGCTTTTGGATAATATTTTCCCTTTTTTTGGTGGATTACTATTTTTGACTATGTGTATACAGAGGAAGATCTGCAGTTATACAACAATAAGTCTATTTATTTTGTTTCTTTTGGGTCTTTTTTGTAAATATTATGTGATTGTTGTTTGGAACTGTGTGGATTATGTGTTGCAATTATTTTATGTGATGGATTGAGTTTGATTTTTTTAGACTGGCTACTTTTAAGTTGTAATCTGGCAGGTGGGTGGTGGTGACTCTTGGCAGTACGGGGGCGCGACGGTGGCGTGCCACCCACCCCCGCACCGCCAAAAGTTGTAATCGGGCCCTAGGTGCAGATTGTTGGAGGTGTCTCTATATGCTTTAATTGAAATAATAGTAACAGCCTTGTATGGCTGTGTGGGGTCAAATTTTTAAAATGGTTTGAATCATGGCTTGCTCAAAGTCTGCATTTATTTTTGGGGGGTAGAAGTTATTTGCTTTATGTTTAATGTAGTTTAAGGGGTCTTAGTATGTTCTGCTTTGTTTATTTGGTAGTAGGGCATCTATAAAAGGGATAGTTGTGTTATGATATTCATCATTTATGGTGTATATCTGAGTGAATGGTTTGGGACACATTTTGAAGGTCCCATCCATCATCCAGGTTTGACAATGGTTATTTTCAGCAAGTTATTTGCTGTAGAGAATATTATGATATGTTTTTCAGTGTGTAGCTTACCATGTAAAAGGATAGGTTTCTCATTATGTGTCATTGCTAAATGTTCAGGTATTTCTATGTCTTTTTTAGTTTGTGCTTTTAAAAAGTTTGAAAGTGGGTTTAGTTGGTAGTTGGCCTGTGATATGTTCAGGGACTTTAGGAAGAATATCTTTAGGGATTTTGGTTGTGGGTTACTGGGAGCTAGTGCTTGCCTCCCTCATATACTGTAATACTGCCCTTACTTCTATTTCTGTCACATTTGGGGAGTGGTTGTGCTCTCTTACATGAATCATCATCTTTTGTAGTTGCTCTCCCATAGCATGCATTAGAATAATATTTGGTACACTTCAATTTATATTTTTTGTCAATGCAGTTTTTGTCTGTAGGCATAGCCCATGTGATTTAAGCCTGGGCGGAGTTCGCATAGGGGTGCTACGCTGAATCCCGCAAAGTTGCAAAAAAACTCCGCCGCGCTCCGCGGAGTTCCGTGAGCGCACGGAGTTGCTTGTCCCGCCCGTTGCGACGTTTTCCGCCTACGTCAATGCGGATTGCGTGTTCGGGTAGAAATATCACGTGAACTGCACCACGCGGTCGCACATGGGCGCAGCCATCTTGTTTCTCACTCTGTTTGTGGTGCTGGGGCCTACTTTTTCATCCTTCCTTAATCTCTGTAATCCTTGGCTTTTCAAACTTTTTTTCCCATCTTTTTTATTTATTATCTTACCCTTTGTCTTTCTAAGTGTGTATTTGTGTTTTTTTCTGCTTTACTGTGTGTTTTTGGTGAGTTTTGTACTTTATTGTTTAGCTTTCCTACTTCCTTATTTCTACCCAGTCCTTCCTACTTTTTCCCCGTTTCTTTTTTTTCTCTCTTTCCCCTCAGCCCCATGGCAGATAAGGGCGCACCAAGGCGTGGGTGCCTTCCTTGACGAAGGCGGCACCAGGCAGGGGTGCAGCCCCGTGCCCTGTTTTCAGAGGTGGAGGTGGTAGCGCTGGTTTTTTATATCCAGCACCACCTCCCCTCCACCCTGACAGTAGGTGGCAGGCCTGGGTCCGGGTACGGGATGCGGGAGTGCCAGCAGCACTGGACGAGGGTGCGCCGAGCAGTTTACCACTGCTCTGGGGTCCGGTGCACCCATCAGCAGTTGGCATACCGCTGGTCCGTCATCCTGGACTGAGAGCAGGACCTGCTGGACCTGCTTGGAGTTGAGGTTGCGGGGCTAGGTGAGTAATTATTATAATTTTTTTTTTAATTATTACCTGTGTTCTATGCTATAGCTAATATTTATTTCCCAAATAATGGCAAGCATGCTGCTTACATGCAGGGAAGTTAAGTTTTCAAATATTATGTAATAATCTGTTATTCTAGACAGGTGCTTAGCTTACTTGGCGCTGCCCACATAACCTAGTTATTGAATCATACGTGTTGCCACTCGCTTGGGCTGATGTGATTAGTGATGATTATGTAAGACGTTCTGTAATTAGTTATTTGTAATGTCGTAACCGCATGGTGCATGTCAATGCCACACAGACACTGCAGGGATGTTTGTGAACAACAACAACCATTTTTCAATGGAAGCTTGTGCTGCAGGCGTGTTTTGCCTGCCACACAAGCATCCATTGACAAATGGAGGTTTGCGACTGCCCTATGGCCTATGGGTGATCGCATCTATTAGTAGTAGACCAGTGTGGTCGTCGTGACCGCGGCGCCGACCTAAGGCCGGGCAGTTCCAGGACCGCAATGGCGTCCGCCTGACATCATTGTAATCATTATAATAAGGCCCTTAGTGATTAGTGAATTGGCCCGTCAAAGGGGGTTGACTTGAGACGGAGAGATTGCGAATGAGATCTGAGAAGAAGCAAACATCATGATTTGTAGCAATTTATTATTAGTAATTGCAAAATGCAGTTTTCTAAATTTGGAATAGGAGTGGACTAGGTAGGTAGGTTTTGTAAATTTTGAATAGGATAGGACGGTCCACGATATACTACTACTAGTTGATCTGATTTAGAAAAGTTAAATGTTGTTGCGATTGCCTTTGCCTGTCAAATATATTTTGGGGAGATATTATTTATTATACCACTAATCTTTTTTTGTCTTTATGTTTTACATCAGCATCCAGGGGCAAGAAGAGGGCTGAGGCGGGTGAGGGTCCGAGAGCTGGAGGCACCTCCCAGAGTTCACTTTAATATATTTATTCCCCTAATTTTTCTGCTCCTTTTAGAATAATGTGACGTCTACCTGTTTATATATTATTTTTCCTAATTCTCTTTGATGTATCCATTTCTAAATTCTTGCTATCCCTGCATTATCCTATAGTACATAGTACTACTACTCCTCTGCCGTGCAGATTGCATACCCATTGCCCAAGTAAGGCGTTCTACACATGTAATAGAAGAGAAGGCTTATATTCACTAAAACAAGAGAGTGGCAATGGTCACGTTGGACACCCCAAAGTTGTGTCTTCTTATTAGCTAGGCCTAGTATTATTAGCAGCAGTTGGTGAACTGAAGACTGTGCCCCATGTGTGGGAGGAAGTACGAGGAGGACAGCCCCATTGCATTAGCCAACCAAGAACATATGCTATTTTTTTCTCAAAACATCAGATTCATCGATCAATAGCTCCAGCCACTCCTTAACAGCTTGTCTCTTGTCTTGACTTCAGGCTTTTTAAATTTTTCCAACAACAAAATGCCCATCCTGATATTTTTTATAGAAGATACTGTCTGTAATGTATCCAAATTGTAGTCAATTATGTGTGTGGTGTTTTTTTATTTTGCTATAAAGCAATTAATAGGGGGAGGTGTATCTGGCATCTAAGAAATGTGTAATCTTTTTTTTCTAGCCGCACCGACCACCAGTGCCTGGGCCAGCACAGAGGGCGCTAGACAGTCTGTAGTTGCGGCAGCAGAAGGGGGTGAGCCAGGGGCAGTGGCAGGCAGTGGTAAATCATATTGCTTCCTTATTATTGACAAATATTTATAATTATATGCTCACTTTAAAGGTGCAGTCTTGTTGACTTGTGAACAACAGGTGAACACAGCAGGAGTTGAAGTTCAGCTGAGTAACTAATGGCCGCTTCTATCTTCAACTCAGCAGAAAACGTTTCATGAACACGACCTTGAACTATGGGTTGTTGGAAAAGGGAAGGATGGAAGGGGAAAGGTTGGATGAAATGTATTATATTATATATGACTGAAAGCGAAGGATGAGTGGGTGAAAGAAAGCGCTAGATGCATAAATAGTACTATAGGTGGCTGATAGCTAGGATGCATGGGTGGGTGAAGGATGGATGAAAGGTTGGTGTATGGGTAGGAACGAAGCTTGCCTGGGTGGGTGAAAGTGTATGTGTGAAAAGATGCCTGCCTGAGTGGGTGAGAATCCCGTGGTGGTTTCTTTTGATTGAAATAAACTTGAGGACACATGGGTGGGTAAATGTCAAATGACAAATGTATGTTGCTGAAAGGTTTGTACTTGAGATCATGAGACTAGAGTGAGACAGAGAGCCATTTTTGGAACTTTGGATGGATGGCTATATGGATGGATGGGTAGTTTCAATGGTGAAGTGTGGATTGAGAGAATGTAAAAAAACGTAAATGGTGGTGAGTAGCAAAGCCATGGGTGAAGAATAAAAAATAAAATACTCGAAGAACAATGCAATGATGAATGTAAAATTCTCGGGAAGGAGAATAAGGAACTATGGCGCTCCTCTGTAGTGGTGTTCATCTCACCTTTACTTGCCTGGAATGTTTTGTTCGAGGTTTTTTTAATTCAAATGGTTGAGGAGGTGGTATTTCAGATTCCTCCCTGGACTCACAGTAGTTTTCAAGCGCAACATTATGTATCCTTCCTACCCACCCATCATCAATCACCTCCCTCCATACCCATGGCATAATTTTCTATCTGTTTTGCTAAGAGCACTGTTAACAATTTGACTTTTTTGTTTCTTGATATGTAGCTACTCCTGCTGCTCCACTGACCAGGCAGGAGACTGCAGCCCAGACCCGGCAGCGGAAACTGGAGGTCATCAGGGCTGAGTACCAGTGGCTGATGGCCGAGGAGGATGAGGCAAAAGCTGCTGCAGATGCCCCGAGCCCCAGCCAGGCACCAACAACCACCCCACCACCACACCGTCACTGCAGTCCAATGGGTGCCTGCCGGCGCCACCACCATTCCACCAGCACTGCTGCTCCCCCTTATTTCCGCCATTATGAGCGCCGCTCAGCGAAGGCTGGCGGATATTGAAGCCAGGCAGGAACGGGTGGAGAGGCACCTCCAGAAGCTCCTAACCCGCCATTAGTGCTCTCTTAAACCCCTTTTTTTAATCTGTTTTTGGGTGGGTGGGTGGGAGTTGGGAGATTGTTGGGTTTTTCTTTATTTATGGGGATTTCTTGGACACTACTTGGACATTGGTTGGGGTTAGGTAGAGGGGTGGGCCAGTTGTGGGTTTTGTATTTTGTTCATTGAATAATAAACTTTTCATACTTTTACATTTTATGATTATGAATGATTTAAAAAAAAGTGGTGGGGTTATTAATTGTTTGTTTTACTTATCAGAGCTGCCTTTGCCGCAGCCAGTTTTAAAAGTCTGCTGATAGTGTAAACAAAATAATGATGCGGTACCCTCCCTTGTCCTACTACTCTCTCCTCCTAGACTCTGCAGTCTACTCTGCTACTACTATATAATATTATTAACTCCTAAGGACTGAGAGGGGGTGGGGGGTGAATTACCTTTGTATAGAATGATTGCAGTTCAACAATGATCAATCAACTACAGTTCACTTCTCTTACCTGATTAGATGAAGCGAGGGCTCCATGGTTTCCAAAGGTGCCATCATGGTGGTGGTAGTATTAGCAGCATGCATTGCTAGCGTTTCTTTTGATATTGAATGCAAACTCATCAGAACTGAAGCAAGGTTCCACTCCCTCCTAGGAAAACTAGAACTGTAGGATAAGGACTCAGAGAGTGGGGACTATTAACCCTTTCGGTGCTCATGACGGAATGGTTCCGTCATGAGCACCAGCGCTCATGTGCTCATGACGGAACCATTCCGTCATGAGAACAGGGGCACTTAATCCCTCTGCTGTGCTGCAGGCAGCAGAGGGATTTCCTTTTCTTTTTTGGCCTTGGGAAGTTGGGAAAGAGCTTCCCCAACCTCCCGAGGCCAGTTTGCATTTTCATTTCAAGGCCGATCGCGCGCATGGCGCGCTGACGTCATTGCAATGAACAATGAAAATGGAACTGAAACTTAGTTTCAGTTTCACAGTTTCGGGGCTTGTGAGGCTATCTCAGTCCCCCAAGCACTGAAAAACATGGGAGAGGTATCGTTGGAAAGGGGAGAATCTCCCCTTTCCAATGGTACCCTTCCATAGTGGATCCCTGCTTGGGGATCACCCCAGGAGGGTGATCCAAGCAGAATTCCAACCACTAGCCACCAGGGAGGGGGGACTGGCCCCTTGGGCAAGGGCCTTTTCTCCCCCATATCATTTGGGTACAGACAGACTTTCTTCCCCCCCTGGGGGGCAGAAGGGGGCATTAGCCCCCAATCTGCCCCCCCTTGGGGGGGCAGAAAGCACCCTAGATGCCAGGGATTTTTTTTATAGGCAAGGGGTGGGGGCTGCCCAGAATGTACATGCAAATGCCCCACCCTACTTCCCCAAAGAAAACAAAAGACTTTCTGCCCCCCCCCCAGGAGGCAGATGGGGGCAATAGCCCCTGATCTGCCCCCGGGGGGCAGAAAGTCCACTAAGCACCAGGGATTTTCTTTTTATATACGTAGGGGTGGGGGCTGCCCAGAATCGGCATATCAATGCCCCCACCCCCCAAACAAATGCTACAGTCTTTCTCTCCTCCTGGGAGGCAGATGGGGCAGTAGCCCTAGCACCCTAGCCGCCAGGGATTATTTTTTTATAGGCCAGGGGTGGGGGCTGCCCAGAATGGGAATCCCAATGCCCCCACCCTACCCCCCAAAGAAGGCAAACAACTTTATGCCCCCCCCCAGGAGGCAGATGGTAGCAATAGCCCCTGATATGCCCCCCAGGGAGGGCAGAAAGCCCACTAGGCACCAGGATTTTTTTTGTTTTTTTTTATACGTAGGGGTGGGGGCTGCCCAGAATGGGAATGCGAATGCCCCAACCCCCCAAAAAAATGGTAGTCTTTCTGCCACCCCCTGGGAGGCAGATGGGGCAATAGCCCCTTATATGCCCCCCCAGGGGGGCAGAAAGCCCACTAGGCACCAGGGATTGTTTTTCCAAAGTTGGGGTTGGTGGCTGCCCAGAATGGGCATGCCAATGCCCCCACACCCACCCAAAAAAATGCCACAGTCTTTCTGGCCCCCCCACGAGGCAGATGGGGGCAGTAGCCTCTGATCTGCCCCCGGGGGGGCAGAAAGCCCTTAAGGCATTTGTTTTATATATACGTAGGGGTGGGGGCTGCCCAGAAGGGGCATGCCAATGCCACCAGCCCAAAAACATTTACCACAGTCTTTCTGCCCTCCCGGGAGGCAGATAGGGGCAGAAGCCCCATATCTGCGTCCAGGGGGGGGGCAGAAAGCCCAATAGGCATCAGGGAATATTTTTTTTTAATTCAAGGGTGTGGCCTGCCCAGAATGGGCATGCCAATGCCCCCACCACCCAAACAAATAGCCACAGTTTTTCTGCCCCCCCTTTGGGGCATATCAGGGCAACCCTACCCCCACCCCCCGATTCCCACCCAGGGCAGCAGAAAGCCCACTAGGCAAGGACTTGTTCTTAGCAAAGTGCCTACCTGTGAATTTTGGGCCCTAGCGCAGCCGGTACATAGGGAAACCTAGCAAACCTGTACATTTTGAAAGCTAGACACCAAGGGGAATCAAGGATGGGGTGACTTATGTGCCTCTCACCAGGTTTTGTTAACCAGAATCCCTTGCAAACCTAAAACTTAGTTAAAAAGAATACATTTTCCTCACATTTCTGTGATGGAAAGTTCTGGGATCTGCATGGATTCACAAAATTCCACCCACTGCGCATTCCCCAAAGTCTTCCAATATAAATAGTACCTCACTTGTGTGGGTAGGCCTAGTGCCCGCAACAGGAAACGGCCCAAAACGCAACGTGGACACACCACATTTTTACAGTGAAAACTGATCCTTTTTTTGCAAAGTGCCTAGCTGTAGATTTTGAACCCTAGCTCTGCCAGCACCTAGGGAAACCTAGCAAACCTATACATTTTTTAAAACAAGACACCCAGGGGAATCTAGGATCGGGTGACTTGTCTGGCTCTCACCAGGTTATGTTACCCAGAATCCCTTGCAAACCTCAAACTTTGTAAAAAAAAACACATTTTCCTCACATTTCTGTGATGGAAAGTTCTGGAATCTGTGTGGATCGACAAAATTCCACCCACCCTGCATTCCCCAAAGTCTTCAGAGAAAAATGGTACCTCACTTGTCTGGGTAGACCTAGTGCCCGCAACAGGAAACGCCCCAAAACGCAATGTGGACACACCACATTTTTACAGTGAAAACTGACCCCTTTTTTGCAAAGTGCCTAGCTGTGGATTTTGAACCCTAGCTCTGACAGCACCTAGGGAAACCTAGCAAACCTATACATTTTTGAAAATTAGACACTCGGGGGAAATCAGGATGGGGTGACTTGTCTGACTCTCACCAGGTTCTGTTACCCAGATCCCTTGCAAACCTCAAACTTTGTAAAAAAAAACACATTTTCCTCACATTTCTGTGATGGAAAGTTCTGGAATTTGCATGTATCCACAAAATTCCACCCACCCCGCATTCCCCAAAGTCTTCCGATTAAAATGGTACCTCACTTGTGTGGGTAGGCCTAGTGCCTGCGACAGGCAAGGGCCCTAAACGTAATGTGGAGACTTCAAAATTACCTATCACAAAACGTCCTGGTTTTGCAAGGGGAGGCACCTGGGTTTTAGGTCCGGGGCTCAGCAGCCATCTAGGGAAACCTACCAAACCGACACATTTCTCAAAACTGTACACCTTGGGGAGTCAAGTGAGGTATGGCTTGCGTGGATCCCCCAAAGATTCCCTACCCAGAATCCCCTGCAAACCTCAAATTTAGCTAACAAATATCACATTTTCCTCACTTTTCTGTGTGGGAAAGTTATAGGATAACCGACTGACACAAATTTCCTACCACCTAGCCTTGCTGCAGGTCTCCTGTTAAAAATGGTACCTCACTTGTGTAGGTAGGCATAGTGGCTGCAACAGGAAATGGCCCAAATCGTACTGTGGAGTCTTCAAAATTAAATATCATAAAACTACCTGGTTTTGCAGAGGGGGTCCTGGTTTTTTGGCCCAGAGCTCATGGCCATCTTGGGAAACCTACCAAACCCACACATTTCTGAAACCAAACACCCTGGGGAGTCTAGTGAGGTATGGCTTGTGTGTATCCCCCAACATTTTCCTACCCAAAATCCCCTGCAAACCTCAAATTTAGCTGGAAAAAAATCACTTTTTCCACACACTTGTGTGTGGGATCACTGTGCCGGCACAAATGTCCTACCAGGTAGTGTTCCCCTTGGTCTACCGAGTAAAATGATACCTCACTTGTGTGGCTGTTCAATGCAGAATCCGCTAAAAACATATTTTTTAAAAAATGTAGCACATAGAATTCGGGGTGCTATACCTTTAATCCCTATGTTTTTGGCTCTTCCCAGTCACAGGCCTTTGGCCCACCCACACAAGTGAGGTATAATTTAACTCGGGAAAACAAGGGGAACGCTGGGTGGTAGGACATTTGTGCCAGCACGGTGATCCCACACACAAATGTATGGAAAAAGTGATTAATTTTCAGCTAAATTTGAGGTTTGCAGAGGATTCTGGGTAGGGAAACGTTGAGGGATCCATGCAAGCCATACCTCACTGGACTCCCCAGGGTGTCTAGTTTTCAGAAATGTGTGGGTTTGGTAGGTTTCCCCAGAGGGCCGCAACCCCAGGGCCAAAAACTCAGGTGCCCCCCCTGCAAAACCAGGTAGTTTTAAGAAAGTTAATTTTCAAGTCTCCACAATACGTTTTGGGCCTCTGCCTGTCGCGGGTACTTGACCCACCCACACGAGTGAGGTACCATTTTTATCAGGAGACCTGGGGAAACGCTGGGTGGTAGTAAATTCGTGTCAGCCCGGTAATCTTACAACTTTCCCACACAGAAATTAAGAAAAATTAGATTTTTTCAGCAAAATTTGAGGTTTGCAGGGGTTTCTGGGTAGGGAAACGTTGGGGGATGCACGCAAAACATACCTCCCTGGACTCCCCCGGGTCTCTAGTTTTCAGAAATGTGTGGGTTTGGTAGGTTTCCCTAGATGGCCGCCAAGCCTCGGACCAAAAACTCATGTGACCCCCCTTGCAAAAGCAGATCGTTTTATGATAGGTAATTTTCAAGTCTCCACAATACGTGATGGGTCCTTGCCTGACGCGGGTACTTGACCCACCCACACAAGTGAGGTATCATTTTTATTGGGAGACCTGGGGGAACGCTGGGTGGTAGGAAATTTGTGTCAGCCCAGTAATCCCACAACTTTCCCACACAGAAATTTAAGAAAAATGTAATTCTTTCAACAAAATTTGAGGTTTGCAGGGGATTCTGGGTAGGGAAACATTGGGGGATCCATGCAAAACATACCTCCCTGGACTCCCCCAGGTCTCTAGTTTTTAGAAATGTGTGGGTTTGGTAGGTTTCCCTAGATGGCCGCCAAGCCAGAGACCAAAAACTCATGTGACCCCCCTTGCAAAAGCAGATCGTTTTATGATATGTAATTTTCAAGTCTCCACAATAAGTTTTGGGCCCTAGCCTGTCGCGGGTACTTGACCCACCCACTTGAGTGAGGTACCAGTTTTATCGGGAGACCTGGGGGAACGTTGGGTGGTAGGAAATTCGTGTCAGCCCAGTAATCCCACAACTTTCCCACACAGAAATGAAGAAACATTTGCTTTTTTCAGCAAAATTTGAGGTTTGCAGGGGATTCTGGGTAGGGAAACGTTGGGGGATTCACGCAAAACATACCTCATTGGACTCCCCTGGGTCTCTAGTTCTCTGAAATGTGTGGGTTTGGTAGGTTTCCCTAGATGGCCGCCAAGCCCGGGACCAAAAATTCATGTGACCCCCCTTGCAAAAGCAGATTGTTTTATGATAGGTAATTTTCAAGTCTCCACAATACATTTTGGGCCCTGGCGTGTCGTAGGTACTTAACCCACCCACATGAGTGAGGTACTATTTTTATTGGGAGACCTGGGAGAACATTCGATGGAAGGAAATTTGTGTCAGCCAGGTAATCCCACAACTTTACCACACAGAAATTTTAGAAAAAGTTGATTTTTTCATCAAAATTTGAGGTTTGCAGGGGCTTCTGGGTAGGGAAACATTGGGGGATCGGCGCAAAACATACCTCCCTGGACTGCCCCAAGTCTCTAGTTTTTAGAAATGTGTGGGTTTGGTAGGTTTCTTAGATGGCCGCCAAGCCCGGGCCCAAACACTCATGTGACCCCCCTTGCAAAAGCAGATCATTTTATCTGTAATTTTCAAGTCTCCACAATACGTTTTGGGCCCTAGCCTGTCGCGGGTACTTGCCCACCCACTCGAGTGAGGTACCAGTTTTATCGGGAGACCTGGAGGAACGCTGGGTGGTAGGAAATTTGTGTCAGCCCAATAATCCCACAACTTTCCCACACAGAAATTTAAGAAAAATTAGAAATTTTTCAGCAAAATTTGAGGTTTGCAACAGATTCTGGGTAGGGAAACGTTGGGGGATTCATGCAAAACATACCTCCCTGGACTCCCCTGGGTCTCTAGTTTTCAGAAATGTGTGGGTTTGGTAGGGTTTCTTAGATGGCCACCAAGCCCGGGCCCAAACACTCATGTGACCCCCCTTGCAAAAGCAGATCATTTTATCTGTAATTTTCAAGTCTCCACAATACGTTTTGGGCCCTAGCCTGTCACGGGTACTTGACCCACCCACTCGAGTGAGGTACCAGTTTTATCGGGAGACCTGGGAGAACGCTGGGTGGTAGGAAATTTGTGTCAGCCCAGTAATCTCACAACTTTCCCACACAGAAATTAAGAAAAATTAGATTTTTTCATCAAAATTTGAGGTTTGCAGGGGATTCGGGGCAGGGAAACGTTGAGGGATTCACGCAAAACATAACTCCCTGGACTCCCCTGGGTCTCTGGTTTTCATAAATGCATGGGTTTGGTTGCTTTCCCTAGATGGCCGCCAAGCCCGGGGCCAAAAACTCATGTGACCCCCCTTGCAAAAGCAGATCGTTTTATGATACGTTTTGGGCCCTTGCCTGTCGCAGGTACTGGACCCAACCACACGAGTGAGGTACCAGTTTTATCGGGAGACCTGGGGGAACACTGGGTGCTAGGAAATTCGTGTCAGCCGAGTAATCCCACAACTTTTCCACACAGAAATTAGGATAAATTTGGTTTTGCAGCATAATTTGAGGTTTGCAGGGGATTCTGGGTAGGGAAACGTTGGGGGATTCACGCAAAACATAACTCCCTGGACTCCCCTCCGTCTCTGGTTTTCATAAATGCATGGGTTTGGTTGGTTTCCCTAGATGGCCGCCAAGCCCGGGACCAAAAATTCATGTGACCCCCCTTGCAAGAGCAGATCGTTTTATGATAGGTAATTTTCAAGTCTCCACAATAAGTTTTGGGTCCTTGCCTGTCGTAGGTACTTGACCCACCCACACGAGTGAGGTACCATTTTTATCGGGAGACCTGGGGAAACGTTGGATGGTAGGAAATTTGTGTCAGCCAGGTAATCCCACAACTTTTCCACAGAGAAATTTTAGAAAAAGTTGATTTTTTCATCAAAACTTGAGGTTTGCAGGGGATTCTGGGTAGGGAAACATTGGGGGATCCACGCAAAACATACCTCCCTGGACTCCCCTGGGTCTCTAGTTTTTAGAAATGTGTGGGTGTGGTATGTTTCTCTAGATGGCTGCCAAGCCCGGGACCAAAAATTCATGTGCCCCTCCTTACAAAAGCAGATTGTTTTATGATAGGTTATTTTCAAGTCTCCACAATACTTTTTGGGTCTTTGCCTGTCGCGGGTACTTGACCCACCCACACGAGTGAGGTACCATTTTTATCGGGAGACCTGAGGGAACGCTGGGTGATAGGAAATTCGTGTCAGCCCAGTAATCCCACAACTTTCCCACACAGAAATTAAGAAAAATTTGATTTTTTCATCAAACATTTGAGGTTTGCAGGGGATTCGGGGTAGTAAAACCTTGGGGGATTCACGCAAAACATTCCTCCCTGGACTCCCCTGGGTCTCTGGTTTTCAGAAATGTGTGGGTTTGGTAGGTTTCCCTAGATGGCCGCCAAGCCCGGGGCCAAAAACTCATGTGACCCCCTTTGCAAATGCAGATCGTTTTATGATACGTAATTTTCAAGTCTCCACAATACGTTTTAGGCCCTTGCCTGTCGCTGGTACTTGACCCAACCACACGAGTGAGGTACCAGTTTTATCAGGAGACCTGGGGGAACACTGGGTAGTAGGAAATTCATGTCATCCAAGTAATCCCACAACTTTCCCACACAGAAATTATGAAAAATGTGTTTTTTTCAGCACAATTTGAGGTTTGCAGAGGATTCTGGGTAGGGAGACGGTGGGGGATCCACGCAAAACATACCTCCCTGGACTCCCCTGGGTCTCTAGTTTTCAGAAATGTGTGGGTTTGGTGGGTTTCCCTAGATGGCCGCCAAGCCCGGGACCAAAAACTCATGTGACTCCCCTTGCAAGAGCAGATTGTTTTATGATATGTAATTTTCAAGCCTCCACAATATGTTTTGGGCACTTGCCTGTCGCGGGTACTTGACCCACCCACACGAGTGAGGTACCATTTTTATCGGGAGACCTGGGGAACATTGCGTGGTAGGAAATTTGTGTCAGCCAGGTAATCCCACAACTTTACCACACAGAAATTTGAGACAAATTTGATTTTTTCATCACAATTTCGGTTTGTAGGGGATACTGGGTAGAGAAACATTGGGGGATCCACACAAAACATACCTCCCTGGCCTCCCCCGGCTCTCTCGTTTTCAGAAATGTGTGGGTTTGGTAGGTTTCCCTAGATGGCCGCCAAACCCGGGACCAAAAAGTCATGTGACCCTACTTGGAAAAGCAGATCGTTTTAAGATTGGTAATTTTCAAGTCTCCACAATACGTTTTAGGGCCTTGCCGGTCGCTGGTACTTGACCCAACCACACGAGTGAGGTACCAGTTTTATCGGGAGCCCTGGGGGAACACTGGGTGGTAGGAAATTCATGTCAGCCAAGTAATCCCACAACTTTCCCACACAGAAATTAAGAAAAATTTGGTTTTTTCAGCAAAATTTTAGGTTTGCAGGGGATTCTGGGTAGGGAAACATTGGGGGATCCATGCAAAACATACCTCCCTGGACTCCCCTGGGTCTCTAGTTTTTAGAAGTGTGTGGGTGTGGTATGTTTCTCTAGATGGCTGCCAAGCCCGGGACCAAAAATTCATGTGCCCCTCCTTACAAAAGCAGATTGTTTTATGATAGGTTATTTTCAAGTCTCCACAATACTTTTTGGGTCTTTGCCTGTCGCGGGTACTTGACCCACCCACACGAGTGAGGTACCATTTTTATCGGGAGACCTGGGGGAACGCTGGGTGATAGGAAATTCGTGTCAGCCCAGTAATCCCACAACTTTCCCACACAGAAATTAAGAAAAATTTGATTTTTTCCTCAAACATTTGAGGTTTGCAGGGGATTCGGGGTAGTAAAACCTTGGGGGATTCACGCAAAACATACCTCCCTGGACTCCCCTGGGTCTCTGGTTTTCAGAAATGTGTGGGTTTGGTAGGTTTCCCTAGATGGCCGCCAAGCCCGGGGCCAAAAACTCATGTGACCCCCTTTGCAAATGCAGATCGTTTTATGATACGTAATTTTCAAGTCTCCACAATACGTTTTAGGCCCTTGCCTGTCGCTGGTACTTGACCCAACCACACGAGTGAGGTACCAGTTTTATCAGGAGACCTGGGGGAACACTGGGTAGTAGGAAATTCATGTCATCCAAGTAATCCCACAACTTTCCCACACAGAAATTATGAAAAATTTGTTTTTTTCAGCACAATTTGAGGTTTGTAGAGGATTCTGGGTAGGGAGACGGTGGGGGATTCACGCAAAACATACCTCCCTGGACTCCCCTGGGTCTCTAGTTTTCAGAAATGTGTGGGTTTGGTGGGTTTCCCTAGATGGCCGCCAAGCCCGGGACCAAAAACTCATGTGACTCCCCTTGCAAGAGCAGATTGTTTTATGATATGTAATTTTCAAGCCTCCACAATATGTTTTGGGCACTTGCCTGTCGCGGGTACTTGACCCACCCACACGAGTGAGGTACCATTTTTATCGGGAGACCTGGGGAACATTGCGTGGTAGGAAATTTGTGTCAGCCAGGTAATCCCACAACTTTACCAAACACAGAAATTTGAGACAAATTTGATTTTTTCATCACAATTTCGGTTTGTAGGGGATACTGGGTAGAGAAACATTGGGGGATCCACACAAAACATACCTCCCTGGCCTCCCCGGCTCTCTCGTTTTCAGAAATGTGTGGGTTTGGTAGGTTTCCCTAGATGGCCGCCAAACCCGGGACCAAAAAGTCATGTGACCCTACTTGGAAAAGCAGATCGTTTTAAGATTGGTAATTTTCAAGTCTCCACAATACGTTTTAGGGCCTTGCCTGTCGCTGGTACTTGACCCAACCACACGAGTGAGGTACCAGTTTTATCGGGAGCCCTGGGGGAACACTGGGTGGTAGGAAATTCATGTCAGCCAAGTAATCCCACAACTTTCCCACACAGAAATTAAGAAAAATTTGTTTTTTTCAGCAAAATTTTAGGTTTGCAGGGGATTCTGGGTAGGGAAACATTGGGGGATCCATGCAAAACATACCTCCCTGGACTCCCCTGGGTCTCTAGTTTTTAGAAGTGTGGGTTTGGTACGTTTCTCTAGATGGCCGCCAAGCCCGGGACCAAAAACTCATGTGACCCCCCTTGCAAAAGCAGATCGTTTTATGATAGTTAAATCTCAAGTCTCCACAATACGTTTTGGGCCATTGCCTGTCGTGGGTACTTGACCCACCTACACGAGTGAGGTACCATTTTTATTGGGAGACCTGGAAGAACGTTGGGTGGTAGGAAATTTGTGTCAGCCAGGTAATCCCACAACTTTCCCACACAGAAATTAAGAAAAATTTGATTTTTTCATCAAATTTTGAGGTTTGCAGGGGATTCGGGGTAGGGAAACGTTGGGGGATTCACGCAAAACATACCTCCCTGGACTCCCCTGGGTCTCTGGTTTTCAGAAATGTGTGGGTTTGGTAGTTTCCCTAGATGGCCGCCAAGCCCGGGTCCAAAAACTCATGTGACCCTCTTGCAAAAGCAGATCGTTTTATGATACGTAATTTTCAAGTCTCCACAATATGTTTTAGGCCCTTGCCTGTCGGTGGTACTTGACCCAACCACTTGAGTGAGGTACCAGTTTTATCAGGAGACCCGGGGGAGCACTGGGTGGTAGGAAATTCATGTCAGCCAAGTGATCCACAACTTTCCCACACAGAAATTAAGAAAAATCTGGTTTTCTCAGCAAAATTTGAGGTTTGCAGGAGATTCTGGGTAGGGAAACGTTGGGGGATTCACGCAAAACATACCTCCCTGGACTCCCCTGGGTCTCTAGTTTTCAGAAATGTGTGGGTTTGGTAGGTTTCCCTAGATGGCCGCCAAGTCCGGGACCAAAAACTCATGTGACCCCCCTTGCAAGAGCAGATTGTTTTATGATATGTAATTTTCAAGTCTCCACAATACGTTTTGGGCCCTTGCCTGTCGCGGGTACTTGACCCACCCACACGAGTGAGGTACTATTTTTATCGGAAGACCTTGGCGAACATTGCGTGGTAGGAAATTTGTGTCAGCCAGGTAATCCCACAACTTTACCACACAGAAATTTGAGGAAAATTAGATTTTTTCATCACAATTTCAGTTTGCAGGGGATACTGGGTAGAGAAACATTGGGGGATCCACACAAAACATACCTCCCTGGATTCCCCCGTCTCTCTCGTTTTCAGAAATGTGTGGGTTTGGTAGGTGTCCCTAGATGGCCGCCAAGCCTGGGACCAAAAATTCATGTGACCCTACTTGGAAAAGCAGATCGTTTTAAGATAGGTAATTTTCAAGTCTCCACAACACGTTTTAGGCCCTTGCCTGTCGCTGATACTTGACCCAACCACACGAGTGAGGTACCAGTTTTATCGGGAGACATGGGGGAACACTGGGTTGTAGGAAATTCATGTCAGCCAAGTAATCCCACAACTTTCCCACACAGAAATTAAGAAAAATTTGTTTTTTTGCAGCAAAATTTGAGGTTTGCAGGGGATTCTGGGTAGGGAAACGTTGGGGGGTCCACACAAGCCATACCTCCCTGGACTCCCCCGGGTCTTTAGTTTTCAGAAATGTGTGGGTTTGGTAGGTTTCCCTAGATGGCTGCCAAGCCTGAGACCAAAAACTCATGTGACCCCCCTTGCAAAACCAGGTTGTTTTCGGATACATAGGGGCATCTGCGTTTTTGGTCCCGGGGTCAGCAGCCATCTAGGGAAACCTATCAAACACACACATTACTGAAAACTAGAGACCCAGGGGAGTCCAGGGAGGTATGGGTTGTGTGGATATCCCAAGGTTTCCCTACCCAGAATCCCCTGCAAACCTCAAATTTTGATGAAAAAAATCTAATTTTTCTCATATTTCTGTGTAGGAAAGTTGTAGGATCTCCAGGCTGACACAAATTTGCTACCACCCAGCATTCCCCCAGGTCTCCCGATAAAAATGATATCTCACTCTTGTGGGTGGGTCAAGTACCCGCGACAAGCAAGGGCCCAAAACGTATCGTGGAGACATCAAAATTAGTTATCACAAAAAGATCTGGTTTTGCAAGGGGGGTCACATGAGTTTTTGGTCCCGGGTTTGGCGGCCATCTAGGGAAACCTACCAAGCTCACACATTTCTGAAACCTAGAGACCCGGGGGAGTCCAGGGAGGTATGGCTTGCGTGGATCCCCTAACGTTTCCCTACCCAGAAGCCCCTGCAAAAATCTACTTTTGCTGAAAAAATTAAAATTTTCTCAAATTTCTGTGTGGGAAAGTTGTAGGATCACCTGGCTGAGACAAATTTCGTACCACCCAGCGTTCCCCCAGGTCTTTCGATAAAAATGGCACCTCACTCATGTGGGTGGGTCAAGTACCTGCGACAGGCAAGGGCCCAAAACGTATTGTGGGGACTTCAAAATTACCTATCATAAAACGACCTGGTTTTGCAGGGGGGGCACCTGAGTTTTTGGCCCCGGGGTTCGCGTCCTTCTAGGGAAAACTACCTAACCCACACATTTCTGAAAACTAGAGACCCTGGGGAGTCCAGTGAGGTGTGGCTTGCGTGGATCCCCAACATTTCCCTACCCAGAATCCCCTGCAAACCTCAAATTTAGCTGAAAAAAATCACGTTTTACATATATTTTTGAGTGGGATCACAGTGCCGGCACAAATGTCCTACCACCCAGCGTTCCCCTTGTTCTCCAGAGTAAAATGATACCTCACTTGTGTGGGTGGGCCAAAGACCTGTGACTGGGAAGAGCCAAAAACATAGGGATTAAAGGTATAGCACCACAAATTCTAAGCGCTACATTTTAAAAAACATACGTTTTTAGCGGATTCTGCATTGGACAGCCACCCAAGTGAGGTATCATTTTAATCAGGAGACCAAGGGGAACGCTAGGTGGGAGGACATTTGTGCCGGCACAGTGATTTTTATAGCTAAATTTGAGGTTTGCAGGGGATTCTGGGTAAGAAAACGTAGGGGGATCCACACAAGCCATACCTCACTGGACTCCCCAGGGTGTCTAGTTTTAAAAAATGTGTGGGTTTTGTAGGTTTCCCTAGATGGCCGCGAACCCGGGGCCAAAAAACCAGGTGCCCCCCTTGCAAAACCAGGTAGTTTTATGATACGGAATTTTGAAATCTCCACAGTATGATTTGGGCCATTTTCTGTTGCAGCCACTATGCCTGCCCACTCAAGTGAGATACCATTTTGATTGGGAGACCTGGGAGAACACTAGGTGGTAGGAAATTTGCGCCAGCCCGTTGATCCCACAACATTCTCACACAGAAAACTGAGGAAAATGTGATTTTTTTTCAGCTAAATTTAAGGTTTGCAGGGGATTCTGGGTACGGAAACATTGGGGGATCCACGCAAGCCATACCTCACTGTACACCCCATCGTGTCTAGTTTTCAGAAATGTGTGTGTTTGGTAGGTTTCCCTACATGCCCGCAAACCTGGGGCCAAAAAACCAGGTGCCCCCCCTGAAAAACCAGGTAGTTTTATGATACGGAATTTTGAAGTATCCACAGTATGATTTGTGCCATTTCCTGTTGCAGCCACTATGCCTACCCACACAACTGAGGTTCCATTTTTATCGGGAGACCTGGGGGAATGCTAGGTGGTAGGAAATTTGTGTCAGCCCGCTGATCCCACAACATTCCCACACAGAAAAGTGATGAAAATGTGATTTTTTTCAGCTAAATTTGAGGTTTGCAGGGGATTCCGGGTAGGGAAATGTTGAGGGATCCACACAAGCCATACCTCCATGAACTCCCCATGGTGTCTACTTTTCAGAAATGTGTGGGTTTGGTAGGTTTCTCTAGATGGCCGCTGAGCCCGGGGCCAAAAACCCAGGTGCCCTCCCCTTGCAAAACCGGGTCGTTTTGTGATAGGTGATTTTGATGTCTCCACAATACGTTTTGGGCTCTTGCCTGTCGCAGGCACTAATCCTACCCACACAAGTGAGGTACCATTTTTCTTGGAAGACTTTGGGGAATGTGGGGTGTGTGGAATTTTGTGAACCCACGCAGATTCCAGAACTTTTCCCTACTGAAATGTCTGGAAAATGTGTTTTTTTTACAAAGTTTGAGGTTTGCAAGGGATTCTGGGTAACAGAACCTGGCGAAAGCCAGACAAGTCACCCCATCCTGCATTCCCCTGGGTGTCTAGTTTTCAAAAATGTATAGGTTTGCTAGGTTTCCCTAGGTGCCGGCAGAGCTAGGGTTCAAAATCTACAGCAGGCACTTTGCAAAAAAAGGCTCAATTTTCACTGTAAAAATATGGTGTGTCCACGTTGTGTTTTGAGCCGTTTCCTGTCGCGGGCACTAGACCTAACCACACAAGTGAGGTACCATTTTTCTTGGAAGACTTTGGGGAATGCGGGGTGGGTAGAATTTTGTGGATCCACGCAGATTCCAGAACTTTCCACCACAGAAATTTGACGAAAATGTGTTTTTTTTACAAAGTTTGAGGTTTGCAAGGAATTCTGGGTAACAGAACCTGGTGGGAGCCAGACAAGCCACCCCATCCTGGATTTTCCTGGGTGTCTAGTTTTTAAAAATGTATAGGTGTGCTAGGTTTCCCTAGGTGCTGGCAGAGCTAGGATTCAAAATCTACAGCTAGGCACTTTGCAAAAAAAGGGTCAGTTTTCACTGTAAAAAAGTGGTGTGTCCACGTTGCGTTTTGTGCCGTTTCCTGTGGTGGGAACTAGGCCTACCCACACAGGTTAGTTACCATTTTTATTGGAAGACTTTGTGGAATGCGGGTTGGGTGGAATTTTGTAGTTCCACGCAGATTCCAGAACTTTCCACCACAGAAATATGAGGAAAATGTGTTTTTTTTTTTTACAAAGTTTGAGGTTTGCAAGGGATTCTGGGTAACTGAACCTGGTGAAAGCTAAACAAGTCACCCCATCCTGGATTCCCCTCGGTGTCTAGTTTTCAAAAATGTATAGGTTTGCTAGGTTTCCCTAGGTGCCAGCAGAGCTAGGGTTCAAAATCTACAGCTAGGCACTTTGCAAAAAAAGGGTCAGTTTTCACTGTAAAAATGTGGTGTGTCCACGTTGCGTTTTTGGCCGTTTCCTGTCATGGGCCCTCGGCCTACCCACACAAGTGAGGTACCATTTTTCTCAGAAGACTTTGGGGAATTTGGGGTGGGTGGAATTGTGTGGATCCACACAGATTCCAGAATTTTCCATCACAGAAATGAGAGGAAAATGTGTTTTTTTTTACAAAGTTTGAGGTTTGCAAGGGATTCTGGGTAACAGAACCTGCTGAGAGCCAGACAAGTCACCCCATCCTGGATTCCCTTGGTTGTCTAGTTTTCAAAAATGTATAGGTTTTCTAGGTTTCCCTAGGTGCCGGCAGAGCTAGGGTTCAAAATCTACAGCTAGGCACTTTGCAAAAAAGGGTCAGTTTTCACTGTAAAAATGTGGTGTGCCCACGATGCGTTTTGGGCCGTTTCCTGTCGCGGGCACTACACCTACCCACACAAGTGAGGTACCATTTTTATTGGGAGACTTAGCGGAACACAGAATAGTAGAGCAGCTGTTATTACCTATTGACTTTCAATGCATTTCTGCCTTCCAAATGTAAGACGATGTGTAAAAAAGAAGTCACTTTGAAAAATGTCCTATAATTCACATGCTAGTATGGGTACTCACAATTTCGGAGATGTGCAAATAGCTACTGTTTCTAAACTCTATATTTTGTTCCCATTTCAGAAATACATAGATGTCTTTCATACCGATTTTTCACTATTTATATTTTCCCAAATGAATTGCTATATACCCGGTACACAATAAAAAACCATTGCAAGACGCTGCTCAGTTATTGGCTCTGGGTTCCTCGGGTTCTTGGGGAACCTACAAGCTCATAAAGTTACATCTAAGGATTTTGAGGGCTCCAGTCGACTCATCAAGACACCAGCTGAGATCAATCTTTGAGGAGACAGGTTCGGTCTGGCAAACCGGCCTTTGCAGTGCCATCAATACACTGAAGATAGAGGAAGCAAGTCTAGAGTCACTGGAAATTCCAATTAATGCTTAGAAAAAAGCGATAAATAGACAAGTGCATGAAATATCTTTTGCTCAAGATACCAAGTCTCTCCTCTCAAGCTTTAATCTTGATCCACTAAACAAATCGTACACGCCAGGCAAAGCCCAACCCTACCTAAGCAAGGCCCTAACACCACAAGCTCGAAGCAAAATACTCTTTATGAGACTTACCACACTAGGTATCGCTGATTTCAATCCAGCATGGTCCCGCAAAGGGGAAAACATAAAATGCAGGCTGTGCTCCTACACAAGGGAATCCTGGTTGCACCTCCTAAGCTGCTGCCCCAATCTTCACAACGAACGTTGGCGACTCCTGCACCCGATCTGTATTGTTAACGGAGCAAAGACCTGCAGTGAAGCGTCAGCCTTGTGCTTTTCTAAAACAAATGCTATGACCTTAGCAAGACTTGGGAAATTCACGTATCTGATCAGGGTTGCCTTAAAGGCCTCGAATGAACGCAATCCGACTTTGGCGACGAGTACGCCAAACCCTGCGGAAGCAAACGGACTAGTCCATGACAGGCCCTGAGGAGAGCGTCCCCATTTTACTAGTCCTTTTAAGACTGTGCTTTTAAATTTCTAAATTAGGTGTTTTAATCAAAATGAGTTTTAAAGAACACTGTGGACTGCAAAAGTGTGCTTAAGGACACATGGTCAACTACAAATCCAGGTGTGGGTTGGATCTGGAGGGTGCCGGGGAAAGGAGGGTGGTACTTTTGCTAAGTCCAATTACTATTCATTTAATGGTGTTTATTCTTACTGTAATGATTTGATGCAGCGCGTACAATAAAAACTATTCTCCTCCTAGGTCACTTGTAGGTCATCCAGGGGCAAACTATATTTTCTCACATCCACATGACGATGGGGCCCATAAACATCGCCTAACACACACGCACACACCTGGATTTCCTTTATACCTTTATGAAATTCTGTACTCCTAGGAGAAGCATGAGAACTAAATGGAGAACACCATTTATGTACCGCTGGAAGGAGCCGGGATATCTTATTACCTTAACTTGTCGCTTTCTTTTAGTTATTTCTTAAGATATTCCTGCTCATTGTTTTGTCGATGAATCATTCATGTAAAAAATTAGTTCATAGTGATTAAGACCAGCTGAATCACAATAACCAATTACTGATGTCACAATCATTTAGGAAAAATAACCACTGAGTCATTTTAGTTTAAAGAATCTTAAATTTTATATAATTTTAAAAGCATGAGAAAGAATTTAAACTTTATTCAATTATTCATTCTTAAATTCAAATATTTATTAAGCATAATCAATTTATTGCAGAAAGGAAATTTTTGTCATGAAGCCAAAACCCTAATTACCTACCTACCTTCCTAATTTAGCCTAATGATTTCTATCCTAAGTTTAAGAATTAGAAATAACCTGATTCTCATACTCAACTGGAAAATTAAGACAGCAACAGCAACTTCAGCTCGTCAGCATCAGCTACCTGCAACCCGTCTCATCTAACAGTCTTTCAGCATCTCCCGCTCAGTAAGGGATCGATCAGGACCACCCAGCACTGGAAGCCACCAACACGACTCTCCAACTCCGCTCCTGACTGTGACTGCAACTGCGACTGACCCCCTCCCACTAAGAGTAGGCCCTCTTATACCCTAATTCTAACTTTGCTAACTAACTGTTGCAACATTAATAACACGCTTTTCTTTCATTGGTCCATGCATGTCATCTTATTCATTCTTTTAATCAAGTTCTCTTGGATCCAAGGGTCCTTGGATCATTTCCTTTCCCATACGCTCAAACATATTTTCATCCGTTTCGATCAGTACATTTGTAACTTCTTTCGATACATTCGAGAACTCCGCAGTCATTGTCCTTTCTCTTAAACTTGTTTCCCACGGGTCTTCTGCTGATCATCACGGCACACTATCAGTTCAATTAGGTCACATCAGCCTTGACCATTTCTTGCATCCTAGCGTCTCAGTAACCTCACGAGGTTTAGTTTTTTCTCCGATTTCATCCCGTGTCACATGTCCCCTTGCGCCTGCGCACATCTTCCCACTGGCGGCCATTTTATATCGCCACTCGGTTATACTTTAGAAGCACTAATTTGAGGCAAACAAAACATAATTAAAATAGAGAAAAATAGCCCTTTCGTTTCCCTCCCGTCATCTACGTACCCCAATTAGTTATTACCTAGCAGAAAGCAACATTTAAGCTGTTCCTTACTTACCATCACTATTGTTTTTGCAACGACACGTTTTATTTCTATGAAGCACAAACATGCATTTATTTTTAATTAGTACGCATTTATTTTTACGTTATAATTAGACACACGGACATCCATTAATAGATTATTTAGCACACACATTGGCATGTTACCATTCCCACACATACAGTGTTGATTAATACATTTAAACGAACATTTTATTTAATTAATTATAAAATTTGTTAGGGGTTAAAAAAATTATTTTCCCTGCTCCATCAACTCCCCCTTTGGTGATTTTTAAATCACCATATAAAACCCAAGTCATACTTCTTTTCAGGCAGCATGTCTTTCATCCTTTGCTTTCTGTTATTTACACATCTGTTTCTTCTTCATCTTGACTTTTAGTCTCCTTATACATGCTTTCTTTCATTTTCTCCAACTCAATTTCACCCATTTCTCTCTCTCTCTCTTTCATTATTCTGTTATTTCTTTTTATCTTATTTTGTCTTACTTTTCTTTTTATACATGTTATTACTATTTTCAATACCATGGCTAACAGTATTACTACAGTTGCTATTATTATAACTTTCCCTATCATTAGTCTACTCATTCTGGTCAACCAATTTGCTACTGAAGAAAACCCTCTACCAAGTTTTCCCAAAACACTTTCAACCTCCAGTGGAACTAGTTCTTTGTGCAAATTTGTAATATTTGTAATATACTTCTGTATATTTTCACTTTTATCAGGAATGTAAGTACAACAATGTTGGACTTTCAACATTCCACAGACTCCACTCTCTTTTGCCAAAAGAATATCAAGGGCAAGCCGATTTTGCATCACCATAGCTCTCATGGCAACCATTTCGGTATTTACCATTAAGAACCCTCCCGCAGTATCTGTAGACAAACGATCTACTACTGTGGATAACTTCCGAATTTTAAATGCATTCAAAGATATTCCCACTGCTGGTATCAATGCTCCAAAAATATCACCTACAATTTCTGAAAAACTTTCCCTCTTTCTACGTGTAAAGCTATTAATCATCTTGTATGTTCCCTTTTCTTCTCTGTCCATGTGAAAAAATTTTGGAAAGACCAGGCCTACATAGCAAGTTCCATACCAATGGTCCGGTAACCTGTAATAAGCTCTATTCCCACAAATATAATAGATACCTGGAAATATTGGATCTTTTCCACTTTTGAATCCCCAACCTCCCAGAATTTGATAATTGTCATGGCAGATACTGGAACCTACAAAGTAATTGTCATAGACTGTCTTATTTCTCCTAATACACAACTTTCCTGTTTGCGGCCAATCTAATGTCATTGCTGCATTTATCTTTTTCCCTTCATGATTTCCTTCCTCAAACGTCCATAAGCGTTTTCCTTCCTCTTTATTGCTTCTTTTTGAAATTTCATTCTTCTTTCTTCAACCATTTCTAAAAATACTTTTTCTTCTTTCTTTAACTCACAGGTAAGGTTGTTACTAACTATTTCTTCTAACGTTAATTTTCTATGTTCTAAAAAGAATTCTCCTAAAACTTTTGCTGGTTTTACTTTGTTAAGTTCTGGTACTACTGGAATGTCTGCAAAAATCTTATCTATATCAGTATAATAAGATTCTAATCTACCTGTTTTATAAAATAAACTTGCTATTACACTACATGTTATCCCATAAGTTAAAGGTAGGTGATGATAAGTCACACCTTCTGACACTGATGCAGGCAACTGCATACAAACATAACAATCTCTCACATCCATTGTCTCTACATATTCATACAACAATTTTGTAAAAACATTCTTTGAAAAGTCTGTTACTGACTTATCCTTATGTAACTCTGCACTACTTCTTAAAATAACTGGTTCTTTAATATTAGTTTCTTTTTCTGGTTTAGTATCATTTTTTGCTTCTATCACAGCTATACTAATAGGAATTGTGATTGCTAAAACTATCCATATGGTCATTAATAACCCTGTACAAAAGCAGCACATTTTGCACCATCTTTTTATAAACTCACATTTATCTCTTCTATCCCTATTATTTTCCATTTTTCTTTTTTCTATTTGTTAAGTTTCAGAAAATTGTGTCACTACACCTCAGAAATGACTTAGATGCCACTCTGCTCTCAAAAGTCTTTGCTTGGTACTTTCTTTAATTCTTTCCAGAATTCTTTCGTTGTCACATCCGGTGATTTGTCACATCCAGTAAAATTGTCATGTCCGGCAGAAGCACTATAAGTCTTCACTTCAAATTTGTTGCATCTCACCTTTTCCCATCCGACTTCTCAGTCTCTGGTTCTCGTGAGTGTTTTCTTCTTCTTTGTAATCTGTTAGTGCAATATACAGCCACTCAGGTGACTTATACTTTGCATTCACTTTCTTTGTCCTTTTGGACTTTTGTAATCTTTTTCCACTTGGTTTTTCTTGTCCCTTTTGACTTGTTACTTCATTCACTTGTTCAGCACGTTCGTCTCCCGCTCTTATTATTCTATATCTCAATTTTCTTATATAGCTGTTGGGCCAATTATCTCCTTTTCTTGGCCTTTTGGCTTCACCTTCTCTTTCTTCTCTTTCTGATTTCCAATTTCTTTTTCTTGATTCAGTTTTTGCCTTTTCCTCTTCTCCACTTTCTTCTGTTTCTGTTTCAACTGTTTCACTATTGTCTCTTATTTTGAAACTTATAATCTCGTCATCTCCTACTGGTGGATCTGTCTTCTCCTTCTTGTTTTCCCTTATTACTGTCCCTCCTCGGTGTTCTTCCGATTTGGTGTTTTTCTCCCTTTCTGCTTCTAAATTTCCCTGTTCTTCTGTTTCTCTATCTGTCCCTATTGCTCCTCGGGGTTCTTCTCGATTTTCTAACTTTTTGTGTACTTCTTTCCCTACTTCATCTATTAATATTGTTTCTGAAGGATTTCCACCATAACTTGTACTTGGTTGTTCATCTAACTCAATTTCTTGCTCAGTTTCTTCTCTAATTGGTTTATAACCCCAAGTTTTCCTTAGGAATTCTTCACGGTTTTCAACTGAATCATCAGATTCTGAAGTTGTGTCAGATATTTCCAGATGTCGACTTACAGGTCGATCTTCAAGTTCTGGAATTTCTGAATTTCTTTCTTCTTCTTCTTCTTCCTCTTCTTCTCTAGAGGTGTTTGTCGTTGGGGTTTCCAGATGTCGACTTTCAGGTCGATCTTCAAGTTCTGGCACCCTTTCTCTTATCCTTGTTGTCCCAGCCGTTAAACTTTTATCCCACACTTCCAGACGTCGACTCACATGTCGATCTGTAGGTTCTTGAACTCTGATTGTGTGGCTGGCATGGACCCAGTTTTTCACTCCTGCACACTTGACGGCAGTCGTTGTCACCAGGATTACCTGTCGTGGCTCGTCCCAACGAGGAACTAGACAGTTTCTTCTCCTGTGGACTTTTATGCGGACTCAGTCTCCTGGATTCAAGTCGTGGGCTGGTTTTCTTTCAAGAGTGGTCGCATCCGGTCCAACCTGATGAAACACAGAACGCACCACATCAGCCAGTCCCTTGCAATAATCCAGTACTAGATCATCAGTTATAGTTAATAACTTGTTGACAGGTACGTGTGCTTGTCTCATTGCTCGTCCCATGATCATCTCATGAGGACTGAGTCCAGTTTTCTTTTCAGGGATGCTTCTGATGGTCATCAGAACAAGAGGCAGTGCATCCGGCCATTTGAGTCCTGTAGCTTGACACATTTTTCCCAATCTGTTTTTAATTGTTCCATTAATCTGCTCTACTACCCCAGAAGCCTCTGGTCTGTAAGCACAATGTAGTTTTTGTTTAATACTCAATGCTTCGCAAATCAATTGGATCAACTCATTTTGAAAATGTGTTCCTCTATCTGTCTCAACCGTGACTGGAAAACCATACCTTGGAATGAACTCTCGCAGCATAAGTTTTGCCACTGTTGTTCCATCATTCCTTCTTGTGGGGTATGCCTCCACCCAACGAGAGAACAAACAGACGACCACTAGAACATATCTTAGTCTGTTACTAAGGGGCATCTCGATAAAGTCTAACTGCATTCTAGTGAATGGACCTCCTTCTCGTCCTATTGTTCCTAGACTCACTACTGTTTTTCTTCCTGGGTTAAACTGCTGACAAATAAGACATCTTTGACAAAGACTTTCAGCAATGGCTCTGAATTTTGGGTTATACCAGGTTTGTCTAAAAAGTCTGATCATTGCATCTCTCCCAATATGAGCTTGTCCATGGTACATCCGTGCCATGTCTGCAATCATGCTATCAGGCATAACTGGTCTTTCATCTCTGTATACCCACACACCATTATTTTCCTGTCTTCTACATCCTGCTTTTATCCAGTAATCTTTTTCCTCATCTCTTGCAGTTTCTTGTAACTGCCTTACTTCATCCCATGTCTCGACAGTATTAGTGAAAAGCAAAGGACAAGAGACATGCTCCCTTTCTCTATTTTTGTTCATGGACGCCATGTTCTCTGCACAATATTTAGCGATCTCATCAGCATAATTATTGCCGACCGCTATGTAATCTTCGTTTTTCTTATGCGCTTTGCACTTCACTACAGCTATTTGTTTAGGCAACTGTATCGCCTCAAGCAGTCTTTTAACAAAATCTCCATTTCTGATAGGTGTTCCTGCAGATGTCAAAAATCCTCTTTGTGACCAAATCTGACCGAAGTCATGTACGATGCCGAAACCATATTGGCTATCGGTCACAATCGTGACTCGTACATTTCTTCCTAATTTACATGCTTGAATCAAAGCAATCAGTTCCGCAACTTGTGCAGACCTAACTCCTTTCAGACAAGACGCTTCCATCACAGTTGCCACTGTGCATACTGCGTAAGCTGCGCTTAAAACTCCTTCTTTGTTCTCAAGCATGAGCCATCCACAAACATGACATAATCAGATTCCTTTAACGGTTCATCTTTTATGTCAGCTCTTGGTTTCGTGCAATATTCCAGTACGTTCAGACAATCATGATCTACTTCGTCCTGTTCAATTATATTTTCCTCATCTGGCAATGATGTAGAAGGATTTACATTCATGCATCTATCTATGGTCACATTTTCAGCACTCAAGATGACTTTTTCGTACTTAGTCAGCCGACTATGTGTCATGTACTGTGTTTTTGTTCTTGTCAAAAGAATTTCTACTGAATGGGGAACATATACTCTCAGTGGATACCCCATCACTATACCTTCACTTTGTTCCAGACTTACACAAGTAGCAGCAACTGCTTTCAGACATCCAGGCAATGCTTTTGCTATAGGATCTAAAACAGCTGAAAAATAAGCGATTGGTCTTTTCATTGTGCCATGTTTTTGTACCAGTACTGAAAATGCACATCCATCTCTTTCACTGCAGTACAACTCAAAATCCTTCTCATAATCAGGCATGCCTAAAGCAGGGGCCTCACACAGTTTCTTTTTCAATTCTTTGAAAGATTTCATTTCTTCTTTGTTTAACTCAAAAGGGTCTTTTACATCTTTCTTGGTCAATTTTTGTAAGGGTTTTGCAATCAAAGAGAAACCACTTATCCACTGTCGACAATATCCAACCATTCCCAAAAACATTCTTACCTCTCTCTGAGTCATTGGTGCTCTCATTCCTTGAATCATTCTTACTCTTTCCGTCGCTATCTTTCGTACTCCTTTCTCAATTTTATGCCCTAAATACTGGACTTCTTTCTGACAAAACTGTAATTTTGAAGGAGACACTTTATGTCCTCTTTTCTCTAAATGGTTCAGTAAAGCAATTGTGTCACTTACACATGCTTCTTTGGTTTTCGATGCCACCAATAGGTCATCGATATACTGCACCATCACTGATTTTTCTGGCATTTTCAAATCTTCCAGAGATTTCTTTAGAATCTGATTAAAGATTGAGGGGCTTTCTGTATACCCCTGAGGAATTCGGCACCATGCCAAAATACGCTCTCCAAACCGGAACGCAAATAATGGCTGGCTATCTGGATGCAAAGGAATAGAGAAAAATGCGTGACACAAATCTATCACAGTGTACCACTCAGCTTCATGTGGAATTTGATATAGAATTACTGCAGGGTTTGGCACTATTGGACAACAGGGTACAACTATTTTGTTGATCTTTCTCAAATCCTGTACTATTCTATATGTTCCATTTGGCTTTTTCAGTCCCATAATAGGTGAATTACATGGACTGCTCATGATTTCTTTTAGAATTCCCTGTTCAATCATCTTATTTATCACAGGAGTTATTCCTTCAATTATTTCTGGAGTTAATTTGTACTGTGGCGTATTCGGGTAAGTTGTCCCTTCTTTCACTGTCACTTTTACGGGATCAACTTCTCTCATTAATCCAATGTCTTCTCCTGTAAAATCCCACACACTTTCTTTTACTGCACTTTTTAGTTCTTCTGGAAGTTTTTCTGCATCAAATGCAGGAAACAAACCATTCGTTTCAGGTTCCTGATTCATCAAAGTTACTTTATACAAAACATCTTCATCTGAAGTCTGAAAACCGATTCCATCTGGCGTACAATAAATTGTGCAATTCATCTTGCATAAAAGGTCACGACCTAAAAGATTTACAGGACTACAATCGCACACTACAAATTTATGCATTTTGCTAAAAGAACCAATTTTTACTTCCACCAATTCAGTAAGTGGGGTTTTAATCTGCTGATTGGCTACTCCTACTACTTGGATGTATTCACCTGAGAGAGGAAGGTTTGGAATTTCCACTGATCTAACAGTAGAACGGGTAGCTCCAGTATCGACAAGGAATGTTACGTTTGCACCATTCACTTCTCCATCCACAAAGGGACCAGACTGATCTACCTCTAGAGTTGCGCCAAGCACGCACTCTTTCCCCTCTCCTGCGCACCGTCAGAATCTTTCATCCGGGTCATCCTCACTCTGACGCAACCAATACTGAGAAATGTTAGCTGCTCGCGGCAACTGTGTTACCTGCTCTCCTCCGTAGAATCCTGTTTCTGTACTGTATCTTTGCTGGTTAACAGTGTTGGGAAGTGGTGGTTGCGGCACCTGACTTTGTTGAACAACTACCTCATTCTGCACCTGTGGAGTTAATGATTGATGTTCCGGATTAGGTTTAGGTGGGAACTTACACTCGTTTCTCCAATGCCCTAATTTTCCGCAATTATGACATGGCCATTTCTTCTTTGCCTCTTCTAGACTCACTTGACCCTTTCCTTTACCTATGTTTGGTCGCATTTTATTCTGTCCTGATTCATTTCCATTATTATTGTCCAATTGAGCTTCTTGTTTTTCTGCCACCTTCACTTGTGCCCACATTGCCTTCTCTTTCAACTTACGCTGTTTACTCTCTATTTCATCACTACAATACTTAGCATATCTCAGTACCTCATCTACACTTCCATTCTGCCAGTTTATCATGTGTTGCTTAATCATATCACTTATTTCTTGTTTCAGGCCAAACACAAATCGGTATACAAAATGACTCATGTCTTTTTCACTCAATTCCTCATAACCACTATACTGCTTGAAAACCAATAACAATCGCTCATAATATGCATGTACAGACTCCTTACTTTCCTGTGTAGTTCTATCAATTTTTACCCAATCTGTCTCTTTAGGAGGAATCTTATTCTTCAAAAAGGTAATCACCTTATCGTACTTCTTCATCACATCAGGACCTGGAGCTCCTGTCTTAGGATCTCTTGGATATTCTGTAGTTGGCCAGTCAACTGTAATCTTACATTCTGACCACAAATCTGTTGGTACCACTATGTCAAACAATCCATCTAAATCTATCCACAACACTTTTGAGACTTTTACAAACCTCTCTACTTGTCGGTACCACTCAACCGGCTTCTCTCTTAACTTTGGAAAGTCATTGGTAAATGACAGTATGTCCTGCCTAGTCCAGGGAACATGCACGTAACTACCACCTGGAGTTTCTCTCATGGGGTATTCTTTGGCAACAGATTCTTTTTCAGTTATCATAAAAGCCAATGAACCTTTGTCTGTAGTTTTCTCATTCTTCTTTGTCCATCTAACCTTCCATCTGTCCACATCACCCCATTTTCTCAACAACACAATTAACTCCTTTATCTGTGTCAGCCTTCCTGCCGTGTTCAAATTTTCAATATCCTTTTCACAAAAGTCTACTCTGTATGGTTTCTGCAACGTTTTCACTTTTGCAAAGTCTATTCCAATCTCACTAGCCACTTCTTCTAGTTTGTCATGTAAATTCTTTGCCCTCCATGTAATACTTTTGCACAGAAACATTATTTCATCATCCTGATAATTTTTTATCTTTTCGGTACCAATTGTTCCTAGAATTAATTCTTCCATGTCGATTTTTAATCTGATTACATCTAATGGTTTTTCTTCTGGTTCTTTTATTTTAAATGCCTTCATCCACTCATTTAACTCATCAGGAGTCGGACCTATGGGTGTATTATTTAGTTCTATCCAATTACCACTCTTTTCAGGGGTTTCTGTTGCAGATTCTGTTACCATATGCATTTTCCTACCATTGCACTCATTCACCGTCAAATTTGTAGGTGGACTTGGTCTGTAAGTACTAGCCAAATTACTTGTACTTGCACTTTGTTCCATCCTTTCTTTTTCTCTCTGAAATTGTGAACTCATGGGAATTACCAAAGATCGTTCATCAATTTTCTGATTCTCAAAAACGGGTATTACTGGACCTATTGTTACAGGCACAGTAACTGCTTCCATATTTTTCGTTAATTCTCTAATCTTCTCAGTTAGTTCTTTTGTTGTCCTTGCCAATTCGCTTGCATTGTCGCTTTCTATTCCTTCATTTTGAGAAGTTCTCATTTGTTCTTGTGACCTATTTACTTCAATTCTCTTTTCCGGGCTTTTATTTTGCATAGTCTCTATTAGCGGCGCATTTGGTGTCACCACTGTAGAACTCTGCTGATACGGAGGTGGATTTCTATTTAAAATATCTTCCAGCAACTCGTCATCCGTTTCGCTCTCATGCATATACTTTTCTCTCTCTATATGTTTCTTTTTCTCAGTCCGCTTTTTCTTAGTCCCTTCCTCAACTGTAAAAGCTGGAAACAAACCTCCTGTCATGTTAGCACATCTCCATCGTTTTATTCTGTCCTCATGATTTACTCCCCACAATCTTCCAGGCATAAACTCATGATCTCTCATTCCTCTGAATCTCTCTCGTTCATACATCTCATCTTCCCATTCCGTCAAAGCCTCAAACTGTGTTGGTCTAGGTCTAGGTTCCAACTTACACATTTTTTCTCGCAAATTTCGCAAAACTGCTACACTAAATGAACCATTCTCAGGGAAAGCTAAAGCACCATCATTCTTCGTATATTTAGCCCAATTTTCCAACCATATGCACGTATGATATCCATATTTTAGCATCATATGTGAAGCTGCTGATTTCGGCGGAGGAATTACTTGTCCCTCTCTAGTCACAACCTTTTTGTCTTTCTTAAAGAAATTCTTCAATTTCGTCGTCCATGACGTTCTCTCCCTTTCATACTCGTAATACGGCATGTTTTCTATTTGTTTTCTCTTTACTCTAACGCTGTTCTGTGTACGGAACTTCGACCAATTACAGCGCGACTCACACTAACGTACCAATCAGAACAATTCCCACCGTCCGCGAACCAACCAATCCTAGCGCGGCACTTTTCTACGTCACTCCTGCTCTGTGTTCACGTGACTAGCGCACTATCCAATCCTAGCGCGGCACTGTTCCACGTCACTTCTACTCTTTACCCCTCCTTTACAAAATTTATCGGCAATTTTTTCTTTTCGCTGTTTTCTTCGTTAGTTACAACAATTAAAACAATTCCATAGTCTGATTCGCTAAACAAAAGTGACAGCTTTGTTCTTTTACACAAGAATCCTGTATTTCCAGTAGGCAGCGCTTACCTCTACCCTACCACAGAATTATTAACTTTCGCCAATAAAGTAGCACTTCCCTCTACCTTACCCTTCTTTCAAACAAACAATTTACTCGTTTCTCTGGGGATAAGACACATGTGGAGACTAGGCTCCTGAGAATTAAGGCCAAAGTTTCACAAGTAAACGTGATTTGCTATTTCAATTACACACTTTTCGCACAGAAAATCCCTAACATAACACAACCTGCGTTATTACCAAAATGAATTCAGACCATGTACCAAATTCCATGTGACTTCTCTTGCCACACGTGTTCCACTTCCTACATCCCAGAAGCGTGAAAACTCACATATAACATAACGCGACTCAACATATAGTGTTAGTCATCAAAATAATCAATAATCAATAAACAATAATCACTAAACTAATCTATAGAAAACCATAACTCTGCTACCAAGAAATCTGATGCAGCGTGTACAATAAAAACTATTCTCCTCCTAGGTCACTTATAGGTCATCCAGGGGCAAACTATATTTTCTCACATCCACATGACGATGGGGCCCATAAACATCGCCTAACACACACGCACACACCTGGATTTCCTTTATACCTTTATGAAATTCTGTACTCCTAGGAGAAGCATGAGAACTAAATGGAGAACACCATTTATGTACCGCTGGAAGGAGCCGGGATATCTTATTACCTTAACTTGTCGCTTTCTTTTAGTTATTTCTTAAGATATTCCTGCTCATTGTTTTGTCGATGAATCATTCATGTAAAAATTAGTTCATAGTGATTAAGACCAGCTGAATCACAATAACCAATTACTGATGTCACAATCATTTAGGAAAAATAACCACTGAGTCATTTTAGTTTAAAGAATCTTAAATGTTATATAATTTTAAAAGCATGAGAAAGAATTTAAACTTTATTCAATTATTCATTCTTAAATTCAAATATGTATTAAGCATAATCAATTTATTGCAGAAAGGAAATTTTTGTCATGAAGCCAAAACCCTAATTACCTACCTACCTTCCTAATTTAGCCTAATGATTTCTATCCTAAGTTTAAGAATTAGAAATAACCTGATTCTCATACTCAACTGGAAAATTAAGACAGCAACAGCAACTTCAGCTCGTCAGCATCAGCTACCTGCAACCCGTCTCATCTAACAGTCTTTCAGCATCTCCCGCTCAGTAAGGGATCGATCAGGACCACCCAGCACTGGAAGCCACCAACACGACTCTCCAACTCCGCTCCTGACTGTGACTGCAACTGCGACTGACCCCTCCCACTAAGAGTAGGCCCTCTTATACCCTAATTCTAACTTTGCTAACTAACTGTTGCAACATTAATAACACGCTTTTCTTTCATTGGTCCATGCATGTCATCTTATTCATTCTTTTAATCAAGTTCTCTTGGATCCAAGGGTCCTTGGATCATTTCCTTTCCCATACGCTCAAACATATTTTCATCCGTTTCGATCAGTACATTTGTAACTTCTTTCGATACATTCGAGAACTCCGCAGTCATTGTCCTTTCTCTTAAACTTGTTTCCCACGGGTCTTCTGCTGATCATCACGGCACACTATCAGTTCAATTAGGTCACATCAGCCTTGACCATTTCTTGCATCCTAGCGTCTCAGTAACCTCACGAGGTTTAGTTTTTTCTCCGATTTCATCCCGTGTCACATGTCCCCTTGCGCCTGCGCACATCTTCCCACTGGCGGCCATTTTATATCGCCACTCGGTTATACTTTAGAAGCACTAATTTGAGGCAAACAAAACATAATTAAAATAGAGAAAAATAGCCCTTTACGTTTCCCTCCCGTCATCTACGTACCCCAATTAGTTATTACCTAGCAGAAAGCAACATTTAAGCTGTTCCTTACTTACCATCACTATTGTTTTTGCAACGACACGTTTTATTTCTATGAAGCACAAACATGCATTTATTTTTAATTAGTACGCATTTATTTTTACGTTATAATTAGACACACGGACATCCATTAATAGATTATTTAGCACACACATTGGCATGTTACCATTCCCACACATACAGTGTTGATTAATACATTTAAACGAACATTTTATTTAATTAATTATAAAATTTGTTAGGGGTTAAAAAAATTATTTTCCCTGCTCCATCAGATTTTAATTAATCGAACAGTTAATAAACAATTCAATTCAATTCAAGTCCTAAATATACCCACAACCAGAAGGGTCGCGCAGATGTAACGGTATATAGTGTTTTTAAAAATCTGTCATACTTAGAAGAAGTTACAGGTGAAAACGTTGGCACAAATGGCTGTTTTTTTCAACTCATTTTCAATTTTTCCTATTTTCAACTGTTAGTTGCTATAAGAAAACCTTGAAGGATCTACACAAATGACCCCTTGCTGAATTTAGAATTTAGTCTACTTTTCAGAAATGTATAGCTTTCCAGGATCCATCATTGCTTTCATACCCATTTTTACCATTAACTGGAAGGAGGTTGAAAGCACAAAAAATGGCAAAAATAGGCTATGTCCCAGTAAAATGCCAAAACTGTGTAAAAAAAATGTGGTTTTCTGACAAAAGTCTGTCAGTCCCTGAAAGCTGGAAAGATGGTGATTTCAGCACCACAAACCCTTTGTTGATACCATTTGCAGAGAAAAAAACAGACGCTTTTATCTGCAACCCCTTTTCCCCATTTTCTTTTTTTTTTTAAAAACATTTAGATGTATTTTGGCTAATTTCTGGGTTCCCTCCAGGGGGATCAACAAACCCTGGGTACCTTTAAAATCCCCATGGTGTTGGAAGAAAAGGACATAAATTTAGCGTGAATACCTTATGTGGTCAAACAGTTACAGGGGCCTAAGCGTGAACTACCCCAAATAGCCCAAAAAAGGCTTAGAACAGGGGGGGGAAAAGGCCTAGCAGCGAAGTGTTTAATTGAATGGGAAGTTAACAAACTGAAATAAAAATAAATAGGTTAATGCCGTTATTATTATATGCAAGCTTGATGACAGTTACCAGAGACTAGACTATTAGAACAGACTCAAACACAAGAAGAGAGTATGATAAGCAATGAAAAATTGAATTAATCAGAACAATGTTGAGCTACTACGAACTGTACGAAGTGGACAAGCTTAACCGGCTTAGACACAAATTATTACAGTGCCTGAATGATGATGCTGGCAATGAGATGTTCCTCTGGAAAAAATGTCATACACTGTGCTGGCTGGGGTGGATATTGTATAATATATTCTGCCAGTGTGGGCTATATGAGCTTAGTTATGAATAAGATCCTCCTCACCCTCCAATGAATTGTTGTGTTGCTTTCACCACATCAGCCCCACCAAGTGTGTGATCAATTAATGGTGTAAAAATTGTTAAGTCATACCTCAATAAATCACACACCCTGGGGGAAGAGGGTTAGGGGTTTGATGAATGGTTCGGAAGGGGGATTGAGGGAAAGGTTTGACAAAGACAAACACTACACATGGACAACACTCATCTTGGCAGCTGACCATCATAAATCTGTTATGGGAGGAAAAGGAAATGCATGCATGATGATGAGTGGTACTAGACAAGTACAGGGAAGTATATTAACTATGCAATTGTCTGACTGCTCCCAGAGAGACCCAAGTTACATACATTATATTTATGTTCTGTTGTACCGGGCTTAGAAAGATAGCAAATACAATTAAATGATCTGTAGGAGTAAAAAGCAAACATAAACACAACACACACAGTCGTAATGATTGAAGAGAAAAAAATATACTGTATAAATTGGGAGTTGCATCTCCGCATTCTTATTGGACTGTCTGCCCGTGAATCTTGGGTGCCTGGAGGATGCTGTTTGGTATGGTAAGTGTGAGTTGTTTTTCCAATATGCCGCAGAGTAAAGGGCCTGTATATGGAAAAACAAAAAGGATATTTAAAAATCAAGGAGAAAACAAAAAGTTAAACTGCATAAGGAGGAGTGCAACAAGAAGACTTTCAGAGGCAGCATGGCTAAATCAGACTTTGTTTATGGCAGTTACCTCCAAAAACAGGCCACCCCCACCCAAACTCCGCTTAGCTTCGGATTTGAGCCAGACAGCACTGAGCACACATACATAGTATACACACAGCAACATAGCATTTTCCAAATGAAGTAAAAAATCAATGCACCGCTGTCAGTCACCCCACACTCACTGCCCACCACAACTACTCAGACATGTAGGTCTGGTCTCTGTTGTTATTTACCTTTAGGCCACTTCAAAGTCATCATCAATCATCCAAATCGGTTGGTTTCAGTAAATGTGAAAAAATCCATCTTCTTCTGATGGCACGCCCTGAGTTATTCCATCAATCATCTCTGATCCTCCTGACCTGACTCTGACTGCGAGTATGGTGGTCAGGTCATGGTGTCCAACTCCGAGTCGGTACAATCAGTGGCTTGGCAACTGGTCCACATATCTGTTGTCAGGTGAATAGTGTGAACAGCACTCTGCTGCAAAGCTTGTCCAAGCAATTCCAGCACGTCGAGATGTAGTGCTGGAACAGCAACTCTGGCGAAATATGACCGGCTGGGAACCTTCCATTTTGGGCAGATGGCTATCACAAATTCAAGAAAACCCACCCCTTTCACAAAAGAAAATGGGCGTAGGTCCAGCGCTAACATTTTAGCCAGCTTCGCGTTGTACAAACGTGCCGTTGGGTGGTTGCGTTCGTACTGCCCCTCCGACCTAAACATGCTGAGAATGGTAACCTGGATTTTTTTCTTGTCTGGTGCCACTGATGCAGGTGACTTCTTGACGCCAGATGTTGTTAGGCTCAACGCATGTTTTTTCGTTATGGTACTCTTTTGCCTGGGACCCCTTGGTGTCTCAGCCTGACTCTGGTGCCACTGCGATGTTGCTGATGAGGATGTGGGCGGTACCACTGCACTGCTGGGGACAGGGCTACTTTGTATACCAGAGAAAATGTCTCCCTCTTGGTCACTGTCCACCGTGATCGGATCTTCTACTTTTTCATCCCCACCAACAACAATGGGTGCAGTTTTTTGGCTGCTAAGGTGCGCCTCCCACTGGATCAAGTGGTGTTTTTTCAGATGGGTTGTTTGGCCTCCAGTACCATAGTTTGTACCAAGCTTACCCTGACTAACACCTTGTCCACAAATGGAGCATATAGCAATGTTCACCTCCTTCATTCTAACCGAAAAGAAGTCCCAAACTGGGGAAGTAAACTTTCTGGCGCTGCTGGTGCCACTTGCAATGCTGGATGAACTGGTACATGGACGTGAAGTTTGACTCCCTGCAGTACCTACTTCTACTGAGGTGGTTGTGATGGATGTAGGTCGCTGCCGGCGAAATATGGAAGCTGGAGGTGGTGTTGGTGGTATCATCTGTGTTGGTGGTATGTGTTTCCCATCCCTCACAGCAATTTGGAATGGGGTAATGTTGGTCTCCACTGGGGCGGAACTAATGTCCATGATGACTGGCTCATCATCATCATCCTCCTCTTTTACATCTACTTCCATAACTCTAAGGCTTTCTGGAACCTTCCTTTTCCCTAGCCTTGTCTCGTGGGTGTGGCGTGTCTCCAACTCAGACGGAGGCAGGATCCAAGTGGTGTCTAGATCGTCAGCAGGGGGGCTTGGAGAAGGAGTTGATGGACTAACCCTCCTTTTCCTTGCTGGGGATCTGGAAGACAATGGATCTTCTGAAAGAGTGGATTGGATTTCTTCGTCCTCTGCAGGAAGCTCGATCTCCTGAACTGCCACTACTTCAGGAGGAACAACTACTATTGGGGGTGGTTGCGGCTGTTGTTGCCCACTTATCTGAGTTTCCTGCATTGATTGGGTACTACTTTGCGATAACGATAAGTCAATTTCAACATCACTGCTCGTCGGCGTTGGACTCGTGATTAGACTGGCTGCCTCTGCAACAGACATGGGCTTGGGCCTAGGTTGGTGTGGTGGGTCCACTGATGAAGGGGTACTGCTCCCAGCTTGCTCCCCGGACACTGCTACTGCAGACGCAATTTATGGTTTCCCCAAAAAAGTCTTGGGCAACATACCGGTCTTGGTAAGTGGCAGTGCCTTCTTCTCACTGGCAACTTTCTTGGTACTGGACCTGGTACCTTTCTTTAGGGCCATCTTGAAGATGTCAGCAGCACGCAATGGCACAAATTGAAGAGATGTCTGTGGTTACACATCACGTGACGTCGTACGCAACAGGAATTCTGTCTGGCAGTACAATGGGTGATGACGTCTCCTCCTCTTTTGTGCACCTAAAAGCAAAGAAGCAAGAATAACATCAGTGAAACGTGGCATTCATTGTTGTGGTTCAATTACTACTAGTACAAACAAACAAATATAATATATAACTTAGTGTGTGGTCACAGCTGTTAGTGTTATTAATATTATTAAATGTATTACCTCAGTTATAAAAAAACATAATAATACAGTGTAGACATTTGTGAGACTTTGACAAAAACAAGGGCTTTCATGGTTGGTGTACTAGTGTACAATACACTCAGGAAGGATAGGAAAGAAGAAGAAGAACAACAAAAATACAAATGTAACGGACCTGGTTTGGCATTGTGCATCACGAGGAATTCAGCATTCAGGGAGCTGCAGCTGACAATGGATAGAAGCAATAAGCCAAGAGGAACAAAGGAAAGACATGCAGGCCTAATGCAGAAGCACACTAGCTGCCTTCACAAAATGGCCGCCAGCCAAATAGCCAGACCACAACAACAAGAAAGGGAAGACAGACAATGCAGGCCTATGTCAAAAGCACACTGGCTGCCTTCACAAAATGGCCACCAGCCACATGGCCAGGCTACCACAACAAGAAGCAATAAGCCAAGAGGAGATAGGGAAAGAAGACATGCAGGTCTATAGCAAAAGCACTACCACCACCACAAAATGGCCACCAGCCACATGGTCAGTCACTCATAACAACAACAAGCAGGAGGCCTGGAAAACAATGAACTCAAGCAGGCCTATATGGACACAGACTTTACAAAATTGCCCCTGGCCACACGGGGAGGCTCAGCCAAGGCAAATGCTGGCCCACTATTACAAACACACTCACACACTGGCCAGACAAAGGAGGCATGCTAAACAACACAGCTTTAATACAACAATGTCAAAAACAAAAATCCACGGGGCTAAAAAAGGTTTTCAAGTTACACAACAACCACACAAATCCAACAAAGGCATTTATTTAACACACATGAAAAAAAGTGAAATACCCAAAAAAAAAACATTTTGCATTTCAATCCAATGCCATCCATGCCCTAAATGATATTTAAATTTAACAGACACCACAGACACAGTTGTTTCATGCACCCATGAGTAGCTTTGGGCCTACTGGCTGAAAGGCCTATGGGCAGACTTCTGGCCGGCTAGTGAATTAAATAAATATTGCAAATTGATTTCAAAAGTTGGAGAAAATGTTGTGAACTGTGCAACATGTTTCCTTTATAAAAGGAGAAAAATTACTTACAAACAAACAACTAGGCCCATAGTGAAACTAGAGGCCACCCACCACAATAAATGTTTAAAAAACAACGAAAAGTACAAAAAAATGTAGGTGCATGCCCTAATCAAACAAACAACACCAATTTTCAAACTTACTGGTGAAATCTCAAGTTCAAAATTCCTCAAATCCAATGATACATGATGCAGCAGACACAAAGAGGGATACTTCCAGCTCCAAATCCAAATGAAAAGTGAACAGGAGATGGACAAAGCACTGGGAGGAGCCTGCTGGACAGGAACAGGAAGTTGGAGGCTCTGAGGCACTTCATTTCTCTAAAAAATGAAAAAGGACTCCTTGCACAAAAAAGTACAGCCAAATGCCAATCTGAGGAGTTTTTTTAATCCAAATCATCATTTCAAGAAGGTTTTGATGCTGCTCGAGAGAGAATCTTCTCCAGATTGCAAATTCTACTTGTTCGGGATCGCGATCTTCACAAACTTTTGCCAGAAGTCCGATGGGGTGCCCAAATGACGTGTTCGCGATCGCAAACTCTCGCGGGACCATGTGGCCACCTAGCAAATCTCGTGGCGCTCGCTCCCGCACTCACGCATGAAAGCGCATTTTGGGTGCCCAAACACAAAAAAACTCTGCTCCGGAGTGCGGAGTTTTCGGCAACTCCGCGTTCTATGCGGAACGCGGAGTTGCCAAAAATCCGCAAACTCATCAAGTGGAGTGGAGTTTTACTCCCAGGATTAATGTGATTCAGTAGCTGCTTTCCTTTCTGTGAAGTTATGTATGTTGCTGCCTCTGTCATTGTATCTGAAAGTAGTGTAATAGTATGAATATATACAAGATTTTAAAGTTTGTATGTTTGTTATATACATGTAAAATTATACAACTACTATTATTTTTATTTTGTATACTTACATGTATGTTCTGTTTAGATGTTTCACACTGTTTTGCAGCTTTTCAGTTGGGGGTGTTGTAATGTGGAGCACAAGCTTTCTTTTCTGAGGGATGAGAAAACAAATTCTAGTTTCATTTTAAATGTTAATTTGTTGGTAGTTTGTAGAGGTTACAGTTGTTAGGTTTATTTTGACTCACTATTTAGGTGAGTTTATAGTCTTTTAAAAATTTATGTATACATACTTTCTTATATCTTTTTGCTGGATTCAGATAGTGATTTTTTTCTGGCATTTTATTGCTTTTCCAAATTGTACTGTTTTCTTTTAGGAAGTCTATGTAAAGAGCTAGAAGTTGAAGAGTGATTTATTACTCAGTTGCTATTTTACAATTTTATGTTTATTACCAAGTATGTTTTAGTTTAAAAGTAAGTTTCACGTACTTAGGGCCCATTACGATGGCAGGCGGACTTTGTCCGCCTGCCACCGTAGCGGTGAATGGGACCGTCTGCCATAGGATCGGCGGTCCTGCCGTGAGTATTAGGATGCCACCGTCACAGTGGCATCCCCTATTCCCAACATTGTGGCGGGCGGTGTTCACAGCACCGCCCGCCACAATGCTGGGAATGCACGTCGTACATTAGCATGCACAAGGTGACAGGCACCGCGCGGTGCCTGCCACCTTGTCCATGCCAATGCAGGGGGGTACCATAGGTACCCCCCATGTGCACCACCCAACCCCCCAACACTCTGGGGGCCCGCAACCGGCCCCCAATCGCGAAGACCGTATACCTTTCCATGGCGGCGTTGCCACCATGGAAAGGCTGCTCTCTGCATCCATCCTAATATGGATGGCGGTGTCTTGCAGATACCACCACCATATTACTGCCCTTTTCCGCCCGGTCACCTGTGTGACCGGCGGAAAACCGGCGGACGGTCTTTCCGTCCGCCGGGCTCCCCCCGCCATCGTAATGTGGCGGTAGGAAATGGCATGCAGGCGGAGGGGAATGGCGGGTGGATCGCCACCGCCATACGGGCGGTGGCGATCCGCCAGTCATCGTAATGACCCCCTTAGTTAGGTAGTTGTTGAGATGTATATATTTCTTCTATATTGATTGGGTCAGAGAATCTGGCACAGCTACCTCATCTTGCAGCGCTTGTCGTTATTGAAGTATTTAGTTGTTTAAATTAGTGTGCCTGCTATATTGTTGATTTAATTGCTTGCCTGATTTCTTTACTTAAAGTTGTTGATACTTTGGTTTTATTTGTTGGTTTAGTTTTAGTTAGATTTTTTTATCAGGTATCTTTATCCATGCTAAACACTAATTTACATATTATTTATAATGTATGATATATAGTTTGAGAGTTTTTAATATGAATGTATTTATATATATATATATATATATATATATATTTGTATTAATATTTAGATTGTTGTCTAAGTATTTGTAGTTAATGCAAATTTTTTGGGGTTGTATTGTTATGATTTTAGTAATATAATTTATTGTGGTGAATGTTAAATATTTTGGTGATGTAATATATTTATATTTCATTTAATCTTGTGTATACAATATGTTAGGTTTATTTCTAATAACTGTTCTACATAAAAGATGATTAAAAAATATTTAATAATGATATTGTGATATTTTTGAAGTCGATATTGCATGAATCAATATTTTTGACATATTATATGTATATTTAAAGTTGACAATATTTTTATTTCCAATATATGTGTTTTCAATATAAGTAAAAATTTATATTTTTAACGATTTTTGTGTTCTTGATATTTGTTGTTTTACTAGTTAAGTAAGTATAGGAAGTTGATATTTTAGTTATCTCTATATTTTTTCCAATATTTTTATGTTTCAATATTGTATGCATCAAAATGATGTCGGTGATACATCTGAGATGGAACGAGTACTTGGTTTAGGCCTCTAGAACAGGACAGTCACAGACTGAGAACATCTGTTGGGTCTCCCTTGCCCACATGATATACAAATCAAAGGTGAGTAGATGATGACAGAGTCTGTGAGGGGGCAGAGAGTGAATGTGAGGTGCCATGCCCTTTCATCAGACATAATATAATTGCTTGATTACTTCTACTATCCACATCTAAAGATGAAAGTGCCAAGAGACATCAGGTTTACCAGAAACTTCCTGCCACTGCATCTTAAACCTGGGTTGCTCTAGCATCTCCCTGCCAAAGGTGTTAGTGGTTTTGAATCCTGACAACAACACTCCCTATTTGCTGGTCTGCTTTTGCCTTCAGGCTTACTCTAGTGCAACAGGCAGAGTTCACTCTCTGGCCACCCCCCTTGTGTGCTGAACTTTGGAACACTTCTCTCTTACATAGAGGCATTCCTAAGAGTGATGCAGTGCCAGCATTGCTGTACTTTCAAGCAGCACTACCAGTCACTGTCCTGGACCAGAGGATGGAGAGATTTCTTTACTGGCCAGTAGGAGGAGATCAGAGTCCATGACATGTGTCTCTGCCTAAAATCTCAAAAGCTGTGTCTAGGCCAATCACCAAGGTGTGCTGTGTTTAGTAATGTGCTGGGCAGAGGGCATTCAATAGGTTTCAGAGTGGGTCAGTGTCCAGACAATAAAAGATCAAGACCCAGAGGAAAAGTGGAAAGTATTAGAGCACTGTAAAACGATCTGCATGATGTGCACATCAATGGAAACGTGTTGTGCAGTGGTACTCACTGTTGCATAATGCAACAGAATCACCTTGTGCCTGAGGTCAATGCGCAAACCGGCAGTCGGAGAGGACAACTGTGAGAAGCTGGCCTGGTATATGATGTCCACTAATGTAAGTGGGCACCTTGCACCAGTCCAGACAACCCTTATGGTGATTTAAGAGGTCTCAGACAACCTTAGAAAGTTATCCAAGTGGTGGCTGTGGAGAGCAGCCTTCAGGCTTAGTCTTGAAGGAGTGTAAAGCAGCTTGTTTTACCACAATGCAATCTATAGTATAGATTAAATGAAAGGAGAACCACACAGTAGTTATAAAAATATGTATTTATTATATAACACTATCTAGTATGTTACAGTATCTCCCAAACAGAGATAGACACAAAGCACACAATACTTTAGCAAAGAAATCACAGTAAATAGCACTAATACACAGCGGGCCCCGGGGGGGGGGGGGCAAGCCATATACTAAGAAAGTGGTATAGAACCACGACTCTAGTCAGGACAATATCAAGAGGGCGCAGAATTGCTGGGACCCCAAGGAGCCACCCAAGGTGAGTAGATAGGGACCCCCAGAGTGTGTGTGCAGTGTGTGAACATGACCGCGTGTTCCGTACAAGTCTATGTGCAAGTCGCAGTTGGAATTTTAAAGATTAGGGACCCTTCCCAGGGGACCCTGAAGAAACCCAGTGGAAGACAGAAGGTTGGAGAGCCACCCCACCCGTGGATACCGAAGTACCCAAGTTTCCTATCCCAGGGAAGCTGGGTGCATAGGTGTGAAATGGTGTGGGAAACCGCTGCCGAACTCAATGGAGGACTTCAGGAATGTGCTACTGCTGGAAGAGGAGAAATTGTGCATGGGAATCCAAACGTGGATTCTGGAAGAGGAGTACCTGATAACAGAGGGGACAGTGTCTATGTCACTCTGGAGTGACCAGGAGACTTTGAAGACGAATGCCCTCCGATGTCGGGTGCTTCAGGATAGTTGATGGTGACCTTGACTCTGCAGCTGCGGGGACCAGGCGATGCTGAGGACAACCAGGAGCCAGATACAAGCTGTCTCACAAAGGATGTCGAGAGCTGAGGTGTCGGTGTCCAGCGGGAGCACCAACTAGCCTTGGCAAAGGCAACCCACGCGGTAAGTCAAGAAAGTATACAGTTCAGACCAGCAAGGTCCAGGAGACTCACCACAAGCAGGGGAGTCAGGGCAAGCCTCAAGCAATCAGGGGAGCCCAAGGAAAACAAAGATGACACTCAATTGAACCCACAGGCCAGAGGCACAGGAGTTGCGAGAGGAGCTCGGGCAGCTTTACAAAACAATAGGCCACGGAGCACACGGTGCAATGTGGTTGAAGATCTTTGCAGGAGAAGTTGCCAGAGGTTGGGGCTACTTGGAGCCCAATGCACTTGCTGCAGAATTGCCAACAAGCATTTACACTTGCAAAAGGATGCGGTGGACAGGGATTTTGGTATTGCAGTCCCCACGAGGGATTCTGGCCTCAAACTGAGTGAGAGGGCAGTTCAGGCCTTGAGGGATGTAGAACCCCACCTCCTTTGTTGTTGAACCCTTCGGAGTCCATAGGAGATTGGGATCAGCAGACTGGTCAGCAGTGTTGCGGTGCCTGCGAATGCAGGGGAGTGACTCATTCACACCAAGGGAGATATTATCTTCAGGTGTCTTGGATGCTCCACAGGTCCTGCAGGAATCCTGTATGGTGCAAAGGCACAGACGATGCAGCAGACTGAGAGGGAGACGAAGTCAGGTCCAAGCGAAGTCCAGAGTGCCCAGACGGTCAAAGAGCAGTGGGTTCAATTCTGAATCTTGCCTACGACTAATCTAAGGTCCTACAGACAGGTAAGCCCTTAAGTACCCATGGGAGAGGGTTGGAAAGATTCAGGTGACCCTCCCAGTGGAGGATCTGGACAGGGGGAGGTTACTCCCATGTCCTTTGTCCAATTTAGCACCAAAGCAGGAACCAACGGCTCCCAGGACTGGTTTGAACTGGACTATGCACAGGTACACCAAATGTGCCCCTCATTCAGACTTCCAGGAGCTGGCAAGCGCATTCACCCAGTCCTAATACACTAAATCCTGTCTGGGAGTTGGTCACACCTCCCTGTGACAGGATGCCTATTGTTCTGCCTTCCCCTGCTCGAGCCTGGCTCAGTAGCAGGAGGGCAGAAATGTGCCTCTGGTGGGCAGGAACCATTTTGTGCTGTTTGGGACTAGAAGGCTGGTACTTGGGACACAGAGAGCCTAACGGAGGGCTCTACCAGTGGGTGGAATCATACCTCCCACACCGGTAACAGTGTGGGAGGTATGATTCCAACATGTTTGACACCAAACACAATAGGGTTAGTTGCAGCCGTTGTCGAGATGGTCATCGCGCGGTCACAAAATGCCCCTCTATATTAGTATATAGCTGCTTCTCTGGCAACCCAGGAGAATGGACCCCGTAGGCTTCAGGGTTGTCCTGCTCATGCAGTCGCACCCTCTCACTTAGAACCAAGTACCCTGCCTTCAGGATTGTAAAGGCCTGCTATAGGGGTGACTTATAGCTTTTAAGTGCAGTGACCCTTAGATATAGAAAACCTATATCTTTAGTAAGTGGTGCATGCACAAACTTACACAGGCTGCAATGGCAGGCCTGTAGTTCCATTTTGCACGGTCTCTCATGGGTGGTATAATACATGCTGCAGCCCATGGGGGACCTCTGGGGTACCTATGCCCTGTGTACCTGGGTACTATATACTAGAGACTGACAAGGGTACCCCAGTATCCAATCTGGAGTGTACCTAAGTAAATAACATAACAGTTTAGGGAGAAAGCAGATAGGCTGGGGTCTTGATTAGCAGGATCCCAGTCAGACTAGTCAAAAACACAGCTTAGTACCAAGCAAAAAGTGGGGGTATCCATGCAGAAGGATCCTACCTTCCTACAACAACTAAGGACTTTTGGAGTTCAGGGAATGGAATGTGTCCTCTTCACCTTGGGAAGTCATGATATGAGGAACCCATGCCAGACAAGTGTTATAGAGCTACAGATAGGTTGTGCTCATCTATTTAGTCAAGTGCTTCCGGGCTAGGTGGTGCTGGAGACATCTTTGAAGCAGAGTAAACCACTGTTTACTTGTAATATTCTCCTATCCCAAGAAGACATCTTTGTGCTGACTAAATTGCAAGCAATACTGGATTGGGAGCCAAGTAGTGTATTATAAGCTTCTCCAAAAATATACACACTGGAGGCAGTGAAGAGAAAAGCCTTAGGCAGTTGACGGTGTCAGCTTGTACATTCTTAAGCTTTTTCTCCTCCATGGGATTCAACTTAGTGGTCGCTTTGGGTAGGTAATAATTGAATAATGTGAAGTAATGCATTATGTGTTTGATAGGAAATTAATATTGGTAGAATACGGCAGAAGTATCAGGGATTTCACAAGTGTGACTTTGCCTCTCCAGGCGCATCCCACCCTGTGAGGAATAAAATCTCATCTCTCCCATTGCAGACTAAGAGTGAAGCAGCAAAATGCTGTCATTTAACATGGGTGACAGTGTAATTACTGAATTGCTGTCCTATAGCTGATCCAAAGTTCCATTTATGCTGTCCATATGCCTGAAGCAACATTTGATTGACCCTCGAACAGAATAATAGCTCAATAAGGCTGACAAAAAGACTAGGTATGTAGGTATTATTAGTGTTTGAATGTATATAATATATTTGTTTATTCCAAGAGGCTGACAGACAGCTAAAGCTGTCTTTTGGCTAGTCCCAAACAGTAACATAAATTGAACCTTGCAATGGTACTCCAACAATCAGTGACAATAGTTTTTTAGCTAGAATAACCCTTGTCTTACTCTGAACCTCCAGCAAAACTGCCTGAATGGATGTGTTATGCTCTTGTCGCTGTTTGTATCCAATATGATCTGCTTACGCACTCTACCACCCCTTGCCCCACCCCCCCCACAATCATGGTAGATGAAAAGGTAGGTAAACAATGAAAGAATAAATATCTAGGCTGGATCCAACAAACTGTGACCTCCGGTCTCAATGACCAGAGTTAGTACAGCAGTTCCTCTGCTCCCTGCAACTAATACTTGCCAGCAGTTTACACCTGTAGGCCATGCGATATGAAAACAGTAAGGAACCTGACCACATGGGCGTTAAGTCACCAAAATGCCAGGGGTAGCAGAAGTGACATCACATACCCTTTGACCTTAATACCATCACAGGAAATTACATCATATGACCTTTGACCCAGAATGTTCTCAGGAAAGCATGTCAAATGACTCTAACTTCACAACAATTGACATCACTGAAGTTCCATAATAACTACATGATTTATATAACAACATAACACAGACAAGTGCCCGTTTTGAACATTACATATATTACTGTGCTGACTAGATCTTTGAACGTTCTAGGGCATAATACTTGCCCTGAATTGTAGTGAGTGAGTGAGTGAGTGAAGCAAATAAGCTAAAACTCTTCAAGGGGGTTTAACCCACATTAGAACATTGGAATGTGGAGCACTCCATTGAAGACAATGGAGTGCTCCGTGCTTTTACGGGCCAGTAAAGGCCCGCAAAGCAACATTCCAATGTTTTTACAAAGGCCTCTCGGAGCTCGAGGGGATTTATATCCCCTCGGGCTTCGAGATGCCTTTGTTTATTTGTTAGAACATTCTGCCCTCTAGTGGCAGAATGTTCTAATAACCTTATAGCCCTTCGTAGCTGGGCTATACCGGCTATTAAAGTCCCGCTCCTTGTTAAACGCTGGAGCGGGCCTTTAATAGCCGGTATAGCCCACTACGGCGGGCTATAAGGCTATAGTAAACATATTCAGAAGAATGGGGTGACATAGTGCGTGTTAAAGCACAATTTGCTGAAATGTCATAGGCACCAATAGGGCACTCATTTAACATTAAACATTTGAGCCTGATTACAAGTTTGGCGGTCCTCCTGTCGGCCTGCCACTGCTGCACCAACAGAAGCACCGCCAAGCCCATAGTGCACCCACTTGCTGGATTATGAGTTTAATCCATGGCAGGCAGGCGGTGCTGCGGAGGTCTCACGGCGATGGTCTGTTAAGCTTATAGGAGAGCCTTCACAGCAGACCACCATTGTGACAGCGCCTGCAGCACATTCCTGCACGATGTGGCATGCATCGTGTCATGCATGCCACACCATGCAGGAACGGGGGTGCAATTTCAGGGGGGCACAACATGTGCCCCCTGCATTCACCCCCAGGGCCAGGAGCGGCAGGGGCCCGGTTAGTTACCCCTCCACCACTCTTTTCATGGCTGGCTCACTGCCATAAAATGGGCGGTGGACAGGCAAGTCGTAATATGCTCGGCTGTGCCGCAGCGGCACCGCCAACATATTGCTTCCCCTGTCCCTGGATCCTGGCAGAGGTGCCGTCCTGTGGTGGTCCGACTGCCACACTCAAAATACTGCGGGTGGACCCGCAGTGGTGGCCGTGGTCGGACCACCACCACAAGTACAGTGGTCCAGAGGACCGCTGTACTCGTAATGAGGCACTAAAACTCTTTCATAATGTGCTAAGCCAATGAAATCTGACATTCCCCAGGAGTTGACCTAAGTTTTGTCAAAATGTACTATGTGTGTCCCCCATATGTCAAAATGTACTATGTGTGTCCCCCATATGTCAAAAATTGCCTCTATTGTTCTAGGGCCAGCATTTTGCCATGGGTGCCCCCTAATGCCAAAAAACTACATCAAATATGCCAGGGCCAGAATTTTGCAGTTTATGCCACCCATATACCATAGGTGACGCTTCTGTCAAAAGTCACCTCATTATGTCAGGGCAAGCATTTTGTCAATGTTGCCACACTCCCATATACCAGGTTGTCCATATTTATGATACAAATTACCTCCAGTGTGCATTTTGCAACTGGTGTTAGCATGCTAAATATTTTCTCAAGTATGACAGTATTTTTCCACGGGTGCCCATATGCCATGCATTACCTCAAGTATATCTGTGCCAGTATTTTACCATTGGTGCCCTTTATACCAAGATTTAACCCCAGTTATCTGTGCCAGCATTTAGCATAGGTATCTGTCATGCTAAGAGTTGCTGCAAGTATGCCAGTATTTTGCCCTGGGTGTGTCTCTAAGACAATAATTACCTTCAGTATTCCAAGATTAATGACAAACTCGCAAGCATCACATCACATTCACACTCACATTCACTCACTTAAACTATTTCTCCCACTAACACTCATTCTCACTCCTTCATTCTCGCTCACACTCACAATCGCTTAGACCCTCCTGACACTCATTTGCATTCATTCTCACTTATTCTCTTTCATTCACTATTAATCTCACTCACTCATTCTCACTCACTCAATCTCACTCACTATTTGTCATGGACTCACTGCCACAGCTTGTACACAATATACATTTAAAACCATTTTTACTCACCATAGCTGCCATCAAAGGTCCCGTTCCAGCTAAGCATGCTAAGCATGCTTCATTTTCTTTATTACACTAATAGTGATTAATAGAATAGTATGCATTATTAGTATAAGGAAAATGGGCAGAAAATAATGAATGCGGAGCCGCCAATGTATTCTTGGCACAGCTGCGACCTCTGGGAACACCTGAATTATGTTCATGCCTGACCAGTGGAATTCATTATATTTAAAAATGCTGGGTCTGGAGGCAATGACTATGGAAAGCCTAGACTAGATGCAAGTCACTACAGCTTCCAGTCTCCATGTTCACTCGTTGAGCAGCAGCCTTTTAGCTCTCCACAGCAAACACTCGCCAGCAGCTCACACAACAACAGGTGGAAAGTAAAAACAACACACTCTTCATGAATGTTCTAATTAATGAAAAATCACTTAGTATTCTGTTTCTGTGTCTCCTAATGTTCAGTAGCGTCTCCCGAGCATTGATCATGACATATAATTTGTTATTCCTTTTAGTTTTCAGGTGAGGTCTTACAGGGAAGTGCTGGTGATGGCATTTGCAGCTGAAGAGATAAACCGCAATCCAAAATTATTACCAAACATCACCCTGGGCTTCCAGATCCACGACTCCTGCGGATCAGAAGCCTTTGCCGTGGCCGGGACAATGTCTTTATTATCTGGAGTAGAGGAGCCTACAGTGAATTACCGATGCTCTTTCAAGGCCATGTTACTAGGTGTTGTGGGGGAAACCTTAGGACCAGTTTCAAGCCTCATGGCCAACATTCTGGGAGTATTTCATGTTCCACAGGTAATACGGTATCAACTTGTTTGCTCTAGTCCTAGTGCACTTCGTGTAGAACTTCAATAAAGACATTCGCCATTCAGCTGAGAGTGTCGAACTCTAGTTTGAAAAAGAGTTAACAAATGTGGCACCGACATTAGTTAGAATGATATTGTGAGAGGCAGGAGTCAAACTATATGAATTTAAAATCATAAACTATATGGTTTGCGAGCTGTTGCAAAGCACATCACACTGCAGTTGTCTACTAAGGCCCGCACTCTGGGGCAGATTTACAAGCCCCTTGCGCCACTTTTGCGTCACTTTTCCCATGTTAAAAATGACGCAAAAGTGGCGCAAGGGGCTTGAAAATCTGCCCCTCTGAGTTCAGAACAGTCCTTCCTTTTCGGGTAATAAGACTTACTGGTCGAATCGAAATGACACCTTTTACAACAACACTTTCAACCCCCCTCTCCCAGTGACATTTCACCTCTTACAACTTCCCACCTGGCAACACCACTGCTATTTCCTGGGAAAACCCATGCTCGCATCACTAAATCTAAATTTACAAGTGTCGAAAGTACACCATACATGAAGGTTGCCCAACCGTAGTTCCAACTGCTGGCAATGGCTTCCACAAACCATGATGACGTTCTTTGCACAGGTCTAGTTGTACTTGTAAATGCTGTTATGAGGGCACTGCACTTGCAATTGGACATTTAGCGGGGGGGGAAAAACTGAAACCCAGCAGGTTTATAGAATCGTGATGAGAGTAACGAGTCACGCAGTACTGATGTGGTGAAAACTCCGCATCCGTAAACCCTGGTCCTGTGCCCCGCCAGATTCGGGAGGGAGGTAGAGGGATGGGGTGGAAGGGCAGGGGTAGATAAGGGTAGAATGTTGGCTGTCATGGAAGGCATCACATGCCAAGGAACGAATGTGGCCTGCAATGCATCCCTTTCCTAGAGCAACGTTCACTGCTGGATTTTCTGGCCAGAATGAAAATCGGATTGAGCGGAGCAGAATTCCAAACGGAAACCAAAGCATTGAAGTGAAAATAGAAAGTTGCACGTTCTAGTTTTTTTAAGGTAATTGCTTCTAATCGTAAATAAAGTGTGGCCAAAAGAACGTAGAGGAGAAAAAAATAAAATATCAAAATGAAAATAAAGCTGTATTCATGTAAATATTAACATGATTCCAATCAGTACAATTTATTGGCACAGCCTCAGGCTGCTTTTAGAAAATGTAAGCCATGGCGTATGGCTCGCAACAATCAGACACAGTTAGCGTGTTCTTTGAACCAGTAGATTCTCATCTGGAGGGAAAAGAACACCCTAGGCTGTCCACAGGCCAAGTAGAAATTCTACAAAATGCCTTCTATTGTACATTACACAAGCCTGTGATGACTGCAGAAAGTCTCTTTTACAAGGCAGCCACTTGAGTGGATCTAATATTTGGTAAAGAATATAATATTACTTAGCGCTCTGTATATGTATGTCACTTAGATACATTAATGGTCCCATGAAGTGGTGCAGCATTAAATGAATAAAATTGATTTGCTTGTAGCCAAGGACAATATCTGTCGCAAAAGCCAACATATATGGTTCTCTTGGAACTTCTTCAGGGCTTATATATTCACATCATTGTTACATTGACACTGAAATGTTCATTATGTTGTATGAGAATCCAAATTAGAAGCGTTTCGCAGATTTGATGTCTTGCAGGTTTATGCCGTCAGCAATGGACATGTGAGGATAGACATCAAAGTGTAGCAAATTGGCAACAAATCGATCCCTCAGTTTAGAGTGCATTGGCTCCTGCTGCAATGTTCACGTGTGGCGTGCTCTTGAAATGCGTGGCTCTTGCAATAGATATGATATTTGATTACAAGCAAATTTATGTTATTCAAAGACTGGATAAATGAAGGATTAATCATTAACTATACTTTGGAACAATGTTTGTCTCAGTAACTGAATATGCATATTAAATACTGCTCCACATCATGGAACCATTAATGTATGAAAGTGACATTCATATAAAGAGTGCTGAAGAAGATTATTTTGTTGAAAATTCTTTTTTTTCCTTGATTGAGGGTGTGTGGTGGCTGTTCCCTCTTGCTTGTGCACCTGTTTTTTCCTCTTTTCGGTTGTAAATTCACCTATTTTTTATGTGACTTTAGGGGATAGTAGTAGGTGCGGCTTGTTGTATTCTTACCCCAGCCATCAATTGTAAATCATTTGTCACATTTGATGAAGGTATTTAGGGAATATGGAGAGCCGATTCACCAATAAATTCAGAAATATGGTCCTCTACACTTAAACCTGTGTTTGGGTTTAATTCCAGATTTTCTTGTAATTCAAAAATAATTTTGGGAGCTCTCATTGGGAAGCAATGACTGTCCCAGCTTCACAGAAGTTTCTGAAATGTATAAATATTAATAAATATTTTTGCATATGTAAATGCATCAAGTGTATATTTTCAAATCCAAAAATGTAAAGCTTCAGTGCATTTGTACTGTGAATTTCTTTTCTCCATGGGGTGCCTCATGCTCACTACCCTCTCCAACACTGAAAAAAGATTTATTCTTCCCATGACAATTTCTACTTGGGACATTTGTAAAAACCCACAAACGTGAGAAACTGATGTTTTCTTAATCCTGAAAGGCCCACAACACACCACCGTGACATTTAACCTCATCTAAAATAAGGCATTTCTGGTGTAATTTTAGACACAAATCACATTATTAAATTTGCCTCACAAATGATGCACTGAGAACATATACCTGTCACTGGGTGGACAGAACAGCTTTGTGAAAAAGACCCAAAGCAAGGCTATGAATGTGCCTTTTATTAGTATGCACATTTTTGGCCTAGTGGAACTGAAGACATCCGCTATCGACATCATTATCTTTCGCCAGCAATATATAGGTAAACCAATCTGCCCAGACATCTGGTTCCCTGTGATTCCATCGTTTTCCAAAACATTTTTTGCAAAAATCACTTTTGAAAAAACGTATTGTAAAATAGCATCGTTTTTCTATGTAGTGTATTATTTTGACCGAACGATCTTTTCAGGAATTTCAACCTTCCATTAACCTCTTTTGAGTTAATTTATTTCTTGTATGTATATTTAATTCAATGATTATATCTAATTCTAGTCACACACTACACATCTATCTATCTATCTATTTATCTATCTATCTATCTATCTATCTATCTATCTATCTATCTATCTATCTATCTATCTATCTATCTATCTATCTATCTATCTATCTATCTATCTATCTATCTATCTATCTATCTATCTATCTATCCATCCATCCATCCATCCATCCATCCATCCATCCATCTATCTATCTATCTATCTATCTATCTATCTTTCTAGCTGACTGTTTGTCTGTCTTATAGTCAGGTGGGGCCCAAGAAAAAGGAGCGATCCAACATGCTTTTTGCTCATGCCATTTCCCTTAGAGAATTTTGATACGACTGCAGCCTGAACTGCTGAACGGAATTACAACAACTTTGGCAGAAAGCTACTTCTTGGTCCAGAAAGAGACCTTTTTGTAATTTGGTGCAACTCAATTCAGTAGTTTTTGAGTTATTAAAGTAAAAAGATTTTTGTATATCTAGAGAGGCCGATCCACTGCGGATCCACCAAGGCGGCTCCACGGAGCAAAAGCTATTGCCGTGGTTGGCTGGCTGCAACCTTTGAAAGTTGTGGCCATCATTATGTGCATCAGGAGTCGGGACTCAATTCCCAGGGGGTAAAAGAACATTTAAAACTGAAAGAAGGGGTCAGGGTTGATGTATCCTGACCCCATTGGAACATACTTTGGACACACGAGGGTCTGAAGATCAACCTCAGCACTCAGCGCGACCCCCTGTGTGCTCCATTGTGGATCCAGAACCCAATTAAAAAACACATATACCCACTCACAGACCCACACACCTACTAACACACTCACTCACACATTCACATACCCAATTACACACACATACAACTACTCACACACCCATTTACAAACCCATAAAGCCACTAACACACCCACTAATGGCCTACAAAAACACTCACAGACTCACACAGCCACTCATACACCCGCTCATACACGCACTCACAGAACCACTTACACATGCACACAATCACTCACACACCCATATAGCCACTCAAACACCCACACACAGACCCTCAAATCACTCACAGACCCACACAGTCACTCACACAGATACTCACACACCCACTCTCACACTCAAGCAGCCACATATACACCCTTGTAACCACTCACACACCCATAGAGCCACTCACACACCTACTCGCAGAGCAACAAAACCACTCACATATGCACTCACACATCCACTCACACAACCACTTACACACCTGTATACCATTCACACACCCACTGACACACCCAAACAGCCACTCACGCATCCACTCACCCACCCATAAAACCACTTACACACCCACTCACATACCCATACAGCCACTCACATACCCACTCACACACCCTCTCACACACCCACATTCTCACCTACACACCCGTGCAGCCACTTACACACCCACTCACACACCACAAAAACTCAGACCCACACACAGCCACTCACACACCCACAACTACTTGCACACCCACACAACCACTCACACACCAATATAGCCACTCATACATCCACTCAGACCCACAAAACCACGCACACACCCACACCCACACAGTCACTCACACAAACTCACACGCCAACTCACACTACCACACACATACCCATGTAACCACTCATACACCCACACAGCCACTCACACGCACTCACACACCCACTCACACAACCACTTACACACTCACATTCTACTTACTCAAACACACACTGATACACCCATACATCTGCTGACACACCCACTCAGACTCACACAGCCACTCACATACCCACTCACAAACCCACTCTCACACACACATGCACACATACACAACTACTCACACACCCATACATTCACACACACATCCTCTCACAGAAATAAAAAAACAACTCATACACCCACCCACAGACCCATACAGCCACACACATGCACTCACATGCCCACTCACATACCCACTTACACACCCATGTAACCATTCACACACCCATACAGCCACTCACACACCCACTCATAGACCCATGAAACCACTCACAGACTTACACATGTACACACCTACTTACACACTCACCCAACCACTCGCACACCCACTCACACACCAACACATTCACTTACACACTGACTCACAGACCCACAAACCCACTGACTCACAGACCCACAAACCCACTCACTCACAGACCCACACAGCCACTCACACACCCATACAGCCACTCACACACCCACTCATAGACCTACAAAACCTCATACACACCCACTCACAGACCTACACAGCCACCCATACATCCACTCAAACACCAATGCATCCACTCACATGCCCATTCACAGACCAATAAAACCACTCACAAACCGACTCACCCACACAGCCACTCACACCTACTCACAAACCCACTTACAAACCCACACAACCACTCACACACCCACACAGCCACTCACACACCCACACAGCTCACTCCCACACCCACTTATACACCTACACATCCACTCACATATCCACTCAAACACCCATATAGCTACTCACACACCCACACAGTCACTCATACAGCCATTCACAAAACCACACACACAGGCAGTGATACTCTTATAGAAATTGCAATAGCATATGTTTGGTAAGCCTGGGCGTAGTTCGCAAAGTAGCGCTACGCGAAGCTACGCAAAGCTACGCAAAGTGAAGTTCGCACTACGCGAGCTACGCGTAGCACTACGCGAACTGCGTAGTGCACTGTTCGCAATGATTGCACAGTGCCGGATGCTTGTCCGCACTGTGCAATCATTGAAAACGGCATCTTGCACAGTGTGAGCTGTCTTTTACTGCCGCTCGAGTAGATTTTTACTCGAGCGGCAGCTTTCTCAACGCGGACTGGTAGTTTCTCATCGCGAGCGGTCGCGAGCATACGCGACCACTCGCATTGAGAAACCTGACCTCCCCGCGTTGAAAATCTCGCCAGGAGGTTTATTTTCCACGCTCGCGATCGGCAACTTGATGTTGCTGATCGCGAACGAGGAAAAAGTCTCGCCGGGATGTCATTTTGCTTGCTCGCGGTCGCCAACTTGACGTTGAGGACCGCGAGCAAGCAAAAAATGACCGCTGCACTACGCTACGCTACGCGTGTTTGCACTGTGCTATGTGCAATTCGCGTTGTGCGAAGTAGCGCAAACTTCGCAAACTACGCGAGCGTAGCGTAGTGCTTTGCCCAGGGTTAATGTTTGGATTAAATGTGTTGCTGTTTTTGTATTGAATGTGTGCTTTTGGTTGGGAATGGGTCTGCGGATCCATAAAATGAATAAAAAAAGAAAAAGACTTGGTGCATTGCATTTATAGAAAGACTGCATAAGTTACATTACCCTAATCTTTTGTTTTAAATATATATCAATAATGAATGTGTGAATAAAATGTATTCATAAACTTCTGAAAATGTATATTAGTAAATTGAACTTTTGGGTTAAGTTGTAGTACAATTTATATTTTGAAAAACTATGAAATTCACTGAAGAAAACCTAAGGTTAAAGTTATGGTCTAGGTAGGAAACAAAAATAAAAAAAAAACAGAAAAAAAACAAAGGTACAGTTATGTTATATTTAGGTTCAGATTTTTCACACACCATACCATAGACATTTAGCAGTTACCATTACCTGAGCTAACTATAACTTATGCCCCTGCACTCCACTGCTTATGACCTGACATATTACATCACTCATGACATGGTCAGTAACATCACTGATGATATCACTCATGACATCATCCAGCAAAGTAAACTTCAATATATTTCACAAAATACCATTTATTTATTTTTTTATATAAGAAAAGGAGACATGTGAGAGACATATTGCAGAGAGCTCACTGTAACCTTATCAACTAGTACGTTCACTTATCACCCAGGAGAGAGCTTTCAGCGGATAGTCCTGTCTCTTCTAAACCACCACTCTAAAGACTAATGACCAAAGTAAGATGTCTAACTGTACAGGCTAGTCTAACGCAAACCACAGTAACACAATTCATCGACCTGGAAAGAGGTTTTAGTGCAGACTTCAATTTTACACTATCAACTACAGCACACACCCAAAAGAGAGGTCTTAGAGGGCAGGCCACTACGTCCCAAACCACTAGTAAATGTCTTCTTCATCCTTGAGAAAGGAGTCAGCAGAGAAGACAGTCTGTTGCAAACCACTACTACACTGAGCCATGAACCTAGAGAGAGGTTTTAGTGAACAGATTAATGTATTGCAAACAACTACTATGCTCATTGCACAAATGAGAGAGTTCTAAGCATAGTGGTCAGTTTGTCATAAAACACAACTATACTTACCCATCATGAACAGCTTAGACTGCTGCAAAGCACTACCATACACTTATCTCACCAGGGGACATGTGTCAACATAGAGGCTAGTTCATTCATAAATAGTACATCCACTTTAAAAATTGTATTATAGTTCAGATGATAAATATTCGAAACACTAACACTCATTAGTAGTACAGAAAGAATAGTAATTTAACTTATCCAGTAGCTCAGTATATATCTTTCAGTGTCAGAAACCTTTGCAACTTACTCACACTCACTGCATGATGTCATCAGTGCCGTCATCAGTGATGTATATATATATATATATATATATATATATATTGTTAGAAATGGGGGTCTCTAGTTGGCAGAGGTAGGTACCTTTGACCAAGTAGGGACCCTTGCTTCTAGTCAGGGTAAGGGGGCTACACTCCTAAAATAACCCCTGCTCACCCCCTTGGTAGCTTGGCACGAGCAGGCAGGCTTATCTCAGAGGCAGTGTGTAAAGCATTTGTGAACACATACAGTAATACAGTGAAAACACTACAAATGGACAACACACCAGTTTAGAGAAAAATAAGTAATCTTTATCTAGATTTAACACAAGACCAAACGACAAAAATGCACAATACAGTAAACAAAATATGACTTTCCAATGGTAGAAATAGCTTAGTTCAATGTAGATGGTAAATGCGACACTTTACTCTCAAAGTACCTTGGATGCGTAACGCAACATAAACAAAAGGGTCGCAGGGAAGGCGATGTGTCAGTTCCTTGCTTCGGGGGAGTTGGCGCACCTGTTCCTTACTGCAGCGCAGGGGAGGCGATGCGTCTGTTCCTTACCGGAGAGGAGGCGAAGCGTCTGTTTCTTACTGTGATCCGGTGCGATGCGACAAGATGGCGCCGCGATGCGACGATCCGGTGCGATGCGACAAAATGGCGTCTTTGATGCGATGCAACATAATGGCATCTTTAATGCAATGCGACAACTTGGATGCGATGCGTGCACGCCCGGCGGCCGTGCGGCGAACTTGATGGTTTCTTGAGCCGCGACAGGCCCTGCGACGCGCTTCTCTGGTGATGCGACGGTGACCTCTGCGGCGGCAGCATGCTTCTCCGGTGATGCAATGCGCTTCTTCGGTGAAGCAACGGCAACTGCTGCGGTGGCGACACGCTTCTTCGGCGATGCGACAGCAACAGCTGCGGCGGCGACACGCTTCTTCCTCGTTGCGTCACGCTTCCAGCTCCCAGCGACACGCAGTCTCTAGAGGGCCCAAAACAACAGCAGGCACCTCTCTGCAGGTAGAATTCCTAGCAAGGAAATTCAGGGGAGCTAGTGGTGAAGTCTTTGTATCCCTGAGACTTCAGAACAGGAGGCAAGCTCAGCTTCAAGCCCTTGGAGATCTTCCTCAAGATGATTAAAGTACACACAAAGTTCCTTTTCTCCTTTCCTTGGCAATAAGTAACCACTGCAGGCCAACCCCAAACAATCACCAGTGCAGGGGCAGTCTCCTCCTTCAGCTTCCTTGGTTACTCTCCTTGGCAAAGTTTTGTCTTGATTCCCAGAAGTGATCTAAAGTTCTGGGGTCTGGGCCCCAATATTTATACTGCAAAATCCTTTGTTCTCTGAAGGCAAAGAGTGTCTGTACCTAGTCAAAACCAGTTCTGTCCTCCCTGGTGCAGCTTCCTGGCAGGAGGTGGAGACAGCATTGTTGAAAGCAGACCTGGCCCAGGTAGCTGAAAGTAAAACTCCTCCCACTACTCTCTATTCTATGAAGGCTCAGGCAAGTGAAAGGAAATCTCCTCCCCCTACTATCTATTCTATGTAGGCTCTGGCAACTGAAAGGAAATCTCCTCCCCCTACTCTCTATTCAATGCAGGGCCTATTCAGCCCAGCCCTGACCCATCAGACTGCTGGAGCCTAGGCCCTCTCCAGGCCCCTGTCACTCACAAACCAGACATGGAATACACAAACCTAACAGAGGCATACTGGATGGTTAGGCAAGAAAATATCTACTTTCTAAAAGTGGTATTTTCAAACACAGAATGTAAAAATCACCCACACTAAAAGATGTATTTTAACATTCTGAGTTCAGGCATACTAAACTTTATTTTCCTATCTTGTTCCCTGGGTCAGTTATGATTATAAGATGTTATAATCAAACTGCCCATTCTGACCTACGGGAACAGATAGCCTTGCAATAGTGAAAAACGAAATTGGCTGTAATTCAATATCAGGACATGCCACACACATCAGGGCATGTCCTACCATTCACATACAAGGCACCCTGCCCACAGGAGTACCTTGGGCCTACCTTAGGGGTGATTAACATGTAGAAAAGGGAAGGTTTCGGGACTGGCAAGTGTGTGCACTTGCCAAGTCGACATGGCAGTCCCAGACTGCACACAGGCTCTGCGATGGCAGGCCTGAGCCACATTTTACAAGCTGCTTCTGTGGGTGGCACAACCAGTGCTGCAAGCCCACCAGCAGCATTTGATTTACAGGCCCTGGGCACACATGGTGCACTGTACTAGGGTCTGACAAGTAAATCAAATGGCCAATCATGGAGTCACTAATTCATTACAACAATTTACAATGTAGAGCATATGCACTTTAGCACTGATCAGCAGTGAAAAAGTGCCCAGAGTCATAAAACCACCAACAACAGGTCAGAAAATAGGCTAGGAGGAAGGCAAAAAGTTCAGGGATGACCCTGCAAAAAGGGCCAAGTCCAACATATATATATATATATATATATATATATATATATATATATATATATATATATATATATCCAGTTGAAGGCGGAGAGCCGAAACGCGTAGACCGTCCATGCCCTGCACAATGGTGTATCAATAAAGCACATTTTTTTGGTAAACTACCTGTGGATATCTGCTCCTTGGTGCTGTGGAACTCTCGCCGTGTGGAGGTGTGGAGCTTGCTGAAAATATATATATATATATGTTTATATTCCCTACTGGTGGTTGCCAGTAGGTAGTTATAGTTAGGACCTTGTTTCTATTCAAAAAGCATTTTTTCTTTTGCCAATATCTTTGGCGCCGTTTGACAAATCTTCGCGAAATTTCCAAAACGAATGGTTCGCTCAGGTCAGCTCCTGTCTAGAAATTTTCGGGGTGATTCGTCAAGCGAGGGCCGAGAAAAAAGGGGGGTCCCAAAATGTGTTTTCCCCATGTAATTTTCCCTCGGAATTTTGGAACAGGCTACAGACCGAACTGCTGAACGGAATTACACCAAATTTGGCAAAAAGGTAGCTCTTGGTTCAGAAAGCGGTCTTTTTTTTAAAAATGGTGTAAATCCGTTCAGTAGTGCCTGAGAAATTCAAAAAATTAAAATATCTATATCTGGGAGCAGAGGAGGGTTCACAAACCCTCCCGAACACGAGCTTCACTGTTATTGGCTGCTAACACTCTGAATCAGAATGTGTTGACAGCCATCTTGTGACTCGGTAACCGAGTGACAAGAAAACAGTAGAAAAAACATTAAAAAACAAGAAAAGGGTGCAGGGTAGAAACACCTTGACCCCTAGGCCTGCTCAGGGGGTCCAGGGTCAAAAAAAGCATTTTTTTTAAATCAGCCAAATTCGCACTGGGTGCGCGAATCCAGCCAAAAAAAAAAAAAATGAAGCACGGACTCCCGCGCTTCGTTTTCTATAAGCCCCCAGGTGGGCCAGGTACCGGGGCAATTCCCAATTAATTAGCGGGGCCCGCCACCTCCCCGGGGCTTAGATAATTATATGTGGGGGGGCACGCGGCCCCCCCGCAGCCCCAGGGACAGCCACCTCCCCGGGGCTTTTTTTTTAAATGCATGAGGGGGCTCCTGCCCCCCCATGCTGCCCCGGGGACCGCCACCTCCCCGGGGCATTTGCATTTTAGGGCTGGGGGGCCTTGCGGGCCCCACAAGCCCCAGGGACCGCCACCTCCCCGGGGCTTTAATTTATTGTGGTTGGGGGCCTCGTGGGCCCCCCCAAGCCCCGGGGCACACCACCTCCCCGGGGCTATTTTCAAAATCAAAGTGTGGGGGGCTCGAGCCCCCCACACTGCCCGGGGGACCACCACCTCCCCGGGGCATTGAATATGTAAATACAGGGGTCCGTAGCAGACCCCCGGCCCCGGGGACCACCACCTCCCCGGGGCTATTTACATGTTGGGAGGAGGACCTCAGGACACAAGTGGACTTAATCCCCCGAGCAGCAGTGCACCAGGAGGCACATTTGCAGAGTGGTGTAAAAAGGGGGCATGGCCTTAGATCACTCTCAGCAATCCAGCTGTGTGGGGCTTACTGGAGGTATCAGGTAGGCTAGTTGGTCCCCAGGGACCCTCAGGAGGCAAGGGACTTCATCCCCCAACCAAGAGTGTGCCAGGAGGCGTGTTTGCCGAGTGGTGGACAAAGGGGGCATGGCCTGTGTCCACCTATCAGCAATCTCACTATCTGGGGCATACTGGAGGTATCAGGTAGGCTAGTTGGCCCCTAAGGACCCCCAGCAGTAAAGGGGACTTTAATCCCCATCCAAGAGCATGCCAGGGAGTGCGTTTGCAGAGTGGTGAGGAAAGGGGGCGTGGCCTGCTAGGACAACTTAGCAATCCCACTGTGTGGGACTTACTGGAGGTAATAGGAGGGGTAGTTGGCCCCCAAGGTTGTCCTTGGGGGCCAACTACCTCTCCTATTACCTCTACTAAGTCCCACACAGTGGGATTGCTAAGAGGTCTTCGGAGGCCATGCCCCCCCTTTCTCCACCACTCTGCAAACATGCCTCCTGGCACAGTACTGGTTGTGGGATGAAGTCCACTTTACTCCTGAGGGACTTTGGGGGTCAAGAAGCCCTCCTGGTACCTCCTGTAAGTCCTACGCAGCGGAATTCCTGAGCACTGGTCGGAGACCCAGCCCCCTTTCTGCACCACTCTGCAAACGCGACTACCAGTTAAAGAAGCATTTGTAATGTAATAGGTCTTACATTTGCGAGAGTTAGAGCTATTGGCGTTGTAAATGTAAAAGATTTTTACTAATATTTTTTGATGTAGAGTGGATGTACGTTGTGTGTAGTGGAATTATGTGGTATGTTGTGCAGTGAAATTATGTGAATAGAAAGTATGTGGTATTTAGTGTATAGGAATTATGTGGAGTGTGATTATGTGTTTTGGAGAGTAATTATGTGGTATTGTAGTCTGTGTTGTGGAGTGGTAACCTCAGGTTTAGTCTTCCTCGTTTCCATAGAAGCTAAACTATAAACTCAATGAGACACAAAAAGAGAAGGAACCAATGAGGAGCACTTCTGGACCTAGTCGGAGTTATGAGCAGGGCCACTGGAATTATGTGACTGTTTGGCTGCACCAATTTTCACATAATTAAACATCTTCCGCATTTGCTAAATATTCCATCATCTGCTGCCTAATCTGCAGATTTGAACAAAAAAAAGTCTTGTTTCTAGCTCAAACGGCTCAAATGTTCCCTAAAATGCAGCATCACGTGTTACAGCGTGGTGGAAGGCCCTTTGCAAAGCTGGATTGGTCACGTGTTACTTATTGCTAAATGTGGGTGTTAAACTGGTACTAATGGTGCACAAACCTCTCTTCTTTCTGTTCCTCTCTTGCCTCTTTCTGCATTTCTCTTGCTTCTTTCTGCACCTTTCTTCCTTTTTCTGCACCTCACTGACTTCTTTCTGCACTTCACTTGCCTCTTTCTGCACTTCTCTTGCCCCTTTCTGCAACTCACTTGCCACTTTCAGCACCTCTGTTGCTTTTTTCTGCAGTTCTGTTGCCTCTCCCTGTACCTTTCTTGCTTCTTTCTGCACCTCTCTTGCCTCTTTCTGCACCTCACTTGCCTCTTTCTGCACTTCTCTTGCTTCTTTCTACACCTCTCTTGCCTCTTTCTGCTACTCTCTTGCCTCTTTGTGCATTTCTCTTGCCTGTTTCTGCAGTTCCCTTGCCTCTTTCTGTACCTCTCTTTCCTCTTTCTGCAGTTCCCTTGCCTCTTTCTGTAACTCTCTTTCCTCTTTCTGCACATCACTTGCCTCTTTCTGCACCTCACTCTCTTCCTTCTGCACCTCTCTTGCTTCTTTCTGCACTTCTCTAGCCTCTTTCTGCAGTTCTCGAGCCTCTTTCTGTACCTTTCTTGCCTCTTTCTGCAACTCAAAGTGCCTCTTTCTGCACTTCTCTTGCCTCTTTCTACACTTTTCTTGCCTCTTTCTGCACCTCCCTTGCCTCTTTCTGCTCCTCACTTGCTTCTTTCTGCATCTCTCTTGCCTTTTTCTGCACCTCTATTGCCTCTTTCTGCAACTCTGTTGCTTCTTTCTGCACTTCTCTTGCCTTTTTCTGCACCCTTCTTGTCTCTTTCAGCACCTCTGTTGTTTCTTTCTGCACTTCTCTTCCTTCTTTCTGCACCCCTCTTGCCTCTTTCTGTACCCTTCTTGCCTCTTTGTGCACCTCTGTTGGTTCTATCTGCACTGCTCTTGCTTCTATCTGCACCTCTTTTGTAAATTTCTGTATCCCTCTTGTCTCTTTCTGTACCCCTGTTCCCTCTTTCTGCACCTTTCCTGCCTGTTTCTGCACATCTCTTGTCTCTTTCTGCACCTCTGTTGCTTCTTTCTGCACTTCTCTTGCCTCTTTCTGCACCCCTCTTGACTCTTTCAGCACCTCTGTTGCTTACTTCTGCACTTCTCTTGCTTCTTTCTGCACCTCTCTTGCCTCTTTCTGCACCTATCTTCCCTTTTTCTGCAGTTCTCTTGCCTCTTTCTGCACCACTTTTGCTTCTTTCTGCACTTATCTTGCCTCTTTCTGTACCACTCTTTCCTCTTTCTGCACCTCTGTTGGTTCTTTCTGCACTGCTCTTGCTTCTTTCTGCACCTCTTTTGCAAATTTCTGTATGCCTCTTGCCTCTTTCTGCACCCCTGTTCCCTCTTTCTGCACCTTTCCTGCCTGTTTCTGCACCTCTCTTGCCTCTTTCTGCATCTCTGTCACTTCTTTCTGCACTTCTCTTGCCTCTTTCTGCACCCCACTTGCCTCTTTCAGCACCTCTGTTGCTTATTTCTGCCTTCTCTTGCTTCTTTCTGCACCCCCTTGCCTCTTTCTGTACCCCTCTTGCCTCTTTATGCACCTCTCCTTCCTCTTTCTGCACCTCTCTTGCCTTTTTCTGCTGTTCTCTTGCCTCTTTCTGCACCTCTTTTGCTTCTTTCTGCACTTCTCTTGCCTCTTTCAGTACCACTCTTGCCTCTTTCTGCACCTACGTTGGTTCATTCTGCACTGCCCTTGCTTCTTTCTGCACCTCTGTTGCAAATGTATGCATCTCTCTTGCCTCTTTCAGCACCCCTCTTCCGTCTTTCTGCACTTCTCTTGCTTCTTTCTGTACCTCTCTTGCTACTTTCTGCACCCATCTTGCCTCTTTTTGCACCCCTCCTCCCTCTTTCTGCACCTCTCTTGCTTCTTTCTGCACTTCTCTTTCTTCTTTCTGCACTTCTTTTGCTTCTTTATGCAGCCTTCTTCCCTCTTATGCATCCCTCTTGCCTCTTTCTGCACCTCTCTTGCGTTTTCTGCACCTCTGTTGCCTCTTTCTGCACCTCACTTGCTTCTTTCTGCACTGCTCTTTCCTCTTTCTGCAACTCTCTCCCCTCTTTCTGAACCTCTCTTGCCACTTTCTGTAACCCTGTTCTCTCTTTCTGCACCTTTCCTGCCTGTCTCTGCACCTCTCTTGCCTCTTTCTGTACCTCTGTCACTTCTTTCTGCACTTCTCTTGCCATTTTCTGCACCCTTTGTGCCTCTTCCAGCACCTCTGTTGCTTCTTTCTGCACTTCTCTTCTTTCTTTCTGTACCCCTCCTGCCTCTTTCTGTACCCCTCTTGCCTCTTTGGCATCTCTCCTTTTTTTTTAAACATTTTTATTTAGACATCATACAGAAAAGAGATAACAAATCATACTGAGACCAAATATAATCAATGTCCATATTTACATTTACACCCTGACCCCTCCTCAGCCCCCCTCCCTCTTAATCCAAAAGACACTAAATTAAATATATTTAACTGCATATACTTTTGCTTAACCTTTAAATTTAAATTTACATTGCCACGGGGCTAAGTACCTAGTTTATTTGGTCGGAATTCATTAAATCCACATCGGCATTAATCCATCTAGTTATAGGCTCCCAAATTCCAAGACCTCTTATCCTTACTCTGTTTCCTCTTCTTTTGCATACCGCAGTCTCCCACCTATATATTGATAATAGTTTCCCTAACCAACCATGTATTGAGGGAGGATCATGATCAAGCCAGGCACTAGCCAGGCAAAGCCTTAACACCACCATCGCTATAAATACCAAACTCCGATTTAGTTCATCCATTTCCTGGTTACTAATCCCCAATAGTATAACCTGGGGGGTAAGCTCAACCGAGTGTCCCAGCATAATGCTGAGAAGTTGCCCAATTTCAGTTATCAGTTGGGCAAGCAATGGGCAAGTGGCAAACATATGAACGCTATCAGCGGCTAACATTCCACACCGAGAGCAGTGCATTCCTGAAGTCCCACCCCATCTGTAAATCCGTGCCGGGGTGATATATAGATTACACCAGGTCTTGAAACATTGCACTTGAAGGCTAGCCGAGATAAATGCTGTCTGGCTCAGCTGAAGGGGATCTTCACAATCTCCTGGCCCCGCTTGTACCATCTCTTGCCACCTGTTTATGTGTTTGGAAAAGTCATCTCCCATTTCCTTATTGATTATTTTATCTATTGTGGACATTGATGGACGTGCCCCCATACCAAATCTAGTAAAGGGATTTTACTGCAGCAAGTTATCTTTTTGGACAAAAAGTCCCTTAGCTGAAGATATTTGAAAAAGTGGTTATTCCCTATCCCGTATTTTTCCTTAATTATATCAAATGAAAGAATTTCCTTGTCTACCATTAAATCCCCCAAGTGCGATACCCCTTTCTCAATCCACATTTTCGAATAACCATCCTGGAATATGTCTGGGAGTAACCTATTGTTAGCTAGAGGAGAATATCTGTGAATTCTGCCAATCTTCAATTTTTTCCGAACTGCCGTCCATACCTTAAACGCACCCAGCAAAACCTTAAATTTGACCCTCTTGAAATAAGCAAAATCAATATGACGCATGAGACATCCCTTGGCTTCTGCCCCATAAATTAACTCATAAATAGATACTTCTCTTAAATCCCCGCAGTCACTTTTCAACAGGTTGGCCATCTGTTTCAGAGCTGCTGCCCAATAATAAACTTGAAAATTAGGGACTGACCACCCCCCGGTCTCTGGGTAAAGTCATATATTTTAAAGCTCTGCGAGGATGCTGTCCGGCCCACAGAAACCACGAGGTCAGTTGATTCAACTTTAAAAACCAAGATTTACTTATTTCCAGTGGGATAGCTCTTAAAAAGTATAGGATTTTTGGGAGAAATAACATTTTAATTACATTACTTCTACCGACCAGTGTAAGATGTAGATTATTCATCCTATTAGAATCCATCTTCAATTTCTGCATCAGTGGCTCCAGATTGATATCAACAATTTCTTCCACATTTGCACTAATCTCTACCCCTAAATATCTAGCACTCCAAACTATTCGGGAATCATCTAGGTTAGTTTTATCATTCATAACAATTTGAGTTTTAATTTCATTAAGATGATAACCTCAGAGCTTGCCGAATTGACTAGTCAGATTATTTATCTCCAAGAGGGCATCTCGAGGGAAGGGCGTGACTATTGCAAGGTCGTCCGCATAGGCTAAGATTTTGGTTTTTCCTCCACTGGCACAGATAGCTTGAATACTTTGGCTCTCCTCGATTTTCCTGATTAAGGGATCAATGTAAATGGCAAACAGTAAAGGAGAGCAAGGACACCCTTGTCTCGTGCCCCTTGTGATCCTAATTACATCAGAAGAGACACCCATCAGGGCTATCCTGGCAGTCGGTTCCCGATACATACTTTTAATAGCCTTTATAAACCCCTTTCCTAAGCCGCTTTTTGCCATAGTCATCCATAGAAAGGACCAGGAGACCCTATCGAATGCCTTTTCTGCATCTAAAAGTATTAAGGCCATAGGGTCTCCCGTTACCTTAGTATAGTCAAATAGGGCAATAGTCCGGTGAATATGGTCTATAGTCTCCCGTCCAGGGATGAATCCGTGCTGATGAGGAGAGACTACCTTCTTAATCACCGATGCCAGCCTGTTTGAGAGAATTTTTGCATAAATTTTCATCACTATTAATCAGCGTAATAGGTCTGTATGACCCAGGCTCATTTACAGGTTTACCTTTTTTCGAGAATACCACAATATTAGCTGAATTCCAGGTTTCGGGCGGTACCTCACCAGCTTGGACTCTGCAAAAGATCTCTAACATCATAGCCATTAGTTGAGCCCTGAATTTTTTATATAATTCCCCTGGTATAAAGTCCGTCCCTACAGCTTTACCGCATGGCAGGGACTCAATCGCCATTCTCACTTCCTCAATTTTGATTGGTGACTCTAACATTTCTTTCTCCCCAGGGGAGAGCTGTTCCGGCTTTATTTTGTTAAGGTATTCCTCAATCTCGTTCTCTACCCCCCGAATATCCTCTGTATATCATTTTTGATAACATTTCTGAAATGTCGATAAAATAGCTTCAGGGTCATTAACCAGGCCGGCGTCAGGATCAATAATTTCTGTGATACGGGTTAGGACCTCTTTTTCTCTGGACCGGACTGCGAGCATATGACCCACCCTTTCATTGCTCTCATAGACCTTGTTCCGCCAGGCCATATATCTGCCGGCTGATTTCTTAAGTGAAATTTCTGTGATTGTGGATCTGGCAATTATTATACTTGCTTGAGCAATCTCTGGGTCGCCACCCTCAGAGAGAACCTTTATCAGGTGGCCTTTGGCCTTTTCTAATACGTCATACAGTGTATTTAACGTATTCCTCTCCTCCTTTTGTATCTCCCATCCACACTTAGAGGTCTCTCCCCTAATGCCCGCCTTTAGGGTGTCTCAAACTATTTGTATATTAGTACTACCCAGATTGTTGTCAATAAACCTGGGGATCCACCTCTCCATATGCTGTATACAGCCGCAATCACTTAACAAAGCCCTGTTGAATGTCCAGTGAGATACTTGTGGTTTTTTCTGGATATTAATTTCGAGAACCAAAGGATTGTGATCTGACATAATTCTGGGATACTTAGTTATTTTACTACCATGCGCCAGTTCCTGTGACACAAAAAAATTATCTAATCTGACATGAGTTTGATGAGGGGTGGAGAAATACATATATCCCGGATCATTCTTATCTTGTTTTGCCCAGATATCTAACAACCCATGCAATACTCTTAATTGAAGCAGAGATTTATATACTTTAGGTTTCCGCCCTTGATATATTATCCCAGGATAATTGGAGACCGAACAGCTCATATTTATATTAAAGTCCCCGCAGACAATAATAGGAAGGGGCCACCCAACTAATTCGATATTCAGCCAATCGAACAGTGCTGGATCATCTAACACTGATCCATAGACCGAACAGAGTGTAAATAAACTATTGCCTACACAGCATTGTGTAATTACCCATCTTCCCATTTTATCCGCAGTGGACCGTGAAAAACTTGCCTGGCCCCTCCGAGCGAATATTGCCACCCCTTTAGTCCTTACATTCTGCGTAGTACAAGAGATCAGTTGATATCCATCCAATTCCATGACCTTCCTTCTGCAAGCCTCAATATGTGTCTCTTGAAGGCAAATGATATCAGCCTTCAAGAAGCAAATATCCTGGTTAATTCTGCGTCTTTTTACCGGATCATTTAGCCCACAAATGTTAATTGAGGCAATTCTAAGCTTCCCCATTGATAGTTGAATGCAATCCTAACACCCTGTGGCAAATCCATAACAGATTTAAAAAACAACCAACGAAAAACATGCAACCTTCCCTTTGAATTCTTTTGGATCCCTCCCCTCTCCCCCTCCACCCTGCCCTCACCCTCTCAATAAGGCAAAAAAGGTCCACAGACCCTTGCGATGCCTCCTGCATTCCACTGTGCTCCCCTGTTGCTCCCCCACCCCTACTTAAAATGTAAAGGATGCCAGAAGGACCCCACAAAACAACACAAAGCATACCCCAAGAGAAGAAAAGAGAAAGCTTCTAGCGGACTTAAACCTGAAATATTAGATACCTAAAACACCAATAGAAAAAGCATTATTAACCCATATATTGCTCTCTTATCCCCTTGTAAGTTCCTGTAAGTGCTCCTTGGCCTGAATCTCTGAGGTGAATACTCTGGTATTCCCTTTGTGAATAACCTTAAGTCGAGCCGGGTTCATTAAAAACACTTCACAGCCAAGTTTCTGAAACGGATTGATCAGCTGACGAAGGCTCCATCTTCTTTCCACCATTGTGTGACAAAAATCTGGTCGTACAAAAAAAGAATGTCCCTCCGCTGATCTCTTGGCTTCCGGTCGCGCTTTCTCGAATATTGCCTGCCGTGAGAGGAAGTTTCTGAAAAAGATGAGGATAGCTCTAGGTTTTTCACTTGAACCTGTTCTATTCTTTTTCAACATCAATGGGAACCTGTGTACCCTCTGCACCTCGGTTTCCCAATCCCACTGCGCCAACTCAGGAAAGGCACCTTTGAGAAGTTTTAACACAAAACCACGTATGTCATTGCCTTCGGCGTTTTCCTCTATGCCAAGCAGTCTTAGGCTGTTCCTCCGCTGCCTATTTTCAAAATCCTCTAACTTCCAGAGTACGTCACCCATTCTGGCTTCATTTGCTTCAATTTTTCGCTCGGCGCCCTCTACCCCGGTCTCTAATCCCACCACACGCTCCTCTAGTGCAGTGGTCCGATCCGAGATTTCTGAACAGACATTAGTCACTTTACGGATCGCCCCCTGGAGTTTTTTATTTGCTAACTGTGCCCTCTTATGATCTTGACGGGCCTCGGCCTGCATCTGTTTAAGAGTAGAGTATATTAGTTCCATAGAGGGAGGAGTTTCTATCTTGCCAGCGCTAGCATTAGAATCTCTGGGGAGGAGTTTAGATGTATTTTCCTCATCATATTCTATCCCAAGCTGGATAGCGGAATAATCCCATTGTAATTGGCCTGCTTGGCTGTTATCCGTATTTGATCCACTGCCTTTGATTATTCCCTTTGTGCTCCTTCTCTTGGATCTGATTGGCACCCTCCTCTGAGTATCTACTTTAGAAGGGGAACTACTACTATCCTCCCCCGTAGCTTCGGGCTCAGTATCCTCAAGTTCACTCACATTAGTATGCTCAGACTCATCCATCAGGGAAATCAATCTATCTCCATCTGGAGTTCCTACATTATGGCTATCGGGATTTGTAGATGCGATACCAATACCATCATTACAGTCCCGCCCTTCATGTACAACAAACATACTGTCTTGCGAGTTATTAATAATCATTGAGTCTTCATTTCCCAGCATTCCATTAGGCTCTGTGTTAGTAGTGCCAGTAATGTTTTAGTTGATAACATCTGAGACGGAAGAATCTGACACACCTTTCTCCCATGATATTTTTAAGGGCTGTTTTTACCTTGTCTGAGGAGCCTCCAGTTGGTATCTCTATACCTAAACCGCCTACCAAGACCTTGTTGGACGTCTTGCCTCTCGTTGAGGGTTTTGCCTGCATGCCACTATTCCCCCATCCGGAGAACATCCCAGGCACCATCTGTTGTTTGGACCTTGTTGCCGGGTCGACAGGACGCTGATCACCGCTGGGCGTCCTGCCGTCAATCTCCACCCCCTCCTGGGAGAGCGTGGGAGCAGCGTCTCCGCCTCTCAGATCAGCCGTATTCTTAGCTGCCGGGATCACCTTCGTTCCTGCCATGGTGCCATCCTTTAGGGACGGTTTTGTCTTCGGGGGCATCTCAAGCTCGCCTGGTCCACCCGGGTTCCTTCGCACAGCAACGAGGATCAGCAGAGCCCTTTCACGCCAGAGGTATGTGCCACGCTTGATTCACTGTACACCGATACGGAACACTTTCGCTGTCCGTATAAACAGGTCACCAATCCTTTGAACTGTACTCATCCGGAGGCATTAAATATCTCACCTGAGTGCTTGTAGTGTGCCCTGGTACACTTCAGGTTCTGTTGCTTAGTTTCATGGGATTCTTCTGTAACCGGGTTGCTGCATGGCAGGGGAGCAACTCTCGCAGCGGTCAAGCAGCTGCCATCTTGCCTCCTATGCACTTCTCTTGCCATTTTCTGCACCGTTTGTGCCTCTTTCAGCACCTCTGTTGCTTCCTTCTGCACTTCTCTTCCTTCTTTCTTCACCCCACCTGCCTCTTTCTGTAACCCTCTTGCCTCTTTGTGCACCTCTCCTACCTCTTTCTGCACCCCTCTTGCCTCTTGTTGTACCTCTGTTGGTGCTTTCTGCACTGCTCTTGCTTCTTTCTGCACCTCACTTGCCTCTTTCTGCACTTCTCTTGCTTCTTTCTACACCTCTGTTGCTTCTTTCAGCAATTCTCTTGCTTCTTTCTGTACTTCTCTTGCTTCTTTCTGCACTGCTCTTGCTCCTTTCTGCACCTCTCTTGCAAATTTCTGCATCCCTCTTACCTCTTTCTGCACCCCTGTTCCCTCTTTCTGTACCTTTCTTGCCTCTTTCTGCACCCCTCTTGCCTCTTTCAGCACCTCTGTTGCTTCCTTCTGCACTTCTCTTGCTTCTTTCTGCACCCCTCTTGCCTCTTTCTGCACCCCTCTTGCCTCTTTCAGCACCTCTGTTGCTTCCTTCTACACTTCTCTTGCTTCTTTCTGCACCCCTCTTGCCTCTTTCTGTACCCCTCTTGCCTCTTTCTGCACCTATCTTCCCTTTACTGCAGTTCTCTTGCCTCTTTCTGTACCTCTTTTGCTTCTTTCTATACTTCTCTTGCCTCTTTCTGTACCCCTCTTGCCTCTTTCTGCACCTCTGTTGGTTCTTTTTGCACTGCTCTTGCTTCTTTCTGCATCTCTTTTGCAAATTTTTGTATGCCCCTTGCCTCTTTCTGCACCCCTGTTCCCTATTTCTGCACCTTTCCTGCCTGTTTCTGCACCTCTCTTGGCTCTTTTGGCACCTCTGTTGCTTCTTTCTGCACTTCTCTTCACCTCTTTCTGCACCCCTGTTGCCTCTTTAAGCACCTCTGTTGCTTCTTTCTGTACTTCTCATGCTGCTTTCTGCTCCCCTCTTGCCTCTTTCTGTACCCCTCTTGCCTCTTTCAGCACCTCTGTTGCTTCCTTCTGCACTTCTCTTGCTTCTTTCTGCACCCCTCTTGCCTCTTTCAGCACCTCTGTTGCTTCCTTCTGCACTTCTCTTGATTCTTTCTGCCCCCCTCTTGCCTCTTTCTGTATCCCTCTTTCCTCTTTCTGCACCTATCTTCCCTTTTTCTTCAGTTCTCTTGCCTCTTTCTGCACCTCTTTTGCTTCTTTCTGCACTTCTCTTGCCTCTTTCTGTACCACTCTTGCCTCTTTCTGCACCTCTGTTGGTTCTTTCTGCACTGCTCTTGCTTCTTTCTGCACCTCTTTTGCAAATGTCTGTATGCCTCTTGCCTCTTTCTGCACCCCTGTTCACTCTTTCTGCACCTTTCCTACCTGTTTCTGTACCTCTCTTGCCTCTTTCTGCACCTCTGTTGCGTCTTTCTGCACTTCTCTTGCCTCTTTCTGCACTGCACTTGCCTCTTTCAGCACCTCTGTTGCTTCTTTCTGCACTTCTCTTGCTTCTTTCTGCACCCCTCTTGCCTCTTTCTGTACCCCTCTTGCCTCTTGGTGCACCTCTCTGTCCTCTTTCTGCACCTCTCTTGCCTTTTTCTGCTGTTCTCTTGCCTCTTTCTGCACCTATTTGGCTTCTTTCTGCACTTCTCTTGCCTCTTTCAGTACCACTCTTGCCTCTTTCTGCACCTCTGTTGGTTCATTCTGCACTGCTCTTGCTTCTTTCTGCACCTCTGTTGCAAATGTATGCATCCCTCTTGACTCTTTCAGCACCCCTCTTCCATCTTTTTGCACCTCTCTTGCCTCTGTCTGCACAACTGTTCTCTCTTTCTGCATCCCTTTTGACTGTTTCTGCAACTCTCTTGCCTCTTTCTGCAGTTCTTTTGCCTCCTTCTGCACCCCTGTTGCTTCTTTTTGCACATCTCCTGCTTCTTTCTGTACCTCTCTTGCTTCTTTCTGCACCCATCTTGCCTCTTTTTGCACCCCTCCTCCCTCTTTTTTCACCTCTCTTACTTCTTTCTGCACTTCTCTTGCTTCTTTCTGCACTTCTTTTGCTTCTTTATGCACCCTTCTTCCCTTTTTTGTATCCCTCTTGCATCTTTCTGCACCTCTCTTGCGTCTTTCTGCACCTCTGTTGCATCTTTCTGCACCTCACTTGCTTCTTTCTGCACCCCTCTTTTCTCTTTCTTCACCCCTCTCCCCTCTTTCTGCACCTCTCTTGCCTCTTTCTGTATCCCTGTTCTCTCTTTCTGCACCTTTTCTGCCTGTTTCTGCACCTCTCTTGCCTCTTTCAGCACCTCTGTTGCTTCTTTCTGCACTTCTCTTCCTACTTTCTGCACCCCTCCTGCCTCTTTCTGTACCCCTCTAGGGCATATACAACATGATGACTAGTGCAGGTAATACATTTATTGTAGACCTCATCTTGCCCTGCTCATCTTTGTACTTGCTGCGAGTTTTGCTGTTTTTACAGGCTTTGCAAGAATGGCACTTGATAAAACCTTTCTGAGGGCTCAGCCAAGTGCCTGTACTTATGTCCTGTTAGTAGCTATGGACCAGCCGGTCCCTTCGCGACCTGGGTTTCCTGTAGGTGATGAGTGGTCTTCCACCTACATGTTTCCCTATCACTGGATCAGTTTCCAGTAAACTCCAATGTCGTTTCATCAATTTATTGATCTGAGTGGATCTCTTGTTATATGTGGTGATCATTCTAGGTGCATTCGTGTCACCCTTCTTTTCCTTATTTTTGAATAGGAGCTCATTCCGTGTGCTTTTTGTTAGTTTGTTTTTAGCTGCATCCAATACCTTAATATTGTAACATCGTTGTTTAAATCTAGTATCCATAACGGTTCGCTCCTTAATGAAACCCTTGTCTGCATTGCAATTACGGCGTGCTCTTATATATTCGCCGTATGGGATGCTTTTAACTAGGGGAGCCGGATGATTGCTGTGGGCATGGAGAATGGTATTTCCCAATATCTCTTTCCTAAACAAACTGGTGATAATTCTTTTGTTTTCAATGGAGATGGCCACATCTAGGAATTCACAATGATTGGTACTAATCTTATGGGTAAAACTCAGGTTTAAATCATTGTTTCCCAATTTGTTAATAAATTCAACTGCTAGACTTTGTGGTCCATCCCAAATAAGGAAGAGATCATCGATGTACCTGATCCAGATGGGAATATGATCAGTGTACATCTCATTCTCAACTGTCCATACCACCTGTTCCTCCCACCAGCCTAGAAATAAGTTCGCCAGGCTGGGGGCAAAACAGGTGCCCATGGCAGTCCCTGAAACCTGTCCGTACAGTGATTTTTTGAACAAGAATATATTTTGTTCCAAACAATATAACATCATTGTCTCCAACATTGCGGTATGCTCCCATAACGAAATGTTTCTTCATCGCAAATAATGCATGCATGCCTCGACCCCCCTTCTCTGATCGATACACGTATATAATGAGCATACATCTAATGCTATCATGGAATAATTGTCCTCCCATGTGACATTGTGTATACGTTTTAGAAAGTCTGTGCTATCTTTGCAATAGGACCTAAGGTCCAGTACAAAAGGGGATAAAAATGAATCCAAAAAAATAGAAGTATTTTCTAGTAATCCCCCATTTGAAGAAACAATAGGTCTCTCTGGTGGTCTAATGGGATCCTTATGGATTTTCGGGAGCAGATACAGACCCCGGACACGTGGATTCTCTGTCTTCAAAAATTTGAGTTCTTCGAAGTCCAAGAGTCCAGAGGACCACCATTCTTACAAAAGCCTATGGTGTTCCGTAATGGAGGATTTGTACTCTTGCCATCCAATTTCCTGATAACATGTCGTGTCAGATAACTGTCTAAGGGCCTCCCTCCTATACATCTCCTTATCCATTATTATGATGTTTCCACCCTTATCGGAGGGCTTGATAACAATGTTTGAATCACTCTCCAGATTCTTTAGAGCTCGGCGTTCTTGAATAGTTAGGTTATCCCATTGTTGTTGGCTTCGCTGCTTTCTCATTTTTTTTGAGTTCATGTGTCATGGCGGTACTGAAAGCCTCAATATTATCATGTGGAACGTTGGGATTGTATCTAGACTTCAGCCTAAAACCACTATGACTTGCGCTGTTAGTTGCGAAGCCCAATTCAGGCAATGTCGACCCAATGCTTAATGAATTTTCTCCTTCCTTATTGGCATCCAATTCATACATATCAATGATGAAATCAATTTCGTCCATTCAAAATCCAAGAGTATCCTCCATTTTTGTACACAAATTTGATATGGATTTCTGGCCAACTGTTATTTTGTACATCTTGAGTAATTTTAATTTTCTTATATAGAGAAACAGATCTATTCGAGTATCCACGTAGCTCATCCCGTTCATGGGGCAGAAAGATAATCCTAATAATTGCACTGATTTTTGTTCCTTGGTGAGTTGTCTCGATGACAGATTGACGATGGACTTGTCGATTATATCAGTGTCATTTCTCCTCCATTTAAGTTTAGTAAGGCAAAGATCTCTTTGTGCCCAATCGAATCTTTTAGCATACGTTAGAATACGACCTTCGGCATAATCCATGAAATTGATATTGCCATGATATTGTGGGATGTAATACACGCATGGCGCACTGATTATAATGTGCAATAGGACATTATTGTGTTTACAACAGTTGAGATTTTATTTTGAATCAGACAACTTTATTGAACACAGTCGGGATATCGAAAATGAATACCGAACATTTGGTCCAAGTATAATTGAATGTTATTAATGAGGCACTATTCGGATCAGGAGGAACAATCATTTTATTTATGTGAGCATATTATGAAATTTATGTTTCAAATTCGGGCATATTTCAAAAGTATGACAGTATGTTTTTCATGTCTATGAGTTGCTGAGGCTATTTCTAAAGGCAATTGGGCACTTAAGGTTTACTCGAAAAAGGCTTCTTCCGAAATGCGTCGTCCTCTGCATAAATAAACTCTTTTATGCTGTCTGAAGGTGTGCCGCATTGATTGTTGTTGTAGTTCCAAGAATTGTCGAAAACTGATTTATTTAGACGGAGGCTACTGCCGTCGCGGGCACCGGTACCGCTGGAAGGAGAACGGCCAGGAGCAGCAAACTGGTTATCCTCAACACAAATGAAGCCGTTCCCGCCGCTCTGACTCCCAAAGAAATGTGCATTCACGGTAAGCGGGCGAAGTAGGGGTAGGTTTGTGGTTGTTGTTCCGAATTTAGGCCGGAGGGCAGAGATCCGGAAACGCACCCTCCCCTCCTGTCCACATAACCGCATTCCGCAGCCGTTGATTACAGGCATAGCAGAGCAGGTACAACGCCGCAGTTATCAATATCTGCCGGCGTCCTAAGACAAGTTACACAACTGAAGGATGAGTGACTGGGAAAAGGAACGCAAAGCCATAGCTGTATCATTGTTTGATGAATCTTTGGATGTGGGATCTTCACAGTGGAGCAACGAACATTACCAAACCATCTCTAAAACAAAAACTGGCACTTTTGGAGAAACTGTCTAAGCGAGAGCTGGACAAATGGTGGGAAGCCACCTCCTTAACGAATTATATAGAAGTTGATCGTGTACCCAGAGGTCTAAGAATATCGATCATTCCAACATATGAGAATCCTAATCCCGAATTACTCCTCGAATGGGAATGTTTCATGGCCAAAACGTGCAAAGGCATGTTTGAAATTTTACTGAAGGACGCCCAAATCGATTTGGAAACCACTAGGAAAGAACTTGCGACTCTAAGAACAGAGTTGGACAAATCCAAAAATGAAAAAGCAGTAGTCGACTTCCTTAAAGGCTTGGAGAACAGATTAAAATCATATGAAGACGCTATTAAAGCAAAAAAGCAGCGTAAATTCTTAAGAGACAAGAAGGATTATGCCGAAGGTCGTATTCTAACGTATGCTAAAAGATTCGATTGGGCACCAAGAGCTCTTCGCCTTACATCCAAACAAAGGCAGTAACAACTACTATCAACTGGTTCGAGCTCGGACTTGAGCTCAGACACAGAAGGACTTAACACCACTGTCCCTTTAGGCACGCGTCCCCTGACCTTTTTGCACGAGTTTCAACTGTTAAAGCAGAAAAAGGAGCAGGGGCCACCCGAAAAACCACCAACCAGGGGCAGAGGAAGAGGCAAGGGTCTAAAAAGAGGAAGAGGAAAAGAAACCAAGAAAGACTCAGAGTAACTAACCGTAGAGGGGGCAGAACTAAACTTAAATGGAGGAGAAAGCACACTGATATAACTGACAAGTCCATCATCAATCTGTCATCGAGACAACTCACCAAGGAAGAAAAATCGGTGCTATTATTAGGATTATCTTTCTGCCCCACGAACGAGATGAGCTATGTGGATACTCGAATATATCTGTTTCTCTATATGAGAAAATTAAAATTACTCAAGATGTACAAAATGACAGTTGGCCAGAAATCCATATCAAATTTGTGTACAGAAATGGAGGATACTCTTGGATTTCGAATGGACACTATTGATTTTATCATGGATATGTATGAATTGGATGCCAATAAGGAAGGAGAAAATTCATTATGCATTGGGTCGACATTGGCTGAATTGGGCTTCGCAACTAACCGCGAAAGTCATAGTAGTTTTAGGCTGAAGTCTAGATACAATCCCAATGTTCCACATTATAATATTGAGGCTTTCAGTACCGCCATGACACATGAACTCAAAAAAATGAGAAAGCAGCGAAGCCAACAACATTGGGATAACCTAACTATTCAAGAACGCCGAGCTCTAAAGAATCTGGAGAGTGATTCGAACATTGTTATTAAGCCCTCCGATAAGGGTGGAAACATCATAATAATGGATAAGGAGATGTATAGCAGGGGGCCCTTAGACAGTTATCTAATACGACATGTTATCAGGAAATTGGATGGCAAGAGTACAAATCCTCCTTTACGGAATACCATAGGCTTTTGCAAGAATGGTGGTCCTCTGGACTCTTGGACTTCGAAGAACTCAAATTTTTGAAGACAGAGAATCTACGTGTCCCGTGGCTGTATCTGCTCCTGAAAATCCATAAGGATCCCATTAAACCACCAGGGAGACCTACTGTTTCTTCAAATGGGGGATTACTAGAAAATACTTCTATTTTTTTGGATTCTTTTGTATCCCCTTTTGTACTGGACCTTAGGTCCTATTGCAAAGATAGCACAGACTTTCTGAAACGTATACACAATGTCACATGGGAGGACAATTATTCCATGATAGCATTAGATGTATGCTCATTATATACGTGTATCGATCAGAGAAGGGGGTCAAGGCATGCATGCATTATTTGCGACGAAGAAACATTTCGTTATGGGAGCATACCGCAATGTTGGAGACAATGATGTTATATTGTTTGGAACAAAATATATTCTTGTTCGAAAAATCACTGTACCGACAGGTTTCAGGGACTGCCATGGGCACCTGTTTCGCCCCCAGCCTGGTGAACTTATTTCTAGGCTGGTGGGAGGAACAGGTGGTATGGACAGTTGAGATTGAGATGTACATTCATCATATTCCCATCTGGATCAGGTACATCAATGATCTCTTCCTTATTTGGGACGGACCACAAAGTCTAGCATTTGAATTTATTAACAAATTGGGAAACAATGATTTAAACCTGAGTTTTACCCAAAAGATTAGTACCAATCATTGTGAATTCCTAGATGTGGCCATCTCCATTGAAAACAAAAGAATTATCACCAGTTTGTTTAGGAAAGAGATATCGGGAAATACCATTCTCCATGCCCACAGCAATCATCCGCCTCCCCTAGTTAAAAGCATCCCATACGGCGAATATAAAAGAGCACGCCATAATTGCAATACAGACGAGGGTTTCATTAAAGAGCGAACCGTTATGGATGCTAGATTTAAACAACGAGGTTACAGTATTAAGGTATTGGATGCAGCTAAAAACAAACTAACAAAAAGCACACGGAATGAGCTCCTATTCAAAATGAAGGAAAAGAAGGGTGACATTAATGCACCTAGAATGATCACCACATATAACAAGAGATCCACTCAGATCAATAAATTGATGAAACGACATTGGAGTTTACTGGAAACTGATCCAGTGATAGGAAAACATGTAGGTGAAAGATCACTCATCACCTACAGGAAACCCAGGTCGCTAAGGGACCGGCTAGTCCATAGCTACCAACAGGACATAAGTACAGGCACTTGGCTGAGCCCTCAGAAAGGTTTTATCAAGTGCCATTCTTGCAAAGCCTGTTAAAACAGCAAAACTCACAGCAAGTACAAAGATGAGCAGGGCAAGATGAGGTCCATCAATAAATGTATTACCTGCACTAGTGATCATGTTGTATATGCCCTAGAATGTCCCTGTGGCCTTAGGTACATAGGAAGTACCAAGTTACATCTAAAACCTAGAATTTTAGAACATCTACGTGCCATAACTAACAGGGATTTCAATTATCCCGTGGCCAGACATTTTTCCGAACAACATGACAGTAACAGCAGTCTGTTGAGTTTCTTTGGGATAGACAGAGTCATGACACACCCCTGAGGGGGAGACAGAGAAAAACATCTACGTGTCTTGGAATCAAGATACATTGTTGATCTCAATACCAAAATCCCTTATGGTTTAAATGGAGGGGAGCATTTGGCCACCCATATAGGGTAACTTAAGTGTGTCTGACTACGCGATCTGAGTACTTTAGGTATCTGCAAATTAGACATGCTTTGCTGGCTGTGCTCCCTAGGGGAAGCACACTCCCTGAGTCCTCCCTGCTCGAGGATAGAGTTTTGGATGGCGACCTGCCTGAGAGGGCCATATCACTCATTTATAAGAAACTGATTAACAACATGGCGGATCCCCTGGTCCAGCTGAGGACTAAATGGGACCACAAGGTAGCAGGATTGGATGACGACGAGTGGCTGGCAGCAGTGGCCTCCCCCCGAGAGGTGGCCATCTCCTCAAGGCTTCGCTTAGTGCAGCTGAAGCTCCTCCACAGGTCCTACCTGTCTGGGCCCCTGCTGGTTCACATGGGATATAGTTCAGATGGTGGCTGTGCAAGGCAATGTGGGCAGGAGGGAACCTTTATTCACACACTTTGGGAATGCACGGTTATCCAGGGGTATTGGGAGGCGGTAGTGAGACTTATGGAAGGGGTGTTGGGGCAGAAGATAGATTGCAACATAAAGCTGGCCATCTTGAATGCCTGGGGCCCCACCGACCTTGGCTCCAAGGAGCGAATATGAGTAACCTTGGGGTTGATGGTGGCAAAGCGAAATATCACGAGATTGTGGAAGGCTCAGATCCCTCCGTGTATAGTGGACTGGGGTAAAGATATGGACTGGTGTATGGTCACGGAAAAGACCATATACCAAGCCAGGGGGTACCCCAACAAATTGACGCAGGTTTGGGAAAAATGGAACACCCACAGGGGAGGGATATGTGAGCCTCCGAGGACGAGGGAAGATACTGCGAATGAGGTCTGAACATGTTAGAAATGTAACTGCAATTGTTGTGTTGTAATTATATTGCACTGAAAATCCCCCGTATCATTACTCTATTGCCAATGTATGTGTAAATTGTCTTTATCTTATGTCATACCTTGATTTCAATAAAAAAGAATTTATAAAAAAATATATATATATGTCAGACTAAACCCATTACTGTTTGGCATAGAGTGGCCCACATAGAGATGAGATCATGGGAATGCCCTTTTAACGGCTGAAACACATCCATTTAGGGCCAGTACTAAGTGTAACTGCTAATATAGAATTATGGCTTTCTAAAATGTTATTTTTTAACCCACTTGGGGTCGATTATTATTCACATTTTGCACTTTATTCACATCCATTTAAAAAAAATATATGTAGGTATGGGGTGACCTTGATATATTAACATGGTCGCAATTTTTCTACACTCATTAATGTATAATTGTGGTTACAGATGAATTGATAACCCAAATACAGTTTTAGCCCATAAGCATAGTGGGATCACTATGGCGAGCGAGAATCGAGTTGTATATCATACATGAACAGATAATGAAATGGATATAACTTAATTGGATGGATTTTGCACCGTCCACTTCGATTCTGGGAAGGGGCTGATGGAGCCAGATTTCATCAAGATTAAGCATCACTCTGTTTTGTGTTTCAGACAGACTGCATTTAAAATGGCACGCAGATTTTGGTGCACGTGAAAACACATGGCACATGAAACATGAAATGAGGCCTAGTCAAATGCATTTTAAAAGGGGCACTTTTGGTGCATGCAAAGTGAAAGACATGAAATGAGGCCTGGTCAAAATGCTTTCAGTCTGAAATGCTTGTGCTAAATTAACATGTGTTTTTGCAGTGTAGAGAAACTCGTGATTTCAGTTTCCTCTTAGCTTTGAAGATAACCATGGAATGTGTTCTCTCCTCCCAGCTCCTTTTCCTTGTAATCAACACTCCCTGTTCCCGTCTCAAGAGACTTTGGCTTTGTTGCATATTTAGACAATGCATATTCAGTTCATAATACATCTTTCTCATAATGTGTATTAATTAATCAACCATGCACCAACACTACACATGGGGCAAACGCATTTTGCATGAAAAGCTATCTAAAACATTAGAGCATGTTGCTATGAGTATGTATTAACTGTTTGCGCTTTGAAAATTTGCACTGGTGCATGTACATTGCACATTTTTGCATGTTGTGCACAAATGATAGAAAAGCTGCTTTAAACTAAAAGCTTTTGCTAGGTAATAACTAATACAGGGTACTAGTATGGGGGAGGTAAACATAATGGGTTTTATTTAATAAATTAATATTCTTTTGTGTTTGTTTTATTTTTGGGCCCACAATAAAAATGGTTGCCTAGGAATCCAGCATGGCTGAGAATTGTTAGCAGTGTGCTGAATGAGAGACGCATGCGCAGAAGATTGTGCCGGCTGCATGGACTTCCAAGTGCCTCAAGTGAAGACACATGGGTCAAGGCCACAATGAACTGTACATTCCTGTCATCGTGCCAATGTACCAGTGTTTGTGGGAGAGTGTCATCCCTGCGTGCGATGTGAAAGCGAGAAGGAAATGGACTGATACACTTTTCTGCTTAAATGTTGCAATATTTGTATAATTATTGATGGTGAAACATATGACTGTTTTAAGCCTTAACGCTTCCTTTGTTAAAACTGGTATGAGTTGGATTTGCAATGAGAACAGGATGATGAGACCCTCATGTCACCTATGTTATCCAATCACAGTACGAGTTTCTACTGAAACTGCAACATTATTAGTGTAGTCAGCCAAGAATTAGAGTATAAAAAATGACCCCATAGGGGGCGTGTCTGTCTTAGAGGAGAGATGAGGAGGGAGTAGATCTGACCAGACATCATATGGGTTAGGTACGTGAACGTCGCGGGTGCAGCCTGGGAGGAGATTGCGTCCAAGGAGAGACAGAGGGAGGTGGGGGGCTTGCTCATATTTTTTTCAGAGAGTCCTTGCACGTCATATTTTTGGCAAGGCAGATCACATTCCTCTGTGGTCTTGTGAAGGAGGGGCATTTTCAAGGAGCAGCCTCTCTGTCAGACAATGGAGAGGGAAAGAGACAGATGAACAGACCAGCGAAGAGAGAGCAGCTGAGAGATCAGGACAGGTTTTTGTCTTATGCATTTATTTCTCTTTATGGGAGATTTTTGCTAATTATTAATTATTGATTAGCCTTGCCAAACTCACTCTTGAATTATATTTTTCCTGAAACTCTTTAAAGAGTTCTGACTGACATAGAATTAGGGGTTTTCCCTCCTTTATGGAGTGCTTTGTATGCAACCTATAATATGTTCTGTATTCATTCTATTTTTCCTATTTTCCAATTCTGTAACCTGATTGATATTTGACTAATGAATAAAGGGTCAGAGAAACTTAACTTTTGACTAGAAAATAAAACCCTTTAAAAATACTCTCAACTCTCTTTTTTGGCTTAAATGTAATTGTATTTTTGATTTTTCGGTTTATGTAAGGTCTCCTGAAGGTGATAACACGGTGGCAAAGGTCCATCACCTTTAAAGCGGTAAATTAGAGGTAAATGATGTTTTGCATTGAGAAATTACAGTTAAATTACCGCTGGATCAGTTTCTGGTAGCAGAGGTAAGGTTAACACCATCACCAAAATGAGCATAGTTTAGTTTAAAGCCTAAATAGCGCTAGAAAATAATTGCCCAAGTTAGATAAATGTCCAGATTCTCCAAAGTCCTGATTCCTGATTCCAATGCTCAGAACCTGAAGACTGGCAAAGCAGTACTGGAAGGTAATGCAAGAAGGCGATTGCTGGAGTGGTGTGAGTATCAATTGGGTTGTGAAATGTTGTTAATGTGCTAGAAGGTATGTTTTTTTTTTTTTTGAAGTGTTGAAAAAATAGTAAGGGTTTTGACTGTTGGTGAAATTTTGCTCATTTTGACTTGATGGTTTTATTGATTATATTGGTAATTTCATAGGACAGAATTATTGATTATTGATTATTGATTTATGTTTAATAAAAAGAGTTAGCGTCTTGTTTTATGTTGTCTGGAAAATTCCCGGGGAATGAATAGCGGGTGGCGATAGAAACCACACTGCAGTGTGGTTACTCATCTGTTGGAATAGCACTGAGTAGCTATGCAGGGCTGGCAGTGTTAAAGTAGGGACTATTTTCTGTGTATAGGTGAGAGTGATTGATAGCAAAGAGTTCGCTGGTGAAACTTTGGTGTTATATCACCTAGAAAGGGTAACACTGAAGGAGTAGCAGGTTCTTCCGAGCTTGAGTGACAGCAAAAGAGTTCGCTGGTGAAACTTTGGTCTTACATAACCTAGAAAGGGTAACACCGAAGGAGTAGCAGGTTCATCCAAGCTTGAGTGAAGGGTAAGCGGAAGGGATTTACTCGCAGTGTTTGAAGAGTAAACGGAAGTTCTTACTTTGTGAAGAGTAAGCGGAATGTGCTACTCGCAGTGAAAAGAAATCTATCCTTTGTTTAGTGGAACAGACAGAGTAGAGAATGATTTTATGTTGTTACTAACAGAATTTTGATTAAGAAAACTCAGAAAAATATTGCAGTAAGATTTTGTTTGAGAGGGTTAGTAGTAGGAGTTAAACTGGCTGAAATTGAAACTGACAGCATTGGAGAAAAGAAATTGCATTGAACTATTGCAGAAATGAAATAGTTTGAAGGTTTAAAGAAACTGTTGGGAGGTAAAGTGAAAAATTTGTTTTCAATTGGTGATCCTCCTGAAGGAACACCCGTGCATTTTATGTCTACCAATTTGGGACCAAATTCATGTATGTGGGTTCACCAATGGTGCAAGATTACTGAAAAAGAAGGTCATTTGAGATTTCCAAAAGATGGTACTTTTGAATAGCAAATTATTGACAAATTAAGGGAAGTGTTATGTGAAATAAAGACACCATCTAGAGCTGCACAATTTGAAGCTTTAAGCATGTGGGAAAAGGCAGCAAGAGACAAAGCAAGTGAGGATAAAAGGGTAAAGCACCAGATACAGGAGAAGGAAATTAAAGATGACAAAAAGCTTCAAATAAATAATGATTCAAGGGATGAAATAATGGATGCATTGTTAACTAAGTGTCCGCCACCTTATGTGGTTCCCATTAAAAATACTGAAAATAGTGTACCAGTAAGTATTACAGTGGCTACTGCTTCTATTAAACAGAGAGAAACACAGATTGAGAGAACTGTGCAGACATTTCAGATTGACCCACTATCTGTTGATTCAGCCCTGACAGTGATATCTCCAGGTGTTACTGCTTCAAATGTGACTGATACAGTCCAAATATTACAAACTGCAGATGCACAGGCAGTGCCTAGACAAATTGTGACTGTCCCAATTAATATGGCCCCTATTCAAAAAGTTCAAAGAGCTGCAGAAGAAGTAATTAAGTCAGGGTTTATTTCAGAAACTCAGAATTCACAGATTATTGAACAGAAATTACCCCAGACAGTCCAAGCACTGAAAGGTGGGGGAAAATGGTCTTTACAACATCTGCAGCCCAGGATAAAATGAATATATTTGAAGATGGGATTTTTCAAACCTGCTTTGAGGAAGCAGCAGTGATTAAAAAGATAGAGAGTATGGGGGAACAAATTAATCCAGACCATGGAAAAGAGAAACAGCTTAATGTTTTAAATTCAACATTTGAACATGAAGAAATTAACAGTCCCTGCTGTTCAAATCATGAAAATGTGAACCAGTGTCAGGAAAAAGAATTAATTTCCCTGAGTAAGGAAACAGCTACATGTGCAGTAACTACACATGATAGACTGACTGATTTGGCTCAAAAATATGAAATTGATGTTACAGGAAGTTTTCCATTTCAAAAAAATGTCAGGGTACATATGAATGATGAGGCAAATGAGAAAATATGTTCTTCAAGAATGCAATTGCACATTGCAGAAATAATTAAATATATTTTCAATTGCAATGGGTTTGAGAAATTAGGAGACAAATGGGCAAGAAAACATGAGAAGAAAAAGAAACCACCAGACCTAGCAAGGAAACTGGATAAGAAAAAGAAACCACCAGACCTAGTTAGGGAAAATAATAAACAGGATGATGGAGACGCTTTTGCTTACTCATTGAGAGAAAAGGTGGAAGAAGTGCATGTTCATGTGCCACGGAACAAAAGTGAACTTGCAGCATTTCTGAACACATTCCCAAAATTGAGAGACAAACTTATGCTGTGGTACCCACAAGTTGATGGATTTGCTGAAATTTTAAAAGAGTTGTGTATTAATTTGGAAATGTTCTTTGACATTGCCATGCAAACTGAATTGTGGTTTGAATCTAAAGTTGTTGTGCAAAGGCCAGGTGAGGAGACAATGAAAAAGGTTTGCATGAATGCACCATCAGTTTCTGTTGTTATTGAGAAAAACGTAGCAGTGATTACTTTCCTGAAGGGCAGAGTGCCAGCAAAGGATGTTAATTGGGTACAGATTAAAAGATCACAGGATGGAAGTAAAGGTGTTTTGGTTCGTGCAAATTCAGGTATGGATGTTGCACTGCTGGAAAGAGTATCCTTTTGCCATCTTTATAACAGATTTGAGCATTGAAAGAAGAAATATAAATTTAAACATGATGCAGTAATTGGAAATGTGCAAAAACAGAGAGAAATGCAGGTGCAAAATGTGCCAGCCAAGCAAATGCGTATGTCAGTTCAGAAACAGGTACCAACGGCAGGAGTTTTTCAAGCTCAGATGCTCCCACAAAATATGGAAAATGCTAAAATTAATTTAAATAAGTTGTCCAGAGCAAATGTGAATTCTTTCCAGAAACAAAATCAGAACCCATTTCAACAGGTTGCTGTATTTGAAAATGAGAGTTTTAACCCTAACAATTCAGAATTTACCAAGTCCATTGTGAAAGCAGTGGAAGGTCCAGACTTAGGGGACGATTCCGATCTCGGCCGGTAGGGCTCCGAATCGGATTCGGCTTAACCGGATCCGATTCGGAGCCCTATTTCCCGACCGAATCGTACGCGCGTCCGGGCGAGCGAGTACGATGCGAAATCGCCGACCGACTCGTCCGGGCGTCCCGACCGCTCCGACCGACTTGTTCCCGGCTCGAACCGCACCGACCGACTCGTTCGGACTCGACTCGCACCGCGCAATGGAGACGTTCCCCGGCCGGGTAAGTACGATGCGCGCCATGAGCAGTCCGACCGAGCCGCGCACTCCGGCTCGAAAGAGCAGTCGGAGCCGTACTTTGGGGGTCCGTGTCGGACCCCCCTGTATGCGTAGCCATGCGAGTCGCACACAGGGGGGACACATGGGTCCCCCCTACACGTGCATGTACGGCGCGACCCGCATCGACGCGCACACGCTGTAGGGGGCGCCCTTGTTTGCATCGTGCCCATTGAGTCAATGGGAGCCCGTGTACACGTCGTACGACTGGCTCCCATTGACTTCAATGGGAGTCCAACCGAATCGAGTCGGATAGCATACGTGCGCATCGTACTCGTTCGGTCGGACTGCTAGAGTCCGATTCGGTCGGAAATCTCTCCGGGTCCGGCTCGGTCGGAGAGATTTCCGGCCCGAATCGGAATCGGCCCCTTAGTTGTAGGAGTTTTAAACAAAGAAATTACAAACCCAGTTTTAGAAAGGGTTGCAGCGAAATCAGGCCCATTTGATAAAAATTGCCAAGTTGTTGTTTGTGACTCAGGCCTAGCAGGAAAACAATTGTTTTGCAAATTAAACAGCACAGATTACTGTTCACCAGATGATGTTAATTTTCAGATTCCTGATGACGATGTACATTTTAAAATGGCCCAACAAGAGACAGATGTAGCATTGTTTTCAGAAATGACAGTTGAAAAATTACCTTCTGATTTGAAAGAAATAATTAACACAGAAGTAAGTGAGTTCACAGAGAAAGATGCCAGATTAATAAAACATGCAGAACATGTCTTATTAAAATTAGAATCAGATGACATGTATTCAAGAACACCATCAGTTGCAGAAATTTTACCCATAATTGGAGATAAACTGAGTAAAGGATTTTTGATGGAATTGATTGGAAGTTTATGTAACTTTCTGATCACAGGTACACAGAAACTAAATGAAAAGAACAGATTAGTGCAGGAGATTAATAGCATAACTTTTCTATGTTGTCCTATGGTACCGAATCCAGCCAATATATTTTTTCACATTCCATGTGCTGAAGAATGGCTTACTGTTATTGATTTTTGTCAAGTTCATGTCACAGTGCCATTGCATGAGAATAGTCAGGAGTACTGTCAAAAAGAAAATGAATGTCTGGGACACATAATTGAAAAGGGAGCTAGAAAGGTGTCACCAGAGAGAGTGGAAATAATTCACCAGATGAATCCACCTCAAATTCAGAAAGAAGTCAGGATGTTTTTGGGAATGGTCGGTTGCTATAGTGAGTGGTTACCAAACCTTTCCTTAGTGGCTAAGCCTTTACTGAGCCTGACACACAAGGATGTGTCTGATCCGCTTCCATTGGACAACAATTGCACAAGAGCATTCCTAGAGTTGAAAGAGAAAAAGTGTCGCGCCCCGGCACTAGGAATGTAAGTTTATTTAAAAGAAAATACACCAATTTGCAGTGAGAGGGAGGGCTGCGCTCTCTCAGTGCCTGTTCAAAAACATGAATGTGTTCAAAGGTCTGTGATGTATTTCCCGGTAAACAGCGTTTACTTCGCATGCGATACTTCGCATGCCATTACAACTTGTTAGTTCGCATACCTTTACTACGCAAGTCGGAACAACGACTTGCGTTAGGGGGGAGAAGGTGTTGGATTTAAAATCCAACACCTTCCCTAGTGTCCGCACAGACTGGAGTTGGAATAGTAAATTATACTATTCCAACATCCAGCGCCCCCTACTGCAATTCGGTGTTCTGAATTGCGTAGTAAAGGTATGCGAACTAACAACGCGGTCGTTCTAACGACCGCGTTGTAATGGCATGCGTACTAAACGCATGCTAAGTAACGAGTGCTATTCGTATTTCCCAATGACCTTTGACCCTAACGTCACAGAAATACCAGCAAATGAATTGGTTTGTTATGAAACTGAATATGAGTGTCTAGATGTCATGAATATATGCATGAAGCCAAGATCAGACTTTAAGGATGAACGTCTGATTCAGCCCAACAATGTCCATTTTGTAAATGGCCCATATTTGAAAGGTAACAATGACACATTAAAAGCAGCACATGCTGTGCTCCTTATACATTATTTTGTCAAAGCTTCATGGCTTTCAGTAGTTACCTCTGCCCAAAATTCGAAATTGATTTCCCTTACCATAACATGCAGTATATCTGCTCAAATGGGAGTCACTGTTGTCATGGGAGAGAGAAATGCTAATTCAGTTGCACAAAATTGTGTTCTGTTAGCATATACATTCAATGCAATTTTCACAGGTGAATTAATAGAGGCTCAAGAAAATGTTTCAGCAGAACAACAAGGTTGTATCAGAACACATTTTGAGAAAAATGACAACTGCATAGTAGCAAATGTGTTATTGCAAAAACTGATGCCCAGGTATAGATTGCCAGTTTCTCTGAAATCAGATCATAATGAGGTTTCAAAGATGATGTGTTCAGAACCACAGATTGGACAAGAATTGGATTGTAGCTATCTGCCTGAAGTTTCAAGCATAATAAAGCAACACAAAGAAAGCACAGACTTACACTTTGCAAAAGACTGTGTTTCAGCATCACTGAAGTGGCTTGAATATATAAATGTGAATGCACTTGTGAAAAACACAGATGAAAAGACTAGCCATTGCTGTGAAGGTCTGACTGATGTGGAGCGTGCAGTTTCTCACCAGATTGCAGCTGCTACACAAGATCTGCATAATGAATGGTGCCAAAACTTTGATCTGAGAGATGCTGTGAAATGGAAAGGCCTGTTCCAAATGATCCTGGCAAAGACTGTTGTGAAATGTGGTGGCCTTCCAAATTGGGTGCATACCTCTCACACGCGTATGGTCCTGTGTCCCCCTGATAAAACAGCTCCTCTTCAAGAAGATATGCCAGCAGTGGTCAAAAGTCCACAGAAGAGGGTCTGTCAAGCTGTAAGGGAACACACAGAGTCTGAAGCAGCACTAGAAAAAACTGAAGTGGCACTGGAAAAGCAAAAAGTGGAAACTGACTCAGATGAAAGCGGAGTCAAAAGGGTGAAAGAGTCAGATGCAGCCTCTGAAGAAGAAATTAGTGCTGTGGGCCTACGAGTGGAGGTTGGAAAAAGCTGGCTGAAAGGGTATCCAAAATGTCTGCAGTGGTCCTTTGAAAAATCATTTGCACCAATAACTGAAACATCTGAATCTGATCAAAGTGAAAATAAAAGTGAAAGGCTTGGATTGAAAAAGTGCAAAGAATTGATGGTGCTCTGTCAGAGTCTCTCAGCACCTGAGTGGTCAAATTGCATGGAAAAAGTACAGAATGCCACACTGTTTGAGCCACCCTGATGGCAAGCTGATGACAAAGAGCAAAGAAATGCTGAAACAATAACTGAGAATTGTCAAGAGCTGAAGAGAAAAGAATCTTTGAATGATGAAAAAAACAGAAGAAAAGAAAATAGAAAAGAGAACTGTCCTGTTGAATTTTTAATATTTTAGTTACTTATTTTAGAGAAGAATAACAGTTCCAAGAAGCTACTTACAGAACTCTGCAATAAACAACATTTGAGCTTGTCTATATATGATCTGATTACAGACAAAACGTGTGTTGCCTTAGAAATAGAGGTAAAATTGTTATATGCTCAGCTTTTGTAATAATAACTAATTTTAGTAGGAGTTTTTTTTTCCCCTTATATACCTGTGTGAAATAAGTGTGCTAATGAAATTACTACATACAGTAAAGATGAGTAGTAATATTTTAGATAGAGAAAAACATATATTTGGCTTAACATGATGAAAATAAATAAGTGTGATGATTTACAAATCATTTGAGGTATCATGATTTGTTATCATCAAAGGGTGAGTTGATGGAGCCAGATTTCATCAAGATTAAGCATCACTCTGTTTTGTGTTTCAGACAGACTGCATTTAAAATGGCACGCAGATTTTGGTGCAAGTGAAAACACATGGCACATGAAACATTAAATGCATTTTAAAAGGGGCACTTTTGGTGCATGCAAAGTGAAAGACATGAAATGAGGTATGGTCAAAATGCTTTCAGTCTGAAATGCTTGTGCTAAATTAACATGTGTTTTTGCAGTGTAGAGAAACTTGTGATTTCAGTTTCCTCTTAGCTTTGAAGATAAGCATGGAATGTGTCCTCTCCTCCCAGCTCCTTTTCCTTGTAATCAACACTCCCTGTTCCCGTCTCAAGAGACTTTGGCTTTGTTGCATATTTAGACAATGCATATTCAGTTCATAATACATCTTTCTCATAATGTGTATTAATTAATCAACCATGCATCAACACTACACGTGGGGCAAACACATTTTGCATGAAAAGCTATCTAAAACATTAGAGCATGTTGCTATGAGTATGTATTAACTGTTTGCGCTTTGAAAATTTGAACTGGTGCATGTTTATGCTATGTTGTACATTGCACATTTTTGCATGTTGTGCACAAATGATAGAAAAGCTGCTTTAAACTAAAAGCTTTTGCTAGGTAATAACTAATACAGGGTACTAGTATGGGGGAGGTAAACACAATGGGTTTTATTTAATAAATTAATATTCTTTTGTGTTTGTTTTATTTTTGGGCCCACAATAAAAATGGTTGCCTAGGAATCCAGCATGGCTGAGAATTGTTAGCAGTGTGCTGAATGAGAGAGGCATGCGCAGACGATTGTGCCGGCTGCATGGACTTCCAAGTGCCTCAAGTGAAGACACATGGGTCAAGGCCACAATGAACTGTACATTCCTGTCATCGTGCCAATGTACCAGTGTTTGTGGGAGAGTGTCATCCCTGCGTGCGATGTGAAAGCGAGAAGGAAATGGACTGATACACTTTTCTGCTTAATTGTTGCAATATTTGTATACTTATTGATGGTGAAACATATGACTGTATTAAGCCTTAATGCTTACTTTGTTAAAACTGGTATGAGTTGAATTTGCAATGAGAACAGGATGATGAGACCCTCATGTCACCTACGTTAACCAATCACAGTGCGAGTTTCTACTGAAACTGCAACATTATTAGTGTAGTCAGCTAAGAATTAGAGTATAAAAAATGAGACCATAGGGGGCGTGTCTGTCTCAGAGGAGAGATGGGGAGGGAGCAGATCTGACCAGACATCATATGGGTTAGGTACGTGAACGTCGCGGGTGCAGCCTGGGAGGAGATTGCGTCCGAGGAGAGACAGAGGGAGGTGGGGGTCTTGCTCATATTTTTTTCAGAGAGTCCTTGCACGTCATATTTTTGGCAAGGCAGATCACATTCCTCTGTGGTCTTGTGAAGGAGGGGCATTTTCAAGGAGCAACCTCTCTGTAAGACAATGGAGAGGGAGAGATACAGATGAACAGACCAGCGAAGAGAGAGCAGCTGAGAGATCAGGACAGGTTTTTGTCTTATACATTTATTTCTCTTTGTGGGCGATTTTTGCTCATTATTAATTATTGATTAGCCTTACAAAACTCACTCTTGAATTATATTTTTCCTGAAACTCTTTAAAGAGTTCTGACTGACATAGAATTAGGGGTTTTCCCTCCTTTATGGAGTGCTTTGTATGCAACCTATAATATGTTCTGTATTAATTATATTTTTCCTATTTTCCAATTCTGTAACCTGATTGATATTTGACTAATGAATAAAGGGTCAGAGAAACTTAACTTTTGACTAGAAAATATAACCCCTTAAAAATACTCACAACTCTCTTTATTGGCTTAAATGTAATTGTATTTTTGATTTTTCAAGTTTTTGTAAAGTCTCCTGACGGTGATAACACGGTGGCAAAGGTCCATCACCTTTAAAGCAGTAAACTAGAGGTAAATGATGTTTTGCATTGAGAAATTACCGTTAAATTACCGCTGGATCAGGGCTACATAGTGAGAAAACCCGACCTTTTATTTTATTTGAATCTATTTTTCATTATTAACTGTTTGGTCACACTTTCACCAGTTAGAGATCACATCATATGCACTTAAGGGGTGATACCTTTGCCATATTAGATGCTCAGAGAATACTCGTTGACACAATACATACACAAGCATTTTGTATTGCCCATTTTGAATCTATAACTTTATTGTTCCCCGCTAATATAGGGTTTACAGTATCAATTGATTGTACCTTCTGCCATGATATTGTCGGATGTAATACACGCATGGCGCACTGATTATAATGTGCAATAGGACATTATTGTCTTTACAACGGTTGAGATTTTATTTGGAATCAGCCAACTTTATTGAACACAGTCGGGATATCGAAAATGAATACCGGACATTTGGTCCAAGTATAATTGAATGTTATTAATGATGCACTTTTCGGATCAGGAGGAACAATCATTGTATTTATGTGAGCAAATTATGAAATTTATGTTTCAAATTTGGGCGTATTTCAAAAGTATGACAGTATGCTTTTCATGTCTATGAGTTGCTGAGACTATTTCTAAAGGCAATCGGGCACTTTAGGGTTACTCGAAAAAGGCTTCTGCTGAAACGCGTCGTCTTATGCATAAATAAACTCTTTTATGCTGTCTGGAGGTGTGCCGCATTGATTATTGTTGGAGTTCCAAGAATTGTCGAAAACTGATTTATATATGTATATTTCGTTTTTAAAATTATAATTAGTTTGCTTACGTTACCTGGCACTTTGCAAATCGCAATTTTCTCCGTTCTCCGGTCCGACGCAGCTATTCTGGCCGTTTGTGCGGAGGGATGTGGCTCCTCCCCCCAGGCTTGCCTCATTTCCGGTGACAGCACACTCAAGGGACATGTGTGCACAGACGCGCAGCGGATCACAAGCAGCGCTTGAGGGGCTAGTTTTTACTCATTTGTAGCACAAGCTCTGCACCACGCTCAGATTGCTTTTAGACTTTGTAAAATCATAATTGTTTGCTTTTAAAACATAATAGCTAGCTTTTAAAATTATAATTAGTTTGCTTACGTTACCTGGCACTTTGCACATCGCACTTTTCTCTGGTCCCCGGTCCGACGCGGCTGTTCTGGCCGTTTGTGCGGAGGGACGCGGCTACTCCCCCCAGGCTTGCCTCATTTCCGGTGACAGCACACTTAAGGGACATGTGTGCACCGACACGCAGCGGACGCGCAGCGGACGCACGCAGCGGGCGCACCAAACGCAAGCCGGTCTGCGCCCGTCCACGTCCGGACTGCGGCCAGCGCCAGCCATGCTGCCCCCCGCAATAACGGTAATACTACCTCCTGGACATGTGACTCCCTTTTGAATCTAAGGAAGATGGCGTGCCCAGATGGTCATGCTATCGATCTAGCGAATGCCATACTCCCATACTTCTGCAAGAATTGTAACTTTGTGACAGGGCACACAGAGGGAATACGCGGAAACACCAGAGAGACACCACTAAACTCTGTGTTAATGAACCCAGGAGACAGAACAAGAGCCTGCCTTATTAACTGCAGGTCCCTGTTTAAACATGCAGAAGATATATGGTTATCTCTATCGAATAATGACTGGGATATGATGTTCCTGACCGAAACCTGGCTAAAAGAGGATTCTAAACCAGCTTTTGCTCTAGCTTTCCCGCCAGGTTTCAAATTATGTTTCGCAAACAGATCAGGAAATAAAAGAGGGGGTGGGGTAGCCATCATAGTGAGAGACTCCTGTGAGATCTCTTCTACAGAACTACAGAATTTGGGCTTGATTGAAGGATTACATTTTTGTATAAAGACTGGACCCACGTCCTCTCTTGCTGGACTATTGATCTACAGACCCCCTAGCTGCCCTCTCAACCTTACTACCGATCTTTGTAATTTCATTGCGCAGAAGTCACTATAATACGCAAACTATATGGTCCTAGGAGACTTTAATTGACATATTTTGGATCCCAATTGTACTCATGCATCTCAGCTAATGATTTCACTCGAGGGGGCAAATCTCACTCAGCATGTAAGATCTCCTACCCACCGTGCGGGCAATATCTTAGATCTGGTGTTCTCTAACATCCCGTCCTTGGTCGTTGAGCCCCCGCAGCAATTGGTATGGACAGATCATTTCTTGGTCCCATTTTCATGTGGTAGAGAAATACCACAACTAGGTGGAAAAACACGTAGTACACCTAAAAGGAACTGGAAGAAACTGACACCAGAATCCTTAGGCCCAGTACTGTTGGAAAGCCAACCCCAACTCACCAATGACCCTAACACTGATGCAAACACCTTGACCGGATGGATCTCCGCCGCCTTGGACAACCTAGCCCAAGTCAGGCTAGGTAGATCCCTCAGAAACTCTCCGTCGGCCCCCTGGTTCACGGAGGAACTCAGAGTGAAAAAAAGTAAATGTAAACAAAAAGAACGCCTCTGGAGGAAAGAATACTGTCCTTTGGCTAAAATGACTTACAAGGAAGCTCTAAAAGAACTTCATAAAGCCATGAGGGTTGCTAGAAGAGACTATTTTTGATTCGAATCAACACCTTGGAAAACTCCTGCAAAGAAATTTTTAGGATAGTTAGCTCCTTTATTAAGCCAGTAGCACTTGAAAGTAAGATACCACCGTTACCGTCACTGTGTGCTAAACTGTCTGACTTCTTTGAGGAAAAAATCTGGAAGGTCTATGATGCTTTCACGACTAGAATGGAAACTGCTGAATCTGAAGCTGCGGAAACCCACGTTGGGGAGGTTTCCTTTTCAGAATTTCCCTCCATCTCACTACATGAATCTTTGGCAAAGATTCTGAAATGCAAATCGGGGTCCCCAGAAGATCCTTGCCCCCCTAAACTCTGGGGAGCACTTGCCCACATTATTAATCCCACCCTGAACCACTTATGGAACAGCTCACTTACCATTGGCATCTTCCCGGAGTCGTGGAAACATGCCATGCTTCTACCTCTCTTGAAGAAGCAAAATGCTGATCCGGGCGAACTCAACAACTACCGCCCGATCTCTCTTCTCCCAGCACCTGCTAAGATGCTGGAAAAATTGGTTCAAAGACAACTTACCAATTTCATTGACAGACGCAGCATTTTACATGAAACGCAGTCCGGATTTCGAGTGGGCTTCAGCACAGAGACCGCTCTGCTGGAGGTGGCAGAGTCTATAAGAATGGCGGTGGACAGTGGAGCCTCAGCCATGCTAGTGTTACTGGACTTGTCCGCTGCCTTCGATACGGTGGACCACCCAATCCTACTAACCAGGCTTAAATGTGCGGGAGTGGAGGGGATGGCGCTCGCCTGGATAAAGTCCTATCTTAGTGACCGCATGCAAAGAGTCACTCTTCACCCTTTTAAGTCAGAAGCCAAACCTCCACGGTGTGGGGTACCACAGGGATCGGCATTGAGCCCTTTACTCTGCAACATTTATCTAGCTCTACTCTTCTCGCTCATTGCGAAATGGGGAATAAAAACTATTTCCTACGCGGACGACTCCCAGATGGTATTCTCCTTTAAAGACCAATCTGCTAACGCCTTCGCCAGATTTAGGGGATGTCTGAAGTACATCTCCAGCTGGATGAATAACAATAAATTAAAGCTTAATGCCGAGAAAACCGAGGTCCTGTTTTTTGGCAAGGCACCCACACCGGCGGCTGGACTGTGGTGGCCGGAGTAAATGGGTCTCCCCCCCGCCCCTCAACCACGGCAAAAAACCTGGGTATAAAATGGGACTCCTCCCAAGTACGTTATATTGCATCCTCTTGCTTCGGCATAATGAGAAGTCTGAGAAAATTTTTACACTTACTACCAGAGAGTTGTCGCAGATCCGTTGTCCATGCAACTGTGACATCAAGGTTGGACTATGCGAATAGTCTATACCTGGGGCTACCTGCATATCTGATTAAGAGATTGCGGATGGTGCAAAATGCGGCTGCGAGATTGATCAGAAGAGTCCCTTTCAGACAACACATCTCTCCGCACATCAAACAGCTTCACTGGCTGCTGGTAGCAGAATGGATAGAATTCAAGGCCCTGATGGTAGCTTTCAGGGCTCTGAGAGGCATCTGCCCCAGCTACATAAGGAAACGTATTCGCCCCTATCAACAAAAACGCTTTTTAAGATCGAACTCCCAGAATCTGCTGTGCATACCTCGATTTGCGAAGTCACGCATTGGAGGTAGATCTTTTACTGTGGTGATGACCAGATTATGGAACTTCCTTCTGGATAGACTTCGCCTAATCCAATCTGAACTGGAGTTCAGGAAGGCTAAAGACCTGGTTATTCAGCCGATGCTAGACCCCTACATCCTATTTCTCTTGCTTGACTGTGTTAGTGCCGGGACACCTCTGTTTGAGGTAGCTGTTGCGCTTTATAAATGTATTATTATATATATATATATTTTGGTGGATGTTTGGCGCGCGGCCACAGCGCGCAAAGGGAACCCGTCCTAACGGTCCAGCACCTAGTGGCACCAACTGTGTGAGTGTTTCGAGGGATCGAATAGTGCATGGACCGCTGCGGCCACGGGAGGGCAAATATTTGGCCAAGATTGGACCGTAACTTCATGGTGAGGCACTGTGCATTGCCGCGCTGCTTCCTTAATTTGCCCGCAACGGAGGCTGCAGAAGACGTTGGACATAAAGTCCTGTGAGAAGAGACTCTGGGAGCTGGTAGCCATTTCCAACATCCGTCCAGAGGGATGCTGGGACTTGCAGTTCTTTGCTCTCCACTAATGGGGAAGATGCACGTTGCATTTAAGAGAGGATTGTAATGAGCACCAGCGCATTACGTTTGGCATCTGAGGAAGGAATGTATCCGAAACGCGTCATGCCAAAGAGACCCAAAAAACGTACCTCATTATGAGCCGCTGTGTTCCCTGTTGTTTCTTCTAAGGAGGCGACTTTTGGTGGATATATATATATATATATATATATATATATATATATATATATATATATATCCCAGACAAACAATCAAATAAGAAGATCACTCAGGGGGTAAATCCAATAATAGATGTAATATCCAGTAACGCGTTTCGACTGTCTATATATATATAGATATCGCCAGTAGGTAGATAGGTATAGTTAGGACTAAAGTTTCCATAGCAAAATGCATTTTTGGTTTTGCCAATAACTTTGACACCACTTGACGAATCTCCACAAACTTTTCCCCAAACTTCCCCCTTTTGATTCAGCTGCTGTGTTGCTGTGCTTGAAAGTTTCAGGGTGATCTGTCAAGCGGGGCCCAAGACAAAAAGGGGGGTACCGAAACGCTTATTCCCCATGTTACGTCTATGGGGATTTTAAATTTTTTAACACTACTACAGACCGAGCTGCTGAACGGAATTACACCAAATTTGGCTGGAACCTAGATGGTGGTCCAAAAACCGTGCTTTTTTCAATTTGGTGTAAATCCGTTCAGTAGTTTTTCAGATATCTAACTTAAAAGAATATAGATATCTGGGGGCGCGAGTCCTTACAGTGGACTCACGGATCCTACCACAATTTGATTTTCTGCCAACACTTCAACCAGGAAGTGTTGACAGCCATCTGGCCCCGGGGGATGGGGTCCCCGTGGCCGAAAATGGCGCGGGAGGAGGGCCACTCTGCCCACTCCCTCTGAATTATAAAAAATAAAGGCCAGGCCCTGGTGGATGGGGTCCTCAAGGCTGAAATCGACCCAGGAGGAGGCCGTGTAGCCCCCCTCCCATTTTTTTACATTCATTTTTTTTAAAAGGGTCAGTCTCCAAGGGATGGGGTCCCTGGGTCCCAAAATGGTTCATGGGAGGGGGGCCATGCAGCTCCCTTCCTAAAATAGAAAAGAAAAGCTGGCAACTCACCAGAGGCCCCACCCCCTTTGTCCACTACTCTGCAAATGCACCTCCGGCGTGCTCCTAGTTGGGGGATGAAGTCCCCTTGGCTGCTGAGGGTCCTTAGGGGCCAATAAGACCTCCTGTTACCTCCAGCAAACCCCACATAGTGAGATTTCTGAGAGGTGGTTGGTGGCCATGCCCCCTTTCTCCACCACTCTGCAAACATGCATCTTAGCACACTGCTGGTGGGGGAATAAGGTCCCCTCTTCTCCTGAGGGCTTCAGAACTAAAGTGGATCTCTTTCCCCAACGAGTAGTGCACCAGGAGGCGTGTTTGCAGAGGGGTGGAGAAAGGAGGCATGGCCTCTGATGACCTCTCAGCAATCTACCTGTGCGGGTCTAATTGGAGGTAACAAGAGGGTTAATTGGCCCCCAAGGAACCTCAAGAGCCAAGAGGACTTCATCCCCCAACTAGTAGTAGAAGGCAAGTTTGCAGAGTGGGGGAGAAAGTGGGCATGGCCACCAAAAACCAATTAGCAAACTCACTGTGTCCTAACGTCCTTGGGGGCCAACTACCCCTCCTGTTATCTCCAATAAGTCCCACACAGCGGAAATTTCTAAGAGGTCTTCGGAGTCTTTCTCCACTATTTTTCAAATGCAGCTCGTGGTGCACTACTGGTTGGGGGATGATGTCCAACTTACTCCTGAGGGACCTTGGAGGCCCTCCTGGTACCTCCTGTAAGTACACAGTGGGATTCCTGAGAGCTGGACAGAGGCCCAGGCCCATTTCTCCACCACTCTGCAAACACAACTACTAGTTAAAAAAGCATAGAAAATCACTGAAAAAAGGTGACGTCATCAGTGATGTCATTTGAGGTGTCATTATTGATGTCATCAGTGATGTCACTGACCATGTCATGAGTGATGTAATATGTTAGGTCATAAGCAGTAAAACCTGAGCTTAACCATAACATCTCAGTAACCGTTGTTTTTTTCAGTGAACATATATATATATATATATATATATATATATATATATATATATATATATATATATATATATTCACTGAGAAAACCATAGGTTTCAGGCACGTTATAGTTAGAAAATAGCATTTAAAAACCTTAGAAATTCACTGAAAAAACCATAGGTTTCAGGGACGTTATAGTTAGTTGGACATTTCACTCATACAAAACCATAGAAATTCCACCGTTATAGTTAGTTCAGCTAACTATAACTCGCGCCCCTGCAATGCACTGCTGATGACGTCACATATTACATCATTCATGACATGGTCAGTGACATCACTGATGACATCTCAAATGACATCACTGATGACATCACTGATGACAACATCCAGTGAATGTAGCTGTCTTTAAAATTTAAATATGTATTATATATATACCAAGCTGTATTGAAGAATGAATGGATGTATAAGTGTCTGGATGGAGGATTTAGTAGGTGTGTGACTGACTGTTTAAGTGAATCATTAAATTTATCTTACTGAATACATGGGTTAGTGTCTAAAGTGTGTGAATGTCTGTATCACTCTGTCTGTTGTTGTGTAAGCTGCTGCATCGGTTGGTCAGTAGCTACATCAATGTCTATATGGATTATTGATTAGTTGTCTGCGTATTTGTATAAGAGACTGAGTGTGTGTGTGGTTGGGTGGGGGGTGTGTGACTCTGTGCATAGATGTGTGAGTGGTTGATTGACAGGGTGTATGAGTTTAAGAGTGCATGTGGAAACAGTTGTATGGGTGGGTAAGTGTGTATATGGGCATCTTGGGGAGTGAATCGATGTCTCAGTGCACATGTCCAACTAAGTACATATATAAAAGGCAGTGTATGTGAGAGTTGGTGTATAAAAATGACTATACGTGAGAGTCAGTGATTGTGAGAGTAGCTGTATGTATGAGTGTATACTTGTATTAGTGATTATATAAGAGACTAAGTATGCGTTACTATCTGTAGGAATAAATGAGGTGGTGTGTGTATAACTGTGTAGGTGAGTAAATGGAACTGTGTTTGATTCTTTGCATGAGTGACTAGGATGAGTACATAACTGACTAGGATGAGTGCTGGTGTGTCAATGTTTATATAGGTGTATGAGTGTATTTGATAGTGTTCTATTGATCAGTGACTGCATGTATGACTGATTGTATGGGTGAATGGGTAGATGTGTGTCTAGACCTAGGAATCACTGAGTGGGTATGTAGTAACTGGTATTAGTGTGTCAATGGTATCGAAAATGGTAGTCTGTATTTTACAGTGAGTGTATCAAAGGTTATATTAGTGTGTGACGAGGTACATCAGATTGTCACATGGATGATGCCATCAGTGATGTCATTTGAGATGTCATCAGTGATGTCATCAGTGATGTCACTGACCATGTCATGAATGATGTAATATGTGACGTCATCAGCAGTGAATTGCGGGGGCGCGAGTTATAGTTAGCTGAACTAACTATAACAGTGGAATTTCTATGGTTTTGTATGAGTGAAATGTCCAACTAACTATAACGTCCCTGAAACCTATGGTTTTTTTAGTGAATTTCTAAGGTTTTTGAAATGCTAATTTCTAACTATAACGTGCCTGAAACCTATGGTTTTTTCAGTGAATTTCAAAGGTTTTTTTAAATGCCAATTTCTAACTATAATGTGCCTGAAACCTATGGTTTTTTCAGTGAATTTCAAAGGTTTTTTAAATACTAATTTCTATCTATAACGTCCCTGAAACGTATGGTTTTTTCTGTGAATTTCAATGTTTTTTTTAATGCTAACTTCTAATTATAATGTTTATTTAACCTATAGTTTTTTCTGACTCCCAAGAAGAACACAACACCCACTGCCACAACCCTCAGGACCTCCCCCCCGTACCACCCCTCTCCCTACTGTAATTTTTTTTATTTGTTATTTAAACTATATAATGTCTTTTTGTTTTTTAAATATTAAACAACCACATACAGTATGAAAGGGAGCCCAGCCCAGAGCCACATCTGAAGACCAACACATGTCATAGACCTACTGATCAAGCAGCTCCAACACCCAAGAACGCCACAACACCCACCACCACCCCCAGGCCCCCCCCTCTACCACCGAGGCAGCGCAGAACAAGACAGCGAACTTTCCGAAAACGGCATGGCCCCTCAGCCACACAATAGCTGAATATTGGGACAGGTGTGAACAAACTATATGTGAAGAAAGCAATTCACCCATGTTTAACAATGCACACAATGCAAAGTGTAGCGGTGATGTGCTGGACACATCTCAGTATGCAGAACACACACCTCTCCATGTGCACAAATACTACTGGTGCTTGTAGTGTTGTGGACAGTGGACCTAACCATGTTACGTCAAACACTAGGGAAGATCTCAGTCATGTAGCTGTGTTGTCCCCCCCGTAAGCGTAAGCGTAACCAGAGTGGGCTGGTCCGACGTACGCCACTTCAGCGTAGGAGTGTGAATAAATAGGCCAGAGCTCTAGGCGTGGTTCACTTGTGGGAAGGCCAAAGCGTCTGCCAGGGCGGCGCCCCTCACCCTGCCATGAGGCCGCCAACATGACCGCCAGCCTCCTCAGCCGATCGCTGGCTTCCGCCACACAGGCCCCCAGCGGCACAGCACCGCGGACTTATGTCTGTACAAACTACTGCCTTCGATATACACTGCGGACAGCAAGGCTCACAATTCAGATTGAGTCGCAATTGCAGATGACGCAGTCCCGTAGGCAAGAGACATTGCTGAAGTCAACAACACATGGCTGTGGGCCCTTCCTGACCACTGCCTCCGGCCTACACTGCGGTCAGTAGGGCTCACAATTCAGATGGAGTCAAGATTGCAGATGACGCAGTCCAGTAGGCAAGAGACATTGCTCAAGTCAACAACACGTGCCTTTGGGCCCTTCCTCACCGCTGCCTCCTGCCTCCACTGTGGTGAGTAGGGCTCACAATTCAGAGCGACTCGCAATTGCAGATGACGCAGTCCAGTAGGCAACAGACATTGCTACCAGTGCGGCCAGCCCGGACCACGCATCATCGCTGACTGCGCACACGCTAAGTGCTTCAAGTACCACTAACTCTGTGCAGCTCAAGTCAACGCCACGTGGATGTGGGCCCTTGATGACCGCTGCCTCCGGCCTACAATGCGGTTAACAGGGTTAACAATTCAAGATTAGTGCCGATGCTAATTGTGTAAGAGAGTATAATCGGTTAAGAAGACTGTATGATCCCAATCTGTGCAGCTCAAATCAACGTCACGTGGCTGTGGGCCCTTGCTGACCGCTACCTCTGGCCTACACTGCAGTCATCAGGGCTCACAATTAAAATTAAGTCTTGATTCATTAATTACGGAGTCCAGTAGGCAAGTAACTATCACAGGCCTAAAATCTACATAATATCATTTTAGTATCCTTGCTTCAAGAACTTTTTTTATATCAGTTATAGCTTTAGTACAATCACCAAATTCATCTTCAAGTGCAAACGAACACTCATTAGCATTCTACACTGCGGGCAGCAGAGCTCGCAATTCGAATTTTGGACACGTGGTGCCACTAACCCTGTTCAACACAAGCCGCGATACGTGGTGCCACTAACCCTGTTCAACACAAGCCGGCGACACGTGGTGCCACTAACCCTGTTCAACACAAGCCGATTCCACATGTGGAACTGTGTCCTGAGTCCTGAATGGCAGTGACCCCAAGTCCGTGGCAGCGACCACAGCACCAGACTCCCTTCGATCAGTAAGGCATATTTCCATATGCAAGGCCGGCTACAGGTGGTGTCACTAACCCTGTACAACACAAGGCGCGACACGTGGTGCCACTAACCCTGTTCAACACAAGCCGATCCCACATTTGGAACTGTGTCCTGACTCTTGAATGGCAGTGACCCCAACTTTGTGGCAGCGACCACAGCACAAGACTCCCTTCAATTCGTATTTGCATATGGAAGGCCGGCGACACGTGGTGCCACTGAACCTGAACTACGCAGGCCGGTGGGGCCACCAACCTATGCACGTGGCTGTGGGCCCTTGCTCACCGCTACCTCTGGCCTACACTGTGGTCAGCAGGGCTCACAATTCAGATACAGTCGCGATTGCAGATGATGCAGTCCAGTAGGCAAGAGACGTTGCTCCCAGTGCGGCCCGTCCGCACCAAGCAGCATCACAGGCTCATACATTCTCAATGCTTCTGGTGCCAGTAACTGTGCACCTCAACTCAACGCCAGGTGGCTATGGGCCCTTGCTGACCGCTACCTCTGGCCTATACTGCGGTCATCAGGGCTCACAATTAAAATTAAGTCTTTATTCATTAATTACAGAGTCCAGTAGGCAACTAACTATCACAGGCCTAAAACCTACATAATATCCTTTTAGTATCCTTGCTTCAAGAACTTTTTTTATATCAGTTATAGCTTTAGTACAATCACCAAATTCATCTTCAAGTGCAAACGAACACTCATTAGCAGTCTACACTGCGGGCAGCAGAGCTCGCAATTCGAATTTTGGACACGTGGTGCCAGTAACCCTGTTCAACACAAGCCGCGACACGTGGTGCCACTAACCCTGTTCAACACAAGCCGGCGACACGTGGTGCCACTAACCCTGTTCAACACAAGCCGATCCCACATGTGGAACTGTGTCCTGAGTCCTGAATGGCAGTGACCCCAACTCCGTGAGAGAACCACAGCAGCAGACTCCCTTCGATTAGTGAGGCGTATTTGCATATGGAAGGCCGGCGACACATGCTGCCACTAACCCTGTTCAACACAAGCCGATCCCACATGTGTAACTGTGTCCTGAGTCCTGAATGACAGTGACCACAAGTCCGTGGCAGCGACCACAGCACCAGACTCCCTTCGATCAGTGAGGCATATTTCCATATGGAAGGCCGGCAACACGTGGTACCACTAACCCTGTTCAACACAAGCCGATCCCACATGTGTAACTGTGTCCTGAGTCCTGAATGGCAGTGACCCCAAGTCCGTGGCAGCAACCACAGCACCAGACTCCCTTCGATCAGTGAGGCATATTTCCATATGGAAGGCCGGCGACACGTGGTGCCACTAACCCTGTTCAACACAAGCCAATCCCACATGTGTAACTGTGTCCTGAGTCCTGAATGGCAGTGACCCCAACTCCGTGAGAGAACCACAGCAGCAGACTCCCTTCGATTAGTGAGGAGTATTTGCATATGAAAGGCCGGCGACACATGGTGCCACTAATCCTGTTCAACACAAGCCGATCGCACATGTGTAACTGTCGACAGTTACACATGTGTAACTGTCTCAGGAGACAGTTACACATGTGTAACTGTCTCAGGAGACAGTTACACATGTGTAACTGTCTCCTGAGTCCTGAATGGCAGTGACCCCAAGTTCGTGGCAGCGACCACAGCACCAGACTCCCTTCGATAAGTGAGGCATATTTCCATATGGAAGGCCGGCAACACGTGGTGCCACTAACCCTGTTCAACACAAGCCGATCCCACATGTGTAACTGTGTCCTGAGTCCTGAATTGCAGTGACCCCAAGTCCGTGGCAGCAACCACAGCACCAGACTCCCTTCGATCAGTGAGGCATATTTCCAAATGAAAGGCCGGCGACACGTGGTGCCACTAACCCTGTTCAACACAAGCCGATCCCACATGTGTAACTGTGTCCTGAGTCCTGAATGGCAGTGACCCCAACTCCGTGAGAGAACCACAGCAGCAGACTCCCTTCGATTAGTGAGGCGTATTTGCATATGGAAGGCCAGCGACACATGGTGCCACTAACCCTGTTCAACACAAGCCGATCCCACATGTGTAACTGTGTCCTGAGTTCTGAATGGCAGTGACCCCAAGTCCATGGCAGTGACCACAGCACCAGACTCCCTTCGATCAGTGAGGCATATTTCCATATGGAAGGCCGGCAACACGTGGTGCCACTAACCCTGTTCAACACAAGCCGATCCCACATGTGTAACTGTGTCCTGAGTCCTGAATGGCAGTGACCCCAACTCCGTGAGAGAACCACAGCAGCAGACTCCCTTCGATTAGTGAGACGTATTTGCATTTGAAGGCCGGAGACACATGGTGCCACTAACCCTGTTCAACACAAGCCAATCCCACATGTGTAACTGTGTCCTGAGTCCTGAATGGCAGTGACCCCAAGTCCGTGGCAGCAACCACACCACCGGACTCCCTTCGATCAGTGAGGCATATTTCCATATGGGAGGCCGGCAACACGTGGTGCCACTAACGCTGTTCAACACAAGCCGATCCCACATGTGTAACTGTGTCCTGAGTCCTGAATGGCAGTGACCCCAAGTCCGTGGCAGCGACCACAGCACCAGTCTCTCTTCGATTAGTGATGGGTATTTGCATATGGAAGGCCGGACACGTGGTGCCACTGAACCTGAACTACGCAGGCCGGTGGGGCCACCAACCTATGCACGTGGCTGTGGGCCCTTGGTCACCGCTACCTCTGGCCTACACTACGGTCAGCAGGCCTCACAATTCACATAGAGTCCCGATTGCACATGACGCAGACCAGTAGTCAAGACACATTGCTCCCAGTGCGGCCCATCCGCACCAAGCATCATCACAGGCTCATACACTCTCAATGCTTCTGGTGCCACTAACTGTGCACCTCAACTCAATGCCACGTGGCTATGGGCCCTTGCTGACCGCTACCTCTGGCCTACACTGCGGTCATCAGGGCTCACAATTAAAATTATTTCTTGATTCATTAACTACAGAGTCCAGTAGGCAAGTAACTATCACAGTCCTAAACCCTACATAATATCCTTTTAGTATCCTTGCTTCAATAACTTTTTTTATATCAGTTATAGTTTAGTACAATGACCAAATTCATCTTCAAGTGCAAACGAACACTCAATAGCAGTCTACACTGCGGGCAGCAGAGCTCGCAATTCGATATTTAAATGCTAATTTCTAACAAGAAGATTGTACTCAGAAAATACAACACTTCGTCAGTGTATTCTATACTTATTTAATCTTTTCATGATACACCTACACTGCGGTCAGTAGGGCTCACAATTAAAATTAAGTATTGATTCATTAATTACAGAGTCCACTAGGCAAGTAACTATCACAGGCCTAAAATCTACATAATATCCTTTTAGTATCCTTTCTTCAAGAACATTTTTTATAGCAGTTATAGCTTTAGTACAATCACCAAATTCATTTTCAAGTGCAAACGAACACTCATTAGCAGTCTACACTGCGGGCAGCAGAGCTCGCAATTCCAACTTTGGACACGTGGTGCCACTAACCCTGTTCAACACAAGCCGCGACACGTGGTGCCACTAACCCTGTTCAACACAAGCCTGTGACATATGGTACCACTAACCCTGTTCAACGCAAGCCGCGACACGTGGTGCCACTAACCCTGTTCAACACAAGCCGGCGACACGTGGTGCCACTAACCCTGTTCAACACAAGGCAATCCCACATGTGGAACTGTGTCCTGAGTCCTGAATGGCAGTGACCCCAAGTCCGTGGCAGCGACCACAGCACCAGACTCCCTTCAGTTTTATTTGTTGTTGTTTTCTTTAAATAAAATGTTTTATATGTAAACCTATACATGACTTAGATTCTTGTTTGTCCAACCGCACAGGGACACTTCCGGGCCCAAGAAGGTTGTTGGGGGTATGTTGGTAATGTGGGAAGAGGGTGCGTTACCTGCTTATGTGGGGAGAGGCAGCGTGAAAGGGGTATCTCTCACAGAAAGAACTCCGATATGTTTTCAGAAATGCCTCGGACAGATGCCAGCTGGCGGACTGAATCACAAAATGGCTTTTCAATGCTTATATAGTGTGAGTTATGAACAGTTCGCACCCAGGCTCGCAGAGGGACAACTGCGGCCCGTCCGCTCGACTCACACACACAGTACTACGACCCGCCCGCTCCCAAAGGAGCAGCAGCGAAGTACCTCGCAGAGGTACAGGCACAGTAGCGTACTAGCTCGCAAACGTAGAGAGCTGCGAGCCGACGGACTGGCTTCTAACGGCATAGCTGCGAAGTGGTGATGTTGAGCAGACGGAGCGTGAAAGAGTTATCTCGCAGAAACAGAGCTCCAGTATATTAAATTGCCCCCGAGACCTTTCTTTTATATTTTCACTCGATGCGAGAAAGCGCGCTTTCTGGACCAAGACCTTTCTCCCTGCCAAATTTGGCATAATTCCGTTCAGCAGTTTGACCTGTAGCCTTGTCTAAAGTTTCCTATGGAAAATTCATTGAGAAAATACGTTTTCACACCCCCCACATAGCTACCTGTCGCAGGCGTACTCGCTGTTGGTGTGCAGGTCAGTGGTCTAGTTGTCAACATGTCACGGCCACTTCCTGAGGGCAGGTTTGCACACACACCACACCCATCCGGCACATGCGTCACAGGCCATGTGACCAGGCAAATATAATGGATCCACAACGTCTCATCCTTTATTGCCGGTGGTGACTGGATGGCGGACGCTCCACGGGTCACAATCATAAAGACTGATGAAAAGTTGCGCAGAGGGTTAGTCGCACCTGAGCTCTATGGCCGTCAGGGGCCTACTACCACGTGGCGCAGACTTGAGTTCCACAGGGTTATTGCCACCCGAAGCTGATGTGGCCGTCACGGGCCTACCACCACGTGGCGCGGACTTGAGTTGCACAGGGTTACTGCCACCCGAAGCTAATGTGGCCGTCAGGGGCCTACCACCACGTGGCGCGAACTTGAGTTGCACAGGGTTAGTGCCACCCGAAGCTGATGTGGCCGTCAGGGGCCTTCGACCACGTGGCGTGGACTTGAGTTGCACAGGGTTAGTCGCACCCTAAATTGTATGGCTGTCAGCGGCCTACCACCACGTGGCGCTGACTTGCATTGCACAGGGGTAGCGGCACAAAAGCTGCTGAGGTCTCCGCCATTGATGACTCAGGACTCAGCGACATATGTGAGATCTGCCGGGCCGCGGAGAAGCTGATGTGGTCTCTGCCATTCATGACTCAGGACTCAGCGACATCTGTGAGATCTGCCGGGCAGCGGAGGTTTGACGGGCATGTGGAGTGCCCACTGGTAGACACTTCGGTGGAAGCAGGTAATTATTTGGTCATGGATGCGCAGGGGCGGCAGTATCTCTCTCTCTCTCTCTCTCTCTCACTTCCCTCTCTTCACTCTCTCTCACTCTCTTCCTTCCTTTTCTTCTCTTTCTCTATCTCCCTTCTCCCTTTCTCACTCCTGTTCTTTCCTTCCCTCTCTTTTTCTCTCTGACTTTTTTTTCCTTCTCTGTGTCTCACTCCTTTGATATGCGCATTACACACGTCCTTATTTTGTGCTTTATTTTCCAGGCTGTGTCGTCAACATTCATGGTCCCGACAGGAGTCTTCCGCCTTGTTGTTTTGTGTTCAGTTTGTTAAATTTAGTTTATCCTTTATATATACGTTTACGAAAAAATAAAGTTTGATTAAAAAAAATAAAAAATTCAATAAAGTTTTTGGTTGTTACTTAAGTGCTATGTGACTCTTTCTCGTTCTTATTACTGTTATTTCGTGGTGTCCACCATGGTGTTAAATTTTGGGGCAGTTATCACGGGAATACTGGTGATGTCTGCAGTTTGCACCAGCTTCTGAATAGTGTGTTATATTTATCTCCACTTTAGTTGCATTAAAGTGCTGATAATGAAATGCAGAGTAGGCGTTCCCGTGCAAAAAGACACAAGGTGCACCTTTGCGATTTATTCTAAATACTAAAATCCTGTATTGAATTGCACTGTGGTAGTGGGTGCACTTACAGTGTACACACAAAATCAATGAAGAAATGTCATTGTATTTATATTGATTGGGAATAGTGGGTCAGGTGCTGGATCTTGACGGGATACACTGCCCAGTTTGTTTATTTTTCTGTACACGAAAAAACCACATCACAACTTTGACAACAACTGCGATGCGAAACAAATTCCGGTGATAAGCCGCGTTACCACCAGGGATTTTACACCTGCTTCCTGCTGGTGTTAAGCAGGACGACTTCCTGCAGCATGAAAGGGAACACAGCCAAGAACCACACCGAAACACCCACAGGTGCCATACAGTCAATGAGCATGATACACGGATACCCATGAGGTCCACAACACTCATCGCAACAACCCCAGGACCGCCAACGCCCCCCGAACCCACATCTGAGCAAGTGTGTCTGTGTGGTCATTGTGTTAGCATGATAGGCACTGGCCCTACAACATCACAGTGTCAGCAGACATTACCATGTCACCTCAGCGTTGGCAGTGAGCCTGGACATGTAGCTATGCACACATCCTCCTGCATGCACAAGCGGCGTGTGCTGGTCCGGCATACACAGGTCAGCGCAGGGGTCTGCCTATCCGGCAAGGGGAACGGTGTGTCTCGGACATGTCCGTGTCCAGGAAGTGCGGTAAGTGTGTCTCTGTGTTCTGGTGTGGCCGCCACAAGGGCCGCAGCAGTCGATGTTGTACAGTGGCATGCACCACCTCCAAACTGCAGTCTCACGGTGTGGTTGGAATGCCGCAGGACATGCGCGAATAGGCATTACAATGGTGTGCCGTAGGAGTGCACGGGATACAACAGTGCACCGTACAAAAGTGTGGGGGCTCGTGGGAGGGAGGAGCAGCTGTTTGGCAACGTAACACACAGTGAACCTGCCCATGTGCCACGTGCTGGGCATCTCATCCATGATGACCAGGGTCGCAGACATCCCACAACACCCACGACCGGCCTTTGTACACATCCTGTATGAATGCAGCTGGAGAACTTACTGTAGGGATGAAAGGTTCTTTGTCTGAGCTATCTTGCAGTAGCACATCTGCTGCTCCGAGAAGGAACTTGCAAGTGGCCAGCCCCCCCCTGACAGATACGATAATATTTGCATCCGTCTCCCACACTACGCACTGCCCGATTTGAGAACAACAAGTACACATCCAACACTCAAAAGTCCTTCGTCGTGGTTAGCGTGCATGAAATGGCCTTCACACGTACTCCCACCACACCCCTGCCCTGCACCCATTGCACACAGACCCGGCTCATTGCACCAAGCTGTGCCATTTCATCCACAAGACTGGCACACGGCAAGCCAGTGCAGCTACAAGCAGAGCCACTGACGCAATGGCAGAGCATCCCGAACACATGGTCGACTCCATGCACGTCCACCTATACCTTGCACGTCTGCTGCATGTCCTGGGTACACTGCCTTTGGCAGTACTGCGGATCACTTACCGGCTGTGCTTCCCCATTGCGGACGTCACCTGCGTTCAACCTGTATTGCAATGTCGCACGTGCCTATCCGAGTGGTGCATGGACGTGTGCCTCTCCAACGAGTGGGTAGCTGACATGGATTACGACAGGTGTGTGCGCCCCCTGTTGGCCCACGACCAGGACTGTCATGGTGATGCCCGTTTATGACATGCATGGATGTTTGGCATGCATGTTGGGAACTGGGCCTGGGAGATTGCACGTGTCGTAGTATGCAGTGAGCAAATTGACCCACTTCCGGATTCTGCTTTGGTGCACATTGGGTACAGTGGTTGGAGTCAGCACATCTGTCCCGGTCAGCTGATGGATTACGTCGACGACATGTCAAATATTGTGGCCAACCATCACTCATTAGAGATAGTGGCTTACGAAGCTGCACTCGCGTTCATGGACGAGTGACAAGGTACCTCCAACCACGACTCGATGTGTCACATTGCACGTGTCCCTCCGCATCATTGCACGTTGTACATCTGGTCACATGTCCCAAAACAACAGTGGACATGGCTGCATTGGCGTCGAATCATGTCCGAAGCGCGGACAACCAACGCTGCTTGACACTGACGTGTGGTTGGTGATGGACTACCCCGAGGTGAACATGGATGTTTTCCTACGTTCCTTATTCAGCCATGCTGCTGCATTTCTCTGCATATCGTGGCACTACTCTTGGTCGTACTGACACGCACTTTTTTTTATAAAGTTTCCACATTTTCACTTGTCTCCAAATGTGTAGTGTCTTCATTTGTATGCCAATGTGTGTGTCACAGACTCTCTGGCTGCCTGCCATACGTGAATTGCTACCCCATCCGGACTGTGGGTTTGTACTTATGCGTTCTCATGTGCCTGTTTCGTACTGACGCTTTTGGACGCTTATCCGCCTCAGGCGAGTGCATTTGTGTCCTGTGTTCGATTGTGCGAATCTTTGTGTTTGGACAACATTGTGTTGGATGTTGGTGTACTCTGCTTCCTATGTGTGTGTGCTGCATTGTGTGTGAGATGTCCCTTCATGTGAGCTTTTGTTCACCCTTCTCCCTATCCGGCAGTGTGGTTTTCACTTCTATGCTTGTTCAGTGGTGTGATGTTGGCGGGTTGTGTGACTTGTGCTCCTTGTTGGTGTGTTTCATTTTGGCCATGGTTTGTCTATAGTTGTGCTGTACTTAATTGTGCATGTGTACCATTGTGGCCATCTTCCCCCGTCCCCCCACTCCCTGCTTCTTCCTCTTCCTCATGCTGTTGTGTCTGTAATTTTGTTGCTCCACACATAAATACATGTAATGAACAAATTAGAATAGTTCCTTGATTCTTTTAGGTTTCAAAACTTCTCTCTATTGGTTTTTTTAAAATTTTCCATATAAACAGTTTTTTTAATATTCAAGGACACATAGAAGTCAGAAGTGCAACGTACTCTATCAACACACTTTCTAGAACATTCTACAACACGTGCAGGTTAAAAGTTCATCAATTTTTTCAAACCTAACGATATTTTTTTGCAACATTTTCTCGAACATTTAACGGCACGTGCAGGTTAAAAGTTCACGATTGTTTTAAGTTCGAACAGTGCCGTCCAAATGCAAGTAGCAGGTGTGGTTGAGTTGAGCAAATTTTATCCTATGATATGTACTCCACGTTTAAACTGCTTTTTCTTAACCAATCACAAAGATGCTTTTCCACCAAACGAATGTGCACCCTACTTTTAAAAAACAATGCTTTTCATCTCCCAATCAGGTATCGTTTTGTATGGCAAAAAAAGTAGTTCCCCATCTTTAAACATATCTCTTATTCTACGAACGGACTGCATGAGCTACAGACATCTATCCATTCCTCCCAGCCATACCTTCAAAATGCTAGTGTGGATCGTAGGACATAGCTATGTTTTCCGGTGCAAGAGGTATGCAGAACAGAGACGTATTGACTTAGACCTAGTTTTACAAAATGTGGACATTAAATGGTTTGGACAAAGAGGATTGAAGTGGCACTAATTGTTGCCTTTGGTTAAAACCTGTTTGCATCTCCAACACCCTGACCTCATGATTGTGCACTGTGGTGGAAACGACCTAGGCACATTGACTGGGGTAGGTTTGAAAATGCTAATGAAGGACACCTTTTGACAATTGATATTGCTTTTGCCTCAAACTGTCTTTGTATATTCCAATATATGCCAAAGACAGAAGTGGAAATGTTCAAACCAATTTTGTCCTCAGATTGAAAAATCTAGGAAGAATGTCAACAAAGCTGTGTCTGCATACCTCAGAGACCATAGAATGGGGTCGATCTACAACAATAACATACGTTTTCATATGGCTGATATCTACAGAAGTGATGGAGTACACTTCACAGATCAGGGAAATCGAGTTTTTCTGAATAACCTGAAGCTGTGCATCCGCACTTATATGTAGCTCCAACTAATAAACACAAGGGCTCTTTTTAGAGCCGCCTTATATTCCCAATATGGGTTCGCAGAGTGACAGCTGCGATCCGGCTAGCACAGGGAGACCTGCGGGCCATCGAGCAGCCTCGCAGAGGGACACCTGCGGCCCGTGGGCTCAGCTCGCACAGGGAGAGCTATGGGCCGTCGGCTCGGCTCGCACAGTGTGAGCTACGGGCCGTCGGCTCGCAAACGCACACCAGCGTGCTGGCTCGCAGAGGGAGAGCTCCGGTCTAACTCGCAAAGGGACACCAACGGGCCAACCGCACTGCTAGCAGACACACGCCTATCACCTAACGGACTCACTCGGACATGTACAGCTAGGGACACGACGGCTCGCAGACGCACAGCTGCAAGCCGACGGACTGCTACTGTTTTATGCTTTAGGGTAGTACAGTGGTGTTTGGGTAGTGTAGGGGGTTGTCCTGGGGGTAGTATTTTAGGGTTTAGGGTAGTGCAGTGGTGTTTGGGTAGGGGTCGTGCTGGGGGTAGATTTAGGGTTTAGGGTAGTGCACTGGTGTTTGGGTAGTGTAGGGGATCGTGCTGGGGTAGTGTTTTCGAGTTTACGACAGTGCAGTGGTGTTTGGGTAGTCTTTGGGTAGTGTAGGGGGTCGTGCCTACAGACTGACTTACAGAGCTCCGACGGACGGGCTTCTAAAGACATAGCCACGACCTGGTGATATGAGGAGAGGCAGCCTGAAAGGCATATCTCACACAGACACAGATGCCAGTGTTGCCTCGCAGAGGTAAAACTACGAATCCGATGGCTTCTACACGGAGAGATGCGAGCTGATGGAGTAAATCACAAAATGGCTGCCAACACTTCCTGGTTTCAACCATTCACAGCCAATAAGCCGCAAGCTGCTGCTTGTAACCCCTCAGCCAATCACATGTCAGAATTCTCAAATATCGATATCTGTAAAATTTGATATTTCTCAAAAACTACTGAACGGATTTACACCATTTAAACAAAAGCGTGCTTTCTGGACCATCACCTTTCTCCCTGCCAAATTTGGCGTAATTCCGTTCAGCAGTTTCACCTGTAGTCTTCTGTAAAGTTTTGTATGGAAATTGCATGGAGAAAACACGTTTTAGGACCCTCTTTTTTCTCAGCCCCTCCTACACCATTCACCCCCAAGCTTTCAATATAAGAGCAAATCCAAAAAAGAGAAACTTTTTGGATAATTTCATAAAGATTCGTCAAACGACGCCAAAGTTACAAGCACATACAAGGCTCCAGAATGGGGGCTGCGCAACACCCTCCCAACATAAGTGAAGCCCCGGGGCTGCGCGGACCCCAGCGGCCCCCCGCCACCCCTGCGAGCCCCTGCTATTATTTTTTAAGAAATACCCCCGCAACCTAGCCCACCCAAGGGCCTCATTAAAATAAAACGTGAGAACCCGCGACCACAGCACAAATTTTTTGCCGATTTGTTTTTTTTTCTTAATGATTTTTTGGGCCCTGGGGGTCCTCCTGGGACCCCCTGAGCAAACTTAGTGGGTCAGGGTTTTTCTACCCTGCCCCCTTCTCTTGTTTTATACCTTTGTTTCTCCGTTTTTGGGTGACTCGCTTCTACAGAGCCACAAGATGGCTGCCAACACTTCCTGGTTTGGAGTGCTAGCAGCCAATCACAGTGAAGCTCGCGCACGCGACTTAGGCTCCGCCCAGATATTGAAACTTTTATTTTTCTAATTTCTCAGCAACTACTGAATGGGTTTACACCATTTTTAAAAAGGTCGCTTTCTGACCCAAGCACTACCTTTCTACCAAATTTGGAGTAATTCCGTTCAGTAGTTTCGGCTGTAGCCCTGCACAAAGTTTCCTATGGGAAATTAATTTTTTGACTCTTATTTTTTGAATTTCTCAAAAACTACTGAACGGATTTACACCTTTTAAAAAAAAGGTCGCTTTCTGAACCAAGCTCTACCGTTCTGCCAAATTTGGGGGAATTCCGTTCAGCAGTTCGAGCTGTAGCTCTTCGCAAAATGTCCTATGGAAATTAACATAGAGAAAACAAATTTTGGGACCCCCCTTTTTTCTCAGCCCCCGCTTGATGAATCACCCCCAAACTTTCAGGATAGGAGCTGACCTGGATAGACTTTTTTTTGGAGAATTTCAGGAAGATTTGTCAAACGACGCCAAAGTTATTAGCAAATCAAAAAATGCTTTTCCTATGGAAACTAGGTTCGAACTATAACTACCTACTGGCGACCGCCAGTAGGTAATATATATATCTATATATATATATATCTATCTATCTATATATATAGATAGATATATATATATATATATATATATGTATATATATATATAGATATATATAGATATTATCTACTGGCGGTCGCCAGTAGATAGTTATAGTTAGGACCTATTTTCCATAGGAAATCTGCGACATTCTATTTGAAATAACTCTTGCGTCGGTTGACGAATCTTCGCGAAAGTTTCAAACTTTATGGCCCGCTCTGGTCCGCTCCTACCCTGAAAGTCTCAGGGTGATTCGTCAAGCGGGGGCCAAGAAAAAAGGGGGGTCCCAAAACATGTTTTCCCCATTCATTTTCCCATAGGAAACTTTAGACACGGCTACAGCCCGAACTGCTGAACGGAATTACACCAAATTTGGCAAAGAGGTAGTTCTTGGTTCAGAAAGAACCCTTTTGTTAAATGGTGTAAATCCGTTCAGTAGTTCCTGAGAAAATCAAAAGTTAAGTCACATATATATCTATGGCCGAGTAGGGTCCGCGTACCCTCCCGACCACGAGCTGCATGCTAATTGGCTGTCAAGTGGCTGTCAACACTCCAAATCAGAAAGTGTTGGCAGCCATTTTGTCCCTCGGTAGAACCAGGGACAGAAACAAGTGCGCAAAGCGCAAAAAGGGGGCAGGGTAGAAACACCCTGACCCCCTAGGTCTGCTCAGGGGGTCCCACAAGGACCCCCTGGGCAGAAAAAAGCATTTTTTTAAAAAAAAAATCGGCGGGATGCGCTCAGGGTGCGCGAATCCCGCCGTAAAAAAAAAATCGAAGCGCGGGGGTGGCCCAAGTCCCGGGGGCATGCGGGGGTGGGTTTATAATTAATGGGGGGCCTCTAAGGCCCCCCAAGCCCCGGGGACCGCCACCCCCCGGGGCTTTCTAATAAAAATGTTGCGGGAGGGCACTCGGCCCTCCCGCAGCCCCGGGTACCACCACCTCCCCGGGGCTTCTTTTAAAAAAAAAAAAAAACAGTTCCTGTGTGGGGGGGCTCGAGCCCCCCCACACGCCCCGGGGACCGCCACCTCCCCGGGGCACTAATAATATAAATGCGGGGGTCCGTAACGTAAGGGAAACCTGCTCTCGCTTCAATGAAGCAAAGCAGATTGCTTTTCCACATGGGGAGCTGCATGTCAGCAGCTCCCCATGTGGAAAAGCAATCCCGGGACGGTGGGGGGATTGGGGACCCCCCACGGTCCCCAACGGAGAGGGCCAGCCCCGGGGGATGGGGTCCCCGGGGCAAGTAGTGGCCCGGGAGGGGGGCCACGCTGCCCCCCTCCCCCCAAAAAAATAATAATACAAAAAAAAAGAAAAATAAAGGCCTGCCCCGGGAAATGGGGTCCCCGGGGCAAAAGGAGGCCTGAGGAGGGGGCCACGCAGCCCCCTCCTTAAAAAAATTATAAAAGAGTGGCCATGCCCCGGGGATGGGGTCCCCGGGGCCAGAATCGGCCATGGGAGGGGGCCACGCGGCCCCCTTCCCGTTTTTTTTTTTTTTTAAATGAAAAAAGGGGTAAGGCCCTGGGGGATGGGGTCCCCAGGGCCCAAAAAGGAAAAAGGAAGGGGGCCACACAGCCCCCCTTCGAGAAAAAAAACAAAAAAACGATCGTGCCGCAGGCCCCGCCCCTTCCTTTACCACTCTGCAAACGTGCCCCCTGGCGCGTTTGCAGAGGGGGGATGAATTCCCCTTGAATACTGGGGGTCCCTGGGGCCAACTAGCCCACCAGGAACCTCCAGTATGCGCCAGTGGGCTGCATTGCAGAGAGGTGTACAGAGGCCACGCCCCTTTTACACCTCTCTGCAACGCAGCTCTGTGGCGCTTACTGGAGGTACCTGGTGGGATAGTTGGACCCCAGGGACCCTCAGGATTCAAGGGGACTAAATCCCCAACTTAAAACGCGCCACAGGGCGCGTTTGCACAGTGGTGAAGGGAGGGCGGGGCTTCAGGTGACATGTGTGCAAACAGGCCCCATGGCGCGTTTTAAGATGGGGAATTAAATCCCCTTCAATCCTGAGGGTCCCTGGGGCCAACTAGCCCACCAGGTACCTCCAGTAAGTGCCACGGAGCTGCGTTGCAGAGTGTTGTAAAAGGGGCGTGGCCTCTGAACACCTCTCTGCAACGCAGCTCTCTGGCGCATACTGGAGGTATCTGGTGGGCCAGTTGGCCTCTAGGGACCCTCGGGATTGAGGAGGAATTAATTCTCCAACTTAAAATGCGCCACAGTGCGTGTTTGCAGACATGTCACCTCAGGCCCCACCCCTTCCTTCACCATTGTGCAAATATTCCTCTAAAATCAGCCGAACTGCGAATTCCGATTTACTCACCTGTTATCAGGAGAGACCTCAGTGCTGCATCTTTGAGCCCAGTACTGATCCTGAAAAGTAATTTTAACCGTACTTACCAGTAACTTGAATTTCCTTCCATAGGCTAACATTGACTGGTTTCACTTGGAAATTCTTCTAAGTGTGGAGTTTTGGAACTTTATAATATTCCTCTAAAATCAGCCGAAATACAAATTCCGATTTACTCACCTGTTATCAGGAGAGACCTCAGTGCTGCATCTTTCAGCCCAGTACTGATCCTGGCAAGTAATTTTAACCGTACTTACCAGTAACTTGAATTTCCTTCCATAGGATATCATTGCCTGCTTTTTGCTGAAAAAGTTTCTAAGTGTCGATTTTTGAAACATACAAATATTCCTCTAAAATCAGCCGAAATACGAATTCCGATTTACTCACCTGTTATCAGGAGAGACCTCAGTGCTACATCTTTCAGCCCAGTACTGATCCTGAAAAGTAATTCTAACCGTACTTACCAGTAACTTGAATTTCCTTCCATAGGCTAACATTGACTGGTTTCACTTGGAAATTCTTCTAAGTGTGCAGTTTTGGAACTTTATAATATTCCTCTAAAATCAGCCTAAATACGGATTCCGATTTACTCACCTGTTATCAGGAGAGACCTCAGTGCTGCATCTTTCAGCCCAGTACTGATCCTGAAAAGTAATTTTAACCGTACTTACCAGCAACTTGAATTTCCTTCCATAGGCTAACATTGACTGGTTTCACTTGGAAATTCTTCTAAGTGTGGAGTTTTGGAACTTTATAATATTCCTCTAAAATCAACCGAACTACGAATTCCGAATTACTCACCTGTTATCTGGAGAGAACCCAGTGCTGCATCTTTTAGCCCAGCACTGACCCTGAAAAGTAATTCTAACCGTACTTACCAGTAACTTATATTTCCTTCCATAGGAATCCATTGTCTGGTTTTCAGCAGAAAAGTTTGTGTCGATTTTCACAAACTACAAATATTCCTTAAAAATCGCCTGTATGACTTAAACGCATTCTTTCAACTGTTTACAGGAGATGCACCAGTGCTGGATCCAGGATCCAACACTGAGTAAGAAAAAGTAACGATAACACTACTTACCTGCTAAGTGAATTTCCGCCCATAGGATAACATTGGTGATTCTATGTGAAAAAGTTTCTGTGTCAACTTTTAAAATACAATAATATTCCTTAAAAATCACTACTGTAACCAAAACGCTTTTACTCAACTGTTTACAGGAGATGTCCCAGGACTGAATCTAGGATCCAGTCCTGTGGTTAGAAAAGTAATCCATAAAGTAACTAATTGCATTTAACTAGAAATTCACATTGAGCTCAATGTTGCATTGTGTTTGAAATTGTGTTGCCCATTGCAACAACTGTAACTACTGTACTTAAAACTCTATTGCCTATTTGCAAAGTATTTAAACTAAAGTAATTCATTCTGAGAAAGTATATTTTGTAATGTAATGTATAATGTAATTACAATGTAATTTAATAAATAAAATATCTAAAAATAAATAATTTTAAAAAATGTAGTAAATAAGTATCAAAAAAATAAATATAACAATTAATACATTTAAAAATTGTCATTTACAAAACCTTTGAAATTCACTGAAAAAAACATAGGTTTTAGGGGCGTTATAGTTAGAAATTAGCATTTAAAAAAACCTTGAAATTCACTGAAAAAACCATAGGTTTCAGGCACGTTATAGTTAGAAATTAGCATTTAAAAAACCTTTGAAATTCACTGAAAAAACCATAGGTTTTAGGGACAGTATAGTTAGTTGGACATTTCACTCGTACAAAACCCGTGAAATTCCCCCGTTATAGTTAGTTCAGCTAACTATAACTCGCGCCCCGCAATGCACTGCTGATGACGTCACATATTACATCACTCATGACATGGTCAGTGACATCACTGATGACATCACTGATGACATCTCAAATGACATCACTGATGACATCACTGATGACATCATCCACGTGATAATCTGATGCACCTCCTCACACCCTAATATAACCTTTGATACACCCACTCTAAATTACAGACTGCCATTCGCAAAACCATAGACACTCCAACACCAATAACTACATACCCACTCACTGATTCTTAGGTCTACACACACACATCCACTCACTCACCCGTACAGTCACTCATACTTATGGTCACTCAGTACAGGACTATCATATGCACTCTTACTCCTAAATAGACACTCAAACACCGCCACTCATCCATAGAGGTACTCACACACCTAGTCAGTCATGCAAATAATTAAACACACTGCCATTTACTCACCTATACAGTTATACACACACCAGCTCACTTAATCATACAAATACTAGCACATTGTTACGCTCTTATACAATCACTGATACAAGCACACACTCATCCATACAGCCACTATCACAATCACTCACTCTCGCTTATAGCTATTTATATACTCCAACACACATATATACTGCCTTTCACATATGTAGTTAGTCACACATGTACCACTGGGACATACATTCACTCACTAACACACTCTTACACACACTTACCCACCCATACAGTCTATCACAGATGCACTCTTGAAACCATCCACCCAGTGAATCACTCACTCACACATCTATGCACAGAGTCGCACACACCCCTCCCACACAAACACTCAGGCACCCAAACAGATACTCAGACAACCATTCAATAACTCATATAGACACTCATGTAGCTATTCACAAACACATGCAGCCACTTACACAGCAACAGACAGACGGATACAGACATTCACCCAGTTTAGTCACTAACCCATGCATTCAGTAAGATACATTAAATCACTCACTTATAGAGTCAGTCGCGCACCTACTAAATCATCCATACAGACACTTATACACCCACTCATTCTTCAATACGTCTTTTCCTATATATATTAAAAATATTTAAACTTTACAGAAACACAGTCACTGCATGATGTCATCAGTGATGTCATTTGAGATGTCATCAGTGATGTCACTGACCATGTCATGAGTGATGTAATATGTGACGTCATCAGCAGTGCATTGCAGGGGCGTGAGTTATAGTTAGCTGAACTAACTATAACGGGGGAATTTCACGGGTTTTGTACGAGTGAAATGTCCAACTAACTATAACTGTCCCTAAAACCTATGGTTTTTTCAGTGAATAGATATATAGATATAGATATATATCTATATATCTATACATACATAGATATTACAGAGACACTCTGTAGTTATAGTTAGGCTACCGAGGTAAAGGAACTCCTCTGAGTTTTGCTTGCTAATAACTTTGCCCCCATTTGACAAATCTCCACATAACTTTGCAGACCTACAGCTTTTTCTACATTGGTGGAGGGTGGAAAGATTTGCCTTGTTTTTTCAAGGGATTGCAAAGATACGCGGGGGTCCCAAAACGCTTTTGGGCACCAATGCATTTTTCTATACACTTTGGACTTAGTGAGCAAACATCCAATCATATTTCCATGAAAATTGGCAGGAATGTACATTATGGTGTGCAGATGATCCTTTCTGCTATTGCAGGTAAGTAGGGTATCTATTTTTTATGTTATAAGGCATTTTAACATATTGATATCTGTTGCAGTAGTTGGATGAAATCTTGTGGTATTTTCGAAACTATGGCAGTTCATACGATGACAAGGCATTATGTGATTGGCTGATGTCTGCCTTTACAAAAGTTAAAGCGAGCTGTGTTGTTTCAAGGCCACTTTCCCTGTGTTCTGGGTTATATTATAGGTAAGTATTAGGTTTTATAATTTTTCCCTACCTATTACTCTAATTAAAGTCGTAGTTTTTAGGGAAAGTTATTTATACTTTTCTATATATTTAAAAACAATGTATGGAGTACTGCAGTTCTTCCTAGGGAGTACTGCGGTACTTCCTAGAAAGTACTGTGGTACTTAAAAAAAATGTAAAAACATTAAAAATAGACTGAGCTTCACCATATTTTATACATAGTAAGCTACAGTGTATTTTTAATTACTAACATATTTAACTTTTTACAAAAAAGTCTATTGTGTACTGTAGTATTTCCTATAAATTACTGTGCTGCTTATTTTTTTTTATTTACGTAAAGTGCTGTAAAACATATAAAAAATATTAATACATTTCTCTACCTACTACAATTTTAATAAAGTGGTAATAGGTAGGGAACACCAATAAAACCTACTACTTACCTGTATCTAAGACTTTAAACCAGAACTCAGTGAAAGTGTGCTGGAAACTACATTTGCCAATTATATACTACCTTCTCATCACCATGTAACACAGTATACCACAAAGTTAGCTTGGTATATCATTTCACAAGGTATGGCTAAGTATTTTAAAACATAACTTTTACACCACTTATACTATTTACATCTACTACCAAAAATAACATTTGCACCTTATAATATATATTCCTGCCACATTTTGTCTATTCATTCACCCACTTTCATACTACGTCTGTTTCAAGTACCACACTCCACTCTCCGCCTCTCCACCCTATGCCACTCCACTCTACACTACTTCACTATATGCAATTACACTCTACGTCACTGCACTCTTCACTCCACTCCACTCTACACTAATCCACTGCATGCGTCTCCACTCGACCCCACTCCACTCTACCCCACTCCACTCTACACAATTTAACTGTATGCTAAAACACTGTATGCCACTCTATTATATGGCACTCCAGTCTATGCAACTACACTGTACACCCCTCCACTCCACTCTATACTATTCCACTGTACACAACTCCACTGTACAACACTATACTTCTTGCTTTTTCACTCTATCCAACTTTATTCTACATCACTCCAATGTATGCCACTAAACTGCACTCTATTCTGCTGCATGCCACACTGCTCTACATCACCCCAATATCTGTCACTCAAATGTACCCCTCTCCACTGTACTCTGTTCCACTATTTGGCACTCCACTCTACTTCAGTCCTGTGTGTTCCACTACACTCTACGCTATTACCCTCTACACCACTCCATTGTATGCTAATCCACTGAATGCCACTCCAATCGATAGCACTTCCCTACATGCCACTACACTCTACACTATTCCCTCTATTCCAGTCCACTCTGCACCACTCCACTCTACACCACTTCACTCTATGCTATAACACTGTAAACCACTAAAGTCCATGCCACTACACTCTGCCTCGTTTCCACTTTACAACACTCCACTCTACGGTATTCCACTCTACACCACTCCTATTAGACTGACACCACTACACTGACCTTACTCCGCTCTACACCACTCCACTGTATGCCACTTTACTCTATACCTCTCCACTATTCTACTCTATGTCACTATAGCCTATGCCTCTACACTCTGCCCTGCTCCACTCCACAACATTCCACTCGATAGTATTCCACTTTACACCACCCCACTGTACGTCTCTCCCCTGTATGCCACTCGACTGTACACCACTCCACTCTATACCACCCCAGTGTACACTATTCCACTGTACGCCACTACATGGTACCTCAATCCACTCTATGCCACGCCAGTGTACCCCACTCTACTCTATGCCACTCAACTCTACATCACTCTACTCATTTCCACTCCAATGTTCCCTAATCCACTGAACACTACAACACTCTACACTATTCCCACTGTACAGCTCTCCACTTTATACTATTCCTCTATATGGCACTCCACTCTACTTCACTCTAATATGTGCCACTACACTCAATGTTATTCCACTCTACACTACTCCATTGTACACTACTCCACTATATGCCACACTTCTCTACAGCATGCCACCATAAGCCACTCCACTCTATGCTATTCTGCTCTACGCCACTCCACTCTATGTTGGTACACTGCACACCACTACAGTCTATGCCACTACACTCTGCTTCACTCTACAACACTCCACTCTATGTATTCCACTCTACATCACTCCATTGTATGCCACTCACCTGTATGCTATTCCACTCTTCACCTCTCCACTGTACACCACTCCACTCTATGCCACTCCAGTATATACTATTCCACTGTATGCCACTACATTGCACCTCACTTCAATCTACGTCCCTCAAGTGTATGCCATTCTACTCTATGCCACTCTACTCAATGCTATTCCACTCCACTCTACGCCACTTCAGTGTACACCACTCAACTGTACACTATTCTGCTGTGCTCCACTTCACTCTACACCACTCAACGTTATGCCACTCCAATGTACTCCACTCCCCTGTACACTATTCCACTGTACGATAATCCACTGTATGCCACTCCACTCTAGAGCCCTCCACTCTATGCCACTACACTATATGCCACTCCACTGCATGCGACTCTACTGCGCACTATTACACAGTACACCACTACAGCCTACGCCACTACATTCTGCCCCACTCCACTCTACAACACTCCACTCTACAGTACTCCCATCTACACCACTCCATTTTATGCCACTCCAATGTACCCTAGTCCACTGTACAGTATAACAATCAACACTTTTCCACTGTACAGTTCTCCACTGTACCCCACTCCACTCTATGCTATTTCCCTATATGGCACTCCACTCTGCCTCACTCCACCATGCGCATCTACACTCAACATTATTCCATTCTACACCACTCCATTGTACTCAACTCCACTGTATGCCATAACCCTCTATAGGAAGCAGCTTTACGCCATTACACTCTACACTATTCCCCTCTAAGCCACTCCTCTCTACACCATTCCACTGTATGCTATTACACAGTGTGCTACTACAGCCTGCACCACTACATTCTACCCCACTCCACTTTACAACACTCTACTCTCCGGCATTCCCCTGTACACCACTCCACTGTAAACCACTTCACTGTACGCTACTACATTGTAAGCTATTCCACTCATCGCCACTCCACTGTATGCAGCTCTATTCTGTGCCACTCCAATGTTAGCTGTTCCACTGTACGCCACCACAATGTACCTCACTCTGCTCTAGGCCACTCCAGTGTATGCCACTCTACTCTACACCACTCTACTCTATGCTATTCCACTCTTTGCCACTCCACTCTACACCACTCCACACTACACCACTCCACACTACACTATTCCACTCTATGGCACTACACTACACCTCACTTCACTATATGCCACTCCACTCTACATGACTCCAATATATGCCAGCTACTATACGCTGTTCCACTCTTCGCCAACCAACTCTATACTGCTCCACTCTACGGCATTCCACTGTGCGCCACTCCAGCGTACACCACTTCATTCTACACCACTCAACTTTATGCAACTCCAGTCTAAGCCACTCCACTGTCCACCACTCCACTGTATGCTACTTCATTCTACACTATTCCACTCTACGGCACACCACTGTGCACCATTCCACTGTATGCCACTCCTCGCCACTCTACTCTACGCTATTCCACTGTAAGCCACTCCACTGTATGGCACTCAACTCTATACCACTCCACTCTATGCAATCCACTCTATGCTTTTCCAATCTATGCCGCTGCACTGGAAACTGCTCCACTGTACTCTACTACACTGTACACTATTCCACTCTATGCTACTGCACTGTACACCACAGCACTGTACTCCATGACACTCGATGCCACAATACTCTGGGATGCGACACTCTATGACATGACACCGCACAACACTGCACTCTACACCACTCCAGTGTATGCCACTCGAACCTACTCCACTGTACAACACTATACACCAGTTTATTTCACTGTGCAACCAAGTAGTCCAATTTATGCCACTTTACCACACTCTACCACACTCTACCCCACGCTGCGCAACTCCCTCTACAACACTGCACCACAATTTACTCCACTCTACTCTATAACACACTACAACAATATACTCCACTATACGCTACTACCCTCAACAGCAAGCACTGCATGCCACTTGACTCTAGAACACTTTCTACTACTCCAGTGGACCCCACTATACTGCACTCTACTGTACTCTGACTCACTCTGCTCTACAACACTGTACTCCATTCTATGTCACACCACCCGAACCCACTTTACAACAGTTTCCTATACTCTATTACATGCCATACCACTCCACTGTATGACATACCACTCTACTCTATGACACTTTGCTCCAGTTTATGCTACGCAACTTCACTCTATGATACTTTACTCCACTCAACACTATGGCACTGCACTCGACTTCACTGTATGACATTTTACCCCACTGTATGACACTCTACTCTAAACTGCGCCACTCTACAACACTCTACTCTATTGTATACAAGTCCACTCAACAACACTCTACTGCACTGTATGCCACTTTACAACATGAGACTATACTCTATGCCCCTACACTCCACTGTACAACACTCTCCTCTATGCCACTGTACAACACTCTACTGAACTCTATTCCACTGTACCCATCTCCCTCTACACCACTCCACCCCACTTTACTCCACTCTACTGTATGACATAGTAGTCCTAGTCCACTGTACTCCATGTCCTCCACTACTCAATAGTACGCCACTCCACTGTTTGCCACTCTATACCACTTGACTCTACAACACTCTATAGCACTACAATCTGCCACACTCTACAACTTTATACTGTACGCCACTCCACTCTACAACACTCTCCTCTACTATATGCCAGTCCATTTTATGCCACTCTACAACACTTTCAAACACTCTACAACACTCTATTCCACTCTACGCCACTCTACTATACACATTTGCCTGTACACCACTCCACTCTATGCCATTCAACTATACAACATTCCGCTCTACCCCACTCCATTCTTCGCCACTCCACTCTACGCAACTGCACTGTATGCCACCTCAGTCCACCCAACTCCATGCCACTCCACTCTATCTGCTCTACCATACTCTACTCCACTGAACAACACTCTACACCCTTCCACTCTACCATACAAAAGTTCACTCTATAGCACTCCACTATATAACAGTGTACTGCAATATATCCAAGTGTGCACCACTCTAGTTTGCTCTATATACATGTACAACACTCTACTCCACTCTACGACACTTAGTGCAGCTCCCTCTATACCACCCCACCCCACGTCACTGTACTCTTCTCTATGACACATTACTCTACTCTGCTCTACTCTACTCCAGTATTCCACTCCACAACACTACACTCTACACTACTCTATGCCACTCAAATGCACAAGACCGTATGCCACTCCACTCTGCCACATTGTACTTCACTCTACTCTACTCCATGCCACTCCACTGTACTTCACTCTATGACAGTTTCCAACACTCTATGACATACCAGTCCAGTCCACTGTACTACACAGCAGTCTGCTCTATCAGACTTTACTCCACTGTAAGACATGCCAAGCCACTCTATTCCACTCCACACTACTCTAATCAACTACATAATGTACCCCTCTGGTACACTTTACTCCACTCTATCCTACATGACTCCACTAAACTCCACTCCACTCTAGTACACTGTATGATACTTTAGCACATTCAACACCACTTTATATAACTCCCCTCTACAAACCTCTACTACACTGTATCGTTCTTAAGTACACTCTATCTCGGTACACTCCACTGTGCAACACTCTACTCCACTCTATGATACTTTCCAACAGTCTATGACACTGCACTCAACTCTCCTGTACGAGATGCCACTCAAATTCATGACACTTTACACCACTCCACTCAACTCCATTAAACTGCACTCCACACCACTCTACTCTATAATATGTGAATGCACTCTATTATCTTCACTCCACAATAAGTTACACCAAGCCATTCTACTCCACTCCAGTCTACTCCATTACACAACACTTTTCCTCACTCTCCGCCAATGTACAAAAATCCACTGTATGCCTCTCCACTGTACGACACCCTACTCTACTCTATGGAACTCTACTCTACAAGACTCTACTACACTTTGTGCCACTCTGTGACACTGTACTCTACTCTATGCCTATCCACTCTACGCCACTCTACTACACTGTGTGACGCCACTCAACTCCTCTCTACAGCACACATCTTCACCATATGACACAGTACTCCACTATACGACACGCTCCTCCAATGTACAACACTGTACCACAGTCTACTGTATGAAACACTATTCTATGGCACTCCATTATACAATACTACAGTGTACATGACTCTCTGCAATTCTATTGTACGTCAATCCACTCGATAATACTGAACTATGCAACTCTGTACGGCATTAAACTCCATTTCATGCCACTACATTGTATTCTATGCCACTGTACTGCGCTCTACTCGACGACACTCTACGAAACTCTACGACACTCGGTTCCACGACACTGCAGTCAATGACACTCAACTGAACTGTACTGCACAACACACACAGCAGGCAGTTGGGCTAGGAAGTGCACACTCCTCTGGGGTTAAGAGCAGTGCACCATGCGTTGCAGCACTGGCACCACACGCACCCAGCATTAGATTGTGCTCCACTGAGTTGACATTATGAACCTGGAGCAGGTTTAGCATTGTAGAAATATCAGTATTTATTAAATCAGTATGTATGTGTGTGTGTGTTTGTATATGTCTGTATATATTACACAATGGTGGCCATCACAGTGTATTAATAGTTAGGTCAGACTTTCTATAGGAAAAGCGTTAATTTTTTTGCTAATAACTTTGGACTGTTTGATGAACTTTCACAAAACTTTCCCGAAAAAGTTAATCCACATCAGTTCCTTCTTGGAAAGTGTTTGGGTTATCCATCAAGCTTGGGTTGGGAAAAAGGGGGGTACCAAAACACTTTTTCTCCATGCATTTCCCATAGGGAAAATTAGAGCACAATACAGCCAAAATAACTAAACAGAATTATGCTTATTTAGACAGAAAGTTAAATTGTCATCTTTTTGTGATCTGGTGTAATTCTGTTCTGCTGTTACATGTAATTAAGAGAAATATTTTGACAGTTAGTGTCTAGATATGTTCGGATTGCCACTTTAGGCAATCCTGGTTGGTTTTTCACAACCTGAACAATATGTCATAGCAGATATTACAGGACTGAGGGGCATGGTCCCTGTGTTCTGAAAATGTTTTTAAAATATATATAAGTGAGCAGGGCGTGGTGCGCACACCCTGACTCCGAAGGGCATGTGGGGGATCCCAAAGGGACCACACCTGATTGGCTGACCACAACATCGACAACATATTGAGGAAACCATTACAGTACTCTTGGACATGGTCTGCCATTGAAATGCATTGCAGTGAAAGCCTGCTTTCCAGGATCACAGAAAGGAGCACATATAAAGGGTGATAATAGATTTTCTCACAATATATATCAGCTGCTGGTGGCACCATACTCATTTTCAGGATTGTGGTATATTTTAAGGTGATTTTACCCTGTGGAAAATGCTTCAGATTTCATCAGTGATGTGATTAATGATGTCATTTAACATATCACGAGTGATGTAATATGTAAGGGCATAAGCAGTGTATGTTGGGGGTGCAAATTATAGTTAGCTTACTGAACAATAACTGGTACATTTCTGTTTGTTTTTTTGTTTTAACAGTTAATTTTTAACACATTTTAACACCTAACTATAACTTTATGGAAATATATGCATGCATGTGTAGATAGATAGATAGATAGATAGATAGATAGATAGATAGATAGATAGACAGATACGTATGTATGGCAATACAATGCATGCCTTTACCATGCATGCCTTTACCATGTATACTTTACCATGCATGCCCTTACCATGCATCTACATTACATAGAATAACATGCATTTTACCTTTACCATGCATATGTGTGCAACGCAAGTCTTTACCATACCATGCATGTCTTTACCACACTTTTTAATAAATATAAATTTTTTAACCTCTAAAAAGACTACAAATTATTGAAAAACAATACACTTAGCGCCTGATTTAGATCTTGGTGGATTAGCTACTCCATCACAATGGTGATAGGTATCCCACCCCCCGAAATATAAATCCCATAGGATATTATGGGATTTATATTTCGGTGGACGGGATATACGTCACCTTTGTTACTGAGTAACCCATACACTAAGATCTAAATCAGGCCCCTACTTTTTCCACAAAGAAAAGCTTTCAAACGAATGCTTTAAAAATAAAAACATTTCTGTCCCAACCAAAATGCCATATTCCTGTACAGAAAATCATAAAAATTAACTTTCACTAAAAACATAGTTTTAGTCATACATTACATTCCATATATGCAATGATTCCGACATACGTTTTATTTGAATTTATCATTAACTCTTTATATTATCAAAAATGTCCATCCACCATTTTCTGCTTTTTGCACACAAACCTGTGAGGTGTCCACATGTACTGCTGACAGGACAGCCTGAATCAAAGTGCTATTGAAACACTGCCTTCTAACTATCTATGTAAGTATTACATTAAATAAATAGAGGTTAATGAAAGTAATATCTATTTAAAATGTAATTAAATATAAAATACATTAGTGTTTTTATACCCTCAGAAATTCTTTGTGAGTAAATACATATTTCGTACATTGTAGATTTACAAATTGACGACCGAATAAACGCTATAAAATAAGTAAGTTAAATCAATGATATATTTTCCTAGGTGTTTTAAGAATACTTTATTTAGTTGTAAAGATATTCAAACACAATATTATTTTTTTTATTTTAAATGAATACACCTTGAAGAAATAAATTGCAATGTATTTTTTTTAAAACGAAATACCATAAGAGTGAATAGATAGTTTAGAGATTACAGTGGTAAATTTAAATTTATCACCTTAAAAGAAAGCCACCAAAGGAAAGATACTAGATCTTGAAGGAAGCAGATTTACTCTTCTAACTGAGGTCGGAGCCACTTTGTGTAGGATGCTGGACAATGAAGGGGGAAGATTTACTATTCTATCTCCAGTCAGATCCACCTCGAGGAAGGTGCTGGATACTGTATAGGGCAAAAAACCTACCTTTGAGAAGGTGCTGGGCACTGAAAGGGGCAGATTTACTATTCTGACTCCAGAGAGCCACCTCACAAAAGGTGCTGGATTATGCAGGGAGCAAATTTACTATGCTAACTCAAGTTCTATTTTGGGATTTTCTTTTTGAAAATACAAAAAGCAAATTGGTGCAAGGCATGGTGACAAACCCTGTACCAAACAGAGAAATGCATTGACAGGAACTACCATGACAGCGGTTCCTACCAATGCTTCATAAATGACCGCCAGCATGGCAGTCATTTATAAATCTGGCAGTCAGGACCTCCGCCAGGGCAGCGGTGGAATGTGCTCTATTGCCCTGGTGGACCTGACTGCCAATAACTAAATTGGGCCATGTATCCTTTAAACAAGGTAAATCCACATTAATATATTCAGATTTTTGTCACCATAACACTTTTGTATTCACAATCCTACACAGGTATTAGCATATTATTTCTCAGCAGGTCTTATGATATCTGTAAGGAAAAGTCTCTTTTTGCATGATCATCCTCAAATGTTTCGACTGATGCTGTTGGTATTTCGAATCTGAATGTGCACGGAGTCCTGCCAAACAGGCCTCTGTGCCATGGCTCTGACCCTTAAAAGGTATTTGTTTGATCGGTTGACCCACAATTGACATTACTTAGCCTACTTATAAGTCCCTAGTATATGGTACCAGGGGTACACAGGGACTGTAAGTTAAAGAGTCTCTTGTGGACTGCAACACTTATTGTAACACCAAACGTGTGACAAAGCAAAACATGACTCCCAGCCCACCATTGCCGGCAGACAGAGCAGTTTTACGCCACCTAAACCAGGCCTACTGAGGGCTAATGGGAGGGTGTATTATATTAAAAAGTTGGAAATCCTGTTTCCAACTTTACATGTCCTAACAGTAAAAACCCACGTTGTTGTTTTTACTGTGAGAAGGCTAGTAGCCTGATTTGCGACTACAGAGTTGCACAATAACAACTCAGCAGAGCTAACTTCTGAATGGAACTACTAAAAATGAAACTTTGAGGTAATAAAAGAATAGTTTTATTAAGCCTGACTTGGTGCTTAAATCAAATTTAAGGTATCTTTTGCACTAATGGCAACTTCAGAAAGTTGCTGCTTTGTTGCCCAAAGCTTTCCGGTGACTGTTTACGATTGCTGACCTCGAGACAGCCTTCTGTCCTCCTGGGGCGAAGTGCAGACAACTCTAAGCAAGGAACACAAAGCAATTGGTTTTGGAAGTCGTGTGACCTCCTCCTGGCATAAAGGCCAAACAGGGTGTGAGCCCAAAAGGTTGGCTTCAAAGGGGGAGCCACCTTTAAAGGGAAAATGGTAGCCACATACAAGAGGGGCTGCTTTCCTGTTTCGGCAGACAGGCTGATGCTGGTAACAGAGCGTGTAGCCCCCAGGTAGCCACACCTATGAGATGGGCTAGGGAGCTCCAAATACCGAAATAAGGGTTTTGTCATATTGGGAGTGGGCAGAATGGTGCATTCTGGGCTAACTAGATACAACACAAGTCATCACTAGGCTGGATGGCACCTGGTAGCCCAATGGCTAGTGGTCACCACATCCTAGAGGGCAAAAACTGGGCATAAACACGGACCCCCAACATCCCGACCTCAGATCATTCCTGAACTGGAGAAAGGACCAAAGAACGACTGCCCTGCTGTTCCCTGGAGCCAGCAAAAAAAGGCTGCAGAAAAAAACAGCCTGCTCCTGCTGTTCCTTGGAATAGCAAAGAGAGGACTGTGCCTATGGTGCCCTGCTATTGGAAAAGTCATCCCTGAGGCCCAGACAGAAGTAGTGATTCCAAGAGTCAGTTGACTGACTTCCTGTTACATCTTCAGGTCCACAAAAGCTGAAGAACCGTGCTTTGGTGTGTTGGCAGCCAAGAACACCTGATCACCACTGACAGCGGAAGTGCAGCCTAGGAGACCGAGAAATGACCCTCAAAAGTTGCACCAAAATCAGCTGGACCTGGGAGTCATTGGAGAGGAGATTGGTCACTCAGCAAGGAAAAGTGAAGCACTGATTTTGCTGCAACCGGAGACCAGTAGATAAGTGGCAACTGGTTTTTGGTTGGACTTCACCCAGACTTTAAGGAACATCGACCCCTGTGGTCTAAGTCACCCTACCATGTTTATGGACTGAGAGTTTGCCTCAGGAAGACCCCCGTCACCTGCTCAGCATCCTCGAGTATCTTCAGCATCCTGTATTTCTTGAAACAGGACCACTTCATTATAGTTTATGGTGGTTCGCCCATAGAACTTAGAACTGCACTGGAGACTGCTTTGACTGCGAGGTAGCTGTTTTACTTGATCTTATTGATGTCAGTGACTGGCTCCCTGCCCGAGGTGGTCACCACAAGACTGCCTATATAGCTGTTTTCGAGCTATATGTTGTGGCTAATCCTAAGCCGCGAGTTGTGGTATATTACAATGATTTATTGCACCAAGTTATTTTCGGTGATTTATAGTTTTTTGAAACCTTCAGTTGATTTTTGTTGATGAGGTGTTTATTTAAAGATAAAAATGAAAACTATTTTTATAAATTGGTGTCAGATTTTTATTGTGTTACTTTTTCTTCTTATTCAACTTCCTAATGCTTTACTTTTGTTCCTTTGATAAAGCCAGACTGCTCAGTGCCAATCTAGGGTTGTGTTACTTGAACATGAAATTCCTTGAAAAAACAAGAGACAAGAGGCGTTGTGCAAAACAGGAACTGTTTGTTTAATTAAACAGTGCGTCCGGGAGAACAGTTACAGGCATAGGGTCTGAGGACTGTCTCAATTTGCAATCAGTCTAGCATAGACATTTATACAGTTAATTGATGCAATAAAATGATTCTGCCAATCCGTTTTTGGAAAGGAATGCAGACCGCTGTCTTTGGAGCCATAAATTAATGTATTCAATGAGGAATCCAGGTAGGCATGATCACTATGTGTACTTTGTGTGCTGTGCCCTCATTGGCTAAGTGTTCCTAACTTTAAGTGGCATCTGACTTTATGGTGTTTTGGGAACGCTAACACCCCACTGGCCATGTGTGCTTCATTGGGGCCAATCTCCCTGGGCCATTGTGGCATAGCTTCTCCTATCTGTGGGATTGACCTGGGATATCCTGTTTTTGCATTTGTCTGCTGGCTACGTGCTACCCCACCTGTGACCTGTCAATCAGTGACCTCGGGCCAGGGTCGCAGGGCCTGCCGGACTATGTATTTCTGAGTCAAGGTTAACATGGAGGTTTGTAATACAGCACTGGCCGCCTCCAAGAAATCCAATATGGTGGCCAGTAACGAGATGAAGGAGCATGAAATCAGCATTCCAGTGCATGACGTGCGTGTAGCAAAAGAAGCAGCAGCAATCCCTGGAAGTGTTGTCTCGCCAGGATCGGAAACGCCGAGCAAGAGAGAGAGACCGGACAACAGCGTTGAGGAAAAGGAGGAACCAACGTGGAGTAGGGGAGAAGGCAGGAACGGAGACAAAGGAGACGACAGAATTAAGGAGAGTGAGGAACCCCTGTGGAGCTCCGGGAGAGGCCAAATCAGAGAGAGCAGGGACATGAGCCGAGGAGCTGGTGACTCGACACTGCCCTTTCCAGAACTACAGGACAGCAAAGCATCTAAAACCGGCGGTATTCGAGACGAGAAGTCCACCGGTTCAACACCTGCCATGTCCCAGGAGGGCTGTGGCTGCAGGCAAGTCTCTCTCCTAAATTTCTTTACCCTAAACAAGTGGTAGACAAGGAACACTCACTACCCTTAGAGTGAAAGCACCAGAGGTGGTAACAAATCACAGGTGTGGTGGTGGTGGAAGCACAAAGCGACTAAACTGTTCCAGGAGCAGTGCACTTATGGCATCCCCTCTTTGCTTCTTTTTTGAGGGTTACCCACAATTCTTTCCCCGCTTAGACAGCCTGAATGGATGTCAAGAGACGACACTCACTGGAAACCAAAAAGGAAAGCAAGGTACCAACTGTCTTCTAAGAAAGAGAGTCATCATTAATTTGTCATGTTACTTTATTTCTTTTTTTGCTTCTTGACATCTTTGAGACATCAGTCTCAAAATAAAAACCAAAACAAAGTAAAAACTGTACTCTCCTCTGTCCTTCTTAAGTTACGTGCCCTGTTCCAGCTACGCTCCGCGGACCAGGGGAAGGACTACAAGGTTACAACTGGCAAACTCATCAATAAAGATTCAATTTTGTTTATGTACATGGATGTATCATTATTCACTTTGACATCAACTTTTTCAATATTAACAGATGAGCTAAGGTTTTTTAAATGAACCTGGCTGGACTCAATATGGATTTGTGGCTTCATTACAAGGTGAGGCCACACAATCACCCTATTTAATAAACCACTTTTCTCAGAATATTACATAGACCAAAACTTGAAACTTTCTATTTCCCCTAGAACTTTCCAAACTTGCCAGAATTTAAAGACATTGTTGCACTCTGACCTCAAAGAAATTAATCATTTTGACCTTGACATAAAAGTAAATATCTTAAAACATGTATTTTCAACTGCCATTAGATAAAGACAATCACCTGTAGACAGAGTAAAGCTAAACTTAATCCTTTTTTGAAGCAGGTTTATAGACTAATCAAAAACAAAACAAAGAAGAGTGCAAATAAATTGATTTAACAAAGATCAATCATTGATTTATCTTCTACAGGTCTAACTCCTCAGAAAAGGATCCATAGATATATATTGTTCAAATTGTCTAGATCAGGGTTCTCCAAAGTCAGTCCTGGAGTTTGGATCCATGCCAGACTTATAAGATAACTCCATTTATCTAAATGGGGATATGCTAAAAAATCTGGCATAGATCCAGCCCTTCGGGATCAACTTTGCAGAACCCTAGTCTAGATCTGGGGGTTCCCAACCTGTGGTGCCCGCACCCCCAGGGGGTGCAAGATGGCATTTCAGGGGGTGCGACAAGTATGTACTGTATGCACAATAGGAATCTGGCGAGACTTTTGTAGGGGGTGCAAACATTAATCAAACATTTTCTAGGGGTGGGAGGCTTAGACAAGGTTGGAAACCCCTGTTCTAGATCAAAACTACCACATTAATTATTCTGAAAGGAAACCCAGTCAACCATGTACTAAACAAATTCGCAAGAAACCCAGGGGCATATTATCAAGGAATTGCAATATTTATCGCTAACCGCGCTTAGCGCAAATTTTTTTAACGCCGCCTATTGCTGGAAAATATTGCTGAGATAACACCCTATTAGTAAGGTTTATCTCCATAGCAATAATTTTTCCAGCGATAGCGGCAAAATGCGAAAATATCGCTGGAAAACCAGCGATATTCTCGCATTAACGCAAGGATGGATTCAGCCTGACAATCCACCCCCTATGCTACAAACAGGTAAGTCACCCTCAGTAGCAGGTGTAAAAATCTAGCGATAAACGCGCTTAGCGCAAATTATTTTATCGCATCGCCTGCCTTGCTAATAGGGGTTAGTTGTGTTAGCGACTGTTTTCAGTCGCTTTTAGTGGGGAACGCCTACCTTGCATGTCATTAGCGATAATTATCGCTGACATGCAAGGCGATGGTAAAACCGGGCGCTAACGCCTAAAAGCTGTCGCTAACGCCTGTTAGCGACAGCTTGCTAATAGTGCGATAAAAATATCGCCGCTTTAGCGGCAAAAAGTGCTGCTAAAGCGGCGATAAAGCCCTTGATAATATGCCCCCCAATTTTTTAATGCCAAAAAGGTAAGTACATTATAAACCAACTAATAACCAGTTTTTAATTTTCTAAATTGGACAATAATAATAAATTAATTTCCTTTCTCTAAGCAGAATTGAAAACAGGTTTTCATCATTTCTTTACAACTGGTTTCAAAAAAATATTTTCTCTTTTTCCACAGGAGGTAACAGAAAAAAAGAAACACATTTTATACATTTTTAAAGGAACATTACATATCATGCTTTTCAGATCATCAAAACATGGAGAAGTTATGGCAGGCAGAATAAGTAAAATGTAAGACAGGAAACAGACCCCTTAAGCATGGTGGTTATCTTTATTATAAGGAGAGATTTCTGAGCCCAGGAGTCATTGGAGGTGTGTGGACTACTTCTCTACCCATTGTAAAGCCAAAGCTGTAAATCTTGTTGATAGTGTTGGGAGAACAACAGAGCCTCATTACTCTGCCTCTGCAACTGTGGCTCAGCATTGAGGGAGATAACCCAGGACATCCCCATGCATGTTGCAGTTAGTATGACCAAAATCCCACATTTCAGAAGAATGGTGCAACAACAAAACAGATGAGTAACCCACAACTAAGAAACCCTCAAACATACTCTGATATTAACATTCCACCTCAACTAATGGAATCCTTGGACCTTTCCTACTGTATGATAACAAACACCCTCAGAAATGTATACTAATCTATGCAACTCTGCATAGAACTGTAACCCTTGAAAATAGTGAAATGTGGGAAATGGATGGTACATTTAAGTTCAACCTTCAACAATTCATCCAAATAGCAGTATACAATCTAGCATAAATAATGCTACTATAGCACTGATTATTATTTACTATCAGACAAACAATCCTCCACATATGAGTAATTTTTATCAGTAATAACATCTTGAACTATGAAAAAAATCCTAGGAAAATAATAATTGACTTTCAATTACAATTGCTAAATGCTAATATTAAGATTTATCTAAATACCCAGATTTAAGTACTTTTTAAATTCATTTTTACCAGGCATATTTGAAAATAAACTCAAATACATCCTTAGCTGAGGATTACATGTCCAGTAGTGAACTATAAGTTGAACTAAGGAACTATAAATTGACCTAACAAAAACTACCCATATATATATATTCCTCGACTATTTGATAGAAAATAACTTTTGACGAATCCACAAAACCTTGCAGACCTATTTCTTTTTCTTCATTGGAGGAAGATGCAAAATTTTGTGGTGATTAGTTGAGGGGTTGCAAACACAAAAGGGGAATCCCAAACCACATTTTTCCTCCAATGCATTTGCCATAGACTTTTTACAGGGACATAGCGGCATGTATGTATAAAGCTCCAAAACTTAGCGATATAGGGGGCCGCAGTATAATGCAGTAATTTTGCAGCATACCAAGGTACATGCCAATGACAAGCAGTATATGATTGGCTAATGGTTGCCTGGCTGCCTTTACAAAAGTAAAAGGCAGCAATGTTGTTTGTACCACAGTTTGGCTGGATTCTGGGTAAGGGCTTTAGCTATAGGTAAGTAGCAGGTTTTATTATTTCACTACCTATAACCACTTTTCTAAAGTGGTAATAGGTAGGGACAATTCTTTATATTTTTCTATATATTTTTTAAAAAGTTTACAGAGTACTGCAGTACTACCTAGGAAGTACTGTGGTAGTTAAAAACAATTAGAAAAAATATGTATGTAAAAAAATCAAAAATGCACTGTATTACACAATATTTCACAAATATAGTGTGCTATAGTGTATTTTCAAATTTTCACAAATTTTAATTTTTGTACACAAAATGTAAGGAGTACCACGGTATTACTTAGAAACTACTGCACTACTTATTTTTTTTTAAAACTATGTAGAAACTTTATGCAAAATACTACTATATTATATTTAATGGGGAATATAGTGTATTACAGTGCTGTGTTTAATTCTAACATATTTGTTTTTCCTTTTACACTTTGGGCCCAATTACGATGTCATTAGGAAAGGCTCTGGATGGGATTCGATATTGCAGAATCCGATTCGGAACCCTTGTTTCCGACCGAATCGTACAGATTTCCCAACGACCGATTTCGATGCCCTGAAAATGTTCGAGAAGTCCGAATCGGTTCCAAAACGCATCCGGACAGCCTGAGTCTTTCAGAGCCGATTTGTACAGCTCTATGGACACGGTTTCCAGACAACTGATTACGACGACTGATTCGGGCAGCCATTCCGATTCGGTTTGTTAGAATAGACCCGAGATTGCTTACGCAGTGCCCTACATAAGTTAGCATTCGCAGCGCCATTTTCTGTTTAGACGCCATTTTGAATGATAATTGAAACTAATCCTTTACTGTTTCTGAGAAAAAGCCTCTGTTAAGTTTTGTTTCTGAAATGTTGAAGTTTTGCCTCAGTAATGAATAGACTGTTCATATTACCTTTCTCACTACATAGAGGCCCTCTCCCCACTTGTCTGGTGGCGGGCGCAGGGTGAAACGACCTTGGACTGTGCTAGGTTGTGTGAGGGTACCAGAACCGAAAGTTATGTTTTTTTGTATTTCATTGCCCAGCTGTATCTGTCTGGAAAATTCCACTGTAGGCGTATCTTTGCCCTACTATGAAACGTACATAATGTATCTCTATGCTTATTAATCTCAGTTCCCTCTGTACCACTCTTCGAGACTGTGCAGACGGGGCTCCACTCTGAGTGTATCTGAATAAAACAAGTATTGGTATATTCTCCACTGTTCTTCCAACTCTTCATTTGGTATGGAAGTCTGAGAGGTGGTCCGAGGAGACCCGGGTGGCCCCAAGCGGGTCACTTCCTTTAGTTGGTGCCCGAACAGGGACTCCTTCAGGTGATTGATCCATCCCCTTGCCGCAGACAGGGGGGAGGATGAGGGCATTGTCGGGTCAGACTGACGGCTCAAGGATCCCTGCACAAAGAGTTTCTGTTACTCGCAGCTGCTCCTTCTGTCCCACCGGACGGTGTCTCGTCCAGTGGTCATCCCGACTGGAGTCATGAACAGCAAAACCCTTGATCTTACTGTTTGGTCTGAGGAGTCGGCAGTGGAGAACCGGTTCGTTTGTACTACTGATTTCAGGTGAGTTTGTTTTGGTTCTTTGTGGATATGGTACCATTTGGGTTGGAGTTTGGTACGGTCTAAGGACTGTCTTGATAAAAAGTGTTTGCAACTACTTTGCCAGGTAAAAATAATGATTTTGTTTTTCTTTTGCAATGCCTGGCCTCAGTAAGTTTTGGAATTTGTGTTGTCGTTGTTGTTCTGCAGATGCTCGGCTGGAAGAAGCTCAGCCTGCGCATCCTGAAGGCAGCCCTAATTTTCATATATACGTGAAACAGGGTCTTGGCCCTATTATGTTTAGTACATTATGGCACAAATATATGAGGGACAATGCAGAGTTGCAGTGGCCTTTGACGGGCACTTTTGATGAACAGAAGATTGGCTTTTTACAGGAACAGTTGGTTAAGAGACGAAGTAGACAGTCGATGTTTGACTCTCTTCGAACTTGGCAGAAAGAGGTTAAGCAGAGGCGGTTAAAAATGGAGAAAGATGCATGGAAAGGAAGGATGCAGACTCTTACACAGAAAGCTGTGGCGTATGATAGAGAAAAGCAGGAGACAGGAACAGATTGTGAGGATAGGAGATTTCAGTTGCATATTGACAAGTCTTATATGGTCAAAGAGGATGATGATACTTTTGTAGAGGAGTTGTTAGATACTCGACCCCCGCCTCCTTATGCCCTGCAGAGGATATACCCCGTTGTTCCTTTGCAAACACAGCAGCCTGTTTTGTCCGCTACAGCTGCCCCTGTATCTACGACCCTTATACCCACAGCTCTGGTTACTGTGTCTCCCATTCTTTCTCTCCCCTCACCATCCTTGACAACTGTGACCTCTATTACATCCACTGCCCCTACTCTTGTGCCCCCTGTTCTTTCTCCTCCAGTGCAATCATTGACTACAGTTCTACCTACTCCTCCTATTACCCCTCCTCCTGCAGTTATTCAACCCCTGATGTTTTTGGATGCTGATACACCTGTGTGGGGGTTTGAAGACAGGGAATTGGTGAGATTTAGGGAACGAACAGGTCCATTGTTGTGATCTGAAATAGGAGAGGAAGAGAAGAGGACAATAGCGAGTCGGACCATGCAGTGGGCTCGTAATGCAGTTTATTGCGTGGAAGATATTTGGCGACTTATACGTGATTTTGAGCCCTTTTTACAACAACATGCTCTTCAACATATGTCTGCTACATTGATTGATCTTTGGCATACACACATTGGGTCGGAGGCTCCCCAAATCTTATTTCATATCAGAGACCGCGTTTATGTTACTGATTTAGAACCGGGATAGGTGTTTAGTAATGTTTATAGAGATAATCAAAAGGAGCTAGCTATTATGTAGAACTCATGTAATGTGTGTCAGAAAAAATAACTTTGTTTTTTATGAAGGCCCTCACCCACCAACCTAGTTGGTGGCATGCTTCATCATCGGGCCCCACCCAGGGCACCGAGTGTGTCTCGGGTGTGCTGCAATGTCTGTTTACAGCGGAATGGATTTTGTTAGGTGTGTGTGCAGTGATGGTGTTAAGGGTGTAGATTTAAAAACTGTCCTAAGGGTCCCAAAGTCCCAAAGGTAATTTAATCATGGGTTAACCACAACAAGAGCTGCTCATAGTATAGTGACCACTGTGGGTTTAGAAACGCATTGTGAGTGAAAGCATCTCACAAAATGTGAGGGACTGGTCTCACACACCACCGGGTGTCATGCTTCATCATTGACCAGTCCTCGCCCTCTAAAACCTTGGTTTGATAGAGGGCGGGCATGCACCTGATGACAGGGATGCACTTCTAAACTAAGTGGGGGGCCATAAGACAAAAAAGTGAGTGAGGTTAAAATTCATTATAGTTATCAAATTGTGATTTTTAATGTGTATGGTAACTATATGATATTAAAATAGGTGGACGGTATATGGGGAATTGATTGTCCCCTAACCGTAATAAGAATGGTCAACATGTTTCTGCCATGGTGGCCCAGGAGGGTCCAAGGCATTCATCAGGACCTTAACATAAAAATGGGGCTCCGTTCTTACCAACTGGTGGTTAGAAGATACCACTGTGCGGGTGTGACCTATGTCACTCTCCACTGTAAATGATGGCTTCTAAATTCAAGCCTGTAATAAAAAACACCAAAGAGTACGTAACGACATACTTAGGTCACACTGAAAACAATACATGCACTGGTTCAGCAAATAGTGAGTGACTAATTGCATGACATGTGACACTCTATGCGTGCGCACATCATGAATGATAATGTGAGATAAAATCTCACTGATCTTACCCTATGCAATAAAACTACTTGCCCGATGGGAGGAAGGGAGAGGAAACCCCTGTAGTCAAACCCTGAAAAGGAAAAGCACAAACATCGCAATATGCATCATTGAATGCGATAAAACAGTGTTCCGTTCTCTCAGATTCCAAACACACTGAAAAAGTGAAAAACTTCACTATGAGAAGCAGCCAGTCATACACCCATGCAACCTCTTACTGCATCAAGGACAGTTTCCCACGATTCCCATAGATGACTGCTCCCGGTCCTCCCCGATGGTGAAATGAAGGAACCGAGGCTCCGGGTTATATAGTGCCCCCTTGATTAGTTAATCAGTGGAAATGAGAAGAACACAAAGAAATTGCTGCCAATTACGCGAGTTCCGGTGTCCCACAGTGCACCGTTCATTAAGCGGAGGACCGCCTGATCTAAAAATGGCTGCGCTCTGCGCATGTTCAGTAAGTATAATATTCTGCCTGAGTGAGCGCATGCGTCTAAAACTAAGAGATGCGATAGAAGAAAAAATGCCCCAAATGGTAGGTGTCACTCTTCTAAAATACCTCTACAAATAGTATCTACACACGTGCAAGAAGGCTATTCATATAGGGAAACAAGTAAACCGAGTGCCGGCACACTTGCCTTGAAAACACGGTGTACAGCCAGAGCGTGGTGCTTGTCCTCAAATCTAATGCCAAAAACCCACCCAGTAATGGCAGGTATGAATCCTTTTAAAGACACCTATTAGCCAGTAAACCGCTAAACAGTATGAATAATAAGAGGGGGGAGGTAGCTGCTCGCTAATAAGGGGAAAGAAGCAAAACGAGTACCGGCACAATTGACTGAGTACCAGATTCCTGAACCAAAGCATGGGTTTCAATACAACATTACAGTCAATGTTGTCAAATTGGAACCCTGCTACAGACCTTAGTTACCTGGGAGGCCGGATGAATAGTGCAAATTGTGGGTAAAAGGAGGAAGTATAGTGACTATGAAATACTGATATTCAGAATGCAAATTTTTCAAAAGAAGTTTAATGACCAAAAGAAGGTTAATGACCAAATCACCAGTAACTGGGGATTTACGTTCGATCCTATTAGGGAAAGCATATTGGTAAAACCGACCGAGTGGCAAGGACCACACTGACTTAGTATTGGAACAGCACGGTATACCAAATATGTACGCAGAATGCATCAAAGATGCTAAGAGATAGGAGAAAATATCTACAGAGCATGATGTCATAAAATGATTAATTAACGTCCCATTTGCAGCCATGGGATTTCATCGTTGAGCCCACTTTCCCACGATCGTAGGCGGTAGACCCATCATTGCTCCCTAATGTGTAGGGCTTTTGTAAGATCATATTTGCATTTCTTCATAACCTCCAGCACTACCCACTTGAGGTCTGTGTCCTTGTGATTTTTCTCAAGGAAATGACGTGTCAATTTAGTGTTGTTTTTTTGCACCTGATGGTGCTCCGGTGCTCATTGATGCGGACCTTTATTTTCCTTGTGGTCATGCCCACATACTTAAGATCACACGGGCAAGTCAAGAGGTACACGACATTCTCCGTGTTGCAGTTGCTGAATTCTCGCAATTGCCAGGGATTGTTGGTGCCTATGTTTACCTCCTTTGTGTTGGTCGTGAGATTGCAAACCTTGCACCCTCCACAATAATAGTGGCCCACTGGTCGTTGGTTGTTCCATAGTGTTTGTTGTTCCTCTACTTCACGGGACATCGTTTTGGAGTGTACTAGTTCGTCACGTAGGCTTCTGTTTCGCCTGAAGGCAAACAGGGGTGCTTCCCATTGTTTTCCTACGCTGTTCAAGATGTTCCAGTTCTTTCTAATGATCTTCTGGACTGTATTAGAGACAGGGGTGTACATGGTGACACACACCAGTCTCTTGGTATCCTCTTTAGTGACATCCTCTAACAGTGACTCCCTGTTGTTGTTTCTTGCTCTTTTTCTTGCCTTTGTCACCATCCTCTTTGGATAATGACGATCCAAAAGTTTCACCTCCAGTTGTTCTGCTTGTGCTTTAAAGGTTTCAGTGTTCGAGCAGTTTCTTCGAACTCGAAGGAACTGGCCCACCGGAAGGTTTTGCCTCAGGGCTCTCAGATGATAGCTCTCAAAGAGGAGTAAACTGTTCTTATCTCGTGATCTTGTTGTGTACTTCGTCGAGATCTTCGCTGGTAAGAGAGATATCTAGGCCCAAAAACACTGCATAAGTAAGGACCATGCAGTGTTTTTAGACCTGGATATCTCTCTTACCAGCGAGGGAATCTCGACGAAGGTACACAACAAGACCACGGAACCCGCCCAGTAATGGCAGGTATGAATCCTTTTAAAAACACCTATTAGCCAGTAAACTGCTAAATAGTATGAATAATAAGAGGGGGAGGTAGCTGCTCGCTAATAAGGGGAAAGAAGCAAACGAGTACCGGCACAATTGCCTGAGTACCAGATTCCTGATCCAAAGCATGGGTTTCAATACAACATTACAGTCAATGTTGTCAAATTGGAACCCTGCTACAGACCTTAGTTACCTGGGAGGCCGGATGAATAGTGCAAATTGTGGGTAAATGGAGGATGTATAGTGACTATGAAATACTGATATTCAGAACGCGGATTTTTCAAAAGAAGGTTAATGACCAAAAGAAGGTTAATGACCAAATCGCCAGTAACTGGGGATTTACGTTCGATCCTATTAGGGAAAGCATATTGGTAAAACCGACCGAGTGGCAAGGACCACACTGACTTAGTATTGGAACAGCACGGTATACCAAATATGTTCGCAGAATGCATCAAAGATGCTAAGAGATAGGAGAAAATATCTACAGAGCATGATGTCATAAAATGATTAATTAACGTCCCATTTGCAGCCATGGGATTTCATACTGGAGGTGAAACTTTTGGATCGTCATTATCCAAAGAGGATGGTGAGAAAGGCAAGAAAAAGAGCAAGAAACAACAACAGGGAGTCACTGTTGGAGGATGTCACTAAAGAGGATACCAAGAGACTGGTGTGTGTCACCACGTACACCCCTGTCTCTAATACAGTCCAGAAGATCATTAGAAAGAACTGGAACATCTTGAACAGCGTAGGAAAACAATGGGAAGCACCCCTGTTTGCCTTCAGGCGAAACAGAAGCCTACGTGACGAACTAGTACACTCCAAAACGATGTCCCATGAAGTAGAGGAACAACAAACACTATGGAACCACCAACGACCAGTTGGCCTCTATTCTTGTGGAGGGTGCAAGGTTTGCAATCTCACGACCAACACAAAGGAGGTAAACATAGGCACCAACAATCCCTGGCAATTGCGAGAATTCAGCAACTGCAACACGGAGAATGTCATGTACCTCTTGACTTGCCCGTGTGATCTTAAGTATGTGGGCATGTCCACAAGGAAAATAAAGGTCCGCATCAATGAGCACCGGAGCACCATCAGGTGCAAAAAAACAACACTAAATTGACACGTCATTTCCTAGAGAAAATCACAAGGACACAGACCTCAAGTGGGTAGTGCTGGAGGTTATGAAGAAACGCAAATATGATCTTACAAAAGCCCTACACATTAGGGAGCAACGATGGGTCTACCGCCTACGATCGTGGGAAAGTGGGCTCAACGATGAAATCCCATGGCTGCAAATGGGACGTTAATTAATCATTTTATGACATCATGCTCTGTAGATATTTTCTCCTATCTCTTAGCATCTTTCATGCATTCTGCGAACATATTTGGTATACCGTGCTGTTCCAATACTAAGTCAGTGTGGTCCTTGCAACTCGGTCGGTTTTACCAATATGCTTTCCCTAATAGGATCGAACGTAAATCCCCAGTTACTGGCGATTTGGTCATTAACCTTCTTTTGGTCATTAACCTTCTTTTGAAAAATCCGCGTTCTGAATATCAGTATTTCATAGTCACTATACATCCTCCATTTACCCACAATTTGCACTATTCATCCGGCCTCCCAGGTAACTAAGGTATGTAGCAGGGTTCCAATTTGACAACATTGACTGTAATGTTGTATTGAAACCCATGCTTTGGATCAGGAATCTGGTACTCAGGCAATTGTGCCGGTACTCGTTTTGCTTCTTTCCCCTTATTAGCGAGCAGCTACCTCCCCCCTCTTATTATTCATACTATTTAGCAGTTTACTGGCTAATAGGTGTTTTTAAAAGGATTCACACCTGCCATTACTGGGCGGGTTCCGTGGTCTTGTTGTGCACCTTCGTCGAGATTCCCTCGCTGGTAAGAGAGATATCCAGGTCTAAAAACACTGCATGGTCCTTACTTATGCAGTGTTTTTAGACCTGGATATCTCTCTTACCAGCGAGGGAATCTCGACGAAGGTACACAACAAGACCACGGATAAGAAGAGTTTACTCCTCTTTGAGAGCTATCATCCGAGAGCCCTAAGGCAAAACCTCCCGCTTGGCCAGTTCCTTCGAGTTTGAAGAAACTGCTCGAACACTGAAACCTTTGAAGCACAAGCAGAACAACTGGAGGTGAAACTTTTGGATCGTCATTATCCAAAGAGGATGGTGAGAAAGGCAAGAAAAAGAGCAAGAAACAACAACAGGGAGTCACTGTTAGAGGATGTCACTAAAGAGGATACCAAGAGACTGGTGTGTGTCACCACGTACACCCCTGTCTCTAATACAGTCCAGAAGATCATTAGAAAGAACTGGAACATCTTGAACAGCGTAGGAAAACAATGGGAAGCACCCCTGTTTGCCTTCAGGCGAAACAGAAGCCTACGTGACGAACTAGTACACTCCAAAACGATGTCCCATGAAGTAGAGGAACAACAAACACTATGGAACCACCAACGACCAGTTGGCCACTATTCTTGTGGAGGGTGCAAGGTTTGCAATCTCACGACCAACACAAAGGAGGTAAACATAGGCACCAACAATCCCTGGCAATTGCGAGAATTCAGCAACTGCAACACGGAGAATGTCGTGTACCTCTTGACTTGCCCGTGTGATCTTAAGTATGTGGGCATGACCACAAGGAAAATAAAGGTCCGCATCAATGAGCACCGGAGCACCATCAGGTGCAAAAAAAACAACACTAAATTGACACGTCATTTCCTTGAGAAAAATCACAAGGACACAGACCTCAAGTGGGTAGTGCTGGAGGTTATGAAGAAACGCAAATATGATCTTACAAAAGCCCTACACATTAGGGAGCAACGATGGGTCTACCGCCTACGATCGTGGGAAAGTGGGCTCAACGATGAAATCCCATGGCTGCAAATGGGACGTTAATTAATCATTTTATGACATCATGCTCTGTAGATATTTTCTCCTATCTCTTAGCATCTTTGATGCATTCTGCGTACATATTTGGTATACCGTGCTGTTCCAATACTAAGTCAGTGTGGTCCTTGCCACTCGGTCGGTTTTACCAATATGCTTTCCCTAATAGGATCGAACGTAAATCCCCAGTTACTGGCGATTTGGTCATTAACCTTCTTTGGTCATAAACCTTCTTTTGAAAAATCCGCGTTCTGAATATCAGTATTTCATAGTCACTATACATCCTCCATTTACCCACAATTTGCACTATTCATCCGGCCTCCCAGGTAACTAAGGTCTGTAGCAGGGTTCCAATTTGACAACATTGACTGTAATGTTGTATTGAAACCCATGCTTTGGATCAGGAATCTGGTACTCAGGCAATTGTGCCGGTACTCGTTTTGCTTCTTTCCCCTTATTAGCGAGCAGCTACCTCCCCCCTCTTATTATTCATACTATTTAGCAGTTTACTGGCTAATAGGTGTTTTTAAAAGGATTCACACCTGCCATTACTGAGGGAGTTCCGTGGTCTTGTTGTGCACTTTCGCCGAGATTCCTCGCTGGTAAGAGAGATATCCAGATCTAAAAACACTGCATGGTCCTTACTTATGCATTGTTTTTAGACCTGGCTATCTCTCTTACCAGTGAGGGAATCTCGACGAAGGTACACAACAAGACCACGGATAAGAACAGTTTACTCCTCTTTGAGAGCTATCATCCGAGAGCCCTGAGGCAAAACCTCCCGGTTTGCCAGTTCCTTCGAGTTCGAAGAAACTGCTCGAACACTGAAACCTTTGAAGCACAAGCAGAACAACTGGAGGTGAAACTTTTGGATCGTCATTATCCAAAGAGGATGGTGAGAAAGGCAAGAAAAAGAGCAAGAAACAACAACAGGGAGTCACTGTTAGAGGATGTCACTAAAGAGGATACCAAGAGATTGGTGTGTGTCACCACGTACACCCCTGTCTCAAATACAGTCCAGAAGATCATTAGAAAGAACTGGAACATCTTGAACAGCGTAGGAAAACAATGGGAAGCACCCCTGTTTGCCTTCAGGCGAAACAGAAGCCTACGTGACGAACTAGTACACTCCAAAACGATGTCACATGAAGTAGAGGAGCAACAAACACTATGGAACCACCAACCACCAGTGGGCCACTATTCTTGTGGAGGGTGCAAGGTTTGCAATCTCACGACCAACACAAAGGAGGTAAACATAGGCACCAACAATCCCTGGAAATTGCGAGAATTCAGCAACTGCAACACGGAGAATGTCGTGTACCTCTTGACTTGCCCGTGTGATCTTAAGTATGTGGGCATGACCACAAGGAAAATAAAGGTCCACATCAATGAGCACCGGAGCACCATCAGGTGCAAAAAAAACAACACTAAATTGTCACGTCATTTCCTTGAGAAAAATCACAAGGACACAGACCACAAGTGGGTAGTGCTGGAGGTTATGAAGAAACGCAAATATGATCTTACAAAAGCCCTACACATTAGGGAGCAACGATGGGTCTACCGCCTATGATCGTGGGAAAGTGGGCTCAACGATGAAATCCCATGGCTGCAAATGGGAAGTTAATTAATCATTTTATGACATCATGCTCTGTAGATATTTTCTCCTATCTCTTAGCATCTTTGATGCATTCTGTGTACATATTTGATATACCGTGCTGTTCCAATACTAAGTCAGTGTGGTCCTTGCCACTCGGTCGGTTTTACCAATATGCTTTCCCTAATAGGATCGAACGTAAATCCCCAGTTACTGGCGATTTGGTCATTAACCTTCTTTTGGTCATTAACCTTCTTTTGAAAAATCCGCGTTCTGAATATCAGTATTTCATAGTCACTATACATCCTCCATTTACCCACAATTTGCACTATTCATCCGGCCTCCCAGGTAACTAAGGTCTGTAGCAGGGTTCCAATTTGACAACATTGACTGTAATGTTGTATTGAAACCCATGCTTTGGATCAGGAATCTGGTACTCAGGCAATTGTGCCGGTACTCGTTTTGCTTCTTGTGAGAAGTTGGCCTGGCATATGCTGTCCACTAATTATAGTGGGCACCGTGCACCAGTCCAAATCGACTCTTATGGTAGGTAGGTTAAAGACAACCTTATTGAAAGCTATCCTAGTGGTAGCTGTGGAGAGCAGCCTTCAGGCTAAGTCTTGAAGGAATGTAAAGCAGCTTGTTTTACCAGTCTATAATCTCTTGAGTGACCAAATGAAAGAGCACCACACCAGGTATATATTCAAAATATATGTATTTATTACTAAACACACCCCTCTAGTCTCTTTATGAGGCTAGAGTTCGAAGTACATAGGTTATAAGATCTTAAATCACAGTAATAGCACAAATACACGTTTGGGCCCTAGGGGCGTACCAAACCATATACCAATAAAGTGGTATGCGAACCACGACTGAACTAGACACTAGGCCTAGAGCCTCTAGAAGTGCTTGGACCACAAGGAACCACCCAAGGTAGTGACACAGGGGACCCACGGGAGACGCGTGCAGTGTAAATACACAACCGCGATACGCCGTTAACTTCTATGGAGAAAGTCGGGATCGGGAAAATAGAGGAAAGGGACACTTAAAAGAGGACTAGGACAAAACCCTTTGAGATCTAAGACTTTGAAGAGTCTCTACCCACGGGAGCACCGGAGTACTCGTGTTACCTCACCCAGGGAAGCCGGGTGCATAGGTGCCTTTCGGGGTCGGGTTTCGTCTGTCGTTTCTTATGGCGATCTGCTGCAAAGTGCTGCTGGCGACCAGGAGAAAAGTGTCCGGGTGGATCCAAGAGTGGATCGGAGTTCTGAAGAACCTGAAAGCAGAGGGGACAGAGTCTGGGTCACTAGCCAGTGACCAGGAGGGCGATGGACAGATGCCCACCGATGTCGAGTGCTTCAAGTTCGTTGTCGGTCGTCTTGACTCTTCAGCCACGAGGTCCGGGAGGCGTTGTCGGCGACCAGGAGCAGGATTCGGGCTGTTGCTCGATGTCTGTCGAGTACAGAGGTGTCGGCGACCAGATTGGACCCAACAGGCCTTGGCAACAGCAAGTCTCGAGTAAGATGTAGATCGTCGATGATGCAGACCAGCAAGGTCTGGGGAACTCACCCAGCAAGGGTAAGTGAGGGCAGGCCTGGAGCAACCAGACTGCCAAGTAAAGAAAAGATTGGCCTTCGGTAGGGGCTACTAGCCAACGGGCTAGCAACCGCGAAGGAGCCTCGTGACGCCGCACGTGGAGCTGGCTTACAGGACACTCGTGGAGTGGGGGCCAGTGATCTTCGGTGCAGGTGGTGCTGGTGGCTAGGGCTACTCGGAGCCCAAAGCACGACTTCTTGGGAGACCCAGAAGATGGTGCACTTGCAAGTGTGCTCGGTGTCCAGGGGTCACGGTCTCAAGTCACCCACGATAGCCACGGGCCTCAGCTTTGCTGGGGACTCAGGGTAGCCTCGGGAAGTCTGAGAATCCACCTCTGGTGATGCGATGACTTCGGCGTCCGACGGGAGCTTCAGTGATGCGAACCGGACAGATGCTTCTTTGGTGCCTGCCAAGCAGGGGAGTCACTCCTTGACCCCAAGGGAGATTCTTCAGTCCTCTAATCGTGAGTAGAGCGTCGAAGGTCCAGGATTCTGTTTCAGAGTTTCGTCCAGGTATAATCTAATCTTGCTGTGGCAAGGGTTCCCCATTTTAACTAGTAAAACAGGGAGGGACTAACTCTATGACCCCACCTATGGGAGGGTCAAGGGAGGGGTGGCTACACCCACTTCCCTTTGTCCAGTTTCGTGCCAGAGCAGGGGCAGGTAGCCCCTGAGCTGGTTTGAACTGGCATATGCACAGAGGAGCCTTTTGCTCCCCCAGTGCAGGACTTCAAAGCACTCTAAGAGTGCACCCACCCAGCCCCAATACACATTATCCTGTCTGGGGAGGTGGTCACACCTCCCTGCAACAGGAAACCTATTGTCCAGGCCTCCCCTGCCGGAGTTTCGTCCAGCAGCAGGAGGCCAGACTTGTGTCTGTGGCAGCAGCATCCATTTTGTGATGCCAGGGCTTCAGAAAGAAGTTACCGGGTAAGCCAGAGTTAACATGTCTTTCCCTCTAGAAGGGTGGAATGCTACCCCCGCCGCCAGGATTGGCGGGGGGTAGTATTCCAAGATGTTTGACACCAAACACGACATGTTTAGGTGCAGCCATTCCAAAGTTAGCATTTTACCGCGAGGATATAATGCGCTTAAGAGTATATGGTCAGGCTGCACTACAAACAGCATCAGAGATGGTCTCCGAACGCTGCAGAGGGGCCCTGCTCATGCAGGGGCACCCTCTCACATAGGAACCATGCACTCTGCCTTTAGGATTGATAAGGCCTGCCTTAGGAGTGACTTATAGGTTTCTAGGTGTGTATGTATTTCGTGATATAGGTAACCTATATCACAGTAAGGGGTGCATGCACCACCTTACCCAGGCTGCAGTAGCAGACCTGTGGTGTCAGTTTGGATGGCCTTCCAGGGGTGGCATAATACATGCTGCAGCCCCTGGCAGGCCTCTGAGGTACCTATGCCCTTGGTACATAGTATACCATATACTAGGGACTTATAAGGGCACTCCAGATCCCAATCAGAGATGTGCCTAAGGCACATGGAATCCATTTTACAGAGAAAGCAGATAGACTGGGGCCCTGAATAGCAGGATCCCAGTCCAACTAAGTCATAAACCAGCAAAACACCATAAAAAAAGTGGGGGCAACCATATAGTCAGATTCCACCTTCCTACATAACCCCCCCAAACGAAAGGAGATAAGGCTAACCTTGGCCAGTTGAGCCTATATTGACTAAGTGGCCATATAAGGAAGCACCTGCACTAGCATGGTTGCTCCCTATGTTATGGTCCACTAAGCAATCCCTCACCCTAAGGGTATGAGAGGGTCTCCACCATGGGGAATCACTACCTCTGGTGTGCTTAGGTAAAGTACAAGGCTGGTGAGGTGTCTGAGTAGGGAAGTGAGGCCCTAGGAATGTTGGCCTCAGTTTCCTCAGATCACTGGTCACCATGTATGCCTGTCTTTCCGTGACTGAGTTGCACTTTGCTCTAAGGGTCAACCTTTGGCTGCCTACAGCTGGGGGTTGGGTCCCTTTGGATGGAACACTGGAGGGACATGGCAGGTTTGGAACCTTCTGGTCCCAGGTTTGCCCTTGCCTACCAGAGTCCTTCTGGGGGAGGTCCCTACATAAAGGTATGGGGGATCCCTCAGTGTGTAGAGGAATTTTCACCTGGCTAGGGCTACTAGACTGGCTGCCCCTAATCTGCTGATGGGGGCTTCCTCTGGACAGGGGACCGGGGGGTCCACTGACCTCCCTGACCTCTGCAGCCCTGGGCTGACTGAGGCAGGGTAGAGAGGGGCAGGTTACCTGCTCCAGACTGGGTACCACCGTGGAAGGGTCCTCTGCCATCAGGGGTGTGGCCAGGCCAGGCCTGACTACCTCTGTGGCAGTTCCTTCACTAGGGGTAGGGTCAGTTCCCTGAGGAGGCTGACCCTTACCTACTGTCTGGGGGAAGAAGACTTTTCTTCAACCCTTTTGCTCTCTTTTGGGGGAGAGTGGGCCATTCTTTCAGGCTCCATCTCTCCAAAGTCTTGGGCTGGGGCTGTGGCCATCACAGCCCCACTAACCTTTGCAGGGACGCCCAACATCCTAAGATGGGTTTGGTGTTCAACTTCAGCCCAGGCTGAAATTTCCAAATCATTGCCCATCAGGCAATCTACAGGTAGGGTTGGGGACACTGCCACTCTTTTGGGCCTGTGACCCCCTCCCAGCTGAGATTGACTATGGCCATGGTGTGATCTGTTCTGACACCATCAATGTTGGTCACCTGGTATTTAAACTCAGGTAAAAGCTGGTGAGGGGGACTAGTTTCCCTGCCACCATGGTGACACTAGCCCCTGTGTCCCTAAATGCCACAGCTTTCTGACCATTAATCATTGGCTCCAGTCTGTACCTGCCCAATGCTATGGGACCCATGGTAAAGGTGGCAAATCCTATACCACCATCAGAGTCAGAAGAGTCTGTTGAGGGGTCCCTGTCTAAACTAGGGCCCACCTCTGTTCCTCTTGCAAAAGCACCCAACTTTTTGGGTGCACTACTCCCAACTGGAGGATTACTACTGGTAGTACCAGGAGGGGTGGTAGTAGTTGTGGGAGGAACATTTTCTTTATTGCCAATCCTGGGGCAACTGGGATCAGTTTTCCAGTGCCCAGGCTTTTACAGACATGGCAATATGGTTTCTTTTCAGGAGAGGAAGGAGTTTGGGACCCACCCCCAGAAGAGGAATTTTGGGGCCCTGTAGGGGACTTATCCTTAGATTTATCCCCACCTTTCTCTTGGGACTTAGTAGAATCTTTCTTCTGGTCACCACCCTGATTTCTAGTTTTTACTCTGGTTCTGACCCATTTGTCTGCCTTCTTTCCCAATTCTTGGGGAGGGGTCAGATCAGAGTCCACCAGATACTGGTGCAAAAGCTGGTTTTGACAATTATTAAGGATCTGCTCCCTCATAATCAAATTGTACAATCCTAAAAAGTCATGCACTTTGTTGCCATGTATCCAACCTTCCACAGCCTTTGTAGCACAATCTACAAAATCAACCCAGTCTTGAGTCTGAGCTTTTTGGGTGTCTCTGAACTTCAACCTATACTGTTCAGTGGTTAGGCCAAACCCATCTATCAGAGCACTCTTCAAGACTGTGTAATTGTCAGCATCCTCTTCTCTTACAGTGAGGAGCTTGTCTCTACCTTTGTCTGCAAAGGAGAGCCACAAGATTGCTGCCCACTGCCTCTGGGGGACCTTCTGAACTTTACAGGCCCTCTCCAGTGCAGTTATCCATTTGTGGATGTCATCCCCACTCTGGTAGGGAGGGACAATCTTGTTTAGGTTTCTATGGTCATAAGACCTGTCCCTATCTCTAGGGATATTGCTGCCACCATGGGACTCTAGTCCCAACTTTCTTCTCTCTCTAAGGAGATCTAGGGATTCTCTATCTAAAGCCAATTGCTTCTTCCTGATCTCTAGTTGAGTTTCCTCATACTGGACCAGTCTCTTTCTTCTCTCATGAGAGGATTCCCTCCTGTGAGAAGAAACAGAGCTCCCTATTGAGGTGCCAGAGTGGTTAGACTCCTGAGAAGGAGACCTAGACTTTCTGAGCACACTCATAATCCTTCCTGGGGGACAAAGGTGTGGTTCTCTAGATCCTCATCTTCATCTTCCCCAGAAGGGATTGGGTTCTCCAGGTCAGGGTCATTGTCACCCTCCTGGTCAGTTTCAGAGGGGGCTGGGGGTAGTGGTACCCCTGGCCCCTTCCTCATCTGCTGGCCCACCCTCTGCTCCTACCCCTTCAGTCTCTGAAGACTTACTAAGATCATAAGCCACCAACAACTCCTGGAGGTGTTGGGTGGTGGGACTTTGGCCTGTCCTTAATTTCCTCACGTTACACAAAGCTCTCAGTTCCAAGAATGGGAGTGTGTCATACTTGGAGGGGAAGCTCAATGGCTTCCTGCAGGGTATCTTTGGATCCTGCTTTTAAAGACATTACTAGTGTGGTGTGGTGTATGCACTACCTACTCTAGTGTGGCCTACTAAACTCTCTTGAGTTGTAGAAAGGGTTGTGCTATCCCTTAACACACAACTCTAAGTTCAGTAGAACTTACTGATATTCTAAGCTTAAATTATATGTACCTTAGGTACCTTTAGTGGTTTTCAGTTGATCAATTCAATTGAGATTATCTGGTAAAACAATAGCAAGCTGGAATCCCACACGCTGCACACCAATGTGAGAAGTTGGCCTGGCATATGCTGTCCACTAATTATAGTGGGCACCGTGCACCAGTCCAAATCGACTCTTATGGTAGGTAGGTTAAAGACAACCTTATTGAAAGCTATCCTAGTGGTAGCTGTGGAGAGCAGCCTTCAGGCTAAGTCTTGAAGGAATGTAAAGCAGCTTGTTTTACCAGTCTATAATCTCTTGAGTGACCAAATGAAAGAGCACCACACCAGGTATATATTCAAAATATATGTATTTATTACTAAACACACCCCTCTAGTCTCTTTATGAGGCTAGAGTTCGAAATACATAGGTTATAAGATCTTAAATCACAGTAATAGCACAAATACACGTTTGGGCCCTAGGGCGTACCAAACCATATACCAATAAAGTGGTATGCGAACCACGACTGAACTAGACACTAGGCCTAGAGCCTCTAGAAGTGCTTGGACCACAAGGAACCACCCAAGGTAGTGACACAGGGGACCCACGGGAGACGCGTGCAGTGTAAATACACAACCGCGATACGCCGTTAACTTCTATGGAGAAAGTCGGGATCGGGAAAATAGAGGAAAGGGACACTTAAAAGAGGACTAGGACAAAACCCTTTGAGATCTAGGACTTTGAAGAGTCTCTACCCACGGGAGCACCGGAGTACTCGTGTTACCTCACCCAGGGAAGCCGGGTGCATAGGTGCCTTTCGGGGTCGGGTTTCGTCATCGTTTCTTATGGCGATCTGCTGCAAAGTGCTGCTGGCGACCAGGAGAAAAGTGTCCGGGTGGATCCAAGAGTGGATCGGAGTTCTGAAGAACCTGAAAGCAGAGGGGACAGAGTCTGGGTCACTAGCCAGTGACCAGGAGGGCGATGGACAGATGCCCACCGATGTCGAGTGCTTCAAGTTCGTTGATGGTCGTCTTGACTCTTCAGCCACGAGGTCCGGGAGGCGTTGTCGGCAACCAGGAGCAGGATTCGGGCTGTTGCTCGATGTCTGTCGAGTGCAGAGGTGTCGGCGACCAGATTGGACCCAACAGGCCTTGGCAACGGCAAGTCTCAAGTAAGATGTAGATTGTCGATGATGCAGACCAGCAAGGTCTGGGGAACTCACCCAGCAAGGGTAAGTGAGGGCAGGCCTGGAGCAACCAGACTGCCAAGTAAAGAAAAGATTGACCTTCCGTAGGGGCTACTAGCCAACGGGCTAGCGACCGCGAAGGAGCCTCATGACGCCGCACGTGGAGCTGGCTTACAGGACACTCGTGGAGTGGGGGCCAGTGATCTTCGGTGCAGGTGGTGCTGGAGGCTAGGGCTACTCGGAGCCCAAAGCACGACTTCTTGGGAGACCCAGAAGATGGTGCACTTGCAAGTGTGCTCGGTGTCCAGGGGTCACGGTCTCAAGTCACCCACGATAGCCACGGGCCTCAGCTTTGCTGGGGACTCAGGGTAGCCTCGGGGAAGTCTGAGAATCCACCTCTGGTGATGCGATGACTTCGGCGTCCGACGGGAGCTTCAGTGATGCGAACCGGACAGATGCTTCTTTGGTGCCTGCCAAGCAGGGGAGTCACTCCTTGACCCCAAGGGAGATTCTTCAGTCCTCTAATCGTGAGTAGAGCGTCGAAGGTCCAGGATTCTGTTTCAGAGTTTCGTCCAGGTATAATCTAATCTTGCTGTGGCAAGGGTTCCCCATTTTAACTAGTAAAACAGGGAGGGACTAACTCTATGACCCCACCTATGGGAGGGTCAAGGGAGAGGGTGGCTACATCCACTTCCCTTTGTCCAGTTTCGTGCCAGAGCAGGGGCAGGTAGCCCCTGAGCTGGTTTGAACTGGCATATGCACAGAGGAGCCTTTTGCTCCCCCAGTGCAGGACTTCAAAGCACTCTAAGAGTGCACCCACCCAGCCCCAATACACATTATCCTGTCTGGGGAGGTGGTCACACCTCCCTGCAACAGGAAACCTATTGTCCAGGCCTCCCCTGCCGGAGTTTCGTCCAGCAGCAGGAGGCCAGACTTGTGTCTGTGGCAGCAGCATCCATTTTGTGATGCCAGGGCTTCAGAAAGAAGTTACCGGGTAAGGCAGAGTTAACATGTCTTTCCCTCTAGAAGGGTGGAATGCTACCCCCGCCACCAGGATTGGCGGGGGGGGTAGTATTCCAAGATGTTTGACACCAAACACGACATGTTTAGGTGCAGCCATTCCAAAGTTAGCATTTTACCGCGAGGATATAATGCGCTTAAGAGTATATGGTCAGGCTGCACTACAAACAGCATCAGAGATGGTCTCCGAACGCTGCAGAGGGGCCCTGCTCATGCAGGGGCACCCTCTCACATAGGAACCATGCACTCTGCCTTTAGGATTGATAAGGCCTGCCTTAGGAGTGACTTATAGGTTTCTAGGTGTGTATGTATTTCGTGATATAGGTAACCTATATCACAGTAAGGAGTGCATGCACCACCTTACCCAGGCTGCAGTAGCAGACCTGTGGTGTCAGTTTGGATGGCCTTCCAGGGGTGGCATAATACATGCTGCAGCCCCTGGCAGGCCTCTGAGGTACCTATGCCCTTGGTACATAGTATACCATATACTAGGGACTTATAAGGGCACTCCAGATCCCAATCAGAGATGTGCCTAAGGCACATGGAATCCATTTTACAGAGAAAGCAGATAGACTGGGGCCCTGAATAGCAGGATCCCAGTCCAACTAAGTCATAAACCAGCAAAACACCATAAAAAGTGGGGGCAACCATATAGTCAGATTCCACCTTCCTACACTTCTTTCCCCTTATTAGCGAGGAGCTACCTCCCCCCTCTTATTATTCATACTATTTAGCAGTTTACTGGCTAATAGGTGTTTTTAAAAGGATTCATACCTGCCATTACTGGGCGGGTTCCGTGGTCTTGTTGTGTACCTTCGTCGAGATTCCCTCGCTGGTAAGAGAGATATCCAGGTCTAAAAACACTGCATGGTCCTTACTTATTCAGTGCTTTTAGACCTGGATATCTCTCTTACCAGCGAGGGAATCTCGAAGAAGGTACACAACAAGACCACGGATAAGAAGAGTTTACTCCTCTTTGAGAGCTATCATCCGAGAGCCCTGAGGCAAAACCTCCCGGTGGGCCAGTTCCTTCGAGTTCGAAGAAACTGCTCGAACACTGAAACCTTTGAAGCACAAGCAGAACAACTGGAGGTGAAACTTTTGGATCGTCATTATCCAAAGAGGATGGTGAGAAAGGCAAGAAAAAGAGCAAGAAACAACAACAGGGAGTCACTGTTAGAGGATGTCACTAAAGAGGATACCAAGAGACTGGTGTGTGTCACCACGTACACCCCTGTCTCTAATACAGTCCAGAAGATCATTAGAAAGAACTGGAACATCTTGAACAGCGTAGGAAAACAATGGGAAGCACCCCTGTTTGCCATCAGGCGAAACAGAAGCCTACGTGACGAACTAGTACACTCCAAAACGATGTCCCATGAAGTAGAGGAACAACAAACACTATGGAACCACCAACGACCAGTTGGCCACTATTCTTGTGGAGGGTGCAAGGTTTGCAATCTCACGACCAACACAAAGGAGGTAAACATAGGCACCAACAATCCCTGACAATTGCGAGAATTCAGCAACTGCAACACGGAGAATGTCGTGTACCTCTTGACTTGCCCGTGTGATCTTAAGTATGTGGGCATGACCACAAGGAAAATAAAGGTCCGCATCAATGAGCACCGGAGCACCATCAGGTGCAAAAAAACAACACTAAATTGACACGTCATTTCCTTGAGAAAAATCACAAGGACACAGACCTCAAGTGGGTAGTGCTGGAGGTTATGAAGAAACGCAAATATGATCTTACAAAAGCCCTACACATTAGGGAGCAACGATGGGTCTACCGCCTACGATCGTGGGAAAGTGGGCTCAACGATGAAATCCCATGGCTGTAAATGGGACGTTAATTAATCATTTTATGACATCATGCTCTGTAGATATTTTCTCCTATCTCTTAGCATCTTTGATGCATTCTGCGTACATATTTGGTATACCGTGCTGTTCCAATACTAAGTTAGTGTGGTCCTTGCCACTCGGTCGGTTTTACCAATATGCTTTCCCTAATAGGATCGAACGTAAATCCCCAGTTACTGGCGATTTGGTCATTAACCTTCTTTTGGTCATTAACCTTCTTTTGAAAAATCCGCGTTCTGAATATCAGTATTTCATAGTCACTATACATCCTCCATTTACCCACAATTTGCACTATTCATCCGGCCTCCCAGGTAACTAAGGTCTGTAGCAGGGTTCCAATTTGACAACATTGACTGTAATGTTGTATTGAAACCCATGCTTTGGATCAGGAATCTGGTACTCAGGCAATTGTGCCGGTACTCGTTTTGCTTCTTTCCCCTTATTAGCGAGCAGCTATCTCCCCCCTCTTATTATTCATACTATTTAGCAGTTTACTGGCTAATAGGTGTTTTTAAAAGGATTCATACCTGCCATTACTGGGCGGGTTCCGTGGTCTTGTTGTGCACCTTCGTCGAGATTCCCTCGCTGGTAAGAGAGATATCCAGGTCTAAAAACACTGCATGGTCCTTACTTATGCAGTGTTTTTAGACCTGGATATCTCTCTTACCAGCGAGGGAATCTCGACGAAGGTACACAACAAGACCACGGATAAGAAGAGTTTACTCCTCTTTGAGAGCTATCATCCGAGAGCCCTGAGGCAAAACCTCCCGGTGGGCCAGTTCCTTCGAGTTCGAAGAAACTGCTCGAACACTGAAACCTTTGAAGCACAAGCAGAACAACTGGAGGTGAAACTTTTGGATTTTCATTATCCAAAGAGGATGGTGAGAAAGGCAAGAAAAAGAGCAAGAAACAACAACAGGGAGTCACTGTTAGAGGATGTCACTAAAGAGGATACCAAGAGACTGGTGTGTGTCACCACGTACACCCCTGTCTCTAATACAGTCCAGAAGATCATTAGAAAGAACTGGAACATCTTGAACAGTGTAGGAAAACAATGGGAAGCACCCCTGTTTGCCTTCAGGCGAAACAGAAGCTTACGTGACGAACTAGTACACTCCAAAACGATGTCCCATGAAGTAGAGGAACAACAAACACTATGGAACCACCAACGACCAGTGGGCCACTATTATTGTGGAGGGTGCAAGGTTTGCAATCTCACGACCAACACAAAGGAGGTAAACATAGGCACCAACAATCCCTGGCAATTGCGAGAATTCAGCAACTGCAACACAGAGAATGTCGTGTACCTCTTGACTTGCCCGTGTGATCTTAAGTATGTGGGCATGACCACAAGGAAAATAAAGGTCCGCATCAATGAGCCCCGGAGCACCATCAGGTGCAACAAAACCAACACTAAATTGACACGTCATTTCCTTGAGAAAAATCACAAGGACACAGACCTCAAGTGGATAGTGCTGGAGGTTATGAAGAAATGCAAATATGATCTTACAAAAGCCCTACACATTAGGGAGAAATGATGGGTCTACCGCCTACGATCGTGGGAAAGTGGGCTCAACGATGAAATCCCATGGCTGCAAATGGGACGTTAATTAATCCTTTTATGACATCATGCTCTGTAGATATTTTCTCCTATCTCTTAGAATCTTTGATGCATTCTGCGTACATATTTGGTATACCGTACTGTTCCAATACTAAGTCAGTGTGGTCCTTGCCACTCGGTCGGTTTTACCAATATGCTTTCCCTAATAGGATCGAACGTAAATCCCCAGTTACTGGCGATTTGGTCATTAACCTTCTTTTGGTCATTAACCTTCTTTTGAAAAATCCGCGTTCTGAATATCAGTATTTCATAGTCACTATACATCCTCCTTTTACCCACAATTTGCACTATTCATCCGGCCTCCCAGGTAACTAAGGTCTGTAGCAGGGTTCCAATTTGACAACATTGACTGTAATGTTGTTTTGAAACCCATGCTTTGGAACAGGAATCTGGTACTCAGGCAATTGTGCCGGTACTCGTTTTGCTTCTTTCCCCTTATTAGCGAGCAGCTACCTCCCCCCTCTTATTATTCATACTATTTAGCAGTTTACTGGCTAATAGGTGTTTTTAAAAGGATTCATACCTGCCATTACTGGGCGGGTTCCGTGGTCTTGTTGTGTACCTTCGTCGAGATTCCCTCGCTGGTAAGAGAGATATCCAGGTCTAAAAACACTGCATGGTCCTTACTTATGCAGTGTTTTTAGACCTGGATATCTCTCTTACCAGCAAGGGAATATCGACGAAGGTACACAACAAGACCACGGATAAGAAGAGTTTACTCCTCTTTGAGAGCTATCATCCGAGAGCCCTGAGGCAAAACCTCCCGGTGGGCCAGTTCCTTCGAGTTCGAAGAAACTGCTCGAAAACTGAAACGTTTGAAGCACAAGCAGAACAACTGGAGGTGAAACTTTTGGATCGTCATTATCCAAAGAGGATGGTGAGAAAGGCAAGAAAAAGAGCAAGAAACAACAACAGGGAGTCACTGTTAGAGGATGTCACTAAAGAGGATACCAAGAGACTGGTGTGTGTGTCCACGTACACCCCTGTCTCTAATACAGTCCAGAAGATCATTAGAAAGAACTGGAACATCTTGAACAGTGTAGGAAAACAATGGGAAGCACCCCTGTTTGCCTTCAGGCGAAACAGAAGCTTACGTGACGAACTAGTACACTCCAAAACGATGTCCCATGAAGTAGAGGAACAACAAACACTATGGAACCACCAACGACCAGTGGGCCACTATTCTTGTGGAGGGTGCAAGGTTTGCAATCTCACGACCAACACAAAGGAGGTAAACATAGGCACCAACAATCCCTGGCAATTGCGAGAATTCAGCAACTGCAACACAGAGAATGTCGTGTACCTCTTGACTTGCCCGTGTGATCTTAAGTATGTGGGCATGACCACAAGGAAAATAAAGGTCCGCATCAATGAGCACCGGAGCACCATCAGGTGCAACAAAACCAACACTAAATTGACAAGTCATTTCCTTGAGAAAAATCACAAGGACACAGACCTCAAGTGGGTAGTGCTGGAGGTTATGAAGAAATGCAAATATGATCTTACAAAAGCCCTACACATTAGGGAGAAATGATGGGTCTACCACCTACGATCGTGGGAAAGTGGGCTCAACGATGAAATCCCATGGCTGCAAATTGGACGTTAATTAATCCTTTTATGACATCATGCTCTGTAGATATTTTCTCCTATCTCTTAGAATCTTTGATGCATTCTGCGTACATATTTGGTATACCGTACTGTTCCAATACTAAGTCAGTGTGGTCCTTGCCACTCGGTCGGTTTTACCAATATGCTTTCCCTAATAGGATCGAACGTAAATCCCCAGTTACTGGCGATTTGGTCATTAACCTTCTTTTGGTCATTAACCTTCTTTTGAAAAATCCGCGTTCTGAATATCAGTATTTCATAGTCACTATACATCCTCCTTTTACCCACAATTTGCACTATTCATCCGGCCTCCCAGGTAACTAAGGTCTGTAGCAGGGTTCCAATTTGACAACATTGACTGTAATGTTGTATTGAAACCCATGCTTTGGAACAGGAATCTGGTACTCAGGCAATTGTGCCGGTACTCGTTTTGCTTCTTTCTACTTATTAGCGAGCAGCTACCTCCCCCCTCTTATTATTCATACTATTTAGCAGTTTACTGGCTAATAGGTGTCTTTAAAAGGATTCATACCTGCCATTACTGGGCGGGTTTTTGGCATTAGATTTGAGGACAAGCACCACGCTCTGGCTGTACACCGTGTTTTCAAGGCAAGTGTGCTTTGGATCAGGAATCTGGTACTCAGGCAATTGTGCCGGTACTCGTTTTGCTTCTTTCCCCTTATTAGCGAGCAGCTACCTCCCCCTCTTATTATTCATACTATTTAGCAGTTTACTGGCTAATAGGTGTCTTTAAAAGGATTCATACCTGCCATTACTGGGCGGGATTCGTGAGTCTTGTTGTGTACCTTCGTCGAGATTCCCTCACTGGTAAGAGAGTATCCAGATCTAAAAACACTGCATGGTCCTTACTTATGCAGTGTTTTTAGACCTGGCTGTCTCTCTTACCAGCGAGGGAATCTCGACGAAGGTACACAACAAGACCACGGATAAGAACAGTTTACTCCACTTTGAGAGCTATCATCCGAGAGCCCTGAGGCAAAACCTCCCGGTTGGCCAGTTCCTTCGAGTTCGAAGAAACTGCTCGAACACTGAAACCTTTGAAGCACAAGCAGAACAACTGGAGGTGAAACTTTTGGATCGTCATTATCCAAAGAGGATGGTGAGAAAGGCAAGAAAAAGAGCAAGAAACAACAACAGGGAGTCACTGTTAGAGGATGTCACTAAAGAGGATACCAAGAGATTGGTGTGTGTCACCACGTACACCCCTGTCTCTAATACAGTCCATAAGATCATTAGAAAGAACTGGAACATCTTGAACAGCGTAGGAAAACAATGGGAAGCACCCCTGTTTGCCTTCAGGCGAAACAGAAGCCTACGTGACGAACTAGTACACTCCAAAACGATGTCACATGAAGTAGAGGAGCAACAAACACTATGGAACCACCAACAACCAGTGGGCCACTATTCTTGTGGAGGGTGCAAGGTTTGCAATCTCATGACCAACACAAAGGAGGTAAACATAGGCACCAACAATCCCTGGCAATTGCGAGAATTCAGCAACTGCAACACGGAGAATGTTGTGTACCTCTTGACTTGCCCGTGTGATCTTAAGTATGTGGGCATGACCACAAGGAAAATAAAGGTCCACATCAATGAGCACCGGAGCACCATCAGGTGCAAAAAAAACAACACTAAATTGACACGTCATTTCCTTGAGAAAAATCACAAGGACACAGACCTCAAGTGGGTAGTGCTGGAGGTTATGAAGAAACGCAAATATGATCTTACAAAAGCCCTACACATTAGGGAGCAACGACGGGTCTACCGCCTATGATCGTGGGAAAGTGGGCTCAACGATGAAATCCCATGGCTGCAAATGGGACGTTAATTAATCATTTTATGACATCATGCTCTGTAGATATTTTCTCCTATCTCTTAGCATCTTTGATGCATTCTGCATACATATTTGGTATACCGTGCTGTTCCAATACTAAGTCAGTGTGGTCCTTGCCACTCGGTCGGTTTTACCAATATGCTTTCCCTAATAGGATCGAACGTAAAGCCCCAGTTACTGGCGATTTGGTCATTAACCTTCTTTTGATCATTAACCTTCTTTTGAAAAACCCGCGTTCTGAATATCAGTATTTCATAGTCACTAAACATCCTCCTTTTACCCACAATTTGCACTATTCATCCGGCCTCCCAGGTAACTAAGGTCTGTAGCAGGGTTCCAATTTGACAACATTGACTGTAATGTTGTATTGAAACCCATGCTTTGGATCAGGAATCTGGTACTCAGGCAATTGTGCCGGTACTCGTTTTGCTTCTTTCCCCTTATTAGCGAGCAGCTACATCCCCCCTCTTATTATTCATACTATTTAGCAGTTTACTGGCTAATAGGTGTCTTTAAAAGGATTCATACCTGCCATTACTGGGCGGGTTTTTGGCATTAGATTTGAGGAAAAGCACCACGCTCTGGCTGTACACCGTGTTTTCAAGGCAAGTGTGCCGGCACTCGGTTTACTTGTTTCCCTATATGAATAGCCTTCTTGCACGTGTGTAGATACTATTTGTAGAGGTATTTTAGAAGAGTGACACCTACCATTTGGGGCATTTTTTCTTCTATCGCATCTCTTAGTTTTAGACGCATGCGCTCACTCAGGCAGAATATTATACTTACTGAGCATGCGCAGAGCGCGGCCATTTTTAGATCAGGCGGTCCTCCGCTCAATAAACGGTGCGCTGTGGGACACCGGAACTCGCGTAATTGGCAGCAATTTCCTTGTGTTCTGCTCATTTCCACTGATTAACCAATCAAGGGGGCACTATATAACCCGGAGCCTCGGTTCCTTCATTTCACCATCGGGGAGGACCGGGAGCAGTCATCTAGGAGAATCGTGGGAAACTGTCATTGATGCAGTAAGAGGTTGCATGGGTGTATGACTGGCTTCTTCTCATAGTGAAGTTTTTCACTTTTTCAGTGTGTTTGGAATCTGAGAGAACGGAACACTGTTTTATCGCATTCAATGATGCATATTGCGATGTTTGTGCTTTTCCTTTTCAAGGTTTGACTACAGGGGTTTCCTCTCCCTTCCTCCCATGGGGCAAGTAGTTTTATTGCATAGGGTAAGATCAGTGAGATTTTATCTCACATTATCATTCATGATGTGCGCACGCATAGAGTGTCACATGTCACGCAATTAGTCACTCACTATTAGCTGAACCAGTGCATGTATTGTTTTCAGTGTGACCTAAGTATGTTGTTATGTACTCTTTGGTGTTTTTTATTACAGGCTTGAATTTAGAAGCCATCATTTACAGTGGAGAGTGACATAGGTCACACCCGCACAGTGGTATCTTCTAACCACCAGTTGGTAAGAACGGAGCCCCATTTTTATGTTAAGGTCCTGATGAATGCCTTGGACCCTCCTGGGCCACCATGGCTGAAACATGTTGACCATTCTTATTACGGTTAGGGGACAATCAATTCCCCATATACCGTCCACCTATTTTAATATCATATAGTTACCATACACATTAAAAATCACAATTTGATAACTATAATGATTTTTAACCTCACTCACTTTTTTGTCTTATGGGCCCCCACTTAGTTTAGAAGTGCATCCCTGTCGTCAGGTGCATGCCCGCCCTCTATCAAACCAAGGTTTTAGAGGGCGAGGACTGGTCAATGATGAAGCATGACACCCGGTGGTGTGTGAGACCAGTCCGTCACATTTTGTGAGATGCTTTCACTCACAATGCGGTTCTAAACCCACAGTGGTCACTATACTATGAGCAGCTCTTGTTGTGGTTAACATTTGTTGTTGGAGGCTGCTAGCTCCTAGAACCCCGCACCTCTAGTTCCCCTCCCCGTGTATTGACGTGGGCTCTATTTTGTTTATAATTTAATCATGGGCCCTTGGCAGTGTTAAAAGCAAGGCTGTGGATGTGTTTGGAGGTAACTATGGGCTCCCACATCCAGTGTGGTCAACTAGTTTCAGCCAGGCCTTGTGTTAATTCTGGCTTTCATCAGGACCTATATGTGAGGGGTGATTTAATATAGGGGTTTACAAAGTGTGTAAATGCTCCTAAGTGACTCACACGCTAAGGTGCGGTAAGTGTAAGAGGATGGGTTCCTCTAGGTTTGTACTCTCATTTTAAAAGAGTCAAACTCCATGAGTCCCTGGAGGGGGTCCGGCTGTCTGTCACACTTTCAATACGGCTCAGGACCCGCAGCTCAAACCTACTTGGCCATTACAGGAACTCCGTCGATGTTTCTACCATAGTTTCTTATAGAGGTCGGTTGTATGATAAGAGCCCTACTTAAATAACTCAGCTCCCTATGCGTGAAGTCCGCCCAATTTATCATCCAGAAATACCTGCATTGAAGGATCAGCATGGTGTGACCACAAGACCGACCGTGGCAGCCCGTTTCCAGGAGCAATGGGTTCATACTCCATGGAAAAGAAGTGAGGTTTTAGCCCTTAAGGCTACTCTGCCCGATCCTAGGAAAAATCCCACAGTTTATTGTCAAGACTTAACTTAGACTTGCAGAAGAGCTTGCATCCACAGGAGCGAAGATGTACCCCTACTCCCCCCCGAGGCAGTGCCCAACGGAGTATTTAGTATCACTCTAGTAACGGCTACTCCCTCAAAGGGGTGAAGGGACAACGGAATGGACCACCAGGGGATGCAAACAAAGGGATCTCTCTCTGGACAGCAAAGGTTTCCTTAATCCTGTTTCTCCCACACTGCATAAACAGAAAAAATAACAAAAAGAAGAGCCAAAAGAAAATATTACTCAAACTATCTCCAGGAAAAAAACTAACAAGTCTTAACTAAGGGATTAGCAAGTTCATTTAAGCATTTCTCTATGTATCACCATATACTCACAAGATTTAAAAAAGGTATTCCGTCATGCCTGGTATTCAGGAGTAGGTTAACGATACTCCCAACAAGTATGAACTTTCTTTGCTGTTTAAATCCAAGGACTTAATTGTCAGTTCAGGTAATGACCCTAAATAAACATAAGCCTTCTTTCCGTGAAGAGAAGTGTGACATTCGTCTGCCACAATTCAATTGATAAAGTAACAAAGTATCCTCTTTCTTGAAGGGAACTGGTGTTGCAAGAAACTGATCGATTCCGGTTGGCTGTAAACTATGCAAACTCAGTTTCAGACTATTGTGTTTACAACTTGATACAAAGTATCCATGGAGAGCAGCTGCCAGTGCTCCAGGAGAGCTGGGTTGATTTAGAGAGGGGAATCCAATTGTTGAAACAAAGTTGCGAATCTTGGAACCTGAGGGAGAAAGGAAAATCAATGTTAGTTTCTATGAAGGAAACTGACACGTGTAGTCCATGAGACCTCCTGCACTCCAAGTCTCAGAGTGCAAAAGATGTATCCAAGCCTTGTGGAGGTTCTGAAGTATAAACAGGTCAATTTCTTTTCAGCAGGAAACTAAGCAGGCGCACGGCCCAATTACCAGGACAAATAAACCAAGCACTGGCTCAATGGGAGAGGCTGTCTTATATACAAGCCAATCAAGCATTAACAGCAAGCATGTGAGCCTAGTGGTGATAACAAAAAGAAGGATAAATGGATTTGACTTGCTGTGCTTAGTATTCTAAATGAGATGCATTGTGGGATATGTAGTTTTGGAGAGACAGTTACACCAGTTCAGGGCGCAAGAAGCTCAAAGTGTAACACTTATTATAAAGAATTAACAGAAGCTGCCTCTTCTACTGTAATGACTCTTGCTGATATTGAAATGTTTTTTGGTCTTCTTGTTACGGTTGATATTTGGCAGCAGGTGCATACTCAAGATCATGTTGCTGAGTTGGGTGGTACATGGGATGTGATTAAGGGATGGGATCAAGAAAGGAATCCAGGAGATAAGCCACATGCAGAGATACTCACTGTGCCTGGTCGTATTATTACATATATGCACACACTTATTCCACAGAAGAAAGTAAGTTGGGACAGATTGATGGCCTGTCGACAGAAAAAGAATGAGAGTGTATCTGATTTCTTTACTAGGTTTGAAGATACGTTTTTGGATTACAGTGGGCAGGATATGTCCACGGAGGGAGGAGTTTGTTTGTTTGTTCACAGGTTTGTTACTAATCTTCTCCCTGAAATAATGACTCGTTTGAAGGCGTCTGAAAGTACTTGGTCTACATCTTATTCTCCCTCTGTTATGTTGAATATGGCTCAATATTATGAGCACCAAGACCAGGAGGAAAAGGATAAAACTGATAAAAAACACAAGGATTTAAAGACGAAAGTGTTGTTGCAGCAGGCATTTCGGGGAAATAACAGGGGACGGGGAGGTCCTTCTCGACAACTCCCACGTACTAGGCAGCCTGCTATGACACCTTTGGGACAAAATCAGTGTGCGTGTTGTAAGGAGGAAGGACATTGGCGTAGCCAGTGCCCTGTGCTTTTACAGAAGATTTCGTCTCCTAGAGGACGCAGTTCTGGTGGTAGAGGTCGTGGGACTGAGAGAAATCAGAATGCTGCGGCACCTGTGGGCCACTCAGACAATAATTATTTTGATGACCCCAGAGATGGACAGTATTATCATGATGATTATGACATGGATGATGTGACAGTTATGTCTTACAGCTAGTACAGCCAGGGACATGGTGAGGGACCATTTCAGATACCTGTAGATCAGTGTGGTCCTTATGTCACTGGGGATTTGCAAGGTTCAACTAAGGAATTTTTGGTGGATACAGGTGCGACAAAAAGTTTGGTTTCTCCACATATGGTCCCTGGGATGGCCCTGTCTGACCACAATAATGTTTCAGTCAGTTTTTCCGGTGCAAGACCTCTGACCTCCTGGTCAGGAACCTGCTCTCACCCCCGCAGCTCTGCTGGTTGTGCCGATTCTGCTGTGTTGACTCTGCCCTGATCAGCAGGGTCTAGGTCCGCTCAGGTATTGTTCTGTGATCCTCTGTACTCTCTGTGCCTTATTTTGTGCCTGCACCTGTTCTCTGTGCCCCTGTATTTAGCCTGTATTTTTGTGCCTGGTTCTCTTGTGTCCCGTATTTTACATCCGTGCCCACTCCGCCGCCCGTTCCCGCCGCTGCTGCCCTAGCGGCCCCTCCCCCCTGCCTCTTCCCGCCTCCCTGCTGCGCTTTACCTCCCCCTCCCCTATTTAATGGCGGCCGCTGCGAGGGTAGCGGAGTAAGACCTCTGACCTCTTGGTCAGGAACCTGCTCTTACCCCCGCAGCTCCGCTGGTTGTGCCGCTTCTGCTGTGTTGACTCTGCCCTGATCAGCAGGGTTCGGGTCCGCTTAGGTATTGTTCTGTGAGCCTCTGTACTCTCTGTGCCTTATTTTGTGCCTGCGCCTGTTCTCTGTGCCCCCTTATTTAGCCTTTATTTTTGTGCCTGGTTCTCTTGTTGCCCGTATTTTACATCTGTGCCCACTTCGCCGCCCGTTCCCGCCTCTGCTGCCCCCTTTGGCCCCTCCCACCTGCCTCTTCCCGCTCCTGCCTCCCTTCTGCGCTTTCCTTCCCCCTCCCCCATTTAATGGTGGCCGCTGTGCGGCCACTCCACTGGCGCACCAAAGGCAAGCCCGTCTGCGCCCGTCCGCGACCCAACCGCGACCAGCGCCAGGACCCCTGGGTCTCCAACCACCCACCGCTACAACGCAGCTACCCTCCATGCACTCATCCCTGGGAGGAACAACAACTGCCAGCTGTCCATGCCGAGCACCACCCATGGACAGCTCTCCTGCCACCACTGCTGCCAGACCTTCCACACCATCAGCACCCCCACGGCCACCACCCCCGCATCGAACACCAACACCTCCGAAACCCTGAGGTGCATCCTCCTCAATGTGCGCTCCTGCACAGACACACCGTAGAGATCTGGGACCTCCTCGACACCCTCTCACCAGATGTCACCTTCTTCACAGACACCTGGACTAACACCACCTCTGCCCCCGACATCGCCACGGCCATCCCCGATGGATGCAAGATGCAGAGGAAAGACCGCCCCAACCGCCCAGGAGGAGGACTCGCCATCGCACACAAGAGCTCCCTCCGACTCGCCACCTCCACCACAAATGACTCCCTCTCCACCACCGAACACCTCCACTTCCAGATACAGGACAGCCCTAGAACCACCATTCGCGGCACCCTCGCATGGACCGGGAATGGTGGACCCCACCTCGTTCGCCACGACCATCGCCGACCTCATCGCACCCCATCCATCACCTCCATGGAATACATGCTCATCGGAGGCCTGAACTTCTACCTCGACAACCCCAGCAACCCCAACTCCAACATCCTCCTGGACAACCTCGCCAACATCGGCCTGAAACAGCTCATCTCCACGCCCACCCACAAGGCAGGATACATCCTCGACCCCATCTTCGCAGGAGGTAACAACATCCTTTTCAGACACACCACGCAACCCCCCTGGATGGACCACTACTGCGTACACTTCAACATCAACAAACCCACCGCCCCCAAAACGGCAACGCGTCCTCCATGAAGGAACTGGAGCAAAATCACTGAGGAACAGCTCAACCACACCCTCAACTGCGTCACCCCCACCACCTCGACCAACGCCAACCTCGCAGCCAAAGAACTCCACAGATGGATCTCCAACTGCGCAGACGAACTCACACCCCTACGCAACCCAGACAGACAGCGCCCCAGGAAAGCCACCTGGTTCACCACTGACCTCCAGGAATCGAGACGCACCTACAGACATCTTGAGAAGAACTGGAGAAACAGCAAAACACCACAAGAGCGCAACACCTACAAGAACGCCATGACGGAATACCACCATTGCATCCCACCAAAAGGACCTTCATCCGAAACAAGATCATCGCCAAGTCCAGCAACTCCAAGGAACTATTCAGCGTCATCCAGGAATTCACCAAGCCCCCCAGCAAAGCCACGGACATCACCCCATCCCAAGACCTCTGCGACAAACTCGGATCCTACTTCCATCTGAAAATCAAGGGCCTCTACGACCACTTTGACGACCATGCACCGGACGCCGAAACCACCTCCCTCCCACTCTCCAGTGACACCAGCCGGCCTACCGTCTCCTCCTGGACCCCAGTCACCACCGAGGACATAACCTAAACGATGAAAGGCATCCACTCAGTGGCCACCACGGACCACTGCCCACCGCACTTCTACCACAGAGCCGCCACAGCCATCGCGCCCAAACTACGACGCACCATAAACACCACCTTCAAGACCGGCACCTTTCCAGATGACTGGAAATGCGCAGAAGTCAGACCCCTGCTCAAGAAGCCGTCAACAGACCCCGCGGACCTGAAGAACTACCGACCCATCTCCCTCCTCCCCTACACAGCCAAAGTCACTGAGAAGATTGTCAATGCCCAGCTAACAACATTCATCGAAGAAAACTCCACCCTCGACCCCTCCCAATGTGGATTCCGAAGCAATCACAGCACAGAGACTGCCTTACTCGCCGCCACAGATGACATCCGCTCCCTCCTCCACCAGGGACACACCGTGGCCCGATCCTACTCCACCTCTCTGCAGCCTCCGACACCGTCTCCCACCGCACACTCATCACCAGACTCCACGACGCTGGCATACAGGGAACCACCCTCAAATTTATCCGCTCCTTCCTCACCGGCAGAACACAAAGAATCAGACTGCCACCCTTCCTCTCGGAACCCACGGAAGTTAACTGCGGAGTACCCCAAGGATCATCACTGAGCCCCACACTCTTCAACATCTACAAGGCCCCGCTCGCCGACATCGTCAGACAGCACAGACTCAGCATAGTATCCTACGCTGACAACACCCAGCTCCTCCTCACCCTCACCAAGGACCCCGTCACCACCAGACTCAACTACCAGGAAGGAATGAAGGACGTCTTATCCTGGATGAGCAGCAGCTGCCTGAAGCTCAACTCAGAGAAGACAGAGGTCCTCGTCCTCGGACCCTCTCCCTCCGTATGGGACTACACCTGGTGGCTCACCTCCCTCGGCAGCGTCCAACACCCATGGACCACGCCCGAAACCTCGGCATTGTACTCGACTCCTCATGACCCGACAGGTTAACGCCGTCGCCTCCAGCTGTTTCAACACCCTCTGCATCCTCCGAAAGACCTTCAAATGGACCCCCCAGAATCAAGGAAGACCGTCACACACGCACTCATAACCAGCAAACTGGACTACGGAAACACCCTCTACACCGGGATCAACAAGTCTCTGCTCCACAAACTCCAGACCATACAGAACACCGCAGCCAGACTCATCCTCGGCATCCCTTGACATGAACACATCACCCAACACCTGCGCAGCCTCCACTGGCTCTCCATAGAGAAAAGAGTCACCTTCAAGATACTCACCCACGCATACAAATGTCTCCACAACACCAGACCCAAATACCTCAATGAGAGGATCTCCTTCCACGTACCCAAGAGAAACCTTTGATCTGCCGACCTCGCACTTGCCGAAACCCCACGTATCCGCAAAGCCAGGACAGGCGGAAGGGCGTTCTCCTACATCGCAGCCAAGACCGGGAACGAGCTCCCGATCGACATCAGACACGCCCCCACCCTGAACTTCTTCAGGAAGACACTCAAGACCTGGCTCTTCAACTGAACGGAGCTGCAAACCCCCCCCAGCGCCTTGAGACCTTCACGGGTGAGTAGCGCGCTTACAATTCCCCTGATTGATACAGATCGTCCGCCCCATTTCACGCCCCCTTGCACTTAATGTTGGTCCTTTTACTGTTGAGTCTCCATTCTTGTTAACATCTAATTGTGGTAAAAATTTGGATGGGTTTGGACTTGTTGAAGAAGTTGCATGCTACCATTTATTGTTCTCCTGATGGTGTCTATATTACCGTGGGTCTGCGGGTGAGCAATAGACAGTGTTTGTCCCAGGATATGGCCCCTTCCTGAGAAGTTTGCTCAGGTACCCCCACACTGTGGGCCACAGGTGATACAGACGTGGGTCTATTGCATATACCGTCAGTTTCTATACAAGTTAAAGATAATGCTATTTTGCCCCGTATTCCTCAATATGAAATACTGCAGGCAGGGGAACGGGCTCTTCTTAAAATTATTCAGGATGGGGGTGGGGGTGGTGACGAGCTGCTTCAGTCCGTGGTTGGTGAGGTTGTCCAGTAGGGCGGTGGAGTCGGGGTCGATGCTGTTGTCGAGGTGGAAGTTCAGGTCTCTGATGAGTATGTAGTCCATGGAGGCGAAGGCGTGGGGTGCGATGAGGTCAGCAATGGCGGTGGTGAATGGAGCGTGGGGCCCAGGGTGATTGTAGGTGAGGGTGCCACGCAGCGTGGTTCTGGGATCGGTCTGGACCTGGAAGTTGAGGTGTTCAGTGTTAGGAGAGGGAGTCGCTCGTGCTGGAGGTGGAGAGTCGGAGGGAGCTCTTGTGTGCGATGGCGAGTCCTCTTCCTGGGCGGTGGGGGCAGTCCTTTCTATGGATCTTGTAGCCATTGGGAATGGCGGTGACGATGTCAGGGCAGAGGTGGCCTATGTCCAGGTTTCCGTGAAGAAGGTGACGTCAGGTGAGAGGGTGTCGATGAGGTCTCAGATCTCTACTGTGTGTCTGTGCAGGGGGCGTACGTTAAGGAGGATGCATTTGAGGGCTTCTTTGGTGCGGGCGGGCATCCGGCATGGGAGAGGTCAATGGGGTGCTGTGGATGGTGAAGAAATGTCAGCAGTGTCGGCAGGAGAATTGGCCATGGGTGGTGTTCGGCGTCGACTGCTGGCAGTTGTTGTATCTACTGTGGTTGAGCGCAAGGAGGGAAGCTGAGTTGTAGCAGTGTAAGGTCGGAGATCCAGGGTCCCTGGCGCTTGTTGCAGTCGGGTCACGAACGGGCGCATACGGGCTTGCCTTTGGTGCGCCAGCGGTGCACCCACTGTGCGCGTTCACTGCGTGACTGTGCAGTGGCCGCCATTAAGTAGGGAAGGGGGAGGGAATCACAGCTGGGAGGCGGGAGTGGGAAATCGGCAGGGGGAAGGGGCCGGGGGGCAGCAGCAGTTGGGAAGGGAAACGGGCAGAAAACAGAAAAAAACAAGGCAAAAATACGGGGCAAGACAGAAGAACAGGCACAGTTACAATACAATACAGTTACAATACAGTACAGAAAACAAAGACAGAGACAGAAAACGGGCACAACACAGCACAGACAGCAGTGGAACCAGCAAAAGAGCAAGGCTCTCGCACTAGACCACCAGGGATGAGGCGCAGGCAGGAGCCTGCGGGTCGAGGAGGGCCTCGAACACCTACTTGTGTAGAGCACAGTACGGCACTAACCAGCAGAGCTGCAGGGGGAGAGAGCAGGTCCCTGACCAGGAGGTCAGGGGTCTTGCTCGGACTCCCTTGCAGCAGCCGCCATTAAGTAGGGAAGGGGGGAGGGAATCGCAGCTGGGAGGCGGGAGCGGGAAATCGGCAGGGGGAGGGGCCATGGGGGCAGCAGCAGCGGAAAGGGAAACGGGCAGAAAACAGGAAAAAACAAGGCAAAAATATGGGGGCAAGACAGAAGACCAGGCACAGTTACAATACAATACAGTTACAATGCAATACAGAAAACAAAGACAGAGACAGAAACCGAACACAATACAGCACAGACAGCAGTGAAACCAGCAGAAGAGCAAGGCTCTCCCACTGGACCATCAGGGATGAGGCTCAGGCAGGAGCCTGCGGGAGGAGGAGGGCCTCGAACCCCTACTTGTGTAGAGCGCAGCACGGGCAGCAGCACTTACCAGCAGAGCTGCAAGGGGAGAGAGCAGGTCCCTGACCAGGAGGTCTACACATTTTTATAGGTATTACTTCCTACTGTCGCCAGTGGATCCCAAATTATTCATTACTAATCAAACCTTTGCTTGCATTAACAATGAAGGCAGCGCATGAGCCTTTGCCTTGGACGCCAGAATGTCAGCAGTCTTTTGAGCAAATAAAAGCTGCGCTTTGTTCGGCCCCGGTGCTTGGCACACCTAGCTATAGAAAAACTTTTGTGCTCTATGTTCATGAGATGGCTGGTTGCGCACTTTCTGTCTTAACACAAACATTTGGGGATAAACAGAGGCCTTGTGCTTATTTTTCTGCTGTGCTTGACCCTGTTGCTAGGGCCCTTCCGAGTTATCTGAGAGCGGTCACGCCTGTAGTCACTTCAATTAGGCAATCAACTGGACTCGTACTTGATACAGACCTCACAGTTATGGTACCCCATGCTGTGGATACACTTTTGAATAAGACAAAGACACAGCACCTCACCAGTGCATGTCTTACTGGTAATGAACAGACATTGTTTGCTAAACATATTACGATCAAAAGATGTGCCACTCTGAATCCAGCTACGTTACTACCCATCCCTTCTGAGAATGATGCAGTCGACAATCATGACTGCATTTTCTGGACGGAAAAATGACGAAGGGATGGGTAGACCTGACTGATGTTCCTTTATCTGACCCCCAAGGAAAACTATATGTCGATGGCTCCTGTTTTAAATTACCAGATGGCACTACCACTGCAGCTAATGCTATCACTACGTTGTGGACGGGTCCCCTATCAGTCGGCTCAAGCCGCTGAGCTTTCTGCCCTTATCTGAGGTTGTGAATTGTCATTATTTATACTGACAGCCAGTACGAATTTGGGGTCGCGCATAATTTTGGGCGACTGTGGGTGGAGAGAGGGTTTCTTACCTCTCATGGTACTAAGATCCAACATGGGCACCTTATATTGCGGCTTTCAGCTTTAATGCTCCCCAAGAAATTAGCAATAATTAAGTGCAGTGCCCATAGGAAGGTTACTGATGACGTGAGTAGAGGAAATGCATTTGCAGATCAGGTAGCCAAGGAGACGGCCCGAAGTAAAATGAAACGCATGTTTGTTGCAGGTCCAGCTAGAGGGGTTCGTGAAGTTGCTATGTTTGAAAACACTGTTGAAAGTGTGAAGGAGATACAAAGTGAAGCCACGATAGAGGAATTAGTGAAATGGCAGGAGAGTACAGCACAGTTAAATGAGGAAGGACGTTGGATTGATAAATCTGGAGAACAGAAATGGATGTTGCCTGATGCATATGTCCTTCCTGTGGTTACTATGGCCCACAGTCCAGCCCATATTAGCGCGAAAGGCAGTTGCAAATTGTTAGCCCTTGTTTGGCATGACACCATCTCTAAGACAGCTGCACATTTGGTGAAACGTATGACATGTATGAGACGTAACCCAGGGAAGGGTACCCCTACACCGCCTGGTAATTTTGCACCACCCACTTTCCCATTTGAAGTCCTTAAAATGGATTTCATTGAGCTAGAAAGATGTAATAATCTTAAGTATGTTTTAGTGGTTATCTGTGCGTTTAGTAAATGGGTTGAGGCTTACCCCACCAAGGATAATACAGCCATTACAACAGCGAAGGTACTCCTTAAAGAGTACTTTCCTCGATTCGGCTTGCCCCAATTATCTGGAGTGACAACGGGTCTCATTTTAATGGGAAAGTGATTACATTGATTTGTGAAGGTTTACATATTAAACTGAAATTTCTTGCTGCTATTCATCCGCGGTCAGCGGGATTGGTTGAGAAGTACAATGGTACTCTCAAATTGAAATTGGCAAAAATCCAGGAGACAACAGGGTTAAAATGGGCAGATGCTCTACCGTTAGCTCTTTTGTCGACAAGAACTACAGCTCATTCTAGAACAGGCTTGTCACCTTACGAGGTCGTGTTTGGATGCCCGGCAAATGTCTGGGGAGTCCTGCGTCCTCGTAAATACTCTGATATTGAATATCCTGTATTGCTTGATTATCTTGGACAATTGACAGGAAGTTTGCGTTCTATTCACCAACAGGTATGGGAATCCCTACCTCCTGTATCAGAGGGGCTCGGCCACGACATTCAGCCTGGTGATTATGTTCTAATCCGAAAGGAAGAAAAGTCTGGAGCCCCACTGGAAAGGCCCTGACAAGTTCTGTTGGTGACACGGATGGCTGTAAAGGTTGCTGGTCGAAAGAACTGGGTGCATGCCACCCACTGCCGAAGGATTCCTTTACCGTTGCCATACGACCAGTTGGCCAAAGAGGGTATCGGCGACACCGAATGTGAGCAAGTGTCCAGGTTTGTCCCCTTTAGGGATGCCAAATTGACCTGGACACAGACAGATAAGGAGAACAACGATGTTTTGAATGAGGCTGTTCCACCAGAAAAGGTTGTTTCCCCGAGACAAAATAAAAGAACTGCTCTGAGTAATGTAAGAGTAATAAGAGTGGCGAAGGGACCGCTTGTTACCCCACCCAATCTGTCACCAGTCTGTGGACTTCATATCCATTGTCACTCGTAAATTACACATATACTCGACCACCCCAATTTACAGAAGTGAAAGGAGTATTTGGTTTTGGTTATCCAGGGCCATGTCTATACCATAGAAAGCCACTGGGGGTGGGTTATCCGGGTTGTGATAACAATACATATTGTGATAATTTTTATATGGAAGAACAGAATGTAACATTAGTAGGTCAGCATTATAAGGAGTTGACAGTCCCTCGAGAGGCCGGTTATTACCCTGCTTGTTGTCCCATTGTGAACAGTACTGATATTTTATTCTATACAAATTATGCAGGAATAGTGTTATATAAACACCTGGTCCCTCTAGTGAATAAAGAGGATCCAAGTACTTTTGGAATGAACTCTAGGTATGCTGCAGTGGATTATGAGGGGCCGATTTATGCACGCCCAGGGTTTTTCTTTTTGTCTAATGGGACTTATTCCAATGTCTATAATGGTACAGATTATATAGCTCTTGGAATGGTATTGCCTTTGGGCCTGCCTTGTAAATATGCTAAGCCTAAAATAAGATGGGTTAAAAGGACACTAACGAAAGAATTCTGTGAGGGAGTGACCGATATAGAGGTCAATAATTACAGTAATGGTATCACTTTTGGATACATCATTTCCTCTATTTTCACATTGGGTGGTACTTCCATGGCCAGGGGGGAGAAAGATAGAGAATACTTTGGATGCAAGCTGCAAATTCTATCTAATACTACTGTGGCAGCTTTGCGCGACATCACCACTAACCCTGGGTGGTGAACTCCGCTCCGCTCGCAGAGTTCGCAAAGTTTTCCGCACTCCGCTTTACGCGGAGATCACAGAGTTCCGAACAACTCCGCATAGCGGAGCGGAGTTATTTACCTCGCTCGCGTTCGGCAACGTCAAGTTGGCGACCGCAAGCGAGGAAAATCAACCTCCCGGCGAGATTTTTCCTCGTTTGCGATCGCCAACATCAAGTTGGCGAGCGCAAGCGTGGAAAATCAACCTCCCGGCGAGATTTCTCAATGCAGGGGGGGTCAGGTTTCTCATTGCGAGTAGTCGCGTATGCTCGCGACCGCTCGCATTGAGAAACAGCCCGTTCGCGTTGAGAAAGCTGCCGCTCGAGTACAAATCTACTCGAGCGCAAGAAAAGGAAAGCAGGGACCGCTTGCGCTGTGCATGGTGCCGGTCGCGATGATTACACAGTGCGAACAAGCATCCGGCACTGTGCAATCACCACGAACTGCATTTTTCTATCGTACTCCGCCGCTTGCGGAGCTCCGCGTAGTGAGGCAGAGTTTTTTTGCACTTCACGGTGTTCCGCGTAGTGCAACTCCGCGAACTCCACCCAGGGTTAATCACCACTCAGTTGGAAAGTAAGCGGATATATTCAGAACAGGCTAGATATGCAGTGGATTTTATCCTAGCTAAAAGTAGTGGGGTATGCGCGGTAGTTTGCGATCATTGTGTGGTCGGGATTAAGAATATGGAAAAGAATATTACCAAACACATTTTAGATATTCTTGAAAACATTAAGGTAATGGAGAGTGGTAATTGGAGTTGGTCCCTTTTCGGCAGTTGGGGCTGGATCCTTGAAAAAGTGATTTATCTTATTGTGGTATTGATGCTTTGTTGCATCCTTATTCAGTGTCTCCCTTTTTGTTGTTCCTATTGTACCACAATTTTCACACCCAAAAAGAAAATATCAATTCATGACATGAATGCAGCTATAATACGTCAAAAAGATGTTGATTATTTGATTAACATAGATGAAGGAATATTTGAGAATTCATCCCTCCTTGCTGTTTCACTGCCTGATGTTGATGGTATGGAATATTCCTAATTGTACCCCAATTTGATGTTCTGCTACTGTTTGCAATTCTGTTCTTTTCCGCTATAGTTGAAAATGCTTTAGCTCATGCTAAAAGGAGGGTCTGTTAGAATAGACCCGAGATTGCTTACGCAGTGCCCTATGAGTTTGCATTTGCGGCACCATTTTCTGTTTAGATGCCATTTTGAATGATGATTGAAACTAATCCTTTACCGTTTCCGAGAAAAAGCCTCTGTTAAGTTTCGTTTCTGAAATGGTGAAGTTTTGCCTCAGTAATGAATAGACTGCTCATATTAGCGCATACCTTTCTCACTAGATATAGGCCCTCTCCCACTTGTCTGGTGGCAGGCGCAGGGCGAAACGACCTTGGACTGTGCTAGGTTGTGTGAGATACCAGAACCGAAACTTATGTTATTGGTATTTTATTGCCCATCTGTATCTGTCTGGAAAATTCCACTGTAGGTGTGTCTTTGCCCTACTATGAAACGCACATAATGTATCTCTATGCTTGTTAATCTCAGTTCCCTCTGTACCACTCTTCGAGACTGTGCAGACGGGGCTCCACTCTGAGTGTATCTGAATAAAACAATTATTGGTATATTCTCCACTGTTCTTCCGACTCTTCATTTGGTATGGAAGGCTGAGAGGTGGTCCGAGGATACCTGGGTGGCCCTAAGTGGGTCACTCCCTTCAGTTGGCGCATGAACAGGGACTCCTTCGGGTGATTGATCCATCCCCTTGCCGCAGATGGGGGGGAGGACGAGGGCATCGTCGGGTCGGACTGACGGCTCAGGGATCCCTGCAGGAAGAGTTTCTGTTACTCGCAGCTGCTCCTTCTGTCCTGCCGGATAGTGCCTCGTCCAGGGGTCATCCCGACTGGAGTCCTGAATGGCGAAACCCTTGATCTGACTGTTTGGTCTGAGGAGTCGCAGCGGAGAACCGGTTCGTTTGTACTACTGATGTCAGGTGAGTTTGTTTTGGTTCTTTGTCGATATGGTACCATTTGGGTTGGAGTTTGGTACGGTCTAAGGACTGTCTTGATAAAAAGTGTTTGCAAATACTTTGCCAGGTAAAAATAATGATTTTGTTTTTCTTTTGCATGCCTAGCCTCAGTAAGCTTTGGAATGTGTGTTGTCGTTGTTGTTCTGCAGATGCTCGGCTGGAAGAAGCTGAGCCTGCGCCTCCTGAAGGCAGCCCTAATTTTGATATGTACGTGAAACATGGCCTTGGCCCTATTATGTTTAGTACATTATGGCACAAATATAGGAGAGACAATGCCGAGTTGCAGTGGCCTTTGACGGGCACTTTTGATGAACAGAAGATTGGCTTTTTACAGGAGCAGTTGTTTAAGAGACGAAGTAGACAGTCGATGTTTGACTCTCTTTAAACTTGGCAGAAAGAGGCTACGCAGAGGTGGTTAAAAACTTTTAAAAATTCATAACTCCAGTTTTACTGATGTGATTTGATGTCAAATAATGTAATAAAATTTACTCTGTTTTTCTAAATTGCTGTGGGATTTTTCATGCGTTGTGTTTTCATCTTGACACTGTTTCTGTGCTGCATATATACTCTACACATTGCCTCTAAGTTAAGCCAAACTGCTTTTTGTTCCAAGCTACCCAGGATTAAGCACAGGGTAATTTAGTGACTTTTTGTGGTTGACCCTGCAAGGGATTGTGGCTATTGTTTGACCAGGGCTCACATCCCAGTCAACCAACAGTCCAATTTCTCACATTGCTATTCAGCGGTGTGTATCTTACTGGTGTTTGTGCAGTACCATAGAGGGATATGTGTTACACAAAAATCCCATATAAATAATTTGGCACCAGAGTTGACCACTTTTTAAATTCTTCCTAATTTTCAATTGGCTGTGTTCTCCTTTTTCAAAATTTAAGTGTCGTAACTTCCTCTTTCTCTCACCATGGAGATGGAGCTGTGCAACTTGGACGTCCTCAGCTGGGCTGAAATGCTGAAACTCTGCAAACATAAGGGGCAGAAAGAAGACAAGAGGGCTACCATCCTGGATGTCCATGTAGCTCTCAGAGGTTTTGGGGAGGTGCAGAGGTGGCAGGCCACCTCAGAAGAGGATGATGGTGATGACATTGAGGAGGAGGGAGCACTATCAAAGGACGAAGGGAGGGTGGACCTAGTCAGGGGTTCTGAGCTACAAGGAGAGCCCCATTCAACCCCAACAGAGGACCAGGATATCTAGGGTGGAGTAGGGAGTAGTGTTCCTGCCAGTGAACTTTACCCCAGAGGAGCTGGAGGACAAGAAAGAGGAGAGGGAGCTCAAACTGCAGCTGGCCAAGATGAAGCTAGAAGCAGATGAGAGGAAGGCTGAGGCTGAGAGAGCCTTGGATGACAAGAGATTGCCCATGGAGGAGAGGAGAATAGCCCATGAGCTCAGTCTCAAGTAGGTGGACATAAAAGCCAAACAAGTGGAGTCCAGCAACAATGGTGGCAGAAGTGAGGGTCTATGTACCCAAGGAGCTGGTGCCCGCTTATGTGGTGGGAAATTATATTGATAAGTGGTTCCCTGCACATAAGATAGCTCTGACGGTACACAAGGTCCCAGAGGTATACTGGTGGGTACCTTGAGGAAATACATGCCTACAGAGGGGAGGGACACACTTCTTACACTTCAGGGCTGGGTGAGGAGCAGCAAAGTGGAGGATTTGTTGGGCTGTACAACCTGATTTTGATGGAGCACATGCTCAATACCTGTTTTACAGAGCTGCATCAACACTTGATAGCAAGTGAATTGACCCCAGGAAGCTTTCTGAGGAGGTGGACCTCTGGGTCAGAACCAGAGTGTACAGAAAGGCATCTGGTGGGGACTCCTAAAATATTGGTCAGGGTTCCCACCAGAAGAAAGAGGGGGGAGATAAAAAAAGAAAGAGTTTTCTCCAGGCCCCCCAAATAGTTCTCAGGGCAAAGGGTCCCATTCTCAATCCGGCCACCAAAAGAAAGGCTTCTTTGATAAGAACTCTGACAAGTTTATCCCCAAGTGCTATGAATGTTACCAGCATGGGCACACTAAGTCTGATCCCAAGTGTCCCAAAACGGCATGATCCCCCAGTGGTGGGCAGACCCCAGGGTTGGCTAGCGTAGTGCTTGGGGAGAAGATGGCCCCAGTTAGTGTGGGAGAGACAACAGAGGTTTTGCTAGTGTCCCTGGGTGACAAAGAGGTGGTGTCCAAAGCCCACAAGCCTTCAAACACTTCCAAGTATAGGCAGGGGGTCCCCATCAATGGGCAGAGGGTGGAGCCTCTGAAGGACACAGGAGCCAATATTTATACTGCCAGGTATCATCTGCTGTCCTCAAATCAAAGAATTCCCAATACATTCCACCAGGTTGCAGTAGCAGGCAACTGCGAAAGCCACTATCATGTGACTCTGATTTCCTTTGAATGGGGTGGGTCTCTGGTCTTCTGAATGTTGCTGTGAGCCCTGCCATTCCTGTGGATGACCACCAGGTCCATGGCTGCCCAGGAGTGCAGTCAAGGTGGTCTGGAGCCTGAAAAAGTGGTCTAGACAGCTGCTTAGAGAAGGAAGGGCAAGGGGCATGTAAACCCAGATACTGAATGTCCCATGGTAATGGTGGATGGGGCGCTGGAGGAGGCCATACTGAAGCCTACTGGGGAGGACATTGCCTCCCTTGGTGATCTGCCTGTGCATGCTGGATGGCAAGCAGAAGGGGGGGACCCACCAGGGAAGAGTTCTGTAAAGCACAGCGGGAAATGCCCAAACCTGGAGTGGATGAAGCAGCAAGCTGAGGCCCAGGCAGTTGGTGATACCCCTATTGGGAGAATGGCCTTCTGTATAGTGAGCCTAAGTCACCTGTTCATGGGGCAGCACACCTGTTGGTAGTCCCCCAATGCCACAAGGCCTTCCTACTGGGGCTGGCTCATGACATTTGTCTAGTAAGACATCTGGGGCAGCACAAGACCTTTGCCAGGATAGCCTCAAATGTGTTCTGCTGGACTTATCTCACCTGCCAGGCCAGTGGGAAAGCAGGTAAAAAGCTGATCGACTCCACTAATTCATTTACCTGTCATTGGCACCCCCTTTGAAAGGGTGGGCCCCGACACTGTAGGACCCTTAGACCCCTAGACAGCTTTAGGCAACAGGTTTACTCTGGACTTAGGTCCATGCCAATAGGTACCCTGAAACCATACCTCTGAGAACTGTGAAAGCACCTGCAGCGGAAAGGACCCTGATGGGGATTTTCACCTGGGTGGGCTTCCCCAAAGAGGTGGTGTCTGACAGGAGCACCAACTTCATGTCTGCATACATGAAGTCAATGTGGCAGGATTGTGGGTGTAACCTACAAGTTCTCTACACCCTACCGTGCACAAACCAATGGGTTTGTTGAAAGGTTCAATGATACCCTAAAAGGCATGATTATGGGCCTATCCATAGGGTAGAAGTGGGATGTCCTCCTATCATGTTTGCTCTTTGCCTATAGGGAGGTGCCTCAGAAGGGGGTTGGATTTAGCCCCTTTGAACTTCTGTATGGTCACCCTGTTGGGGGGACCTCTCAGTCTGGGGTGGGAGCAAGCTCCAAAGAACCCCCACCCAAGATACATGCTAGCCCTCAGAAAACAGATGGCCAAGTTCTGGAAGAAGGCTTCTGAGAACTTGGATAGCCAGGAAGCTATAAGCAATGGTATGAGCAGATGGCTACCATGGTGAATTTTCAATTTGGTCAGAAAGTGTGACTGATGGAGCCAGTGGAGCCCAGGGACCTTCTAGAACATTGGACGGTGTCTTAGGAGGTAATTGAGAGGAAGGGGATTCCACCTACTTGGTTGATCTGAAGACCCCCCAGAAACTGGGGAGGGATAGGAGAGTGAACCTTTCCCTGACCTCCTGTCATCAAAAGAGAAAGACAGGCCAGTGGAGGGTGTCAACCTCTCCCCCACACTGACCATAGAACAGCAAAGGGACTGTCACTGGTTGTTGGGACAGTTTGCCTCCCTGATTTTTCTCACTCCTGTGTGTAGCCTTGATAAAAATAATGAAGACGGCCCCTCTCAAAAATAGATTATACAGGCTGTCTGACAAGGTGAGGACCAGCATCAAAGAGGAGGTCTCTCAAGAATAAGGAGGAGAAGTGTTTTAAATGCTTCTCCTTGGGGTGGCTATTTATTTTAAAAGGAGTGCAGGAGTGAAAATACATACATAGCAGGCTGACTCTGAAGTCTGATGGTGATGGATAAATTGCTTGCAACACTTAATATTAGTAAATATGTATGCCCCCATAGAGGATGATCCAGGGCCATAAGGGAGCCTTTTTCTATCTCTAAAGCCTTTTGAAGGTGAAATAATTGTGGGGGTGATTTTATTTTTTACAGAACTCCAGGTTAGGCACCATGATTTGAAATGAGAAGCAACTTAATCCTAAAACCGCTTAAGTTCTCAGGGAATAGTCCCAAAATGTTTAAGTAACTAATCCCTAGAGAGTGACTTTTCCATATAAAAGGGAGTTCTCTTGCCTTTCCTGCAGATATAAAACAGCTACCCATATTGAGTTTTTATTGACTTCCTCCACAGCTAGGGTTAAATTGTTAAGTATGTTGCTGAATGGGTTTTCAGACGATTCAGCATTGGAGATGCAAATATTAGGACGTGAACAGATACCTAAATCCCAAAGATGGGTTTTTAATGAAGTTTATTTGGAAGATGCCAATTGGGTAGGGACATGTGGAGTCAAGAGCTTTCTGGAAAGGAATAAGAGCTCAACCGGGGTTGCTATGGTGTGGGATGCTATTAAAGTCTTCTTACAAACTTTTCTGATTTCTAGAGATATTTTCCATTTTAAATCCATAAAGGAAGAGAAAGCTTGTCTTGAGGAATTGATTAATATTGAATATAGGAGATTTCTGAGGACTAGGTTTGTGGAAAATCAGAAGGCATTAGAAGAAGCAAATATGGTTCTTGGGAAATATTATTATGCTAATAACTATGTTCAGAATTATACCAATTTGCAACAAGTAAATGAAGAGAGCGAACACGCCAGACCTTTGTTTTATAAAGTGCGACATGACTCAAGGGTATCAGAGCCATGTACATAGGATTCACTGGACCATGGAATAGATGGTTATGTGCTCACTTGGGCCGAAGAGTGGATGGCCAAGGGTGGGTGACATAACTTGTGGTTAGATGAAGAAGGTTGTTAACCTTTGGGGTTAATGCATATTGTACATATGTCTTAAACTGTTGGAAAGCTAGTCAGGTTTTTCTGATGTTCATATTTGCTATATTTAATCCCTTGATTATTTTTTCAATTTTGTGTTCCAGGTTGCTTAGCTGGGAAGTCCAGTATGTGATCAGTCTGTGTCCACAGGGCATGTCACCTCTCTTGGATTCTGTAAAATGTGACTCAGTCTGTTGGCCTTTCCTATGGATTTATCTGGGTGTGTGATCATTTTAAACTGTGGTGTCTAAATTAGGTGTTCACCATGTTGTAAGTGACCTTACATGCCCATTCAGTGTTTGGTTGAGGTCATTGTAGGGGGTCTTTCCTGGTGTTTCATTTGTGATTTGTTTGCTTATACTCTTCTGACAACTTGTGATAGGTTTACGACCGGTGGACTAACTAATGGTATGGATGTGCGTTTTTTGTTGTTTAATGATCAAACCAGTGCTTAATTTGAGTCTGTGGTTTCCGGTGCTAGGCACAGATACTTAATTGTCAACAACGGTTCTTATATCAGCTGCCCATTGTGGCACTGTTTCTGCAATTAAAAGATTAGCCGAACAATAGTTGTTTATTAATTAAATACACATTAAAAACTGTTTGTTTAGCTTTGGGGCCTCACACAGTCTGAAATTTCACACCTGTAGTAGTGTGATGGTTATTAGTTGTGTAGGTACTCCCATAGGCAGCGTGGTGCAAGCTGTGGTGGCCTCCTAATGAGGGCCCTGGCACTTATTTCTTTACAAATTGAGCACTGGATCAACCCATTTAGGAGTCAGTGAATCTCCTTGTTCTGCAAGGGTGTTGTTTTGGGCTCTTTTCAGTTATATCTGACTCATCTATTATGATCCCTTCAGCTCTTCCTTCCTCTCCATTAGACAATGTAATCATGTGGGGAGGTGTTAGATGCTTAGTGTCTGGATTATGAGGGACTAGAGCTTGACAAGTGTCCTGATTAGTTTTTGTCATTTTTGTGAGACTGTCAAGTTTCGTAGAGAAGGGGTAGTTAAGACAGTTGAAGAGAGTTGGGTTTTGGATTGATCATTTGTGTTGTGGGACAAATTCAGTTGAAGTGTCAGCAGAGAGCCTTGTGGTGTGGCACAGTCTCCATTTCATTTGAATTTGGGTCTTGCTCTGGTGTGTTTATGGTTCTATGAGTTTGTTGATTCGTTTGTGTGTTTTGGGGTGTGCTCTGGCATAAAGGTGCTCTTGTGTGTGCTCTTAGTTTGAGGAACCATTGATCAAAGATTTCAAGGTTAAGGTCAGATGCTTGTACCAGTATGGTGCCATTCTTGTAGATTGATATTGCCACTTCTGCATCAAATAGGCAGGAGGGAAATATAGACAATTTGAGCCTATGTGGAATCTGAAAGGATTTTGATACCTGTAGGACTGCATGGATTGAGTTTCTCCACCTTGCTAAACAGCGCGTGAAGAAGATATGATCTGATTTTATTGCTCCTATCTTTATGCAAAGGTAGGAGTCCAAGATGAGTGTTTCTGGATGGGCTTTTAGGAGTCTGGTTTTGAAATGTTCAGTTGCATTCATGGAGAGATGTGCTGGGGACTTTATTTTGAGGGAGACGGGTCCGGATTCTGAGAGACATCTTTTGGGGAAATTGATTTTCTGTAGAGCCATATTGGTGTTTGTGGATGATCCTTATATTATTGTTTAATTGGCATGGCAAGCTTGGGAATTGGGTGCGAATAACACCGTTAGTAAAATCAAATGCTCTAAGATTGGTGTCATGGCCACCTCCAAAGAGCAGATAAAGGATATTTTTAAGATAATTTTAAGAATATCTATAGCACCTCTTTCAATGTAGATAAGGTAGAGTTGGATTGTTTTTTAAAAGATATTTCAATTCCAGTTTTAATAGAGGCAGTATTTTATTGATAATCCCTTTTCTCTCTGAGATTTGGAGGAAGTAATGACGAAACTACCTGGGGGTAAAGTTGCAGGAACAGGTGGGTTTCCCTCTGAATTTTCTAAGGTATTTGCGGACCGTTTGAATCCTCTGCTGCTGGAAGTGGCTAGTTCTATTCAGAGAGATGGAACACCAACCCCATATTTCTATCAGGGTAATGTGGCGTGTTTCTTAAAAAAAGGTTAAGATCCTACAAATGTACATTTTTTATCTCCCTATAACACTCTAAAATTCTGATGATAAAATATTATGAAACTGATTGCAAATAGGCTGAATAAACTAGAATCAAGAATGTTTCATGGAGACCAGAATGGTTTCATTACAGGACGACAGCTCTGCACTAGTACCAATTATTTAATTGAAACTCTTGATATGTGTGCTTCAAAAAAGGTTCTGGTAGTTATTTTCTTGTTAGATGCCGAAAATATATTCAATCTTGTGGTCTAGGAAATGCTTTTAAGATTGTGGAGAAGTTTGGATTCTGACCCCAGACCACGGGATTTATTAAGAAAATGCCTACTAACTCTGAAGCTAAATTAATTTTAAACACATATGAAGTTGGTGTATTCAAAGTTCAACGTGGAACCAGACAGGGCTGTCCTCTTTCACCTGTTTTTTTTGCTTTTTTTATTGAACCCTAGCACAAGGCATTCAGCAAGACAAAGTTATTCAGGCACTTTTGTCTCAGATGTGAAGAGTTAAATTCTATGCCGACAATCTTATTATTGGCACCTAAGAAGACAGTGCAGGAAAGACCTTTTGAGATTTTTTCAGCTTTCCATATTTTGGGTGGATATAAAGTTAACAAGGATAAAGCAGAGGCAATTCTTAGTAACTGTTCAGTTGAGAAGCTGCTTCCAGAATTTCGAACGCATGTTCATACCCGACCAAAAGGTTATTTGGGCATCTTCTATACGGAAGATATTAGTGGGATATATGACATGAATTATAGGCCTCTTATAAATAAAGGAATTCTAGATAAGCAGATGCCACTGTCTCTTATCCTTCCAGGCATGGTCGCATTAATAAAAATGTTGGTTCTTCCCTCATTTAATTTTGTATTTGCTGCAGCACCTTGTATGTTATACTCTCATTTTTTTAAGATTGTCGACTCCAAGATTTCCTCTTTCTTGTGGGCTAAGCGCACCCCAAGATTAGCACTCTGCATTTTATATTGGAGTCTGGAGGAAGGTGGGCTGGTTCTTCCCAGCATAAGAACTTATTACATTGCGCATTTTGCACAACACACTTTTAGATTTTGGAACATTCTGCAGCACACATAGAAAGAGCAAACCACCTTTCAAGATTGTTTATGTGGAGGAAGGTGTCCCTTCCTGAACATAAACAATTGCCACTGCAGCGCAGACACCCTTGAAACATGGCTCAAGGGTGCCTGCGCTGGCACTAGGCAGCTTTATTAGTACCAGCGAGAGGGGAAACATAGGGGTGTGCCATATTTTTTAATATGTGGCGCATTCCTGCATTTTAAAAATGTTGAAGCGCGGCGTTATTTTTTGGACATAACACCGTGCCCTGACATTTTGTTGTATATATCCCCTAAATATCCTAAAAAAAGTTGATAAAAGACATTGCAATTTAAAAAAAAAGAAAAGCACAACTTTTTAGACATTATGACTGTTAGAACTGGGGGTCTCTAGTTGGCAGAGGTAGGTACCTTTGTCCAAATAGGGACCCTTGCTTCTAGTCAGGGTAAGGGGGTACACTCCTGAAATAACCCCTGCTCACCCCCTTGGTAGCTTGGCACGAGCAGACAGGCTTAGTTCAGAGGCAGTGTGTAAAGCATTTGTGCACACATACAGTAATCTAGTGACAACACTACAAATGGACACCACACAGGTTGTATTATAAAAATAAGTATCTTTTATATAGATTTACCACAAGACCATAAATGACATAAATAATCCACAATACTGTACTTTAAAGATGGTAGAATTAGCTTGAGTCTCTTAAAATGAAAATGCGACACTTTGAGTTCAATGTACCTGAGATGCGTAACGCAGGGCAACGAAAAGTGTTGCAGGGAAGGTGATGCGGTAGTCCCTTACATGCAAGGACGGTGATGCGTTGAAGATCTGGTGCAAAAGAAACAAAGTGGCGTCTTCTTGAGGTTGCGACAACGAAGAGGTGATGCGTGCACGCCCGACGGCCGTGCGGCGATTGCGATGAGTCTTTGGAGCCGCGACAGGCCTTGCGACACGCTTCCCTGGCGATGCGATGGCATCTGATGCGAGGTCGACGATCTTCTCCTGGGATGCGGGGCGCGCCTCGTGTTGCGATGCGTCGGCGTCTGATGCGAGGTCGATGCTCTGCCCCGGGGATGCGACGGCATCTGATGCGACGGCGACACTTTTCTCCGGTGCTGCGAGGCGCTTCGAAGGATGCGGCGCGCTTCTTCGGGGATGCGCCAGCGTCTGCTGCGACGTCGACACTCTTCTCCGGCGATGCGATACTCAGCGGCTGCGGCGACACGCTTCTTGTGTTGAGTCGCGCTTCCAGCTCCCAGAGACACGCAAGTGTGTCAGAAGGTCCAATTTCCCAGCAAGGGAACACAGGGGGAGCTGGTGGGTGAAGTCTGTTGTCCCTGAGACTTCAGCAGGAGGCAAGATCTGGAATCAAGCCCTTGGAGATCCTTCACAAGTTGATGAAAGTACACACAAAGTTCCCTTCTCCTTTCTTTGGCAGTCAGGCAACCACTGCAGGCAGATCCCTCTCAGCTTAGGGATAGTCTTCTCCTCAGTTTCTTCTTGGTTCCGCTCCTCAGCAAAGGTTTCTTCTTGTTTCCCAAAAGTGATCTAATTTCCTAGGGGTCTGGGTCCCCTTTTTATACACCTTTTCTCTTTGTTCTCTGAAGGCAGAGAGGCCTTTGCCTAGTCCAAAACCACTTCTGGTCAGTCCTGGAGCACTTTGTTTACAGGACTCCTTCTGTCCTTTCAGAATGTGGGGCAGAGTGCTCAGCCGCCCGGCAGGAGGTGGAGCCAGCATTGTGGAAGGCAGGCACAGCCCTATTCAGACCCAGGTGCAACTCCTCCCTCCACTTTGGATGCAGATCTCTCTATTCAGCCCTGTGCTGACTCACCCTGTCTCCTGTAGCCACCCCCAGCCCCTGTCACTCAAACTCCAGACAAGGAATACACAACCTAGCAGAGGCAGGCTTGGATAGTTAGGCAAGAAAATACCCACTTTCTAAAAGTGGTATTTTCAAACACAGAATGTTAAAACCAACTTCACTAAAAGATGTATTTTATCATCCTGAGTTCAGGCATATTAAATTCGTTTTTCTACCATGTTCCCTGGGTCAGTTAGGATTATAAGGTGTAATAATCAAACTGCCCGTTCTGGCCTATGGGGAGCAGGTAGCCTTGCAATAGTGAAAAACGAAAATGGCTGTAATTCACTATTAGGACATGCCACACACACCAGGGCATGTCCTACCTTATACTTACAATGCACCCTGCCCTAGGGCCTACTTTAGGGGTGACCAACATGCAGCAAAGGGAAGGTTTAGGGCCTGGTAAGTGGGTGCACTCACCAAGTCGACATGGCAGCCCTAGGCTGCACACAGGCTCTGCAATGGCAGGCCTGAGACACACTTTACAAGCTGCTTCTGTGGGTGGCACAACCAGTGCTGCAAGCCCACCAGCAGCATTGGATTTACAAGCCCTGGGCACACTCAGTGCACTGTACTAGGGACTGACAAGTAAACCAATCATTCAATCATGGAGCCACTAATACATACATCAATTTACAATAGGGAGCACTTGCACTGTGGCACTGAATAGCAGTGGCACAGTGCCCAAAGCATCTAAACCAGGAAAAACAGATCAATAACATTGGAGGCATCATAGAAAAAATGGAAGGGAGACCTACGCCAAGGATGCCAGGTCTAACACGTGTCCCCTCCAGCTGAAATGTGGGGAGAACTATCCTTCCTCTGGGGAGTTCTCTTCACTAAGGCGGAAGAATCTGGACAGACCATCAGCATTGGCGTGTTCTGTACCAGGGCGGTGTTCCACCGTGAAGTCCATCCCCTGTAGTGAAATGGACCACCTTAACAGCTTTGGATTCTCACCCCTCATCTGCATCAACCATCTGAGGGGCCTGTGGTCTGTCTGAACCCGGAAGTGAGCCCCAAACAGGTATGGTCTCAGCTTCTTCAGCGCCCAGACCACAGCAAATGCCTCACGCTCAATAGCACTCCACCTCTGTTCCCGTGGAAGGAACCTCCTGCTAAGGAAGGCTACAGGTTGGTCTAGGCCCTCCTCATTCATCTGTGACAAAACAGCCCCCACACCATGCTCTGAAGCGTCCGTCTGAACGATAAACTCTTTGGAGAAGTTGGGGGCCAGGAGCACGGGCGCTGTGCACATGACTGTCTTCAAGGTGTCAAAAGCTTGTTGACAGGTGTCAGTGCAAATCACTCTCTTGGGCTGCTTCCTGGAAGTCAGCTCTGTCAAGGGTGCAACAATGCTGCCATACCCCTTGACAAATCTCCTGGAATACCCGGTGAGTCCTAGGAAGGCTCTCACCGCTGTCTGGGTCTTGGGGGCTCCCAAGCCAGAATGGTATCTATCTTGGGCTGTAGGGCGCCACCTGGCCGCTCCCAACCTGGTGTCCCAAGTACACCACAGAACCCTGCCCGATCTGGCACTTACTCGCCTTGATCGTGAGGCCTGCCCTCCGCAGCGCCATCAACACTTCCCAGAGGTGGCGCAGATGTTCTTCCCAACTGGCGCTGAACACTGCGATGTCATCCAGGTAGGCGGCACTGAACTCTTCCAGTCCAACCAACACCTGGTTGACCAACCTCTGAAAGGTGGCAGGGGCATTCTTCATCCCAAAGGGCATCACCCGGAATTGTTAGTGCCCATCTGGTGTGGAGAATGCTGACCTCTCCTTTGCCCCATCAGTCAAGGCGATCTGCTAGTAACCAGACGTTAAGTCAAACGTACTGAGGTACCGGGCAGCCCCTAACCGATCTATGAGCTCATCAGCTCTGGGGATGGGGTGTGCGTCAGTCCTGGTGATGGAATTGAGTCCTCGGTAGTCCACACAGAACCAGAGTTCGGGTGTGGCACTAGGCGCGGCAGCCTTTGGGACCAAGACCACTGGGCTGGCCCAAGGGCTGTGAGAGGACTCAATTACCCCCAATGCAAACATCTTGGAGACCTCCTCCTTGATGCAAGCTCTCACCCTGTCAGTCACCCTGTAAGCCTTGTGCTTGACAGGAAGACTGTCCCCAGTGTCCACATCATGGACGCACCAGTCAGCGACACTAGGAACCAGGGAGAACAGGTCAGGAAACTGCCCCAACAGTTGGCGACAGTCACCTTGCTGCTCAGGTGTCAGGGAGGTAGAGAGGTTCACACCCTCCACTGATCCATCTTGCTCTTGGGCTGACAGGAGGTCAGGAAGAGGCTCGGTCTCCTCCTCCATCCCAGCATCTGTAGCTAAGAGCATGCCCACTTGGGACCTCTCCAAGTGGGGCTTCAGGCGGTTGACGTGCAGGACCCGCAAGGGAGACCGCATGTCCACCAAGTAGGTAACAGGACTCTTGCGCTCCACCACCTCAAAGGGTCCGGTCCACTTATCCTGGAGCGCACAGGGCTCCACTGGGGCCATGACCCAAACTTTCTGACCAGGTTGAAGCTCAACCAAAGTGGCATTCTGGTCATACCACCGCTTCATTTCCTCCTGGCTGGCTTCCAGATTTGCCTCAGCAAGTTGCCTGAAACACCTAGTTTGGTTCCTGAAGGCCAGCATATACATCATGGGGAGGTTTCCTGGGAGATTGCTCCCAGCCTTCCTTGACCAAACTCAGAGGACCTCTCACTGGGTGACCATACAGAAGCTCAAAGGGGCTGAACCCTAGAGACTTCTGTGGCACCTCACGGTATGCAAAAAGAAGGCATGGCAAGAGGTCGTCCCACTTACGCCTCATGGGTTCTTCCAGACCCATAATCATGCCCTTCAGGGTCCGGTTGAATCTCTCAACCAACCCATTTCCTTGGGGGTGGTAAGGAGTGGTGAACTTGTATGTTACACCGCACTCCTGCCACAGGGACTTCATATACTTGGATATGAAGATAGTACCTCTGTCAGACACCACCTCTTGAGGGAAACCCACATGTGAGAAAATTCCCATCAGTGCCCGTCTCACCACGGGGGCCGTCACTGTCCTCAGAGGGATGGCTTCAGGGTACCGGGTGGCATGGTCCACCAAGACCAGGATAAACCTGTTGCCCATGGCTGTCTTGGGGTCCAGTGGCCCCACAATGTCAATACCCACCCGTTTAAAGTGGGTGCTGACCACAGGGAATGGCTGGAGAGGAGCCTTGTGCTTCCTCCCACTCTTTCCACTTGCCTGGCAAGTCTGACAAGTCCTGCAGTGAGTGGCGGCACTCCTGCGCATCTGGGGCCAAAAGAAATGGGTGACAAGCCTTTCAAAGGTCTTGTCCTGCCCCAGATGTCCTGCTAAAGGCACATCGTGAGCCAAACCCAGTAGGAAGGCTCTGAAGTGCTGGGGTACCACCAGCACACAGGCTGACCCAGGCTCAGCAACCTTAGGCTCGCTATACAGGAGACCATTCTCCCAGTAGATCCAATGTGATCCAGACTGATCACCTGCTGCCTGGTCTGTGGCCTGTTGCCTCAGACCTACGAGAGAAGGGCACTTGTTCTGCTCCTCACAGAACTCCTCCCTGGAGGGTCCTCCATCTTGCTGCCTATGGGTCAGCTCAGGCAGGTCCCCCAGTTCAGCTACCTGTTCCCCTGTAGGCTCCAGGGCATCCCCCTCAGGGTCTGTCTCCTCCTGGACCATGGGAACTTCAGGGGCCGGTTTCCCGCGCCCCCTGCCTCTTCTCTCTCCGACAGGCACCTGGGCCTCCCTCTCAGGCTCCAGGTCCTCTTGAACACCTCTGGCTGCCATGGACCGGGTGGTCACACACGCCCAATCAGGCAAGCCCAACATCTCCAAATGAGCACTCCGCTCCACCTTAGCCCAAGGGGAGCTCTCCAAATCGTTCCCTAACAAACAGTCAACAGGCATGGCCGGCCTCACAGCTACTTGAAGAGTACCAGAGACCCCCCCCACTCAAAGGGAACCTGAGCCACCTTGCAGTGGCTCTCTGTGTTGTCAGCGGCAACAACCGGATAGAATGCATCAGGGACCACCTGCTCTTTAGACACCAGGTGACACTTGACAGCTGTCACACTGGCTCCTGTGTCTCTCAGAGCCTCCACCCTTTGGCCATTGATGGTCACCCACTGCCTGTATTTCTTAGTGTTCTCAGGCAGTTGGGTCCTAGGGACCATCTCAGAGTCTCCTAAAGAGACAAGGGACAATACTACAGGATCCCACCCATCTTGGGCACCCACCTCCTCCCCCAGGGCTACACTAGCCAACTGCCGGGGGACTGCACCAGGGGGTGCTGGCTTTCCAAACAAAGGGCACTGGGGTTCATTGGCCCTGTGGCCTAGGGCGCCACACCTGTAGCACATCAGGGGTCCCCTATGAACAGGTGGACCTGTCGGGGCCCCGTGCTTTTTCTCAGGGGGAGACTGGGAACCTTTCCTTGGTTCCCTTGGGGTTTACTTTGGGGCCCTCTCTGGAACTCCCTCTGTTTACCCTTGTCCCCCCACTCCTCTGCTGGGGACCCTGCCCACCCTTGGTGGAGTCTCCCACGTGACCCTTGTGGACCCGGGTGCTCACCCAGCGGTCCGCCTCCTCAGCAAGCTGCCTAGGGTTAGTCAGCCTACTGTCAATGAGGTGCTGGCGTAGCTCAGGAAAACAATTACTGGACAAGTGCTCCCATGCAATCAAATCAAAGAGCGCCTGAAAATCATTTGCTTTGCTACCCTTTACCCAACCATCCAAGGCTCTGCAAAAAAAGGTCACATATTCAACCCAGGTACTGTTTTCAATCTTCTTACAGTTCCTGAACCTCTGCCTATAGAGTTCAGGAGTCAACCCATACTTGGTCATCAATGCATTTTTCATGTGGCTGTAGGAATTTTTAGACTTCAGAGGGCATGTCCAACAAGGTATCCCGCCCCTCACTAAGGAACCGACCCCACAACCCCGCTCCCCAATCCTTCTCAGGGACCCGGTGGGAAGTCATGGCTACCTCATAGGCCTTGAACCATTGCCCAATATCATCATTCTTAAAAAACTCCTTAGCCACATCCTTAGGAATATACACCCTGGCCTCACCAGGCACTGACGGTGTGCTGCCACCAGAGGGAGTAATCTCTAACTTCTTGGCTCTAAACTCCATCTCCCTCAAACTTTTTTCATGCTCATGATCCATTCTTTTCTCTTCTAAGGCCAACTTTCTAGATTGCAATTCAAATTCCAACTGCCCCTTGAACTTGAGCTTGGTCAGCTCCATTTCATGCATCCTACTCTTTTCTCTATCCTCCAGCTCTTCTGGGGACAGACCTCTGGAGGAAACACTGCTACCCACGGGGGAAGATTCTCTCCTCTCCCCTGGACCGACTGGCCCATCCAGCTGCTCATTTGCATTCTCAGCCCCTTCCTTATTTTCAGGGGTATTCCTTGCTTCGACCCAGGCCCTCAGCGCCTTTTGGATCTCATCCTTCTTGGAGAGACCGGTTATTGAAACTTTGAATCCTCTGCAGAAATGCTTGAGCTGTTTCAAGTTGTAGCATTCTAGTTTCTCCTCTTCCCAATCATTATCAACAGATGCTATGGATGCTGCTGTATCCATGGTGATTAAACTTGGCAGTTTTTAGCAAAAATCGAAAGTCCCAGAAAAGAATATCTACCAAAAGTATGTGGTTGCGTTATGGTCTGCACTCACCAGGTAGTGTTCACCAATCACTGTACATGAGTCACAAATGCAAGTTCAGAATCCCCACCGCTGACCACCAATGTTAGAACTGGGGGTCTCTAGTTGGCAGAGGTAGGTACCTTTGTCCAAATAGGGACCCTTGCTTCTAGTCAGGGTAAGGGGGTACCCTCCTGAAATAACCCCTGCTCACCCCCTTGGTAGCTTGGCACGAGCAGACAGGCTTAGTTCAGAGGCAGTGTGTAAAGCATTTGTGAACACATACAGTAATCTAGTGACAACACTACAAATGGACACCACACAGGTTGTATTATAAAAATAAGTATCTTTTATATAGATTTACCACAAGACCATAAATTACATAAATAATCCACAATGCTGTACTTTAAAGATGGTAGAATTAGCTTGAGTCTCTTAAAATGAAAATGCGACACTTTGAGTTCAATGTACCTGAGATGCGTAACGCAGGGCAACGAAAAGTGTTGCAGGGAAGGTGATGTGGTAGTCCCTTACACGCAAGGACGGTGATGCGTTGAAGATCTGGTGCAAAAGAAACAAAGTGGCGTCTTCTTGAGGTTGCGACAACGAAGAGGTGATGCGTGCATACCCGACGGCCGTGCGGCGATTGCGATGAGTCTTTGGAGCCGCGACAGGCCCTGCGACACGCTTCCCTGGCGATGCGACGGTGTCTGATGCAAGGTCGACGATCTTCTCCTGGGATGCGGGGCGCGCCTCGTGTTGCGATGCGTCGGCGTCTGATGTGAGGTTGATGCTCTGCCCCGGGGATGCGACGGCGTCTGATGCGACGGCGACACTTTTCTCCGGTGCTGCGAGGCGCTTCGAAGGATGCAGCGTGCTTCTTCGGGGATGCGCCGGCGTCTGCTGCGACGTCGACACTCTTCTCCGGCGATGCGATACTCAGCGGCTGCGGCGACACGCTTCTTCATGTTGAGTTGCGCTTCCAGCTCCCAGAGACACGCAAGTGTGTCAGAAGGTCCAATTTCCCAGCAAGGGAATACAGGGGGAGCTGGTGGGTGAAGTCTGTTGTCCCTGAGACTTCGGCAGGAGGCAAGCTCTGGAATCAAGCCCTTGGAGATCCTTCACAAGTTGATGAAAGTACACACAAAGTTCCCTTCTCCTTTCTTTGGCAGTCAGGCAACCACTGCAGGCAGATCCCTCTCAGCTTAGGGATAGTCTTCTCCTCAGTTTCTTCTTGGTTCCGCTCCTCAGCAAAGGTTTCTTCTTGTTTCCCAAAAGTGATCTAATTTCCTAGGGGTCTGGGTCCCCTTTTTATACACCTTTTCTCTTTGTTCTCTGAAGGCAGAGAGGCCTTTGCCTAGTCCAAAACCACTTCTGGTCAGTCCTGGAGCACTTTGTTTACAGGACTCCTTCTGTCCTTTCAGAATGTGGGGCAGAGTGCTCAGCCGCCCGGCAGGAGGTGGAGCCAGCATTGTGGAAGGCAGGCACAGCCCTATTCAGACCCAGGTGCAACTCCTCCCTCCACTCTGGATGCAGATCTCTCTATTCAGCCCTGTGCTGACTCACCCTGTCTCCTGTAGCCACCCCCAGCCCCTGTCACTCAAACTCCAGACAAGGAATACACAACCTAGCAGAGGCAGGCTTGGATAGTTAGGCAAGAAAATACCCACTTTCTAAAAGTGGTATTTTCAAACACAGAATGTTAAAACCAACTTCACTAAAAGATGTATTTTATCATCCTGAGTTCAGGCATACTAAATTCGTTTTTCTACCATGTTCCCTGGGTCAGTTAGGATTATAAGGTGTAATAATCAAACTGCCCATTCTGGCCTATGGGGAGCAGGTAGCCTTGCAACAGTGAAAAACGAAAATGGCTGTAATTCACTATTAGGACATGCCACACACACCAGGGCATGTCCTACCTTATACTTACAATGCACCCTGCCCTAGGGCCTACTTTAGGGGTGACCAACATGCAGCAAAGGGAAGGTTTAGGGCCTGGTAAGTGGGTGCATTCACCAAGTCGACATGGCAGCCCTAGGCTGCACACAGGCTCTGCAATGGCAGGCCTGAGACACACTTTACAAGCTGCTTCTGAGGGTGGCACAACCAGTGCTGCAAGCCCACCAGCAGCATTGGATTTACAAGCCCTGGGCACACTCAGTGCACTGTACTAGGGACTGACAAGTAAACCAATCATCCAATCATGGAGCCACTAATACATACATCAATTTACAATAGGGAGCACTTGCACTGTGGCACTGAATAGCAGTGGCACAGTGCCCAAAGCATCTAAACCAGCAAAAACAGATCAATAACATTGGAGGCATCATAGAAAAAATGGAAGGGAGACCTACGCCAAGGATGCCAGGTCTAACAATGACCTTTACTACGTAAATTAAAAATAGACGCTCTGGCATTTTGGGGCAGTGTTGGACCTAGTGGTTGTTAAAAGTTGGCAAGACAACAGCTTTGTTAAACAAGCTGACTTCTTGTTAGGTGACAGATGGAAAACTTTGAAAGAAATTGAACCACAAGTTGTTAGTAATAAAGCTTGGTTGCAATGGTCATATAGGGTCCTTTACCATTACTTACATTGCATTGAAGTTAATAGTCTGGTGGAAAAAATGGAGTTAGTGGAGATCTTAATTTGCACCCCCCTATAAGAAGAAAGTAGGGGTTTGATATTGATATCTGCTATCATTGGTTAAAATAGATTTATTTAGCTGGATGTCAGCAAAATAGTTAAAGGAGTAGGGTACAACATTGACTTTGGAAATCTGGCTAAGAACAAATGTATTAAAATCGAAATTAATGAGAGGTGCAAACTTTAGTAGAATGCAATTTTATTGTAAGTGGTTGCTCTAAAGGACTCCTAGATTTTTAAATAAAGTTAGTGTGGACCATACGAACCAATGTTTTAGATGCGGTATTCCAGACAGTGGTAGTTGGTCCCATATTATTTGGCACTGGAGTGAATTGGGTGATTTTTGGAGGGCTATTTTTCGAGTTTTAGAAGATCAACTACAGATTCAGATTTCCGAAATCCCCTGACAGGGCTTTTAGGTATCCCCGGCTCCAGTGGCAGCTCAGCACCATGTGACTCTGGGCAATAGCTCACTTAATTTCCACGATGGCACCCAATGCCTTGAGACCCATAAGGGTGAGTAGTTCGTGCTTTACAAATACAGATTTACATTTGGTTTACAGGTGCACAATCACCCCTAGTTCCAACATGTTAGAGACCTCCTCTTTTAGTTTTTTTTTCTATTTCGAAGGTTCATTAAAATACACATAATATACCAGAAATCTTACATACTTCATTAAAAATGCAGGAATTATAAAAACTATGGTTATTCATTCTTCACTTGTAGAAGTCAGTCCATCATTGATCAGAGCACAAACAATTAAAACAATCATCTGAAACTTCGAATATGGGCAAAACGCAATTCATCAAATTCATTCTAATGCAGCATGGTTCAAACAAAACTTCTTTAAACTACCCACCCGAGTCCAGTTTAACCTCTCTCTTTTCCTCACTCCTCACATCTTATTTATCCAATCAGTAACTGATACTCAAATGATACATTTGGCATATGACAGTGGTGAGCCCTGTGCTTCGAAGTCAGCTGCCCTGGCTGCTGCACCACACCTCTCCACTACTTGAGTAGTCTCTTGTCCAGCCCAGTGCTGCTGGCACTAAATGCTGCCCCACCAGGCACCACCCTAGAACTCAGACTCTGTGTGGACTGCTGCGGGCTCAACTCATTCACTAAGATTGATGCTCACCCATCCCCAGAGCTGATAAGCTCATTTACAGATTAGGGGCTGCCAAATTCCTGAGTACTTTTGATTTAACTTCAGGGAACTGGCAGATTGCCCTAACTAAAGGAGATACAGAGAGAGGTCAGACTTGTCTTCCCCAGAGGGCCACTTTCAATTTAACATGATGCCCTTTGGGCTGAGAAATGCCCCTGCCACCTTCCAGAGGCTGGTGAACCAGATCTTGGCTGGTACGGCAGCACACAGTGCTGCTCGCATGGATGACATAGCTGAATTCGGTAGCAGCTGGGAGGACCACTTCTTTCACCTGCAGGTAGTACTTTAGGCTCTGCAACAGGTAGGCCTGACTATCAAAGCCAGAAAGTGTCAGATAGGACAGGGGTCTGTGGTGTACTTGGGATTCCTTGTGGGTGATGATAAAGTGTTGCCTCACCATGCTAAAATAGAATTATTCTGGCCTACCTGGGAGCCCACAAAAACTAAGACTGAAGTGAGGGCTTTCCTGGGCCACACAGGATGGTTTATCAAGGGGTTATTATTGTTGTCCTCTTGACTGAGCTGTCTTCCAAGAAGCAGCCCGAGAAGGTGATCTGGACAGTTACTTGCCAGAAGGCCTTGACTCCCTCAAACAGGCCATGTGCAGAGCCCCTGTGCTCAAGCCCCCTGTCTTTTCTAAGGAATTTATAGTCCAAACAGATCTCTCAGAGCATGGCATAGGGGCAGTCTTATCACAGCTCAGTAAGGAGGGCCTAGACCAACCTGAAACTTTCATCTCTAGCAGGCTACTTCCCTCGGAACAGAAGTGGAGTGCTATTGAAAGAGAGGAGTTTGCTGTGGTCGGGGCACTGAAGAAACGGAGACTATACTAGTTTGGGACTCCCTTAGAGGTTCAGACAGCCCACTGGCCCGTCAGGTGGCTCATGCAAATGAGGAGTGAGAATCCAAAGATCCAAAGTTGTTGAGGTGGTCCATCTCCCTACAAGGAATGGACTTTACAGTGGAATACCGTCATAGGTCAGACCACTCCAATGCTGATGGTCTGTCCAGGTTCTTCTGCCTTAGTGATAAAAACTCCCAGGAGGTTTGGTAATTCTCTCCACTTTCAGTTGGTGGGGACACGTGTTAGATCTGTCAATCTTTGCCTCCTTACCTCAATTATTATTGCTGAAATTTGTTAAACATGGTTTGATTGGCTTACACCTGATTGGCATATTTATCCCTTGTAGAGTGGTATACCATATACATAGGGCCTGTATATTAAATGCAACTAGAGGGCCTGCAGCACATATTGTGACACCCACTTAAGTAGCACCTTTAAACATGTCCCAGACTTCCATTGCAGCCTGAGTGCAGTTTCAAACTGCCAATTTGACTTGGCAATATAGACCCCTTGCCAAGTCTTAAACTCCTCTTTTATTGCATATACATCACCTCAGAGGTAGACACTGGGTAGCCCATAGGGTAGGGTGCATTGTAATTAAAAGCTTGCTCATATACTTTTAAGTTTTACATGTCCTAGTAGTGAAAAACACCCACATTTATTTTTCACTACTACGAGGCCTACCTGTCCCATAGCATCACATTAGGTTGCCTTATTACATTTAATAATAAGCTATAACATTTGATTGGGACCAGCTAACCAGTTCATGTTTGTTATCTCTCAAATTAGAATGAAAGATCCTCTTTAATGGTAAAGTAGCATTTTTTATTACAGTTTTGAAAATGCTACTTTTAGAACGTAGGCATTTCCCTGCCCATAGCCATTTGGTGCCAGCAGTTTCTCCTGGTTAAGCACAGGTTAATTTTTCTGGCTCACCCTGCAAGGGATTGTGACTGTTGCTTGGCTAGGGCTCACACCCTAGTCAACCAACATCTCCTTTTCTCTCTACTCTACTCCTCTCTACTCTACTCTACAATACTCGATGACCCTCCACTCTACCACACTATACTGAACTGTATAGCACTCCACTGTATAACAGTCTACTCCAGTCTATGTTAGTGTATGACACCCTACTCCACACTATGCCACTGTACGACACTTTACTGCAGCTCCCTCTATGCTACTTCACCCAAGTTTACTTCATTCTACTCCATGCTACTCCACTGTACTCTACACTACTCTATGCCACTGAACTCTATAACACTCTATGCCATTCCATTCTAACACAATCTATTACCCTCTACTCCATGCCATTCCACTCTACAACACGCAACTCCACTCTATGGCACTCACTCTTCTATACTCTACGACACTTTCTGACACTCTACAACATGCCACTCCAGTCCACTGTATGGCACGGCACTCCACTCCATGACACTTTATTACACTGTATAATATGCCACTCCACTGTAATCCATGCCACTCTACTCTACAACACACCAATCCACTCTATCGTACTATACTTCAGTCTACATTACACCACTCCACTCTACTCCACTGTACAACACTTTCCCTCTCTCTTTGCTACTGTATGACACTCCACTCTATGCCACTACACTCTATAATAGTCTACTCCACTCTATGCAACTCCACTCTACAAGACTCTACTACACTCTATGCTACTCTACTCCCCTCTACTCTCCTCTATGCCCCTACACTCCACTGTAAAACACTCTACTACACTGCATGCCACTGTATGACACTAGACTCCACTCTGCGCCACTCTACAATAATCTACTCCACTCTAAGAACCTCTATGCCACTCTCTGTATGCCACTCCACCCCAATTTGCTCTACTCTACTCTATGACACAGTACTCCACTGTACTTCACTACTCCACTGTATAGCACTCGTCTCTACGCCACTCTATGCCTTACAACATTATGACACTCTATGCCACTCAACTATACCACGCTCTGTGACAGTCTACTCTATTGTACGCCAGTTGACTCTACAACACTCTACTTCAATATATGCCACTCTGATCTACTCTACTCTACTACACTTTCCAGCACTCTGCGATATGCCACTCCACTCTACTGTTCAACACACCACTACAATGTATGACACAATACATGACTCTATGCTTGCCACTCCACTCTACTGCACTCCATGCCACTCTATGATATGCCACTCCACTCTTTGAGACTCCACTCTAAGCTATGCTACTCCACTCTACAACAGTTTACCCAACTCTATACCACAGTAAAACACTCCACTCTATACCACTCCACTGTATGACACCCTACTTCACTATATGCAACTATACTCTACAACACTCTACTAAACTCTATACCACTCTATGACACTCTAGTTCACTCTGTGCCCATACACTCTATGCCACTCTACTAAACTGTATGGCACTCTACGACATGCCACACCACTCCTCTGTATGACACACCACTCCACTAAATGAAACAGCACTCCCCTCTATGACACTCTCTCCCACTGTACTATAAGACACTCCGCTGGATGAGACTCACTCTATGGTACTCTACTCCACCCTACTCCACTCTATGCCACTCCAATATACAACACTCTACTCCACTATCTGCCAGTGTTCAACACTCTACTAGACAATGCTCCACTCAGCAACATTCTGCTTGACGACACTCCTCTGAAAAACACTCCACACCATGACACTCCACTGTATTCTATGACACGCCACTTTACTACATGCCATTCAACTCTAGAACACTCTACTCCACTGTATACCGCTTAATTCTACGCCACTCTACTCCACTGTACAACACTCTACCACACTCCACTGTACTACATGCCACTCTGCGATGCTCAACTCTACACCACTACACTGTTTGAGACTCTACACCACTCTACTGTATGAATCTCCACTTAACAACACTCTGCTCCACTCCATGCCACTCTACTACACTCTACTCAACAACACTTCACTCCAAAACCCTCCACTCCCGTCGATGACAATCCTTTAATCCACTGTATGCTACTCCATTCCACTCTGCTCCACTCTACTCTAATCCACTCTACAACACTCCACTCTACAACACTACATTTTACAACACTCTCATCCATTGTACTCTATGTAACTCCACTTAGCAACACTCCACTAAATAACCGATTTTTAGTAAAAAATAAAAATCACTGAAATTCAATGATAAAACCAAAGGTTGAGGATGAGTTATGGTTAGGAAAACGCTATTTATTCTCTCTATTCAAACCCAACTTAAAGTACACAAAGATTAGAAATTCTAAAGTTATAGTTCTAATTTCAATTTATAATTTACGCACCACCTTCAAAGTACTATAACTTTATTTAATTCTATACAAACCAAACTGATAGTACACAAACATTAAAAATTCTAAAGTTATAGCTATGCCTTAAATGTATAAATTATGCACCACCTTCAAAATACTATAACTTGTGCACCTCGGTACCCAGTGTTGTCAACTCGCTAGCCAGACTACATTAATTGTAACTCGCGCCTTTGCAATACAGTGCTTCTACCCCGTTATAGTACATCACTTTTACTATACTTGTACTATAAAACCATAGCACTCATAACAACACTTATACAACTCAAATTACATCTTTTGTGAGAACCCTGTGCATGGTAGAATTGCGAGTTATAGTTCATGTAGTCTGGCTAGCGGGTGAAAAACTGTGCATGGAGGTGCAGATTATCAAACCTCTACAACTCTACTAACTACTCTCTACTGCCAGGTCTAACCAGATATTTTATGCTGCTGCTTCAAGCTTTTGGAACTCGTTCTCTGAATCCCTCATACCCACCTCAACAGTTTTTTTTGTCACATAGAATTGCACATTCTCCTAGCTAGCTGGTGAAGGAGAGTCCTAATTGTATTCAAGAAAAAGGTGGCAAATAATGTGCTTTCTCTTTCTTGTTGTTATTGGGCAGCAACTTGAGAGCACTACATTTCTCAAGATCCTGCTCCACTTGTCAAGAAGTAACAACATATAGAAAATACATCAACCCACTATAAATAGGGGCAGTCCAACCAACAATCTAAACAGTTCAAAAAGAAAACAGAAATCCCATAAGTAGCTGAGCAACTTCCACTTTGCCTTGATGAATTTATATACAGATTATGTCCTCCTTCCCAAAGGAGTGTTTTCCTTCAACTACATCACCTCTTGGCTCCTCAGGCAGTTGTCTGGTTGCTCATGATTGTCACTGGAAATAATCGTAAATAGCATATTAGCATCATTGTCAGGGAAGGCAAACATTTAGCGGTGGGTTAAAATGGGCCTACTTTGTCTTTGATAAAATCCAGACTTTCCCTGGCTAGGATGCTAGGCAATTTTATTTCAACACGAGGCCCATATTATGCTAATTTAAAGCATATGGACAACTGTCATTGTCACATTCTGAATTGGCTTACAGTAAAGGGATTAAACTTTAACACTTTACCAATCTGCTTATTTACAGATATTCTTTAATCTACTACCTGCCAAAAATGCTTTTGATGCAGTGTGTCCAGTGAGCCTCAAAATAACCCATATCTACCCCAGCAAGGTCCATCACCCCATTAACCCATCTACTTGGGGTAGTTGCAGATACCAGAGTGAATGGTTTGCATAATAAAATCAATAGGTGGGGGAGCAGAGGCTCCAATGGCCTCATGCACCTTCACAAGGCACCTCAACACGCACAACTTAGGGTGCAAGGGGAATGAAAGAAACGCCAAAGATGTAGAAGGATTTTTGCATTGTAATTGTAATTGTAAAATGATCTCCCCACTGGTGAGAAATGCATTGTAGAAATATCCAAACATCTAGCATCTGAAATGTTTCTAAATGATACTAAGCATAGACGCATAACCAACCTGCCAGATAATAGCTTCAAATACAGGGTATCATTATCCTCACATGATTTAAACATTTGTAACACCAAATTTACATTCCATAACACAGAGAACCTGTGTAGGATTTGCATATCTAATCCCCTTCACCAACCTGCTAACCAAAGGGTATTTACCTACTGGTTTACGATCAATCAATCAATCAATCAATAATAGCTTTATTTCGGCCAGTTTGACCATAAAAGCACACATAAAATTACTTGTGATTCATATACATTAAAATCAATCAAGAGACGGAGTGCATACTACTAAAATATAAAGTAAAACATACATAGCTATGGCCTAAAAGAGAAGAAGACATAATCATAAGAAACACTAATGACCGTTTTAAAATGTATGTGCAAAATATGAATACGATTTTCTAAACTAATCTTAGTTGTATAGTGCTTTATCTTCTCCAGTAGATTAAACGATTCTCCTACACATCAGGCCAACATGTCAATATATTTGTATTATGAAAAAATTACACAGTTAAAAAAGTTCTGAAATAGGCAGTAAATGCCTTAAAAATACCTTCATTTAAAAAATAAGTATATAGAGATTAAGTCATCATTTTCTAAAATTGATTTTAAAAAAGCTCTACGGGTGCACCACATAGAAAATAAAAAACCTGCCACCGAATATACTATGGGGAGGCTTGTGTCATATTTCAGTATCCTGAAGGCCTCAGAACAATGCCTGGTGCCTAGGTTTCTACAAATCTGGACCAGCCATCGTTTTCTCGCTTTGCAATATCTGGGGCAACAAAAAAACACATGATAATCCGACTCTACAGCACAGTCGCAGGCCGGGCACCCCAGAGTCTGTGTGCCCACCCATTTATTTGTAAAAGAACGGAGAGGCAATACCCCATGTCTAAACTGTAAATAAAGCTTCCTAGCAGCTGCCGGCTTGATATCATTCAGTGCGGGCTCTAAACCATACTGATCCTTGATTTCTAGAAAAGCTGCAGTAAGCTTACCAACTGAGGGATTGCCCTGGAGTTGGGCCAGTTTGCACTCCCAGTAGTAGTCCTTCAGCGCTTTCCTAGACACTGTGGGGCATGCCTCTACCGGGTTGTCCCAAAGGTTGCCCCATCCCATGTTCACTAAAGTGTGTTGGATGTAAGAAAGCCAAGGTAATCTCCTTGCCCCCGGTAAGATCATCGTCACTCGTAATTCATCCCTATAATCAACTAGTTCTGGGGTAACCCACAGGCGCCGCCAAAATAAAAGAGGTCTAAGTGTAACTTCTTCCATAATAGGCCTAACCCCCAAATCTAATCGAAGCGGCGACAGTGGGGAGCTGCGTGGGAGGCCAAGCAATTGCCTAAGGAAGGAATTTTCTATCTGCATAAGACTGTCAATGCGACGATGGCCCCACAATTCTGCACCATACAGTGCCCCTCCCCTTGCTTGGACCTTATAAATCTCTATTGCTGGGCCCACCGGTTTGTGGCTAGACTTTCGAAATACCTTTGTTATGCCCCCTGCTGTTTGCGCTAATTTCAGGCTCGATTTTTTAATTTGCGCCCCCCAGTCCATTGTATCTGTAATAGTGATGCCGAGATAGTCGAAAGCAGTTACTCTCTCTAGGGGTTTACCATTTAAGGATGGATTTGGTCGGGTACTCTTAGCAGAGTTGAACACCATAAATTTCGTTTTTTGGAGGTTTATCTCAAGCCCTCTTTGTTTACAAAAGGCAACAAATCTATTTAGTACCCTCTGTATCCCCATGGGATATTTTGATAATAGAAGAGTATTGTCGGCAAACATCATAGCTGGAATTTTGTGTGATGCCAGCTTGGGGACATCAAGGTCTTTCTCTTTAAGTAAAAAGTTGGCTAACCCATTTATAAAAAGACTAAAAAGGGTCAGGGCAAGGACACATCCCTGTCGGACGCCTCTGTCTACAGGGATGGGAGCCATAAGTTTTCCGTCCTTGCCAAATCTTATTTGGGCGTAATTTCCTTCATGTAGTCGCCTCATGATTTGGCACAAATATACCGGGGCCCCCATCTCAAGCAGGACTGCCCACAACTTTTCTCTAGGGACCAGGTCAAAAGCAGATTTCAGGTCTACAAATATTAGGTAGAGGCTGCCACCCTCCAGACATACGATCTTCCAGTACAATATTTGTAGCCTGAAAATCTGGTCCAATGTGGACATTTTTTCTCTAAACCCTGCCTGGGGGGGACTAAGTATCTTGTACTCCTCCATCCAACTTTGCAAACGAGCCAACAGCACACGCGCAAAGATTTTCTGGCTTATATCTATTAGGCTTATAGGCCTATAATTTGTGGGTAGCAACGGTGATCCCTTTTTGTAAATGGGAATTATTTCAGCTCCGGCCCAACTGACGGGGATATTCATACCTTGTAAAATTGCATTAAATAAAACCCAAAGATAAGGACCCCAGATGATGGGTTTACTACGAAATAGATCCCCTGGGGTCTTATCTAAACCTGGTGCTTTTCCTGGGGCTATTTTACTTAGAGCACCCATTATCTCTTTAAGAGTTATGGTCGGAGTATCATAAATAGCCCTAGGGGTAGGCATGGGTGCATTCTGGTAATCAACCAGAGGGGACTGACTATTATTTACTGTGACTTCCTCTTTCTCTCCCCTCGAGTAGAGGGACCGAAGTGGTCCTTCCACACCTCTTCCTCTAGGTTAGGCTCTATTGGCGATTTAGCCACATAACTGCCTGTGTTTACCACCTTCCAAAAAGTCCTCATATCACGAGAGCCCAAAGAGCATCTCAAAGTTTCCCACTTTTCCATTTCCCACCCTTTTTTTGCCTCACTTACACAAGTCTGGTAGGCCGCTCTGTTGAGTTTGATCAGGGGACGGTCATTGGCCTTGATAGCTATAATGAGGGCTGTTTTAGCCATTCGGCATTGTCCGTTGTACCAAGGGTGAGGATGTTTCCTAATGGCCCTAGTTTTTTTCATCGGGAAAAAGAAATCGACCATAATTGTCGATAGCCTAGTATGGTTCTCGGCAACCTCCTGAAAATCAATTATGGTACCATTAGTTGGGACAGATTTAGCTGAGTGCATGAGGATCGGGATGATGGATTCATACAGGGAACCTAACCGTTCTTGGGACTGGTTTATGTCCGCCCAGCGTGCTCTCTTCCTACAATTGGTGAGAGAGAGCCTATCGTCGATTGGGACACCCAGACCTGTAGCACTCCCAGTATTAACTGGTGGCAGCTCTAGAGCAAGGGCATTGTGGTCACTGTCATGTCGCATCATGACCTTAAAATCAATTACCCTATGCCAGGATTTTATGTCAATTAGAATATAATCTAATAGAGAGCCTTGCCCATTTCTACATTTCTGCAGCTGCTAGGTGTATCAGACTTTGTTCTACCGTTGCATGCCCTTAACGAGTGTTTTAAAACAAGGGAGTTCAGCTGGATCACCAAAGGAGTCCAAACTTTTACTGGTGAACAGATGGTCTCTGGGACAGCCCAATGCTGATCTTCTTCACAAGGCCTGCCCTTGGTCATGCCTTCTAGTGGCTCATACTGGCAACTAAAGTCCCCTCCCATAATCACCATGTAATTATCTGGAATGGTAGCAAGAAAGGACGATAGTTCCTCGAATGTTTTGGACTCTTGGCTGCGACTAACCGGTCTTGAATATACATTAATTAGGGCGATTGTGGTCTTTAGCGGGAAGTGAAGGAGGACACACAGAATGTCGTTTGATGATGTTTCTAGCTGTTTGGCTGTACACCCTAGGTGAACTCCCACCCATGTGCAAAGTCCACCCGAGGGCCTCCCTTTTCCACCTGTTGTTGCGGGTATGCTAAAAGTCGCAAAACCTAGTTTTGAGACGTCCCCTCTTGCCCATGTCTCCTGGAACATACAGATCTCATATTGATCGATGAATTGCCCCCATTCAGGGTTATCCAGCTTGGTTTTTACGCCTGCTACGTTCCAGGATAGGACTCGCCACCTAAATGGGTCTGTTCCACTAGTTGAAGCAGCAACTACAGGGGAAGGTGGGGACAGTGTCTCACGAAAACCATGAGCAATCTTCTTGATGGTCCCACTATTCGAGGGAGGGGGCTGGTTGCTGATTTTAACCATATTGCATCCCTCTTTTCTAACCCCGGAGGAGCCGCTCTTGCTCCCACAGGTCTCCCCTTCCCCTGGAATTGTGCGCTGTCCAACCTACTTCTCGATTTTAACAGTTCCTGCACAAAGCTCTCCCAACTGTTCTTTGCACCCTGGGCCCTTGATCTCGAGTCAATCAACTCCTTCTAACCCATCAAATCGATTTGCTGTGGGGATGTTAAAAATTAACTGCCTAGACCGATAATGGTCTGAAGTAGCTGTTCGATGGTTTTGTATTTCGGGTCTCCATCCCCACCCAGTTTGCCTTCTATCTGGTTGTGTTCTCTCTGGGGGATAGAAGTAACCCAATGGGAGGACTCTGATAGAGCCCATCTGCCTCCCATCGTCTCTGTTAAAAATCTCTTGGGCAACTCGTGGGTTTCTAAAGTTTATCACTATACAGTCTCCCTGATTGTCCTTGGGTCTCCAACCCAGCCATCTAACTCTATGTGTTGTTAGGATCTCTCCAGCGTCATCATACCGGAATTGTCTATGGTTAACTAACCAAAACATACATTTATTTTTTAATTCCTGGTGTGATTAATTTTGTCCCCCTCCAAGTTCAGGGATACGTAGGGGGTCGAGGCAGGTGGTAAATTTATAACAGGTAGGGGAGGGTTTCCTTTAAGGGCTGCTGTATACTTGTTATATTCTACCCCCACCCGCTGTCTATTTGATTGCCAATGACTGTGCGTGTGTTGCTGGCGGGATGTTAAGTTGGCTGTAATAGGGCTTGTGATATGTTGTCTCTCTGGGTCTGGGGCGGCAGTGACAGGAGGGTCGTTCTGTATGGGGGGAGTGGTGGCCCTACTGGTATTGGCTGGGGCCTGCGCTGTGAGATCGGTCACAGTCCCATCTATCCCCTTTACTGCCCCCCTGTTACCTGTCCGGTCCTCGATCAACGTGGCCATCTTGTCCACCCTTTCTACAAGCAATTTAAGCTCATCCTTAACAATAGCCCTTACTTGAGTTTGGAGATCCGCCACTAGTTTTGTGACCCATGCAGGTTGTTCATTAACCGGTTCAATACTACTTGTTGGTCCTCCCATCCCAGTGTCCCTGGCAACCAAATTCTCTCCTATCACCTTCTTCCTTCTTACCCCTGTTTTTGGTTGTACTTTGGGTCTCCCTTTTTTTACAGGATGTATAGGTGTATCCCCACTGCATGGTTCGACGTTGGTTATTTCAGTTGTGGGAATTTGGCCCCTAGAGATGTCATTAAGCAGGGCCCCTGAGGCTTGTGAGGTATCCAAGTCAACCACGGGGAGTTCAAAATTTGGAGTTAATGATAGGCGTCTCTCCGTCCGCTCAATTTCTGTTGCCACTACTCCTATTGCCCTCTCTAGCATCCTGTCTATAGAAGTAGGTTGGGCTTTGGTTTTTGGTTTCGGAGTTGCCGGTTGTTTCTTTTCGACACCAATACGTTTGCCCATTTTCCTTTAGATTGACAACTATCCTTGTAGGAGAGAGGAGTTATGAAAACCCTACTAATTCTCGCAAGACACAAGGTACAGGGAGGGCTAATACAAGAACACTGAGGGCAAAGTGCGAAAAGCGGCAATGAAAAAAGTGCAAAGTGCAAGATGCAAGGAATGCAAAGTGCATAAAGCGCGAGTGCAATTACGCAGGCCTTAAAGTGCACAGTGCAAAAAAGCGCAAGTGCGGAATGCAAAGTGCAAAGTGCAGAGAATGCAGTGTGGCTGGGAGAGCAAGTGCAGATGCGAAAGGCGCAAGGTGCAAAATGCGGAAAATATGAGTGCAAAGAACGCAAAATGCAATATGGCTGTACATGAAGTTGGTTGTGCAGCCAAATGTACAATGCCTGAGAAAACACAGTTAGGAAACGTAATAGCGTTAACAATATTCGATGCTACAATGAATGTGTTTCAAATTAGATCTAAAAAGTCTTGGTGTTTTTGTGGATGCACACCAGAGTAGGAAAATAACATAAAACTCCGATCACTATTAGGTAGATGCACTCCTTAAAACCTTTATAAATCCTACACAAGTAAGATAAAAAAATAGCAAGATTAAAAAAGTGAATGTGCTGTCACAACTGGTCCGTTAGCTCTCTATAAATAAAATAGCAAAAAAATACCATGTAACAATTTCCTTTGCGCCTCCCTAAGGGGGAAAGCCCCCTCTTATTAAGCAGTCTGAGGGGATTTATCAGAAAATAGGGTGGCGGATAACACTGGACCAATATCTATATACAAAAGCGAAAGGAACGAGAGAGAAAACGGAGTTAGGCCTCACTTCCTAGCTGGCCCAGTGTTTAAGGGGGCTACTTTAGTTCCAGGGCCAACTGTGGTGGTGTCTGGTGAGGGAACCTTTAGAACGTACTACATCTGATTTTCCATTGAGCACCAAATAAACATAGATTTCAGAATACTATTAAATGCGAAATAAAATGCAGGAAGCAGTACTTGTAGTATCACAAATCATAAGGTGCAAGGTATTGGGACTGTAATAAAATAACTCTAAAAAATATATGTCTAGTCCCAAAAAGTCCAATCACACTATAAAACAAAATGTCAGTGGTGCCCAGTCGATTTTGCCACAGTACGAATATTTCCACCTATGAGGTTATAGTACAAGAGCATATGCCAGTTGCAAATAGTGGAATAGTCAAAGATAGGGCTTGCAGTACCTCTCAGTCAACTCCTAGTACAAGGCATAGTCCTGGGTCCTGGCAGTAAGGGGGGTGGCCCTGCCCTGCCTCTTCCTGGCAATGACGGGCAAGGACGGGCCCGCCCATTGGCCCGGGCTTCGCCCGCGCGCGTCCCGCGCTGCGGGAGGCCGGCGCCCTTCTTATCGCGCCTCCTGGCGCTCTGATTTGCGTCGTCAGCAGGCGTCAAGCCACGCCTGCTGGGAGGTGTAGTGCCGAGTGCCTGGCGCCGTTCCCCTCACGGCAGGATTCCCGTGCAGGTAAGCCGTTCCCCTCACGGCTGGCAAGGAGAGGAGATGAGAATAAACGGAGCCGTTCCCCTCACGGCAATTGCTTCTCTGGATTTACTTCTAGGGCTTCTTCTATGACCATTTGTAACTTGGTCCGCCTGATGTTTACATGGCAGCACACCGCCTGGTCCTCATTGGTAACCGACTTCTGTGCGTTAATGACTTCTGCATATCCTGTGTCCCACTGGAGAGGCCAGTCCTTGGTTGAGGAAGATATGGGTCTGAGGCCAAGACTCTTTCCTTCTCTGTAGATTGTAGGCAGGAACCGAGGTCTCCGGGGCACCGTGGACTTCTGTGCTTTTAACTCCCGGGCAATGGGTCCGCTATCACCTTCCTCAGGAGCTGACCGCCTATTTTAATCATCTCCACCACAGGGAGGGTTTCCTAGCCTTTGGCTTTCTTTTTGCCCTTCCAGCCTTCCCTCAAATGTGTGTATGATCAATTCCTGCAGCTATATCTGATCTGTACCCATTTATTGTCCTTTATGACTCCTGACCAGCTACCAAAGAGACTAAGAAATGTAACGCTCCTGTGACATCTGATGGAACAGGATCCATATTCTTTCCATACACCAGTCAAGTCAAAAGTACTTTATTCGGCAGCCAAGAGCCATAAAAGCAGACAGTTTTAAAAAAAGCACATTTCATTGAAATACATTCTATACATAAAACTTAGGTCACATAAATGTATTAAAAATATCTTTACAGGGTGGATAAAAGACGGCCAACATTGCTGTTTCAGTGGTCAGACATAAAACTTACAGAAAATACAACATATAAAGTGCAACAGTGCTAGGCATTGGGCCAAGAGCTATAGGTGTTATCTCATAAAGTGCACATTGTATAGTTTAGAAAAAAATATTTGCACTGGCTGGTAGAACAAGGTGGCTACTGCAGCGACAACTTTTTCCTATGTCTAATGGCCGCTGTTAGAAAACTTGCCACCCCAAAGCAGACCATAGGAGAAGATAGCATTTGAAGATAGAGCAGAGCCGTCCTGACTTGGACAAATTGACGAGCTCTAAGTAGTGGAAGTATATCTTATCTGCGAAAGAGATCATAATTGGCGCAGAAAAACATGAAATGGAGAGTGTCCTGCTCTGAAAAGTGGTCACAAGGGCAGGGTTTTAATGAGCCAGGTTTCGAGTATCCTTGGGGAAATGCTAGTAGCCAGCGTACCAGGTTCAGACGAAATCTGGTCAAAACGAAGCGATGATATGCTTTGTTAATATAAGGTAAATATGGTTGCATCTGTGGACTCAAGCTCAGTGTGGCAAACCTTCTCACAGAGGGCTTGACTAGTTCTGTCTCCTCCCTAAGCCCCTGCCGCCTGTCCAAAAACTGCTGTTTGAAATCTCTGATTGCAGTCTTGCCCAAGGGCCCAGGGCTCAAGAACAGGTCAGGACGTCCGAGCCATCTTGTCTGTTCCAGTATGTATTTCAACCAGGGAATGTGTAAAGCCCCCTCCAGTACAATAAAGTTGGTAATTATAAGTTGGTTTAAGTTTGGGGTCGTACATACCCAGATTCTGAGCCAGCGCAACAGCGGGGCAACCGCGATCTGATCCGAAATGTAACCCACCCCTAGTTCCTCATGTAAAATAAAAGCAGAGGTCGCAGCGGGGACCGCAAGGAGTTCACGCATGAAATTGTTCTCAGCCCCTGAATTCCCTTCACGTCCTTGTGGCCCCAAACGTCACACCCGTATGTTGCCATGGGGATACATTTTGCATTATAGATCTTCAATAATGCGGGAAGGGGCTTCGACCCCAATCTTTTTGCAAAATCCAGGGTGGCCCCTGCTGCTCTAGCTAAAACATTCTTTCTGAGTGTTCATTGCGCACACCAAGATCCTTGTTCATCGAACAGTACCCCTAGGTATGGAAACGTGGACACTTTAGTTAATTCGGCCCCCTTGCAGTAAAATTTGGCCTTGTCCGCCTTTCGAGAGCCTAAAGTCATGGCGTGTGACTTCTTAAAATTTGTAGTTAAATCTAATGAATCCATAAAAACTGTTTAAAAGTTGTTGAAGGCCCATTGCGGTTCTGGCCAGTAGAACTGCGTCATCGGCGTACAGAAGTGCAGGGATCATCTTAGTGCCAGCCCTGGGTATATCTTTACAGCTAGATGTTAGGGAGTCTCCCAATTTGTTAATGTATAGCGTAAACAGCAAGGGGGCCAAGATGCACCCCTGCCAGACCCCCTCCTTAGTACCCAGGGATCTGTCAGGCTGCCATCTTCATTGTACCTTACCGCTGCTGTAGTGTTTTCATGGGCGGTGTGCAGGAAAGAGACCAATTCCACATCCAACCCCATATCACATAAGATCAACCACAGCTTAGACCTATTTACACAGTCAAAAGCTGAGGTTAGGTCCATAAAAGCCAGATGTAAAACTCCCTTCTTGGCGATGGTGTACTTCCCAATCACTACATGAAGATTAAGGCATTGGTCCAGTGTCCCTTTCTCCTGCCTAAAGCCATACTGTAGACCGGAAATAATGTTAAAATGGTCAAGCCAAACTGTAAGGCGATCCAATATTACTTTCCCCATAATTCTGGCAGCTGAGTCTAAGAGTGAGATCGGTCTATACCATGCGGGGTCATCCCGGGCGCCCTTTTTTGAAAATGGGGTTGATAACCGCCTTTGCCCATGATGAAGGGAAGCCACAAGAACAGGCCGCATTAAAAACATACACCAGTCATTCCAAGCCTCTCAGGCGGAATTTTAGGGCTTAATTGTACCTTGGGTGCATGAGGATTTGATATACCCTGGAGCAGACATATGAAGTTCTGGCTTATTATGAAGTTCTGGCATATCTGCATGCAAACTGAGAGGTTCCATGCCTCTAGAACAAGCATGTGATATTGCCCTTGAGAGCCCTTCAATAATTGTGGGAAAACGAGCAGACAAATTGGATAATACACCAAAGCTCCAAGAAGCATGGATAACAAGGCTGTGCCATCCAGAGTTGTGCTATTACTACCACCCTAGCTGACTGCCTATGCACCAGCACCTCACACCTGAGTATCATGATTAAAGCAAAAAAGCATAATGATTTCCATTAAACGAATCCTGAAGAAAGGGTGTGTCCCTAAATCTTCCAGATCTGGTCAAGAACTGAAATATCTCCAAAGCTGAGCTGTTAGTCTCCAGGCAAAAGGTGTGTGTCCAATAGATTCAAAACTGTGGTTAGTGCCACAAAAATCTGCCCATTCGGATGCCAGTTGCTGGCATTGTAGAGGTTCTTCAAAAACCAACCTGCTCCCTAATTACATGGCCCTGGAAGATATTCTGGGCCAGATTTATCAAGGTATGCATCGTCCTTGTAACACTCAAGGGGGCGCAAGGGGTACACAAAACCTAAGTGAGATTTATCAAGCCTCGCAAGGCCACTTTGCGTGGCACAGCATGGCTTGACAAATCTAGAGTAAAGCAAGACAGTGCTGTTAGAATTGGGGGACTATAGCTGACAGAGGTAAGCACCTTGTCCAAGAAGGGACCCTTCCTTCTAGTCAGGGTAAGGGGGATCACACACTTAGATAATCCCTGCTTACCCCTTTGCTAGCTTGGCACAAGCAGACAGGCTTATCTCAGAGGCAATGTGTAAAGTATTTGTACCCAAACACACAGTAACACAGTGAAAACACCAGAAAATACACCACACCAGTTTAGAAAAATAAAGTATCTTTATCTAAACCAAACAAGACCAAAACAACAAAAATCCCACATACATATATCACACTAACACTGCCCACTAGGTAACTGTCATAACATTACATAGTGTGCAATAAAAGAAATGTTTTTATCTGCACGTCATCAACACATCATTACTGCAGCAACTCCTGAAATAATGCTCATTATCCTGTCATTGTAAAGCATAAACGACATACAGAACATCAGGGCATAACCCATAAGCTTCCAAACATCACCATGAACTTGTAGGGCACAGCGTCTCTGTCCTTCTACTACAATCTATATGGTATCTCCAAAGCACAACATAAGGCATCAGAACACCTGAATTATCAACATCATTGTCATTGTAGTACCGCAGCGCCTCAATCACAGACACCCCAGCGGGTCTATTACATAGAGTAGTGGTAGTTCAGCAAGTTCCTTTAGGGGTCCAGTTCCCCTAGCAACACTCAGAGGCCTCCTTTGAGGTTTTCCCCACCGTGAGGGGCCTGTTACAATGCCCCCGTGGCCTGCCTCCAAGGAAGGGCGGAAGGCACCAATGTGGGCAGTGGTGCAGGGAGACCTCGTCGGGCCCTCCCCACAGATGGAAGTACCAGATGCAGCTGCCCATGACCACACGGTGCAGCTGCCAGAGGCAAGGGCAGCCCCCAGGACAGGAGTCAAAGCAGCACCCGATCCACCCGCCAAAAACAGTGCAGCACTCATCACCACAGCCCTGGGCTGGAAGGCTGTATGCAATTGTGCGGTACGCAGGTGTGCCCTCTGGACTCCGTGCTCGTCTGGAGTCACGCTGATCAGCTGGGCGGGGGTGCTGCCTAATAGTCAGCTGAGGCGGCACTTCAGCAGTGCCTAGCAATGGCATGGTAGATTCTTCCAGGGGGAGGGGGCCTCACCAGGGGGGCTCTGAGCACCCAGCAGCCAACAAATAAACACAGGGGAATGTGGCCTCAGCCAGTCCATGTACCAATGTACATCCTGCAGGACTACCGGTTGCCTCGGACCGGGGCCGCCTCTTTCAATCTAAGCCTCCATGGCCTGGTCCCAGGTGATACTGCTCTGGGGAGGGGCCCCCTCACTCTCCTTCTGCCTGCAGCGCTGCGGCCCACGTGAGCCGGGCAGCACTAGGATCTTCGCTACACTCTCTCCACTCAGGCAACACCACAGTAGGGCACTGTTGTGGCATTCTCACTGGGGGACAATATGGGGAAAACACACCTAGCACTTCCCTTAAGCGAGAACGGAGGAGCGTTAACCACACACCTCTTGTGCCACCAAAACGGGATCCCAGTAAAGCGCTCACCACGAGCTTCCTTCTTTTTTAAAGCATGGGGCTGCGCTCCTCACACAGCTCTCCCAGCTCTCCTTCCAAGTCGGTTCCTTTTTGATCCACAATGGATCCGTTTGCCCCCAAGGAAGGGGGAAAGGCACCAATGTGGGCAGCGGTGCAGGGAGACCTCGTTGGGTCCTCCCTGCAGATGGAAGTAACAGATGCAGCTGCGAAGGGAAGAGCAGCCCTCCCAGGACAGGAGTCAAAGCGGGACATGATTCACCCACCAAAGGCAGTGCCACACTCACCACGCGGGCCTGGGCCGGAAGGCTGTATGCCGTTGTTGTGAAGTCCCCAGGTGTGCCCTCTGGATTGCGTTCGTCTGGCTCTGGAGTTGTGTGGAACAGCTGGGCGGGGGTGCTGCCTGGTAGTCAGCTGTGGCGGCACCTCGGCGGTGCCAAGTAAGAGCGAGGTGGCTTCCTCCAGGGGAAGGAGGCTCACCAGTGGGTTCTTAGCAGCCAGCGGCCGACAAATAAACACAGGGGAATGCGGACTCAGCTGGTTCCCGTACCACTGTATGTTGCAGTCTCCCTTGCAGAAGGGGGGCTGAGTTTGAGAGCGAGACACAAGCTACTTTGAAAAGCACCTGCAGGACTACCGGCGGCCTCGAACCGGGGCCCCCTCTCTCAATCTCAGCATCCGCGGTCTGGTCCTAGGGCGACGCTGCTCTGGGGCCCGCAGTGTTGCGGCCCACATGAGCCGGGCAGCTCTAGGATCTTCACTCCATTATCTCTGCTCAGGCAACACCCCAGCAGGGCACTTCCCCTAGCACTGTTATGGTCTCCTCACTGGGGGACCGCGGGGGAACCCACCTGGTACTTTCCTTATACAAGAAGGAGGAGCGTTCACCACACACCTCTTGTGCTGCCATAACGAGATCCCAATAAAGCTCTCACCATGCGCTTCCTTCTTTTTCAAGGCGAAGAACAGTCTGTAGTATCCTCATGCAATGTTTATATGTTCCCTTTCACCCTGCTCTATGCTGCTCGGCCAGTGTGAGTGTTCCGTGTAGAATGTTAGTGTGAGTGGAATGCCTGGGTGCTTGTGTGGATGGTTAGATGACAGTTGAGAAGATGGGCTGAGCAGCCCAAGAGGCTGCTCCTGGTGGGGCCTGTTCCAGCTTACAGCTACTACTGAATAAACTACATCAACTACAACACGGCTACGTCTACTTTGTATGCTGTACACGTGGGGCCAGCCCACTACACAGTCCAGTCCTTCTCCTGCTCCAGACAGAAGCAGCAACTGCAGGCCGACCCACCCTATACACATCAATGGGCAGCGCTCCTCACACAACTCTCTCAGCTCTCCTTCCAAGGAGGTTCCTTTTTGATCCACAATGGATCCTTTTGAAGTCTTTGGTTTCCCTGAGACTTCCAACAGGAGGCAAGCTCGGCATCAAGTCCTTGAATATCTTCTCAAGCAGGATACCACAGCAGGGCAAAAAGTGTTTGTCCTTTTCCTCTGCCCACAGAGAGAAGCAGCAACTGTAAGCCAGCCCACCCCTCACACATAAAAAGGGCAGCGCTCCTCACACAGCTCTTCAGCTCTTCTTCTTGGCAGGGTCCTCTTGTTTCCAGAAGTGATCTAAAGTTCTGGGGCCAGGGCCAGGGCCCCAATATGTATACCATGTTTCTCTTTGAAGGCATGAATAAACCGGTTCTGCCTTGCTCCGGCCAGGTTCACTACAGAAAGTGGAGACAGCGTTGTGAAAGGCAGACACAACCTAGTCAGGTGCCAGCTCCTATCACTCCAAAACCAAATGGTGAATACACAAACAGGCAAAAGCACACAGAATGGTAAAGCAAGAAAATGCTCAGTTTCTAAAAGTGGCATTTTCAAACATGTAATTTAAAAACCAACTTCACTAAAAGATGTGTCTTTAAATTCTGAGTTCAGGGAACATAAACTCCATTTCTCTATCTTCTCCTCATGGAACGCTACACTTGTAAGATGTTACAAGGAAGCACCCATGTTAACCTATGGGAGAGACAGCCTTTCAATAATGAAAAATTAAATGCACAGTATTTCACTATCAGGACATGTAATACACACCAGTACATGTCCTAGCTTTTACGTACACTGCACCCTGACTACAGGGCTACCTTGGGCCTACCTTAGAGGTGTCTTACATTTAAGAAAAGGCAACGTTAGGGAACGTGCACTGGCCAGGTCGACAAGACAGTTAAAAACTGTGCATGCAGACACTGCAGTGGCAGGTCTGAGACACCTTTGCAAAGCTACTTGAGTGGGTGGCACAATCAGTGCTACAGGCCCACTAGTAGCATATGATTTACAGACCCTGGGTGCACACAGTGCACTTTACTAGGAACCTGCTTGTAAATCAAATATGTCAATGATGGATAACCAATCAGAATCACAATTTACACAGAGAGTACATGCACTTTAGCACTGATCTGATGTGGTAAAGGGCCCATAGTACTAAAGCCAAAAGAAACAGGTCAGAAAAATAGGAGGCAAAAGGCGGAAAGTTTGGGGATACACCTGCAAAAAGGGCCAGGTCTAACAAGCTGCCTTGCATTACTCTGTGGAAGGGAGGCATTCCATGGGTAGAGTGTGGGTGTTTCTACTCATCCACCCATGTATTTTGGTACATTCCCGGATGTACCATTACTGGCAGACCTGGGAACACATCAAAATGCTACGCCGCCCTAGGTGAGGCGTAACTAAGAAAAATATGTTTATTTCTCCTCTTTTTTCCTCTTTCTATATGTGATGCATTCTGCATCACACGTAGAAAGAGGAAAATACCTCTCAGGATTGTTTTTGTTCAGGAAGGTGCCCCTTCCTGTACAAAAACAATCCTGCCTATTAAGCAGGCACCCTTGCACCATGGCGCATGGGTATCTGTGGTGGTGCTAGGCAGCCCAAAGTGCGCCAGCACTAGGAAAGGAATGGAATGCAGTACATAATGGTAAATACTGTGCATTTCTGCCCTTTCACACTGCACAGCAAGGTGGCTTGCTGCGGTACACTGGTTGAAAGAATGATAAATCTGCCCCTCTGTTTTTAGAGATATTCCTTGGTGGAGACAAAACTCCCACAGGCACCTGTCCAATTCTGCTAGAGGTCTGAATTTTGTCTCCCCAATCTGTTAATGTACCTGACTACTGTCAGATTATCTGTGAGAAGGTGGTTCTGCCCCTCTAATCCGCACAGACTTTTTGCTTTTGATCACCTGGTTTTTGACATTTTCCTGTGGGGGAGCCTCATAACCTGTGACTCACCCACAGTAAACTTAAGGTAAAATGGACTATCCGTGTTTACCACCAGTGTTCTGCCGTTTTTTTTACTACGATAAGGCCGCTGTGATTCACCAAGGGTAAGGAACACTGGGCTGGTTACACGTGAACGCATGTGTACACGCATGTGCACACATGTGAGGTGTGCAGGTGGGAGACTCCTGTCATGCACAGCCGAGGAACTGTGCACAGGTAGCCTAGCACAGAAGGGATTCTGCACGGTGGATATTGACCTAGGATGGGCCTTATAATGTTAGTGTACACAAATAGGTAACGTCAGTGTGCTTTACTGTCTTCTCTGCAGTGACACTCCATTATACACTTATGGGGAAGGCTGCCTTAGAGTGCAGCTCCACTTTGCCTTGGTCTAAAGACACCAGAGTAGTACCGAGGTACAGTGTAACCTGTGTGAAAAGTACTATTCTGTAAAGTCCAAAGACATATCTGTACAGCTTATGGGTCATCTAGGAATGTCATATTTCTCTGGCTCAGTTCAGGACCAGAGCCCAGGCCTTTTGTCACCCTGATGAGCTGGGTTAATTACTTTTGTCTCAAGTGGCAGGCACAAAGACCTCCCCCCACAAAAGGAGCAATTAACAGTGCTTAAGTCAGCTTAGAAGGAGGAAAGGGGAGGGGCGGACTGCTCTGCATCAATCAGCCATCTGCCATCTTGTGCCAGGAAGAGGGCCTGCCCAAGCCTACTAAACAAAGGAGGGAGCCCAGACCTCTAGCCCCAAACCAGGAGGGGGGCTCCTTTGATGTTTTGCTGGGGAGGGCCCTGTAAGTGATGTCAGCGAGGGGTGGATCTGAGACCCCCAGAATACATGTGGCAAGTGACTCATGGGTGACGCCATACTGAAGTATCCCAGCAGGCTGTGCAGGAAGTTTGGGATGGGGAAGAGAGGTGAGGTGGCATCTTGGCTAGAACGTCCCGCCCCCACTTAAAAGTTACTGCATAGGGGGGGAGCTTGGTTGGTTGTGTTTTTCTGCTAGACACTGGGACTGGAGTCTAGTGCCATAGACAATTGGAAGGAAGAACCCCCTGACCCCCTTACACCTGAGAGGACCAGTTGGGGAAAAGACTGGGCATCTGTGCAAGGAAGGAGGAAAAGCCAGCTCCCTACAAAGTTTGTTACCTTTAGAGGCCAGGAGTCCCAAGAAGTTGCTCCAGGTAACCGGGGCTCGCCACAAGGAGCAGAACGAGTCAAAGACCATCCAAATAGGCCCAACGGGGCTCAAGATATGCCCTGGTGAGGTTTGGCAACCTTCGACCAACTTTCAGCAACGAAGCGCATGGTGCTCCGCCACTGTACTCTATTTCTGCCTCCGGGGTGGGAGAGGGCCCAGAGGCTGCCATCAAAAGAAAGCCTGCGGGGAAGCGCTGTTGTGCTTTCCCCATGAGAAGAAGGAAGGGGCCCAGGATGCCATCCCTGAGCACCGATAAGCTAAGAGGGAGCACCATCATGCCACCTGAAATCCTGAGAAGGGGCCAGGTACTCCATCCAGGGGACCCAAGATATAGTACTGGTGAAGGAGCACATCAAGCTCCCCTGTGAAGGTGGGCAGGGGCCCAGGACCCCATTCTTGGGCCCCAGGAGGCTCATGTAGACAAGGGAGCACAGTGAGTGAGGGCCTGAGCACCAGAAAGAACCTCTTTCTTTCACTCTCCCTTAGTACTGCGGCACTCCTCCCATGTTGCCCACCTTCCCGAATCCCGCGTCCATGTCTGGGGGGAGCAGGAAGGCCAGCCATGCAGTTCTGGAGAAGGCATACCAGAATGATGCTGCTGGCTCTCTCAGCAGCATGCCAGTGTGCTGGCAGTGCGGGAAGCTGGTGAGGGCAGCTGGGGGTGGGCTTCCGGAGCTGCCCTTCAATGAGAGAGACTGTACACCGGGTGCCTGTGTGGGACCGGGCACCCAGAGAAAAAGTAATGCAGAGAGAGGCCGCTTTTCAAAAGAACAGACACAAAGCAAAAAATGAAGATGCAGCTCTCCCCATCACAGGAGAGCCGCTCATATAATATGCACAGGGGCCACGAAGGAGCACCCCAAAATGCCCTGTGGGATTTGCCTACATTTTTTAAAATAAAGACCACTCGCTTTGGCTTTGTGGTGGCATCAGGATGATGGGGTCACCACCAAAAGGAACCACACGTTCGGGGGGAGCTGCATGAGCAGCGCAGCCTACCTCAAAAGGATTTTAGGGGTCCCCAACCTAAGTTGGGTGGGCCTCCAAAAGCATAACTCCCTCTAGGATTTCCTTGGAATTTTAAGTACTCCCCAGGCCGGAACATGTGTTTTACAGCTGGAAGTGCTGCACCCTCTAGGGGCGAAGTCTATGGCTGCATCTCTGTGGCTTGAAGAGGCTCTACATAGGTTTTCATGTTGAAAACACACTTTAGGGGTAAAAAGTTATAATTTCATGTGGGTTGTGATTATAAATGTGATGACTTATAGGGGCTATGGTTAAATTGCCTTATTCATACTAAAAGTTATGCTGAGTTCACCAATCATCCAGACATGCACAGACCCTTCCCCTTGTGAAAGTTTTAATGAAGTAATGATGCTGACAACCACTAATGTTCAAGGTATACATGCTTTATTGCCAATATTAAGTTGTTAATATGCATTTTAACACAAGTGAAAGTTTTGACAAATGATTTCTTGATCTAGGTCCCCCCTGTGGAGGGGCAAGAATGATTAAGAAATGTCACCAAGCAGTATTTCCATCAGCTTATGTATATTTGGAAATTGCTGCATAGTATTCAGCAGTGGGTGTGTAATAAACGTATTTTTATCCTTTTTCACATGAAAAAGCACAGCCTGACAATCATTCATTGAATGTTATTGTTGTCTATCTGTGAATGGTGATTACTAGCCCACACCACCTCCCATGAATAGGCCTTGGACTGCTCTGCTTTGCTACCCTGTGAAAGTCACGTGCTAAAATGGAGTGTTTGGTTCCCAATGGAGTACAAATGTAGACCCATTACTTGTGAAGGCCACACAACTAATGACTCATGTTCTAACATTGTCCATACATAGGAGAACTGAATGCTCTGCCTTTAATCAGACTTTGAACTAGAAAGGAGCCTACAAGAATCTCTAAGCAGTTTATCTGCATTTGCAACTTCCACTTGGACCAACTTCCTCCACTTGAAAAGGTGCTACACCTAGTGACCCAACCTCAGAGATTTACAACTGATTCTAATAGTAGATCTGAGGAAAATGGAACGAAGGTCCTTCTGTTCCACATGTCCAAATAACATAACCACCAGCTTATTTCCTCTTTTGCTTGTATGTCTTATCTTTAGATATTGGTTAGCCCTGTAATAAAGGAGTCTTGGAATGATCGCCCGAATAGCGGATGAAGGACAGCCGAACAGTTTCGTCACCTGCCAGAGAGAAATCTGCTGTTGAGCCAACGTCATCTTCAATTCCTTCTTGCTCACCTTCAATCTGGGAGTAAAAGGACCTCTATGTCTGACTCTACTAAGAACGCCAAAAATTCCATGCTTTTTGACAGTTGCAAATCTGACATCTCCACATTCACGTTAAAGTTCAAAGACTGGTTTAATTCCACAGCCGAATGCACCTGTTTCAATAAGAGATCATTTCAACTTCAGATGCATCATCCATTCCCCGGAAAGAAGGATATCTCTGAGGCTGACTATTGTCTCCAAATTTAAAATAATGATGAGGGACAAATTGGTTAGACTCTTTCATATTTATTACAATCCGAAACTGTTTGTTATTCTTCTGGACTAAAGTTATATTGCTCAGATACTCTTCTGGGTGTAAGAAACAGGTTCCTAGAGCAACTCCTGCAGCTCCAAAGAAATAACCCTATCCCCTTCTAGGAAAACTGAATCTGCACCGCAACTCTATATGAAATCCACTGGTCGAAGAATCAGCTTCCAATTTTTTGCAAAAAGGTTCAACCTTCTGTGTGGGAACAAACATCAGCCTGGATTATCTGTGTTGCTGGCAGTTGAAGTGAGGTCTGTAGTAGGAACGACAAGCAAAGCAACCCCTGTATCCACGGGCCCTGGGAGAGACCTAACTTAACATGCTCATCCTTGAGGAGTGAGCCCTATCCAACGAAGCAAATACTTGCACAAAGCAAACAATCTCCCCAATGAAGTCATCAACAAATAAACAACCATGTTTATTTTATCCAATTTTGGAATTAGCCCATTTGCCCAACTTTGGATCAATTCTGATCTGAGTCTTTTGTGTCTCTAATAAAACAGTCCAGCATTTGCATGACTCAAAAACATATTGCCCTTTGAGCACAGAAGTAATATCTAGATAGGCCCAGTCTCACCTGTATTTTTAGCTTGTTCAGCTAGGCACTAAAATCTATCAATGGACCCAAGTTGTCCAAAAATGTATCCAGGCATGCTGACAGGGCTTTATCAACACCAGGGATCTTTACCCCCTACTTTAAAAAAGTAATGATTTTAGCATCAAAAGCTGGGGTCACAGCTGCTTTATCCAAAATGTCTTGGTTTTTCTGCCCTCACGTTGTACCTCGTGACCCTATCTATTTGAAGTCTGGTTCTAAACTTTACATACTCTTCCACAAAAGGTGGAGGGAACCATTCAGAAGAAATATGCTGTTGTATAAATCTCTGGTCAAACATGGTGTTACTTTAAATCACTTTTGCACAGCCAGGTTTGAGTTCAGTTTAGACATGCTTCCTGCATTTAGAGGTGATGAGAACTCCATTCAAATTGTCCAATGCTCTGTTGAGTGTTGTTGCTTTGCCCCACTTTAGTAGTAACTGCATGTCCATACTACGTATGCAACTATTTCTAGTGAAGGTAAAACCTAATCACAAACCCTCTTACATGCCTTGCAGCCAAGAGACTACACTATGGTAGAAAAAGAACCAGCAATTTGTGAAGCTTTTAGGAGCCAGCATCAATTGATATATCATTGATAAAGTTATTTTGGTTACAAATGAGTAACAATAAGACAAACATAGATAATAAAAACATTATTGATAGGTTCACCACACACATTTGCAAGTGCTCCTTTAGTAAATGTTTTTTCCAAGAGCTTTTTTCTATGTTTCACATCGCCTCTGAAAATGCTTTTGATGAGGACACCCAGGTAATAGGATCAATATAAGACAACAACAGCAGTGTTCAGATCAATGGTCTATTTAATAAGCAAATTCTGCCGCTCACATGTTCTATCCCATTTCTCATCCCAACATTACACAATGCACTCAGATGAACACAAGGACATAGCACACTTACTATCTTCACAAGTAATTACAAATGGACTAGCATTAATCTATATGTCAACATTAACTGACAATAAATGAGAGCGATGCATTTTAATAGACCTTCCCAAATTAGCAGGACTTTTTTAGTGTGAAAATCTTTTACCTTGAAGAGGATATTTTTAAACTTTCATTTCTTTTCTGGTCCCAATCCTACCTTTTTTCATGGATAAGGATTTATACAAATCAAAGATTTCAGTATTTGTAAATGACACCAAACATTTCAGACAATATTTTTATTCACCCATTACTTTAACAAGTTTGGATTTAAAATAAATTCTTACATTTTGCTTATCTGAATCTAGCTATTTTTGGTACAATAACAGGTTGACTACATCAGAGATATATCTCAGAGAATGAGTTTCTACGACAGACACATTGATGCATTGTACAATATTAAAGTAAGCTAAGCAACAACAACAACTAAAGGTCCATAGTAGTAATCTACAAAAAGCATTTAACAGGGTATATATGCAGAATTTTACCACACATATACCGTTACCACTCATACCTGTACAAGGAAAATGTAAGTATTTCACTGGTATAGTATAAAGAATATATGAGTGTGTATATATATATATTATGAATATATGTATATATATTTATATATATATGTATATATATTCATTGAAAGAAAGGTAACATGGGCATTATAGAAAGGCTCAGGTTTCACTCGTACAAAACCAATAAAATTCAGCAGTTATAGTTAGCAATACACTGCTTAAGAACTCACATATTACATCACTCATGACATAGTCAGTGGCATCTCAAATTACATAATTGATGATATCATCCAGTGACTGTGAGTGGTTTTAAAAAGTTTATGAGTGTTAAATATATATACCAAGGTGTATTGGTGAATCAGAGGGTGTATAAGTGCCTGTATGGATGATTCAGTGGGTGCGTGACTGACTGTAAGTGAGTGATAAGGTGTCTCAGTGAATGTATGGGTGAGTGACTGGTTTTGTGAATGTCTGTATCTGTCTGTCTGTTGGTGCCTAAGTGGCTGTATGGGTATGTGAGTGGGTACATGAGTGGCTGTATGGGTGAGTTATTGGTTGTCTGAGTACCTGTATGGCCGCAATAAATCTGGACCTAACCAGAGGGTTTATTGGATACTTTTGCATAAGCACAAATGACCCGGCGGCAGGAGCAATAATTGATAGTGATGAATTATTATAAATTTGTTTTCAATTTGGTCATTATTGGTTAGAATATGAGCTTGAATAGAGATGGGGTTTAAATGAAATAATTTTTACCCTTGGGCACACTTTTTATTTAAATCAGCACATATTAAAAAAACCTTTTATTGTAGAAACTACATCTCCCATAACACCTAGCCCTGACAAACAGGAAATGATGTAATGCATTAGATTGTAGATATTGGCTGTAATGCATATGTGGGCGTTACCATGAGCAAGGTCTCAGCGAGACCGAAACGCGCTGGTGTCTGTTGTTTCAACGAATGAATTTTGTGTGAATTGAAAGTAAAAAGGAAATTTGAACCTTCCAAGGAGTGCGACCCAATTCTTGTTCTGGTGGAGAGGAGTGTTTAATATATATACATACATATATATATATGCTCAGCATACAAAGTTACAATACTTAAATGTATATTTTTGAATATGTTAATTTCTGCCATGGAAATATTGTATTTTAACATTCTCAATGCAAAAAGCAACCAAAACTGCCATTCAAATTATGTCTGTGCTGCCCACGTTTTCCTACATCTGCTTCCAATGTGGCGGTTAGTCCAATTTTGACAAATATAGATAGATAGACAGATAGATAGATAGATAGAGAGATAGATAGATAGATAGATAGATAGATAGATAGAGAGACAGACAGATAGATAGATAGATAGATATACGTACATATATGTATATAGACAAGTTATTCATCCTGTGGGATGGAAAAGTATCAGTATTGGAGGATTTTGTCTGAGTATTAAACAATAATGTTGTCAATATCTAATTCACTTCAGCAATAAGTCAGACACATTGTGAATTTTTGGATGTCAATTTGGATATGGGAGAGAAAGGTTTGTACCACTATCTACAGAAAAGAAACAGCCACTAACTGTATTTTAGATGCAAATAGTGGACACCGTTGATCTTGAAGTGGAGTATTCCATAAAGTCAAATGTTACGGGCCAAGAGAATTTTCTCAATGGAAGAACACTTCAAAAATGGAATGAAAAAGATGAAAGAGAGGTTTGTCCTTCGAGGGTATCCTATGAGTGTATTATGAGATGCTGGAGAGAGAGTCAGAAGGAAAACTAGAGCACAGGCACTTTCTCCAAACAAGGAGGAATCAAAGAACGATCAAACTAAAAGACTTTTTCTGGAATATAATTCAGCACAGTCTACTATAAGGAAAACATTACAGAAAAATTGGCACATTTAAACAAAGGAAAACTTAATGACAGATGTGGTAGGTCAAAGTCCGAACATAACCTCCAAGAGAACCAAATCCTTGAGAGACATTCTAATAAGAAGTCATTTGGAACCAGTTGAAAATAGGAATTTGCTAACAAGCACTACAAGGGGTTTCAGGAAATGTAGCTCCTGTAGGGCATGTCAATTTGAAACCAATCGAAAAACCTATACCACATTGGATGGGAAAGGGACTATACAGGGGAGAATTTCATGTGAGTCTGAGTTCGTAGTACATGCCCTTAGATGCAGTTGTAATAAATATTATTTGGGTAGTACAGTTAACAAATTGAAGCTATGAATATTACAACATATGCTAGCAATCAGAAATGGAGGCAGAAATTGTCCCATGGCTAATCATTTTGAAAGAGAACATAATTTCTTCCTGAAAGGATTTGAATACTTCGGGATTAAACATATACCAAACATGTGAGAGGAGGAAATAGAGAACGGGAATTGAGAAGAGAGGAATCAAAATTGATCATCTCAATGGGTACAGAGGTTCCAAGAGGTCATAATATTGATGCGGAACTCTATGTACATCTTTGATTATTAAGAACAACTCAGGAGTATGTGATCCACTTAACTACCTACTGGCGACTGCCAGTTGGGAATAAATATATATAGTTATAGTTAGTACCTAGTTTCCATAGGAAAAGCATTTTTTGAACTGGCTATAACTTTGGCATCGTTTGACCAATCTGCATGAAATTTTCCCAAAAAAGTGTCACGTAGGGTACTACTGATTGGGAATGTTTGGGGGGAATCTGTGCAGTGAGGACCGATTATTTGTGGTGGAAACAAGGTTGCTTTTGTAATGTTAATTCCCATAGGAATGTTTAGCCACCTCTACAGCCCGAGCCGCTGAACAGACTTACACCAAATTTGGCAGGGAGGTAGATGTCAGGAGTTTTTGAGAAATGTAAGTTTAAAATTATAGTGATATGTCTGGCCGCGGATATTTAACAGTGGTTTCGTGATGAATCACGAATGCATGCACCAACAGGTATACTCTCATTGGCTGGCCTTAACCTGAATAGAAAGTTGCAGCCACCATTTTATCTATCGGGTACGGTTCCCGGGGCTGAAAATCTGTGTGAAAGCCCACATAATGGGTCAGGGTGGAGATACTTTGACCCCATGGTTGAGAAAAGGAGGTGTTAGTGTCACAAGTTATGTGTCCAAAATTGATTTTTTTAAATCGCACGAGATATTCGCGATGACATTGCGATCACCAGCACGGCCACCCTGTGTACAGTCACAGGGACATTGCGACTATTGACATTGTCGCAAATATTGGTGAAAATATAAAAAAAATCAGTGAATCATTAATACACATTATATTATTTTGAGATTCTGATAAATGTTTTTATAGAGGTATTTATATAGTGAGTTATCTACTGTGATGTTTAGAATTAATTATATACTTATAATTGTTTTATGTGGTGGTGGCTATTGAAATCCTGCTTTTACTTGCCGCTTTTGCGACATGCTCTGGGGGATCGCAATTACTGATGTCCTTGCGATATCAGGAGTCACTGCGAAGATGGAAAATTGGATTTAGAAATGGTTGTTCTAGAAATACAGTAGAAAAACATGAGTTTGAAGTGTACAGTAATATATCTCTAGTGTGTAGAATACTGTAATGTGTGTGCATATATATGTTTTCAGGCGCGATCGTCACAGTTAACGACGTCATCGTGATGTCCCAAATAACAGCAAAAATGGAAAATAGGTCTAAAAGATGGTTTTTAAAGAAACTTAGTACAAAAATATCAGTTTAAAAATGCTTTAAAAGAAGTATGTACATAGTAATGTGTATAGGCCAATGTTCAGAATGGATTTTTTTACAAATTATTTTTGAGTGTGTTGGTGGTCATTGAATGTCTGCTTTTGTTTTCTGTTTTCATGATGTGTCCATCGGGATCGCGACATTGTCGCGAAGATCCCCAAAAACGAAAGTAAAAAAAAAAACCTTTAGAAAAAAACTTCACAATATTTTGGGTACTAGGGTGGCTCTGACAAGAGCTGTTGTGTTGGTTTGTGTGTATATGGTTGCCACACATAAGTCTGGATGCAGAGTTTCAGGTTACTTAGAAACACCCTGTTGCCTTCATCTGTAAAGTGCACTTCATCATTTCTAAAAATTCCATGCATGTCAAAATGCAGATTGTTGTTATAGATACAGCCCATACGATGGTCTCTGAGGAATGCAGAAACAGTTCTATTTACATGTTTCCTGGCTTTGTCAAGCTGTGGACAGAATTCATTTGGCCACTTCCATTTCTGTCTTTGGCATATATTAGAGTACACCAAGACAGTGTGAGGGAAAAGCGACATCAGTTCTGCAAAGGTTTCTTTCATTAGGATTTCTAGCCCTACCCCAGTAAATGTGCCTAGGTCGTTGCCACTGCAGTGCACAATCATGAGGTGAGGAGTTTGGGAATCCACAATGGAGTCAACCAAAGTCAGCAACTGTCAGAACCCAGCCCACAAACACTAGAAAGAAGTGGTCAGTTAGTGTGATCACGCATCGGGCGTTACGCAGAGTGAGGAATGGAGTGGCAAGAGTTCGATGCCACACATGGAGGAATCCTAAGATGGCCACCAAAAGGACAGGATGGGTCTAAGGTTAGCGTTCTAGTGTTTAGGGAGCTGTGAAGCCTGAGTTAGAAGTTAGACAGCTGAGGCAGTAGAATCCTCGCACTTCACCTGAGGAATTTGAAGGTACTGGTCGTGTTTTCCTTTTTTCGGTGTGTTAGCTAGTTAAGGTAGATTTTTCGACGTTTCCTGGGTCGTGGCAGTTTAGTGTTGCGGCGCGAATCTACATAGAACTAGAATTCTAGTGAAGAAAGTATTGAGCAGTTAGAGACTAGCATTGGTAAACTTCGTTTGATTCTAAGAGAGTGGAAATCTTTATAAGCCTTTAAAAGTTGTTATTAAGGCTTTTCTGATTTGTATCTGCTTTCCCTTCGCAGCATTTTGTTGAGTCTTGGTATCCTGGCAACGCAAGTAGTGTTGGCGTATTGTGCAGGAGTTTAAATATCGGAAAAGGAAATCCGAAGTGCGCATGACTCAAGTCTTAACACTTGTGTCAGCCTTGGATAGTGTTCTGAAGACACATTGGTTTTGCGCATGTATTTTAACTGAGACGCTTATTATAGTAATGCGTGCTCATGTTTCAATCTGACTGAATTTATGTGCTGAGCGCGCATTGTTCCGGCTGGGGCATTTTAGCGCGTACATGTTTAATCTGCGAGAGAAGGTCTCGGAGAGTGTTGAGGTCATGAGAGAATACTTTTGAAGCGCAGTGTTTTCCAAGTAGTTATGTGGGAAATCACTAGTGACAAGAAAAGTAGATTAAATGTATATAAGGAGTCGTACAAACACTCTTAGGGTGATATTGCAGATATAAAAAATATATATATAAAAAAAGCTGAGGTGAAAACTTACCGTAGCACTACACAGCCACAGGTTCCTGGAGCTTACTTCCTGAAGCATACCTGCAGAGAAGAGAATACATCAGATAAGAAGGCAGCATTATTAAGCAATAACAAATTTAGCTTAATCAGAAGAGAGGCAATAGCTACTAAAGACAAGGGTAAGCAATATAGAGAAGTAAGTTAAAGAATAAGGATTAGTATTAATGTGATATCTGTGAAGTATTAAGGTTAATCATTTCTTTTGCAGTTCTACACCCTCAGACAAAATACAATAGCCTTGAGGAGAACCAGATGAAAGAGTAGCTGTCTCTTCTTTATCCCCTACCCCTTTCCCCCTGTTGGTTTCTTCAGCCAAATAGCATAAAAAGGCATTGGGCTGGGAAAGCGATTAGGGGAATTGGGAATTTGCATCTTTCTGCTCCCGTGCAACGCAATTGGTGTACTTGACAGAGTGAAGAGCCCACGTTGTATTTTGGCACCTGAGCCGAATGGCTGAAGGTTTAGATTTAAAAAGGTTGGGAGAAGTATTAGAAGGAATACAAAAGGAAATTATAGCGGTAAGAGAGGAGAACAGAGAATTAAGATAAGATCTCTTAAACTCCAGAAGAGAAACCACAGAATTAGCAATTAAAATGAATAGTTTAAACACAGACCCTAAACCAAAATTTCCTGCACCCACTGAAGAATTATTTAGGGACACAACCACTTCTTCGGCCAAGGTTACCACCCAAGTAATTCACTCGTTGTCACCAGTAATACCTTTGGCGCCTCCAGAAAGGTTTGCTGGGGACCCCCAAAAGGCACAAATATTTTGGACACAATGTACCTTACATTTTATGTGTAGGCCAGCAGTCTTCCCAGATTCACAATCACGAGTGGCGTTCATATTATCATATTTAAGCGGAGACGCAGCAGCGTGGTCGATGCCGTTGGTTTCAAGGAACGATCCAATGCTTTATGACTTAGATGAATTCAAGAAAGAATTCCACCGAATTTTTGATCGACGGCGAGTTTCCCAAGCCACTGACAATGAATTGCTTGAACTCAGACAAGGGAATCGAGAATTAATAGCATACCTGGCACAATTTAATAAATTGGTAGTGGAAACGAACTGGCCAGAGGACAAGCGAGCAGAAGTGTTTTATCAAGGGCTTCGAGAGGAGTTGAAAGATGCTCTTGCCCAAGTACCAAATCGACCAACCAAAATTTTGGTTCTAATAGATTTAGTGTTGGAAATAGACTTCCGACAAAATGAGCGAAAAGGTTAGAAGAGAAGAGATTTTCGACCTAGTATTCCTCGATATGATAGAGCAAAAACTGAAGTGGCTAGAACAGTGGACAGCCAGCACGGAACTGAGCCTATGCAAATAGGGACGATAAGAGGTCCACTCTCAAAAGAGGACAAGGAGAAACGCAGATTGAACAAGCATTGTCTCTATTGTGGAGTGGGAGGACATTTTGTTCGAAATTGCCCTAAGAAGCCCAAGCAGTTGTCAAAGGAAAACTGGCAGCACCACCAGTAGGAGGAGTTGTACTGGTGGATGCGAGTTTAGATACAACTCCTAAGGATCATACCTTGGCAAATACATTACAGTCCTCGTCGCCTCATTTGATCATGCACATGACATTGAAATTCAGAGAAACTTGTTTGAATGGAATCAGACTGATGGTGGATTCCCGAGCCACTGGCAATTTTTGTGACCTACGGTTTGCAGAGAAGATTGGAAGTGGAAGAGGTGTGGCGCAGCGGCCAGGGTGCCTGACTCCGGACCCACGGGGTTCATGGTTCAAACCCCGGTGCCGGCAGCAGGTTAACCCAGCACCATGTGACTCTGGGCAATAGCTTGCTTAATCTTCCCGAGGGCCCCCAGCGCCGGGACACCTCTCCGGAGGTAGCTGTGCGCTTTACAAATGCTGGTATTTCATTTCATTTCAATTCAAGCTCTTAAAAAAGAGAAAAGTGAAGCAGTCAGGGCAGTGAATGGCACCAATTTATCGTCGGGACCCATAGTTAGTCACACTGAGCCGGTGGAGTTGGAGTCTGCGGATGGTCATTGTGAGAAATTACAATTTAACGTAATCGATGCCCCACAGTTCCAGTTAATTTTGGGATTGCCTTAGCTCACTGAGCATAATCCCACTATTGACTGGATTCCAGGACAATAACTATGGATTCCGATTTTTGTAAGGAAAATTTCTATCAGAGTTCAAAGCAGGGTAGAAGATTGACCTCGGCCATTCACCTTTGTGATAGTGGTGCAACAGTCTGTGTTATACACACAGTTGAGTTGCCCAGAGAATATACAGAGTACAGCGAAGTTTTTAGTGAGTCCGAAGCAGAGAAGCTTCCTCCTCACCGAACTTATGACTGTAAAATTGAGTTGGAGCCTGGAGCCAACTTGCCTTGCAGCTGCATATATGCACTGACAGAGAAAGAGAACGCTCATTTAAAGGACTATCTACAGAAATATTTAGGAAATGGATTTATAAGGCCATCCCAATATCCAGTCTCTTCCCCACTTTTCTTTATCCCAAAGAAGGATGGCGAATTGAGAACTTGTATTGATTATAGAGCAATCAACCGAATTACAGTCAAGAATCGATACCCTCTGCCATTAATATCAGTCCTCTTGGATCAAGTCAAGAATAACAGAAACCACCCAACGGTCTGAGGCCATTCCACTCCCTGCTGTAACCAGAACGCAAAGCCTGGACAGAAATATTGATTATTCATGGACCAGCCATGTCCCTAACTAAAGGTGGTGCACGGGCATGCCCCGGCAGCAGCAGGGGGAGGGGGTGGGAGAAATACGTGTGAATCCACATTCTGCAGCAAACTCGCCTTTGTTGGTTTTTAAAAGGTTGAAAGACAAAAACCTTGATGTATTCCAGCACATGTTGCTGGCTTTCCAGCTATTTGCCTTCAATTAGTCAACAGGGAAATTGATTTGGGGTTGAGGGGGCGCTGGGAAGCGGGCTGCTTGTTCAGAGGCACATTGATGCGATGAATATTGCATGGCACATGTGATGGGGTCCCTGCAGCTTTGGTACACTCCTCAACAGGCGGGGTGGGGTGCTGGGGCTTGGGAGGGGCTGTGCCCTCCCCTGGCCTGCAGGAGTACAGACAACTTAGCACCACAGCAGCAGTAGGAAGGGAAACGACCCTCCGCATCCAGGCAGCATGAGGACTCCACGTATGGGCTTCCCCCTGCACGGTGTGAGGGCGCAGGTGGAGTGTGTAATGTTTGGTGCAGGGCCCTAGGCCCTCATGCATGCTGCAATGACTGGACATGGACACAGTTAGTGAGATGGTAGAACTGACCCAGGGCACGTGTGCCCGGCCCCTTTTATTGCCAGGGTCACATGTCCAGTGACACCTGTGCTGGATGGGTGTGGGGTGAGTGTAAGCCAGCCCTCAGGGAGTGGCTGGTGCTGGCAACAACTAGACCAGTGATCAGCAGATCACTACATCCCTCCCAAACTTTATTCAAACAAGAAACAATAAAGTCCAAACCTGTGGGAGAAAATAAACAAAATAAAACAACATAACCGAAACTTCCTCTGAGTCTCTTGAGCTGCTAGCAAAACATAGACGATGGTACAATAGCAGCTGAGACCACCAGTTCTCTTTGGCACAGTTCATGGGTGCTCTGCGGGTCCGGTCTTCATTCGACTCTGTGCATGGAAGTTGTCCTCACTGACTTTCTTGGCATCGCTCTTGTGGTGACAAAACAGGTAGAATGATGGTGGATTGGATGGATGTTGCTTTCCACCAATCAGTCCTGGTTGTCGTGGCACTCCATACAGGCAGCATGGCTTCTCTTTACAAATGATGGAGTAGTTGCAGGACATCCCTCTCACTAGGATGCCCCTCTCACAGGTGTTCCCCTCTCACGGGATGTCCTGGAGGCCCTCCTTGCCAGGCTTCCACTGGACAGGTGCCTTTTGCTGTGCCGCTCCAACACAGCCCTCGGGATGTGTGGAGGAAGTGCTACGATTCCCACCTTTGTGTCCTTAGCTCCACCTGAAGGGTAGTTGTTGGCTCCTGTCATTTCACACAAGATCTTCGTCCTCCTGGGACCTGCAGAAGAGCGGCTGTGGATCCATCTCTCGTGTCGGGACCCGATGCCACCGGCGTCCCTGAGGCCTTTGCCCCTTGGATATCCACGGTCTAGTGTGGAGTGGTCAGTTCCTCTTCTTCAGCTCGTCTGAGCACTCTCGCCATCCAGTCTCCCGTTCAGCCCCAAAGGTAGGTGTTACCAATGGTCCAGCCTGCTCGCCTCTGCAATCACCAGGTGGACTAAGGACTCGTAGGTAGATGTTTTCTCCCAGTGCCACCGATGTTCTTTCCAGGCCCTGTGCTCCGATGTACTCCGATGTTCTGGCACATGTCACCTTCCTTCTGGTGTACGAGTTGTCATGTCACACACTCCTCTCTACTCTTCTCTTCTGCTTGAGATTTCTTCTTCACAGTGGCGTCATTCCACCCAATTTCTTTCTTCTCTTTCTTTCCTTCGCGACGCGGTCTGGTCCCCTCTTCTTGCTTGTTTTCACTACCCAGGCCTCTCCGTGTGGCGTGCACTCCACACGTGTCTCCCTGGTCTATTCCTACCCCTAGGACATTGCCTTATTTTCCTCCGATGACCAGACCTGGCATCGCGACCTTCTTCTTGTCATTACCTCTGACTTCAGGTCAATATTGTCAGACCTCTCCTCGGTCATCTTCTCGGACCTCTTGTCAGGTCATGTTTTCAGTCCTCTTCTCAGGTCTCTTCTCTTTGACCTCTTCTCAGGTCACTTCTCCCTGACCTCTTCTCAGGTCACTTCGCCCTGACCTCTTCTCAGGTCACTTCTCCCTGACCTCTTCTCCGGTCACTTCGCTCTGACCTCTTCTCCGGTCACTTCGCTCGTCGCCAATGTAATGTTTGGTGCAGGGCCCTAGGCCCTCATGCATGCTGCAATGACTGGACACGGACACAGTTAGTGAGATGGTAGAACTGGCCCAGGGCACGTGCGCCCGGCCCCTTTTATTGCCAGGGTCACATGTCCAGTGACGCCTATGCTGGATGGGTGTGGGGTGAGTGTAAGCCAGCCCTCAGGGAGTGGCTGGTGCTGGCAACAACTAGACCAGTGATCAGCAGATCACTACAGAGTGGAGATCAGAGGAACCCTGCAAACCACGCAGTGAGCAGAGCTGGGGTCTGTGGCCCCGACTCAGGGTGCGGCACCACATCCAGCCCGAGGGGAGACGGTAGTGAAGGTGAACAGAAGGTAAGGAGCTGAGCACCCCAGCAGCGCATCCTCCACGCTGCCCACTGCGGGAGCACCAAACATGCCTTGACCCAGCAGAGACCCAGCATGAAGCTAAGAAGCGGGCGGGGGTGACAGTGGGGGTATGACACCGGGACAGAAGGGTGAGTGAGGCGCATATATTCTGCATTTACACAGAACGGACCCTGCAAACACTCTGAGATGGGTATTGTAAGGACACACTCAAACTTTGTAATATTGTCTTTCTTCAAATCACAGACCGTGCTCATAAGTGTGGTGCAGAATCGTGAATGCAGAATGCCTTCTTGTTTAGATAGATTTAGCTGTTTAGCCTATCTATGCACCTGTCTTGTCTGTCTGTCTGACTGATGCAGAGCAGACGTTCTTTGCACCGGGCTCCTAGGTGCTTGCTCTCACACTTTCCTGCCTTTCCTACTTGCTATCGTGTACACGTGCACAGACGCGCGCATAGAGAGGTGCAAGAGCTAGCAATAAGCCCCTGTCCATCTGTCTGTCTGGCTACCGCTCTGCTTCTGTCGGTTTAGGTGTCCAGCTTGTCTATGTACCAGCCTTTCTGCCTAATTATCCATCGGCCACCCCTCAGTCTACCTACCCGTCCCTGCCCATCTATGACATGTACTCCTGCCCAAACCAAACCCACCCACCGATCCAACAACCATCCCATCCATCCATCAATCCATTCACCCATCCATCCATCCATCCATCCATCCACCCACCCACCTACCAACACACCCATCTACCCATCCATCCATCCACCCACCCACGCACCCATCCATCCACCCAACACCAATCCATCCATCCATCCATATGCAGTGCCACACACTCCTGCAACAAAATACTTAGTTTTACTTCCGGAAATAGGATCAGAAACTGATTTCTCCCTGCATACTTTACAACATGAAAATCACTATCCATGCGTCATCAGACTATGTCTAATGATAAGAAATTAGGGCCAGAGAGTCGAAGCGCAGATAGCGTGACTCCCACGTCTGTACCCCAATTTCATAGCATAGTATTTCACACACATTCTTTTGCATGTTATACGTCGCATGTTACTTGCAGGGTTTCTGGGGTTTCCCGGAAGAATAGACAATATTATAATCTTATGGTCTTATGATTATATCTCTTTTCTCCCAGAGACAAGTCCACAGTGCGCATTACAACGTCTGTCCTTTATTTGTAATGCCATTTTTAATGATGTTTTACAAACTCTAAGAGCGGTGTTTCATCTACATTCCACAATACAAATTTGGGCAAGCGAGAGAAAAAGAAAGAGTGAACGATATAGAAGGTGGAAAGAAAGAGACAAAAGAAAGAAAGTAAGTACAGTGCTTGAGTAAGTGAGCAAAAAAAAGACGAAACAGACCAGAGAAAGAAAGTGAATGCGACTGAAAAACAGGAACAAAGATAGTGAAGCAGCACGACACTCAAATACACGAAGTTGGCTAAAATGCTGAGGATAAAAAAATAGAAATACAAGGAATAAATAACGTTAATTACGCAAAAAATGAAAGCAATGGAAAGAGGCGGGGAACAAATACAAAGAGCTACAAAGAACAATTTAAAAATAAAAAGAACTTTGTGAAAAGGAAAACAAAAATATGTTGCAAGATCAAAAAAAAAGGTGTAACAGAAGACCACAATTGTGAAAAGTGAAAAGAAAGAATAAAAATCAGGAAGAGCTGTGTGAGTGAATAATGCAAACGCGTTAGGAGAAAGTAATGAAACAAAAAGAGAAAGAAGAGCAAAGCGAGTGAAATGAGTCAGTGCAGTGATAGATACTGTAAGCTTCCAGTCTCCTCTGTCAGACTCACTTTCTCTTCAATCCTTCACTTGTCTCATTTCCTCCCATTTCCTTACCTCTTCCCTGCTTTTGTTCACTATTTCGACCTGCACAGCCTATGACGCTGGCCTCTCTTCACCCCTATTTTCCCTTTGTTTAAATTGTCCTCGTAATTTCTATGTTACCCATTGTCTCCATCCTTGATACTCCACTTTCTTCCACCAGGTCTTTTCCACCATTGGCTTATCTCCTTCTCACATACTTTACTGTTCTTCTCTCTCGTTCTCTTCCTCTTTTTTTTCTGCTGCATCTCACCTCATTTTTCTCACACACACACATACACCCACACGCACACACACACCTTGCTCCCTATATTGATTGCATCTTTCCTTCTCATTCCTTCCTTTTTTCTCTCACACACCAGTACAGACTATACAAACTTGCAATGGCATACCCATGTCAAAGAAACACACAGACACACACTCACTCACATAATTAGACACATGCACACAGACTCAACTTAGACAGGAGACCTTGACACACCCACTGACACAAGCACACACACACACACACATAACATGTGAATTTGTAAATCGCACGTTCACCCAAGGACATCTTGGCGCTGAATAACAGATGTTTATTGTTACCCATCAATACTCATTTTATCGACCTCAGAAGGATAAAAGGCTGAGTGGACCCACCAGGATTTGAACCTGTGACCACTGTGACCATGAGATCGAACACAGTGGGAGCATTAGTCCACCAGACCCAGTATATATATATATATATATGTATATATATTTATATATATAAATATATGTATATATATTTATTACCTACTGGCGGTCGCCAGCAGGTAGTTATAGTAAAAAAAAGGAAAGGCTGGCCAGGCCCTGGGGGATGGGGTCCCTGGGGTCAGAAGTGGCCCAGGGAAGGGGGGCCACGCGGCCCCCCTCCCGAATATTTAATTATTTAAAAAAAACAAAAAACGAGGCAATGCTCAGGGGGATGGGGTCCCCGTGGCAATAAAGGCCTCAGGAGGAGGGCCGTGTGGCGTCCCTCCAAAATAAAAAAAAAGGAAAGGCTGGGCAGGCCCTGGGGGATGGGGTCCCCAGGGCCCCAAAAATTTTAAGAGAAGGGGGGCCACACAGCCCCCCTTCTAACAAAAACAAAAAAAAAGAAAAGCTGGCATCCTGAGCGCTGGTTGGAGGCCCAGCCTCCTTTCTCCACCACTCTGCAAACGCGACTACCAGTTAAAGAAGCATTTGTAATGTAATAGGTCTCGCATTTGCAAGAGTTAGAGCTATTGGCATTGTAAATGTAAAAGTTTTTTACTAATGTTTTTTGGAGTGGAGTGGATGTACGTTGTGTGTAGTGGAATTATGTGGTATGTTGTGCAGTGAAATTATGTTGATAGAAAGTATGTGGTATTTAGTCTATAGGAATTATGTAGAGTGGGATTATGCGTTATGGAGAGTAATTATGTGGTATGGTAGTCTGTGTTGTGGAGTGCTAACCTCAGGTTTAGTCTTCCTCGTTTCCATAGAAGCTAAACTATGAACTCAATGAGACAAAAAAAGAAGGAATCACTGAGGAGCACTTCTGGACCTAGTCAGAGGTATGAGCAGGGCCACTGGAATTATGCGACTGTTTGGCTGCACCGAGTTTCGCACAATTATACATTTTCCGCATTAGTGACATAATCCATCATCTGCTGCCTAATCTGCAGATTTGAACAAAAAAGCCTTGTTTCTAGCTCAAACGTTACCAAAAATGCAGCGACAAGTGTTACAGCGCGATGGAAGGTCCTTTGCAAACCTAGAATGGTCACCTGTTACTTATTGCTAAATGTGGGTGTTAAATTGGTACTAATGGTGTGCAAGCCACTCTTGCTTCTTTCTGCGCCTCTCTTGCCTCTTTCTGCATTTCTGTTGCTTCTTTCTGGACCTTTCTTTCTTTTTCTGCACTATTCTTGCCTCTTTCTGGAAATCTCTTCTACTTTCTACACCTCTTTTGCCTCTTTCTGCACCTCACTTGCTTCTTTGTACACCCGCTTGCCTCTTTCTGCACATTTCCTTTTCCTCTTTCTACACTTCTCTTGTCTCTTTCTGCACCCCTCTTCCCTCTTTCTGCACCAATCCTGCCTCTTTCTGCACCTCTGTTCCTTCTTTCTGCACTTCTTTTGTTTCTTTCTGCACCTCTCTTGCTTATTTCTGCACCCCTCTTGCCTCTTTCTCCACCCCTCTTCCCCCTTTCTGCATCTGTGTTGCTTCTTCTGCACTTCTCTTGTCTCTTTCCCCACCCCTCGTCCCTCGTTCTGCACCTCTGTTTATTCTTTCTACACCTCTCTTGCTTCTTTCTGCACCCCTCATGCCTCTTTCACACCCCTGTTCCCGCACCCCTCTTGCCTCTTTCTGTACCTCTGTTCCTTCTTTCTGCACTTCTTTTGTTTCTTTCTGCACCTCTCACTTCTTTCTGCACCCCTTGCCTCTTTCTGCACCTCTGTTCCTTCTTTCTGCACTTATTCTGTTTCTTTCTGCAGCTCTCTTGCTTCTTTCTGCACCCCTTGCCTCTTTCTCCACCCATCCACCCTCTTTCTGCACCCATGTTGCCTCTTTCTGCACCTCTGTTCTTTCTTTCTGCACTTTTTTATTTCTTTCTGCACATCTCTTGCGTATTTCTGCACCCCTTGTGCCTCTTTCTGCACCCCTCACTCCCTCTTTTTGAACCCCTCATGCCTCTTTCTGCACCTTTGTTGCTTCTTTCTGCACTCCTATTGCTTCTTTCTGCAATCCCCGTGCCTCTTTCACACCCCTCTTGCCACTTTGTGCACCTCTGTTCCTTCTTTCTGCACTTATTTTGTTTCTTTCTGCACCTCTTGCTTCATTCTGCACCCCTTTTGCCTCTTACTACACCCCTCTTGCCTCTTTCTACACCTCTGTTCCTTCTTTCTGCAGTTCTTTTGTTTCTTTCTGAAGCTCTCATGATTCTTTCTGCACCCCCTTGCCTCTTTCTCCATCCCTCTTCCCTCTTTCTGCACCCCTGTTGCCCCTTTCTGCACCTCTGTTCCTTCTTTCTGCACTACTTTTGTTTCTTACAGCACGTCTCTTGCTTCTTTCTGCACCCCTTGTGCCTCTTTCTGTACCCCTCTTCCCTCTTTTTGCACCCCTCTTGCCTCTTTCTGCACCTCTGTTGCTTCTTTCTGCACTCCTCTTGCTTCTTTCTACACCTCTCTTGCTTCTTTCTGCACCACTCCTGCTTCTTTCTGCACCCCTCTTCCCTCTTTCTGCATCCCTCTTGCCTCTTTCTGGACCTCTGTTCCTTCTTTCTGCACTTCTTTTGTTTCTTTCTGCACCTCCCTTGCTTCTTTCTGCACCCCTCTTGCCACTTTCTCCACCCCTGTTCCCCCTTTTTGCATCTCTGTTGCTTCCTTCTGCACTTCTCTTGCCTCTTTCTCCATCCCTCATCCCTCTTTCTGCACCTCTGTTGCTTCTTTCTGCACTTCTCTTGCTTCTTTCTGCACCTCTGTTCCTTCTTTCTGCAACCCTTGTGCCTCTTCCTGCACCCCTCTTCCCTTTTTCTGCACCCCTCTTGCCTCTTCTGCACCTCTGTTCCTTCTTTCTGCACTTCTTTTGTTTCTTTCTACAACTCTCTTGCTTCTTTTTGCATGCCTCTTGCTTCTTTCTGCACCCCTTGTGCCTCTTTCACACCCCTCTTCACTCTTTCTGCAACCCTCTTGCCTCTTTCTGCACCTCTGTTCCTTCTTTCTGCACTTCTCTTGTTTCTTTCTGTATCCCTCTTGCCTCTTTCTCCACCCCACTTCCCCCCTCTCTGCATTTTTGTTGCTTCTTTATGCATTTCTCTTCCTTCTTTCTGCATCTCTCTTGCTTCTTTCTGCACCCCTCGTGCTTCTTTCTGTACCCCTCATCCCTCTTTCTGCAATCCTCTTGCCTCTTTCTGCACCTCTGTTGCTTCTATCTGCACTTCTTTTGTTTCTTTCTGCACATCTCTTGCCTCTTTCTGCACCACTGTTCCTTCTTTCTGCACTTATTTTGATTCTTTCTGCACCTCTCACTTCTTTCTGCATCCCTTTTGCCTCTTTCTGCACCCCTCTTGCCTCTTTCTGTACCTCTGTACCTTTTGTTACTTTCTGCACCTATATTGCTTCTTTCTGCAACCCTTGCCTGCTTCAGCACCACTCTTCCCTCTTTCTGCACCCCTCTTGCCACTTTCTGTACCCCTCTTGTCTCTTTCTGCACCTCAGTTCCATCTTTATGCACTGCTTTTGTTTTTTCTGCACCTCTCGCTTCTTTCTGCACCCCTTTTGCCTCTTTCTGTACTCCTCTTGACTCTTTCTGCACCTCTGTTCCTTCTGTCTGCACTTCTTTTGTTTCTTTCTGCACCTCTCGTGTTTCTTTCTGTATCCCTCTTGCCTCTTTCCCCACCCCACTTTCCCCTTTCTGCATCTCAGTTGCTTCTTTATGCATTTCTCTTGCTTCTTTCTGCAGCTCTCTTGCTTTTTTCTGCACCCCTCGTGTCTCTTTCTGCACTCCTCATCCCTCTTTCTGCACTCCTCTTGCCTCTTTCTGCACCTCTGTTGCTTCTTTCTGCACCTCTTTTGTTTCTTTCTGCACCCCTCTTGCCTCTTTCTATACAGCTGTTCCTTCTTTCTGCACTACTTTTGTTTCTTTCTGCACCCCTTTTGCCTCTTTCTGCACCCCTTTTGCGTCTTTCTACTCCCCTCTTGCCTCTTTCTGCACCTCTGTTCCTTCTTTCTGCACTTCTTTTGTTTCTTTCTGCACCTTTCTTGCTTCCTTCTGCACCCCATTGCCTGCTTCTGCACCCCTCTTCCCTACTTCTGCACCCCTCTTGCCTCTTTCTGCACCCCTCTTGCCTCTTTCTGCACTTCTGTTCCTTCTTTCTGCACTTCTTTTGTTTTTTTCTGTACCTCTTGCTTCTTTTTGCACCCATTTTGCCTCTTTCTGCACCACTCTTGCCTCTTTCTGCACCTCTGTTCCTTCTTTCTGCACTTCTTTTGTTTCTTTCTAAAGCTCTCTTGCTTCTTTCTGCACCCCCTTGCCTCTTTCTCCACCCCTCATCTCTCTTTCTGCACCCCTGTTGCCTCTTTCTGCACCTCTGTTCCTTCTTTCTGCAATTCTTTAGTTTCTTTCTACAGCTCTCTTGCTTCTTGCTACACCCCTTGACTCTTTCTCCACTCCTCTTCCCTCTTTCTGCACCCATGTTGCCTCTTTCTGCACCTCTGTTCCTTCTTTCTGCACTTCTTTTGTTTCTTTCTGCACATCTCTTGCTTCTATCTGCACCCCTTGTGCCTCTTTCTGCACCCCACTTTCCTCTTTTTGCACACCTCTTGCCTCTATCTTCACCTCTGTTGCTTCATTCTGCACTCCTCTTGCTTCTTTCTGCACCTCTCTTGCTTCTTTCTGCACCCCCTTAACTCTTTATCCACCCCTCTTGCCTCTTTCTGCACCTCTGTTCCTTCTTTCTATACTTCTTTTGTTTCTTTCTGCAGCTCTCATTCTTTTTTCTGCACCCCCTTAACTCTTTATCCACCCCTCTTCCCTCTTTCTGCACCCCTGATGCCCCTTTATGCACCTCTGTTCCGTCTTTCTGCACTTCTTTTGTTTCATCCTGCACGTTTCTTGCTTCTTTCTGCACCCCTCTGGCATCTTTCTGCACCCCTCTTCCCTCTTTTTGCACCCCTCTTGCCTCTTTCTGCACCTCTGTTGCTTCTTTCTGCACTCCTCTTGCTTCTTTCTACACCTCTCTTGCCTCTTTCTGCACCACTCGTGCTTCTTTCTGCACCCCTCTTCCCTCTTTCTGTACTCCTCTTGCCTCTTTCTGAACATCTGTTCCTTCTTTCTGCACTTCTATTGTTTCTTTCTGCACTCTCTTGCTTCTTTCTGCAAAACCTCTTGCCACTTTCCTCACCCCTGTTCCCCCTTTTTGCATCGCTGTTGCTTCCTTCTGCACGTCTCTTGCCTCTCTCTCCATCCATCATCTCTCTTTCTGCACCTCTGTTGCTTCTTTCTTCACTTCTCTTGCTTCTTTCTGCACCTCTGTCCCTTCTTTCTGCAACCCTTGTGCCTCTTTCTGCACCCTTCTTCCCTTTTTCTACACCCCTCTTGCCTCTTTCTGCACCTCTGTTCCTTCATTCTGCTCTTCTTTTGTTTCTTTCTGCAACTCTCTTGATTCTTTATACACATCTCTTGCTTCTTTCTGCACCCTTCTTGCCTCTTTCACACCCCTCTTCCCTCTTTCTGCACCCCTCTTGCCTCTTTCTGCACCTCTGTTCCTTCTTACTGCACTTCTTTTGTTTCTTTCTGCACCTCTCATGTTTCTTTCTGTATCCCTCTTGCCGCTTTCTCCACCCCACTTCTCCCTTTCTGCATCTCTGTTGCTTCTTTCTGCATTTCTCTTGCTTCTTTCTGCATCTCTCTTGCTTCTTCCTGCACCCCTCGTGCCTCTTTCTGCACCCCTCATCCCTCTTTCTGTACTTCTTTTGTTTCTTTCTGTACCCCTCTTGCCTCTTTCTGCACCTCTGTTCCTTCTTTCTGCACTTCTTTTGTTTCTTTCTGCACCTCTCTTGCTTCTTTCTGCACCCCATTGCCTGCTTCTGCACCCCTCTTCCCTCTTTTTGCACCCCTCTTGCCTCTTTCTGCACCTCTGTTCCTTCTTTCTGCACTTCTTTTGTTTCTTTCTGCACCTCTCTTGCTTCCTTCTGCACCCCTCTTGCCTGCTTCTACACCCCTATTCCCTAGTTCTGCACACCTCTTGCCTCTTTCTGCACCCCTCTTGCCTCTTTCTTCACCTCTGTTCCTTCTTTCTGCACTTCTTTTGTTTTTTTCTGCACCTCTCGCTTCTTTCTGCACCCTTTTTGCCTCTTTCTGCACCCCTCTTGCCTCTTTCTGCACCTCTGTTCCTTCTTTCTGCACTTCATTTGTTTCTTTCTGCAGCTCTCTTGCTTCTTTCTGCACCCCCTTATCTCTTTCTCCACCCCTCGTCTCTCTTTCTGCACCCCTGTTGCCTCTTTCTGCACCTCTGTTCCTTCTTTCTGCACTTCTTTTGTTTCTTTCTACAGCTATCTTGCTTCTTTCTTCACCCCTTGACTCTTTCTCCACCCCCTTCCCTCTTTCTGCACCCCTGTTGCCTCTATCTGCACCTCTGTTCCTTCTTTCTGCCCTTCTTTTGCTTCTGTCTGCACATCTCTTGCTTCTTTCTGCACCCCTCGTGCCTCTTTCTGCACCCCTCTTTCCTCTTTTTACATACCTCTTGCCTCTTTCTTCACCTCTGTTGCTTCATTCTGCACTCCTCTTGCTTCTTTCTGCACCTCTCTTGCTTCTTTCTGCACCCCTTTTGCCTTTTTATGCACCCCTCTTGCCTTTTTCTGTACCTCTGTTCCGTCTTTCTGTAGCTCTCATGCTTCTTTCTGCACCCCCTTGCCTCTTTATTCACCCCACTTCCCCTTTCTGCATCTCTGTTGCTTCTTTATGCATTTCTCTTGCTTCTTTCTGCATCTCTCTTGCTTCTTCCTGCACCCCTCCTGCCTCTTTCTGCACCCCTCACTCCTCTTTCTGTACTTCTTTTGTTTCTTTCTGTACCCCTCTTGCCTCTTTCTGCACCTCTGTTCCTTCTTTCTGCACTTCTTTTGTTTCTTTCTGCACCTCTCTTGCTTCTTTCTGCACCCCCTTGCCTGCTTCTGAATCCCTCTTCCCTCTTTATGCACCCCTCTTGCCTCTTTCTGCACCCCTCTTGCCTGTTTCTGTACCTCTGTTCCTTCTTTCTGCACTTCTTTTGTTTCTTTCTGCACCTCTTGCTTCTTTCTGTACCCCTTTTGCCTCTTTCTACACCCCTCTTGCCTCTTTCTACACCTCTGTTCTTTCTTTATGCACTTCTTTTGTTCTTTCTGCAGCTCTCATGCTTCTTTCTGAAACCCCTTGCCTCTTTCTCCATCCCTCTTCCCTCTTTCTGCACCCCTGTTGCCCCTTTCTGCACCTCTGTTCCTTCTTTCTGCAATTCTTTTGTTTCTTTCTGCACGTCTCTTGCTTCTTTCTGCACCCCTCGTGCCTCTTTCTGCACCTCTGTTGCTTCTTTCTGCACACCTCTTGCTTCTTTCTACACCTCGCTTGCTTCTTTGTGCACCACTCTTGCTTCTTTCTGCACCCCTCTGCCCTCTTTCTGCACCCCTGTTGCCTCTTTCTGCACCTCTGTTCCTTCTTTCTGCACTCTTTTGTTTCTTTCTGCACCTCTCTTGCTTCTTTCTGCACCCCTCTTGCCACTTTCTCCACCCCTGTTCCCCCTTTTTGCATCTCTGTTGCTTCCTTCTGCACTTCTCTTGCCTCTTTCTCCATCCATCATCCCTCTTTCTGCACCTCTGTTGCTTCTTTCTGTACTTCTCTTGCTTCTTTCTGCACCTCTGTCCCTTCTTTCTGCAACCCTTGTTCCTCTTTCTGCATCCCTCTTCCCTTTTTCTGCACCCCTCTTGCCTCTTTCTGCACCTCTGTTCCTTCTTTCTGCACTTCTTTTGTTTCTTTCTGCAACTCTCTTGCTTCTTTTTGCATGCCTCTTGTTTCTTTCTGCACCCCTCGTGCCTCTTTCACACCCCTCTTCACTCTTTCTGCACCTCTGTTCCTTCTTTCTGCACTTCTCTTGTTTCTTTCTGTATCCCTCTTGTATCTTTCTCCACCACACTTCCCCCTCTCTGCATCTCTGTTGCTTCTTTATGCATTTCTCTTCCTTCTTTCTGCATCTCTCTCACTTCTTTCTGCACCCCTCGTGCCTCTTTCTGCACCTCTCACTTTATTTCTGCACTCCTTTTCCCTCTTCCTGCACCCCTCTTGCCTCTTTCTGCACCTCTGTTCCTTCTTTCTGCACTTCTTTTGTTTCTTTCTCCACTTCTCTTGCTTCTTTCTGTACCCCCTTGCCTACTTCTGCATCCCTCTTCCCTCTTTCTGCACCCCTCTTGCCTCTTTCTGCACCCCTCTTGTCTCTTTCTGCACCTCTGTCCCTTCTTTCTACTCTTCTTTTGTTTTTTTCTGCACCTATCACTTCTTTCTGCACCCCTTTTGCCTCTTTCTGTACCCACTTGCCTCTTTCTGCACCTCTGTTCCTTCTTTCTGCACTTCTTTTGTTTCTTTCTGCAGCTCTCTTGCTTCTTTCTGCAACCCCTTGCCTCTTTCTCCACCCCTCGTCTCTCTTTCTGCACCCCTGTTGCCTCTTTATGCACCTCTGTTCCTTCTTTCTGCACTTCTTTTGTTTCTTTCTACAGCTCTCTTGCTTCTTTTTACACCCTTCTTCCCTCTTTCTGCACCCCTGTTCTCTCTTTTTGCACCTCTGTTCCTTCTTTATGCACTTCTTTTGTTTCTTTCTGCACCTCTCTTGCTTCTTTCTGCACCCCTTGTGCCTCTTTCTGGACCCCTCTTTCCTCTTTCTGCACTCCTCTTGCCTCTTTCTGCTCCTCTGTTGCTTCTTTCTGCACTCCTCTTACTTCTTTCTCCACCCCTCTTTCCTCTTTTACACACCTCTTGCCTCTTTCTTCACCTCTGTTGCTTCATTCTGCATTCCTCTTGCTTCTTCTACACCTCTCTTGCTTCTTTATGTACCCCTTTTGCCTCTTTATGCACACCTCTTGCCTCTTTCTGCACCTCTGTTCCGTCTTTCTGTAGCTCTCATGCTTCTTTCTGCACCCCTTGCCTCTTTATCCACCCCACTTCCCCCTTTCTGCATCTCTGTTGCTTTATGCATTTCTCTGGCTTCTTTCTGCATCTCTCTTGCTTCTTCCTGCACCCCTCGTGCCTCTTTCTGCACCCCTCATCCCTCTTTCTGTACTTCTTTTGTTTCTTTCTGTACCCCACTTGCCTCTTTCTGCACCTCTGTTCCTTCTTTCTGCACTTCTTTTGTTTCTTTCTGAACCTCTCTTGCTTCTTTCTGCACCCCCTTGCCTGCTTCTGCACCCCTCTTCCCTCTTTTTGTACCCCTCTTGCCTCTTTCTGTACCCCTCTTACCTCTTTCTGCACCGCTGTTCCTTCTTTCTGTACTTCTTTTGTTTCTTTCTGCACCTCTTGCTTCTTTCTGCACCCCTTTTGCCTCTTTCTACACCCCTCTTGCCTCTTTCTCCACCCCTCGTCTCTCTTTCTGCACACCTGTTGCCTCTTTATGCACGTCTGTTCCTTCTTTCTGCACTTCTTTTGTTTCTTTCTACAGCTCTCTTGCTTCTTTTTACACCCCTCTTCCCTCTTTCTGCACCCCTGTTGCCTCTTTCTGCACTTCTGTTCCTTCTTTCTGCACTTCTTTTGTTTCTTTCTGCACCTCTCTTGCTTCTTTCTGCACCCCTTGTGCCTCTTTCTGCACCCCTCTTTCCTCTTTTTGCACCCCTCTTGCCTCTTTCTGCACCTCTGTTGCTTCTTTCTGCACTCCTCTTGCCTCTTTCTGCACCTCTGTTGCTTCTTTCTGCACTCCTCTTACTTCTTTCTGCACCTCTCTTGCTTCTTTCTGCACCACGTATGCTTCTTTCTGTACCCCTCTTACCTCTTTTTGCACCCTTTGCCTATTTCTGCACCTCCCTTCCCTCTTTATGCACCCTCTTGCCTCTTTCTGCACCTCTGTTCCTTCTTTCTGCACTTCTTTTATTTATTTCTGCAGCTCTCTTGCTTCTTTCTGCACCCCTCTTGCCTGCTTCTGCACCCCTCTTCCCTCTTTCTGCACCTCTCTTGCTTCTTTCTGCACCCCTTTTGCCTTTTTATGCACCCCTCTTGCCTTTTTCTGTACCTCTGTTCCGTCTTTCTGTAGCTCTCATGCTTCTTTCTGCACCCCCTTGCCTCTTTATTCACCCCACTTCCCCCTTTCTGCATCTCTGTTGCTTCTTTATGCATTTCTCTTGCTTCTTTCTGCATCTCTCTTGCTTCTTCCTGCACCCCTCCTGCCTCTTTCTGCACCCCTCACTCCTCTTTCTGTACTTCTTTTGTTTCTTTCTGTACCCCTCTTCCCTCTTTCTGCACCCCTGTTGCCCCTTTCTGCACCTCTGTTCCTTCTTTCTGCAATTCTTTTGTTTCTTTCTGCACGTCTCTTGCTTCTTTCTGCACCCCTCGTGCCTCTTTCTGCACCTCTGTTGCTTCTTTCTGCACACCTCTTGCTTCTTTCTACACCTCGCTTGCTTCTTTGTGCACCACTCTTGCTTCTTTCTGCACCCCTCTGCCCTCTTTCTGCACCCCTGTTGCCTCTTTCTGCACCTCTGTTCCTTCTTTCTGCACTCTTTTGTTTCTTTCTGCACCTCTCTTGCTTCTTTCTGCACCCCTCTTGCCACTTTCTCCAACCCTGTTCCCCCTTTTTGCATCTCTGTTGCTTCCTTCTGCACTTCTCTTGCCTCTTTCTCCATCCATCATCCCTCTTTCTGCACCTCTGTTGCTTCTTTCTGTACTTCTCTTGCTTCTTTCTGCACCTCTGTCCCTTCTTTCTGCAACCCTTGTGCCTCTTTCTGCATCCCTCTTCCCTTTTTCTGCACCCCTCTTGCCTCTTTCTGCACCTCTGTTCCTTCTTTCTGCACTTCTTTTGTTTCTTTCTGCAACTCTCTTGCTTCTTTTTGCATGCCTCTTGTTTCTTTCTGCACCCCTCGTGCCTCTTTCACACCCCTCTTCACTCTTTCTGCACCTCTGTTCCTTCTTTCTGCACTTCTCTTGTTTCTTTCTGTATCCCTCTTGTATCTTTCTCCACCACACTTCCCCTCTCTGCATCTCTGTTGCTTCTTTATGCATTTCTCTTCCTTCTTTCTGCATATCTCTCACTTCTTTCTGCACCCCTCGTGCCTCTTTCTGCACCTCTCACTTTATTTCTGCACTCCTTTTCCCTCTTTCTGCACCCCTCTTGCCTCTTTCTGCACCTCTGTTCCTTCTTTCTGCACTTCTTTTGTTTCTTTCTCCACTTCTCTTGCTTCTTTCTGTACCCCCTTGCCTACTTCTGCATCCCTCTTCCCTCTTTCTGCACCCCTCTTGCCTCTTTCTGCACCCCTCTTGTCTCTTTCTGCACCTCTGTCCCTTCTTTCTACTCTTCTTTTGTTTTTTTCTGCACCTATCACTTCTTTCTGCACCCCTTTTGCCTCTTTCTGTACCCACTTGCCTCTTTCTGCACCTCTGTTCCTTCTTTCTGCACTTCTTTTGTTTCTTTCTGCAGCTCTCTTGCTTCTTTCTGCAACCCCTTGCCTCTTTCTCCACCCCTCGTCTCTCTTTCTGCACCCCTGTTGCCTCTTTATGCACCTCTGTTCCTTCTTTCTGCACTTCTTTTGTTTCTTTCTACAGCTCTCTTGCTTCTTTTTACACCCTTCTTCCCTCTTTCTGCACCCCTGTTCTCTCTTTTTACACCTCTGTTCCTTCTTTCTGCACTTCTTTTGTTTCTTTCTGCACCTCTCTTGCTTCTTTCTGCACCCCTTGTGCCTCTTTCTGGACCCCTCTTTCCTCTTTCTGCACTCCTCTTGCCTCTTTCTGCTCCTCTGTTGCTTCTTTCTGCACTCCTCTTACTTCTTTCTCCACCCCTCTTTCCTCTTTTTACACACCTCTTGCCTCTTTCTTCACCTCTGTTGCTTCATTCTGCATTCCTCTTGCTTCTTCTACACCTCTCTTGCTTCTTTATGTACCCCTTTTGCCTCTTTATGCACACCTCTTGCCTCTTTCTGCACCTCTGTTCCGTCTTTCTGTAGCTCTCATGCTTCTTTCTGCACCCCCTTGCCTCTTTATCCACCCCACTTCCCCCTTTCTGCATCTCTGTTGCTTTATGCATTTCTCTGGCTTCTTTCTGCATCTCTCTTGCTTCTTCCTGCACCCCTCGTGCCTCTTTCTGCACCCCTCATCCCTCTTTCTGTACTTCTTTTGTTTCTTTCTATACCCCTCTTGCCTCTTTCTGCACCTCTGTTCCTTCTTTCTGCACTTCTTTTGTTTCTTTCTGAAGCTCTCTTGCTTCTTTCTGCACCCCCTTGCCTGCTTCTGCACCCCTCTTCCCTCTTTTTGTACCCCTCTTGCCTCTTTCTGTACCCCTCTTACCTCTTTCTGCACCGCTGTTCCTTCTTTCTGCACTTCTTTTGTTTCTTTCTGCACCTCTTGCTTCTTTCTGCACCCCTTTTGCCTCTTTCTACACCCCTCTTGCCTCTTTCTCCACCCCTCGTCTCTCTTTCTGCACACCTGTTGCCTCTTTATGCACGTCTGTTCCTTCTTTCTGCACTTCTTTTGTTTCTTTCTACAGCTCTCTTGCTTCTTTTTACACCCCTCTTCCCTCTTTCTGCACCCCTGTTGCCTCTTTCTGCACTTCTGTTCCTTCTTTCTGCACTTCTTTTGTTTCTTTCTGCACCTCTCTTGCTTCTTTCTGCACCCCTTGTGCCTCTTTCTGCACCCCTCTTTCCTCTTTTTGCACCCCTCTTGCCTCTTTCTGCACCTCTGTTGCTTCTTTCTGCACTCCTCTTGCCTCTTTCTGCACCTCTGTTGCTTCTTTCTGCACTCCTCTTACTTCTTTCTGCACCTCTCTTGCTTCTTTCTGCACCACGTATGCTTCTTTCTGTACCCCTCTTACCTCTTTTTGCACCCCTTTGCCTATTTCTGCACCTCCCTTCCCTCTTTATGCACCCCTCTTGCCTCTTTCTGCACCTCTGTTCCTTCTTTCTGCACTTCTTTTATTTATTTCTGCAGCTCTCTTGCTTCTTTCTGCACCCCTCTTGCCTGCTTCTGCACCCCTCTTCCCTCTTTCTGCACCTCTCTTGCTTCTTTCTGCACCCCTTTTGCCTTTTTATGCACCCCTCTTGCCTTTTTCTGTACCTCTGTTCCGTCTTTCTGTAGCTCTCATGCTTCTTTCTGCACCCCCTTGCCTCTTTATTCACCCCACTTCCCCCTTTCTGCATCTCTGTTGCTTCTTTATGCATTTCTCTTGCTTCTTTCTGCATCTCTCTTGCTTCTTCCTGCACCCCTCCTGCCTCTTTCTGCACCCCTCACTCCTCTTTCTGTACTTCTTTTGTTTCTTTCTGTACCCCTCTTGCCTCTTTCTGCACCTCTGTTCCTTCTTTCTGCACTTCTTTTGTTTCTTTCTGCACCTCTCTTGCTTCTTTCTGCACCCCCTTGCCTGCTTCTGAATCCCTCTTCCCTCTTTATGCACCCCTCTTGCCTCTTTCTGCACCCTCTTGCCTGTTTCTGTACCTCTGTTCCTTCTTTCTGCACTTCTTTTGTTTCTTTCTGCACCTCTTGCTTCTTTCTGTACCCCTTTGCCTCTTTCTACACCCCTCTTGCCTCTTTCTACACCTCTGTTCTTTCTTTATGCACTTCTTTTGTTCTTTCTGCAGCTCTCATGCTTCTTTCTGCAACCCCTTGCCTCTTTCCCATCCCTCTTCCCTCTTTCTGCACCCCTGTTGCCCCTTTCTGCACCTCTGTTCCTTCTTTCTGCAATTCTTTTGTTTCTTTCTGCACGTCTCTTGCTTCTTTCTTGCACCCCTCGTGCCTCTTTCTGCACCTCTGTTGCTTCTTTCTGCACACCTCTTGCTTCTTTCTACACCTCGCTTGCTTCTTTGTGCACCACTCTTGCTTCTTTCTGCACCCCTCTGCCCTCTTTCTGCACCCCTGTTGCCTCTTTCTGCACCTCTGTTCCTTCTTTCTGCACTCTTTTGTTTCTTTCTGCACCTCTCTTGCTTCTTTCTGCACCCCTCTTACCACTTTCTCCACCCCTGTTCCCCCTTTTTGCATCTCTGTTGCTTCCTTCTGCACTTCTCTTGCCTCTTTCTCCATCCATCATCCCTCTTTCTGCACCTCTGTTGCTTCTTTCTGTACTTCTCTTGCTTCTTTCTGCACCTCTGTCCCTTCTTTCTGCAACCCTTGTGCCTCTTTCTGCATCCCTCTTCCCTTTTTCTGCACCCCTCTTGCCTCTTTCTGCACCTCTGTTCCTTCTTTCTGCACTTCTTTTGTTTCTTTCTGCAACTCTCTTGCTTCTTTTTGCATGCCTCTTGTTTCTTTCTGCACCCCTCGTGCCTCTTTCACACCCCTCTTCACTCTTTCTGCACCTCTGTTCCTTCTTTTCTGCACTTCTCTTGTTTCTTTCTGTATCCCTCTTGTATCTTTCTCCACCACACTTCCCCCTCTCTGCATCTCTGTTGCTTCTTTATGCATTTCTCTTCCTTCTTTCTGCATCTCTCTCACTTCTTTCTGCACCCCTCGTGCCTCTTTCTGCACCTCTCACTTTATTTCTGCACTCCTTTTCCCTCTTTCTGCACCCCTCTTGCCTCTTTCTGCAACTCTGTTCCTTCTTTCTGCACTTCTTTTGTTTCTTTCTCCACTTCTCTTGCTTCTTTCTGTACCCCCTTGCCTACTTCTGCATCCCTCTTCCCTCTTTCTGCACCCCTCTTGCCTCTTTCTGCACCCCTCTTGTCTCTTTCTGCACCTCTGTCCCTTCTTTCTACTCTTCTTTTGTTTTTTTCTGCACCTATCACTTCTTTCTGCACCCCTTTTGCCTCTTTCTGTACCCACTTGCCTCTTTCTGCACCTCTGTTCCTTCTTTCTGCACTTATTTTGTTTCTTTCTACAGCTCTCTTGCTTCTTTTTACACCCTTCTTCCCTCTTTCTGCACCCCTGTTCTCTCTTTTTGCACCTCTGTTCCTTCTTTCTGCACTTCTTTTGTTTCTTTCTGCACCTCTCTTGCTTCTTTCTGCACCCCTTGTGCCTCTTTCTGGACCCCTCTTTCCTCTTTCTGCACTCCTCTTGCCTCTTTCTGCTCCTCTGTTGCTTCTTTCTGCACTCCTCTTACTTCTTTCTCCACCCCTCTTTCCTCTTTTTACACACCTCTTGCCTCTTTCTTCACCTCTGTTGCTTCATTCTGCATTCCTCTTGCTTCTTCTACACCTCTCTTGCTTCTTTATGTACCCCTTTTGCCTCTTTATGCACACCTCTTGCCTCTTTCTGCACCTCTGTTCCGTATTTCTGTAGCTCTCATGCTTCTTTCTGCACCCCCTTGCCTCTTTATCCACCCCACTTCCCCCTTTCTGCATCTCTGTTGCTTTATGCATTTCTCTGGCTTCTTTCTGCATCTCTCTTGCTTCTTCCTGCACCCCTCGTGCCTCTTTCTGCACCCCTCATCCCTCTTTCTGTACTTCTTTTGTTTCTTTCTGTACCCCACTTGCCTCTTTCTGCACCTCTGTTCCTTCTTTCTGCACTTCTTTTGTTTCTTTCTGAACCTCTCTTGCTTCTTTCTGCACCCCCTTGCCTGCTTCTGCACCCCTCTTCCCTCTTTTTGTACCCCTCTTGCCTCTTTCTGTACCCCTCTTACCTCTTTCTGCACCGCTGTTCCTTCTTTCTGCACTTCTTTTGTTTCTTTCTGCACCTCTTGCTTCTTTCTGCACCCCTTTTGCCTCTTTCTACACCCCTCTTGCCTCTTTCTGCACACCTGTTGCCTCTTTATGCACGTCTTTTCCTTCATTCTGCACTTCTTTTGTTTCTTTCTACAGCTCTCTTGCTTCTTTTTACACCCCTCTTCCCTCTTTCTGCACCCCTGTTGCCTCTTTCTGCACTTCTGTTCCTTCTTTCTGCACTTCTTTTGTTTCTTTCTGCACCTCTCTTGCTTCTTTCTGCACCCCTTGTGCCTCTTTCTGCACCCCTCTTTCCTCTTTTGCACCCCTCTTGCCTCTTTCTGCACCTCTGTTGCTTCTTTCTGCACTCCTCTTGCCTCTTTCTGCACCTCTGTTGCTTCTTTCTGCACTCCTCTTACTTCTTTCTGCACCTCTCTTGCTTCTTTCTGCACCACGTATGCTTCTTTCTGTACCCCTCTTACCTCTTTTTGCACCCCTTTGCCTATTTCTGCACCTCCCTTCCCTCTTTATGCACCCCTCTTGCCTCTTTCTGCACCTCTGTTCCTTCTTTCTGCACTTCTTTTATTTATTTCTGCAGCTCTCTTGCTTCTTTCTGCACCCCTCTTGCCTGCTTCTGCACCCCTCTTCCCTCTTTCTGCACCCCTCTTGCATCTTACTGCACCCCTCTTTTCCCTCTTTCTGCACCTCTGTTCCTTCTTTCTATACTTCTTTTGTTTTTTTCTGCACCTCTCGCTTCTTTCTGCATCCCTTTTGCATCTTTCTGCACCCCTCTTGCCTCTTTCTGCACTGCTTGTGCCTTCTTTCTGCACTTCTTTTGTTTCTTTCTGCAGCTCTCTTGCTTCTTTCTGCACCCCCTTGCCTCTTTCTATACCCCTTGTCTCTCTTTCTGCTCCCCTCTTGCCACTTTTTCCAACCCTGTTCCCCCTTTTTGCATCTCTGTTGCTCCTTTGTGCACTTCTCTTGCCTCTTTCTCTACCCCTCATCCCTCTTTCTGCACTTCTCTTGCTTCTTTCTGCACCTCTGTTCCTTCTTTCTGCAACCCTTGTGCCTCTTTCTGCACTCCTCTTCCTTTTTTCTGCACCCCTCTTGCCTCTTCCTGCACCCCTCTTTTCCCTCTTTCTGCACCTCTGTTCCTTCTTTCTACACTTCTTTTGTTTTTTTCTGCACTTCTCGCTTCTTTCTGCATCCCTTTTGCTTCTTTCTGCCCCCTCTTGCCTCTTTCTCCACCCCTCTTACCCCTTTCTGCATCTCTGTTGCTTCTTTCTGCACTTCTCGTCTCTTTCTCCACCCCTGTTCCCTCTTTCTGTACCTCTGTTGCCTCTTTCTGCACTTCTCTTGCCTCTTTCTCCACCCTCCTTCCCTCTTTCTGCACCTCTGTTGCTTCTTTCTCTACTTCTCTTGCTTCTTTCTGCACCTCTCATGCCTCTTTCTGCACCACTTGTGCCTCTTTCTGCACCCCTCTTCCCTCTTTCTGCTCCTCTCTTGCCTCTTTCTGCACCACTGTTGTTTTTTTCTGCACTTCTCTTGCCTCATTCTGCACCTCTGTTGCTTCTTTCTGTACCCCTCGTGCCTCTTTCTGCACCCCTCGTGCCTCTTTCTGCACCCCTTGTGCCTCTTTCTGCACCCCTCTACCCTCTTTATGTACCTCTCTTGCCTCTTTCTGCACTTCTGTAGCTTCTTTCAGCACTTCTCTTGCCTCTTTCTGCACCTCTATTGCTTCTTTCAGCACTTCTCTTGCCTCTTTCCTCACTTCTTTTGCCTGTTTCTGCAACTCTCTTGTCTCTTTCATCACTTCTCTTTCTACTTTCTGCACCTCTGTTTCTTCTTTCTGCACCGCTTTTGCCTCTATCTGTACCCCTCTTCCCTCTTTCTGCACCTCTCTTGCCTCTTTCTTCACCCCTTTTCCTTCTGTCTCCACCTCTCTTGCCTCTTTCTGCACCTCTCCTGACTCTTTCTGCACCTGTCTTGCCTCTTTCTGCACTTCTCTTCATTTTCTGCACCTTTCTTGTTTCTTTCTCCAACTCTCTTGTCTGTTTTATCACTTCATTGCTTCTTTCTGCACCTCTGTTGCTTCTTTCAGCACCCCTCTTGCCTCTTTCTGCACCACTCTTCCCTCTTTCTGCACCTCTCTTGCCTCTTTCTGCACCTGACTTGCCTCTTTCTGTACCTCTCCTGACTCTTTCTGCACTTGTCTTGCCTCTTTCTGTACTTCCCTTCCTTTTTCTGCACCTTTCTTGTTTCTTTCTGCAACTCTCGTGTCTGTTTTATCACTTCATTGCTTCTTTCTGCACCTCTGTTGCTTCTTTCAGCACTTCTCTTGCCTCTTTCTGCACTTCTTTTGCCTGTTTCTGCAACTCTCTTGTCTTTCATCACTTCTCTTTCTTCTTTCTGCACTTCTCTTGCTTCCTTCTATACCTCTCTTGCTTTTTTCTGCACCCCTCTTGCTTCTTTCTGTACCCCTCTTCCCTCTTTCTGCACCTCTCTTGCCTCTTTCTGCACCCCTGTTCCCTCTTTCTGCAGTTCTCTTGTCTCTTTCTGTACCTCTGTTGCTTCTTTCTGCAATTCTCTTGCCTTTTCTGCACTCCTCTTGCCTCTTTCTGCACCTATGTTGGTTCTTTCTGTACTCTTCTTGCTTCTTTCGGCACCTCTCTTGCAAATTTCTGCACCCCTCTTGCCTCTTTCTGCACCCCTGTTCCCAAATTTCTGCACCTCTGTTGCCTCTGTCTGCACCTGTGTTCCATCTTGCTGCACCTTGTTTGCCTGTTTGTGCAACTTTTTTGCCTCTTTCTGCAGTTCTCTTGCCTCTTTCTGCACCTCTGTTGCTTCTTTGTGAACTTCTTTCCTCTTTCTGTACTTCTCTTGCCTCTTTCTGCACATTTTTTACTCTTTCTGCATCTCTCTTGTTTCTTTCTACACTTCTCTTGCTTCTTTCTGTTCCTCTCTCACCTGTTTCTATATTGAAATGGTAAGTGCAAGCTGTTAAGTTTAAAGGTCTGCACGCTGTCATGAATGAGGTATATGTCTACTTGTACATGTATTCTCACATGTGTTATGGATCTAACTATAACTAACCCTGGGCTGAAGTACTACGCTACGCTCGCGTAGTTTGCGAAGTTTGCGCTACTTCGCACTACGCGAATTTCACGTAGCACAGTGCAAACACGCGTAGCGGTCATTTTTTGCTTGCTCGCGGTCCTCAACGTCAAGTTGGCGACCGCGAGCAAGCAAAATGACATCCCAGCGAGACTTTTTCCTCTTTCGCGATCAACAACATCAAGTTGCCGATCGCGAGCGTGGAAAATAAACCTCCCGGCGAGATTCTCAACGCGGGGAGGTCAGGTTTCTCATTGCGAGTGGTCGCGTATGCTCTCGAGCTGCAGAAAACGACCACTTGCACTGTGCAAGATGCGGTTTGCACTGATTGCACAGTGTGGACAAGCATCCGGCACTGTGCAATCAGTGCGAACAGCATTTTGCACAGTGCACTACGCAGTTCGCGTAGCTACGCGTAGCTCCCGTAGTACGAACTACGCCCAGGGTTAACTATAACGTCCTTGAAACCTGTGGTTTTTTCAGTGAATATATATATATATATATATATATATATGTATATATATATATATATATATATATATATATATTCACTGAAAAAACCACAGGTTTCAGGGACGTTATAGTTAGTTGGACATTTCACTCGTACAAAACCAGAGAAATTCGGCCGTTATAGTCAGTTGGGCTAACTGTAACTCGTGCCCCCGCATGCACTGCTGGTGACGTCACATATTACATCACTCATGACATGGTCAGTGACATCACTGATAACATCACTGATGACGTCTCAAATGACATCACTGATGAAATCATCCACTTAGTATCTCCTCCTCATACCCTAATATAACCTTTCATACACCTACTCTAAAATACAGACTACCATTCTCGAAACCATTAACACACCAATTCCAGTTAGTACATACCCACTCAATGATTCATAGGTCTACACACACATCCACTCACCCATACAGTCACTCATACATGCAGTCACTCATCAATATAGCCACTGATATATGCACTCATACACCTATACAGATACTCACACACCGCCACTCAACCATAGAGTTACTCACACACCTAGTCAGTCACTCAAAGAGTCAATCACATTGCCATTTTCTTACCTATACAGTTATACACACACCACCTCACTTATTCATACAGATACTAATACATACTTACTCGATTATACAATCACTGACACAATCACACACTCATCCATACATCCACTCTCACAATCACTCACTCTCACATACGGTCACTTATATACTCCAACACTCACATATACTGCTTTTCACATATGTAGTTACTTACACATATACCACTGAGACATCCATTCACTCACCAACACAGCCATATGCACACTCAATCACCCATACAGCCCTTTGCAGATGCACTGATGAACCCATACACCCACTGAATCACCCACTCACACATCCATGCATGGAGTCACACACACCCCCACCCACCCACACAGACACTCAGGCATCCATACAGGTAATCAGACAACCAATCAATAACCCATATAGACATTCATGTACCTATTCACCAACCCATGCAGCCAAGTACACACCAACTGACAGACTGATACAGACATTCACACAGATTAGTCACTCACCCATACATTCAACCAGACACGTATAATCACTTACTTATACAGTCAGTCACACACTGACTGAATTATCATATATATATCACATTCTTAAACTTTTTAGAAACATTCAGTCACTGGATGATGTCATCAGTGATGTCACTGACCATGTCATTAGTGATGTAATATGTGACGTCATCAGCAGTGCATTGCGGGGGCGCAAGTTCTAGTTAGCTCAAATAACTATAACAGCCTAATTTCTCAGGTTTTGTATGAGTGAAATGTCAGCCTAACTATAACGTCCTTGAAACCTGTAGTTTTTTCAGTGAATTTCTAAGGTTTTCTAAATGCTAATCCTTAACTATAATGTCCCTGAAACCTATGTTTTTTTCAGTGAATATATACATATGTATGTATATATATATATATTCACTGAAAAAAACATAGGTTTCAGGCACGTTATAGTTAGAAATTAGCATTTAAAAACCTTACAAATTCACTGAAAAAAACCATAGGTTTTAGGGACAGTTATAGTTAGTTGGACATTGCACTCGTACAAAACCCGTGAAATTCCCCGTTATAGTTAGTTCAGCTAACTATAACACGCGCCCCGCAATGCACTGCTGATGACGTCACATATTACATCACTCATGACATGGTCAGTGACATCACTGATGACATCACTGATGACATCTCAAATGACATCACTGATGACATCATCCAGTGACTGTGTGTTTCTGTACACCTCTCTGCAACGCAGCCCCTGGCGCATACTGGAGGTTCCTGGTGGGCTAGTTGGCCCCCAGGGACCCCCAGTATTCAAGGGGAATTCGTTCCCCCTCTGCAAACGCACCAGGGGGCGCATTTGCAGAGTGGTAAAGGAAGGGGGCGGGGCCTGCGGCACTATCGTTTTGTTTTTAAAAAAAAGAATTCTGAAGGGGGCTGTGTGGCCCCCTTCCTTTTTCCTTGGGCCCTGGGGAACCCATCCCCCAGGGCCTTACCCCTTTTTTTCTTTTAAAGAAAAACAAAACGGGAAGGGGGCCACATGGCCCCCTCCCGTGGCCGATTCCGGCCCCGGGGACCCCATCCCCGGGGCATGGCCACACTTTTATGATTTTTAAGGAGGGGGCTGCGTGGCCCCCTCCTCAAGCTCTCCTTTGCCCCGGGGACCCCATCCCCGGGGCAGGCCTTTATTTTTATTTATTATTATTTTTTTGGGGAGGGGGCCGCGTGGCCCCCTTCCTCGGACACTACTTGCCCCGGGGACCCCATCCCCGGGCTGGCCCTCTCCGTTGGGGACTGTGGGGGGTCCCCAATCCTCCGGAGCCGGCATTGCTTTTCCACATGGGGAGCTGCTAAGATGCAGCTCCCCGTGTGGAAAAGCAATGTGCTTTGAATTTTGGAAGAGAGGGCAGGTTTCCTGCTCTCTCTTCCAAAATTCAAAGCAAGTTTGCTATGACAGGATGGGAGCCGCGAGGCTCCCGTCCTGTCATACCAAACAGCAGTGTCCCGGGGGTAGGCACCCCGGGACACTGCAGGAGCCGGCCCTGGGGGGTGGCGGTCCCCAGGGCCACCACAGGCTCCAGGAGGGGGCCGCGCGGCCCCCTCCCCACTTTCTACATAGCCCCGGGGAGGTGGTGGTCCCCGGGGCTCGGGGTCCGAAACGTATCCCCACATGTATTTTCTTAGTGCCCCGGGGAGGTGGTGGTCCCCGGGGCGTGTGGGGGGGCAGGAGCCCCCCCAAACAGGTCATTCTTTATTAAAAAAAGAAGCCCGGGTGGGTGGCCGTCCCCGGGGCTGCGGGAGGGTGGAGAGCCCTCCCACACCATTTTTTTTTAAAGCCCCGGGGGGTGGCGGTCCCCGGGGTTTGGGGGGCCTTAGAGGCCCCCCACATAAAATAAAAACCAACCCCCGCATGCCCCCGGGACTTGGCGGTCTCCCGCGCTTCGATTTTTTTATTTATCGGCAGGATCCGCGCGCCCAGCACGTTTTTTGCTGGGTTTTTTAAACGGGCCACAAAGTTTGAAAATTTCGCGAAGATTCGTCAACCGACGCAAGAGTTATTTCAAATAGAATGTTGCGGATTTCCTATGGAAAATAGGTCCTAACTATAACTATCTACTGGCGACCGCCAGTAGATAATATATATATATATATCTATATATATATAACATTCATAAACTTTTTGGACACACTCAGTCACTGGATGATGTCATCAATGATGTCATCAGTGAAGTAATTTGAGATGTCATCAGTGATGTCATCAGTGATGTCACTGACCATGCCATGATTGATGTAATATGTGACATCATCAGCAGTGCATTGTGGGGGCACGAGTTTAATGGCCGAGTTTTTGTACGAGTGAAATGTCATCCTAACTATAATGTCCCTGAAACCTGTTTTTTTAATGACTTTCTAAGGTTTTTAAATGCTAATCCCTAACTATAACATCCCTGAAACCTGTGTTTTTTCAGTGAATATATATATATATATAAATATATATATATATTCACTGAAAAAACCATAGGTTTCAGGCACGTTATAGTTAGAAATTTACATTTAAAAAACCTTAGAAATTCACTGAAAAAAAACATAGGTTTTAGGGACAGTTATAGTTAGTTGAACATTGCACTCGTACAAAACCAGTGAAATTCCCCCGTTATAGTTAGTTCAGGTAACTATAACTCGCGCCCCGCAATGCACTGCTGATGACGTCACATATTACATCACTCATGACATGGTCAGTGACATCACTGATGACATCACTGATGACATCTCAAATGACATCACTGATGACATCATCCAGTGACTGTGTGTTTGTGTAAAGTTTAAATATGTTTAATATATATAGGGAAAGGCGTATTGAAGAATGAGTGGGTGTATAAGTGTCTGAATGGATGATTTAGTAGGTGCGTGACTGAGTCTATAAGTGAGTGATTAAACGTATCTTACTGGATGCATGGGTGAGTGACTAAACTGTGTGAATGTCTGTATCCGTCTGTCTGTTGTTGTGTAAGCAGCTGCATGGGTTTCTGACTAGCTAAATGAGTGTCTATATGGGTTATGGATTGGTTCTCTGAGTATCTGTATGGGTGCCTCAGTGTTTGTGTGGGTGGGGTGAGTGTGACTCTGTGCATAGGTGTGTGAGTGGGTGATTCACTGGGTGCATGGTTTCAAGAGTGCGTCTGTGATGGACTGTATGGGTGGGTGAGTGTGTGTATGGGTGTGTTAGTGATTGAATGTATATCTCAGTGGTACATGTGTGAGTAACTACATATGTGAAAGGCAGTATATATGTGTGTTGGAGTATATAAATGGCTATAAGTGAGAGTGTGTGATTGTGAGAGTGGCTATATGGATGAGTGTGTGCTTGCATCAGTGATTGCATAGGAGCGTAAGAATGTGCTAGTATTTTTATGAGTAAGTGAGCTGGTGTGTATAACTGTATAGGTGAGTAAATTGGAGTGTGATTAATTATTTGCATGACTGACTAGGTGTGTGAGTACCTCTATGGATGAGTTGCATTGTGTGAGTGTTTATATAGGTGTATGAGTGCATATGATAGTCCTGTACTGAGTGACTGTAAGTATGAGTGACTGTACGGGTGAGTGAGTAGATGTGTGTGTGTAGACCTAAGAATCAGTGAGTGGGTATGTACTTATTGGTATTGGAGTGTGTATGGTTTTGAGAATGGCAGTCTGTAATTTAGAGTGGGTGTTCCAAAACTTATATTAGGGTGTGAGAAGATGCATAAAATTCTCACATGGATGATGTCATCAGTGATGCCATCAGTGATGTCATTTGAGATGTCATCAGTGATGTCATCAGTGATGTCACTGACCATGTCATGAGTGATGTAATATGTGACGTCATCAGCAGTGCATTGCGGGGGGAGCGAGTTATAGTTACCTGAACTAACTATAATGGGGGAATTTCACGGGTTTTGTACGAGTGCAATGTCCAACTAACTATAACTGTCCCTAAAACCTTATGGTTTTTTCAGTGAATTTCTAAGGTTTTTTAAATGCAAATTTCTAACTATAACGTGCCTGAAACCTATGGTTTTTTCAGTGAATTTCAAAGGTTTTTTAAATGCTAATTTCTAACTATAACGTGTCTGAAACCTATGGTTTTTTCAGTGAGTTTCAAAGGTTTTTTAAATGCTAATTCCTAACTATAACATGTCTGAAACCTACAGTTTTTCAGTGAATTTCAAAGGTTTTGTAAATGACAATTTTTAAATGTATTAATTGTTATATTTATTTTTTTATACTGATTTACTACATTTTTAGAAACAATTATTTTTTACATATTTTATTTTTTAAATTACATTGTAATTACATTATACATTACAAAAAATACTTTCTCAGAATGAATTACTTTAGTTTAAATACTTTGCACATAGGCAATAGACTTTTAAGTACAGTAGTTACAGTTGTTGCAATGGGCAACACATTTTCAAACACAATGCAACATTCAGCTCAATGTGAATTTCTAGTTAAATGCAATTAGTTACTTTATGGATTACTTTTCTAACCACAGGACTGGATCCTAGATTCAGTCCTGGGACATCTCCTGTAAACAGTTGAGTAAAAGCGTTTTGGTTACAGTAGTGATTTTTAAGGAATATTATTGTATTTTAAAAGTTGACACTTTGAAACTTTTTCTCATAGAATCACCAATGTTATCCTATGGAAGGAAATTCACTTAGCAGGTAAAAACTGTTATCGTTATTTTTTCTTACTCAGTGTTGGAGCCTGGATCCAGCACTGGTGCATCTCCTGTAAACAGTTGAAAGAATGCGTTTAAGTCATACAGGCGATTTTTAAGGAATATTTGTAGTTTGTGAAAATCGACACTGAAACTTTTCTGCTGAAAACCAGACAATGGATTCCTATGGAAGAAAATATAAGTTACTGGTAAGTACGGTTAAAATTACTTTTCAGGGTCAGTGCTGGGCTAAAAGATGCAGCACTGAGGTCTCTCCTGATAACAGGTGAGTAAATCGGAATTCGTATTTCGGCTGATTTTAGAGGAATATTTTAAAGTTCCAAAACTCCACACTTAGAAGAATTTCCAAGTGAAACCAGTCAATGTTAGCCTATGGAAGGAAATTCAAGTTACTGGTAAGTACGGTTAAAATTACTTTTCAGGACCAGTACTGGGCTGAAAGATACAGCACTGAGGTCTCTCCTGATAACAGGTGAGTAAATCGGAATTTGTATTTCGGCTGATTTTAGAGGAATATTTGTATGTTTCAAAAATCAACACTTAGAAACTTTTTCAGCAAAAAGCAGGCAATGATATCCTATGGAAGGAAATTCAAGTTACTGGTAAGAACGGTTAAAATTACTTTTCAGGATTAGTACTGGGCTGAAAGATGCAGCACTGAGGTCTCTCCTGATAACAGGTGAGTAAATCAGAATTCGTAGTTCGGCAGATTTTAGAGGAATATTTCCACAATGGTGAAGAGAGGGGGCGGGGCCTGAGGTGACATCTGTGCAAACGCGCCCCGTGGCGCGTTTTAAGTTGGGGGATTAAGTCCCCTTGAATCATGAGGGTCCCTAGGGGCCAACTAGCCCACCAGGAACCTCCAGTATGCGCTAGGGGCTGCGTTGCAGAGACGTGTAGAGAGGCCACACCCCTTTTACACCTCTCTGCAACGCAGCTCTGTGGCGCTTTCTGGATGTACCTGTTGGGCTAGTTGGCCCCCAGGGACCCTCAGGATTGAAGGGGATTTAATTCCCCATCTTAAAACGCGCCACGGGGCCTGTTTGCACACATGTCACCTCAGGCCCCGCCCTGTGGTACTGAAAATTCTGGACCTGTGTCATTAACATCATTGTAACATGACGATTTTGGTATCAGCAGACCGGTAATGACAGGTATGCTATATCTGAGTATTTGCGTCATATTCGAGTGACGGGATCACTCTAATATTAACGATTCCCTTGTGAACCCTCGGGTTCCATTTTGTGTACGGCAGCCATTTTGTGGTTGCCCTCACATAAGGCAATGTCTCAAGCCAAAACGCGCCTTAGGGGACACGTACACTTTCAGTGACCTGGGCAAGCTGACTCCACTGTCCAGAGCCAGAACCTGTTCGGCCAGTTTTAGTTCCCAGTGGCCGATCGAGATTAGGGGCCCAGGTGCAGCATGCCATAAACCCTTCATTGCACACATCTATATCTAAATCTTATTCACACTTGTCACTGCTCTTTCTTTATGACCTGCTTTACGAGGAGGAGGTGCCCGGTTTTATTAGGGGTCCAGATTATATCTGTTGCAGGTGTTGGGCCTCACTGGGTATTTGGTTGTGGGCTGGACAAACTGAAAATGGGCTTGTCATCATGAATCTGTCTTTGTTTTGTTGTAAGAAATATGTGAATGACCCACTGTAAAAATAAGGAATGTTTGCCTAAAGCATAATATTCTGTATAAAAGAGATAGCTGGTTTCCATGAAAGAGAGCAGTCTCCTGAGAACATACACCGTGTTGTACTTCTAGGATACCTGTTGCTGGCTGCAGCCAATAAATTGATCTTTGAAGCCACCAAGAAGACTCTGTGTTTCTGTAGTCTGAGACAGGAAGAACTCGAGGTCATTGGGTGTGTTCCCTGGCACCGCTGGGTCCAATAAAACCCAGTACTTCAATTGGCACCCAACGTGGGGCGATTTCAGCGGTACCGGTCCAAGCCAGAGGTCGTGAGGAGCTTCGTGTAAAATTCTGGAGGAAGGCCAACCACTTCATCGACCCCTGTATGTCGTTCGTGGTCCGAAAGTCTTTGCTGCGAGGTTCCCCGCGTCCCGACGGCTACGAAGGACTGCTGCCCTGACTATCGCCCTGTCTTGGACCCTTTTATGATTTGTAGAGCGAGACAATAGACGAGTCTTCTGGTGACATCATCGATACCTCAGTTAAGTATAAGTGGAGCGTCTCCCAGTCCTTAGTCTTGGTTCTTTGTTTTGGGTATCCCATGGGATCTTTGATTTGTTAGGATCTTTTGATTTGGAACTTGCAAGTACCAAAGCCGAAGGACTCGTGTATTCACGAGACTGTCGTATTCGATAATCCTTTGAAGTTTGAAGCTAGACTAGTGAGCGAAGATGCCTGGTCTTAGCAGACTTGGAAATTTGTTTTGTCTTGGTTGTATTAGGGATTCCCGATTGGAGGACTCGTGTCCGGTTCCTCCAATTGGAACTCCAACCTATGAGCTCTACGTGAAGCATGGAGTGGGCCCTATCACGTATAATAACGTATGGGTTAGGTACACAAGGAAAGATGGTGTCCTAAAGTGGCCCCAATATGGTAGTTTTGACACCGAAATTCTGGATAATTTAGAGGTTAGACTTTTTAAGAAGAAAGTCTGACCGGCGATAGTTTGACTCTTTCCGCCTATGGCGAAAAGAAGCCAAACAGAAAGAAATTAAATTAGTAAAGAAGAATAAAAGAGAAAAGGGTATTTCAATAATGCAAGCTGCTATGCAGTATAAGGATGATGAAGAGGAACAAGCGAGTGAACAGCTGCACAGGCAACGTAAATTGGCAATTGATAAATGTTATCCAGTTTTGCCACCTCTTCAGCAAGATACAGTGAAGGAACTTGAGAAGGATCCTTTAATGTCTCATTTGTTGAATTCACCACCTCCTTATGCGCAGAGTGCTACAGCACCTCCGCAACCTTTAGTTGTACAACCCCCAGTTGTTGTACCTCCGGTTCTTCCACAACCACCAGCTGTTTTTCAGTTGGCACCTACTACTATGGCGCAGCCCCTCAAGGGCTGCCACCTTTACTACCTGTTCCATCTTTACTTCCTATGACTTTGCCCCCTGCATCTATTTCCCTCCACACTATCCCTTCTGACACTGCCTCTGCATTTGCTTTGTCTCCTCCTGTTTTTCCTCCTGTTCATTTGTCAACTTCTCCTTCTGTCCGACAGAGAATGACAAACACTGTTACTAGTATTTTGTCTCCTTTCTTTGGGTCACCGACTACGACCCCCGTTTTAGAGCGTAAACAATTGCGTAGCCAATTGCCCGATTCTAGAGAGAAGGGAGTATTGGATCATTTGGCGCATAAATGGGTCACTGACCCTACAAGATATGAGTTAGAGTCTGTTATGGATGTCTTCCACCAATGGCAAGCACCAAAACAGAGATATGTTTTTGACAAAATGTGCGAAGTTCTTCTTGAAAGATTAAAAGATTGTGATATGGAGGCCAATCCGCCTGAGTTGTGTCGTGTACGGTTTGAGTTTTCCAAAGGCACGATTGTGGGTTCCGATATTGAGAAAGCAGTTGCGACATTATTATCATTTAGGAGTGAGGGTATTTCTCGACTGTTGTTTGAGCCAGAACCCTCTGTTAAAAGGAAGGTCAGACAGTATCCCATGAGAGAAGTTCCCCCAGTTTGGAAAGAAGGAGACCTAAATGCTGTTCCACCTATTCAGCCTCATTTTCAACGTGTGTGGGTACATGTTCCATGGAAGCGAACTGAAGTCCTGGCTCTTAAGCAGACTCTACCCGACTCCCGTAAAAACCCTGCAGGTTATTATAAGGAATTATCACAGACTGCAGACTCCTGTGTTATGAATTTAGCTGATATAGACATGTTGTTTGGAAATGTGGTCCCACAGCCTTTATGGAGAGTGATCCGTCACACGGATCATGCGCCGGAGTTAGGGGACACATGGATTAATATCAATGCGGCAAATGACAGACAAGTAGGCGGTGCTAAACCAGAGCCTTTAGTAGCAGACCTCCCTGGTAGGATCGTTACTTACATGAAGACTTTGATGCCTGCAATGCGTGTAAATTGGGATAAATTGTCTGCATGCAAGCAGAAGAAGGAGGAAAGTGTATCTGACTTCTTCACTAGGTTTGAAGAGACATTTATCGACCACAGTGGTCAGGATATGAGTACAGAAGGTGGTCAAAGGTTGTTTGTTGACAAGTTTGTGCATAATTTGCTTCCGAATTGTGTAAAAATTGAAAGATTCAGAGAGTTCTTGGGCCGTTTCCTCTTCAGCACAGATATTGGCTACTGCACAATACTACGAAAATAGAGATAAAGATGAGAAAGATAGAGCAGACAAGAAAACTAAAGAGTTAAAAACAAAGGTTCTTTTACAACAAGCGTATCCGCCTCGTAGTAATCAGCGTGACTATCAGCAACCTCAACAGTATCAGAGGAATTCGCAAAGGTTTGAGTATCCTCAACAACGTGCTCTGATAGGCCCTAACCAATGTTCATATTGTAAGGAAGAAGGTCATTTTAAATATAATTGCCCTATTTTGTTGCAGCGTATGAATGGTATTTCTGGCGCAAGAGGTCGAGGTGTTCCACAAGCACCTAGAGCTAGAGGACGCGGAAATTTCACCCAGAACGCGCACCCATTTCCTCCTCAAAATTCAATGAATAGTTTTGATCAGCAGAATAACGCGTCTGGTAGGACGACTCAGTACTATGCTGATGACTACTATGCAGAAGGTGAGAGTATGGAAGGTGATGATTGCTAGGACAGCCATAGACAAAGAGAGGGAGTTGTTTCAGTTCCAGTAGATCAGAGTGGACCTTATATTGAGGTGATTACATCAGGTGTGTCAGAGCCTTTTCTGTTGGATACTGGTGCTACAAAGAGTTCTATTATGCACTCTAAATTCCCTGGCGCACCTTTGTCTGGCGAAACTAATGTTTCAGTAGGTTTTTCTGGCGCCCGGTTAGGAACCCGATTTCTAGCCCTATGTCTCTTTCTGTTGGACCTTGTGAAATCGAAGCACCACTTATTCTAACGACAGGTTGTGGTGAGAACTTGTTAGGATTGGATCTGCTGAAAAGATTGTATGCAACATTGTATTGTTCTCCTTCGGGAGTACAACTCACATTGGGTAAGACAGTGGTTTCACCAATATATTTGTCAAAGGACAAACTTCCAACAGAATTGTCGTTTCTCCCTGATATTCTTTGGGCTACTGGTCCCAATGATGTAGGTCTTTTGGAAATACCGCCATATGTTGTAACGTTGAAAGCCAATGTTAAAATGCCGCGCATTCCCCAATACAAGATCTCTAATGAAGGTGAAAAAGCGTTGCTAGCGATCATTTATGATTTGATTGAGAAAAATGTAATTGAAGAGACAAGAGGTAATGTTTGCAATAGTCCTGTTTTACCTGTCTTGAAGCGTACTGACTCTTCTCAGCCACCTGTTTACAGGTTTGTGATTGATCTTAGAGAGGTAAACAAGATAGTTGTGCCACAGTTTCCAGTCGTTCCCGATATCACTGCTTTACTGACAATGATTCCAGCCTCAGCCACTTGGTTCTCGGTGATTGACTTGAAGAATGCTTTCTTCAGCATCCCTATTGCCGTAGAGAGCAGGGATATTTTTGGATTCTGTTTAGGAGGCCGAAGCTTCCGATTTCAGAGAGCTCCTCAAGGTTTTTGTGAAAGTCCTTCTATCTATAGTCAGGCTCTGAAGTCTCAGCTTGACACTCTTGTGTTACCTGATGGCGCTACCCTTCTACAGTACGTCGATGATTTGTTAGTTGCTGCAGATACTAAGGAGATTTGTAAAGAAGCCACTTTGTCATTGTTGCGTCATTTGTCTGATTTACACCACAAAGTGTCTCTTTCCAAGTTACAGTATTGTCGACAAGAAGTGACCTATTTAGGTCACCTCTTATCGAAAGAGGGAAGAAGATTGACCCCAGAAAGAATTCAGGCAATTGCAAAATTAAGTGTGCCAATGACACAGAGAGAAGTGCGTGCTTTCTTAGGTATTACATCCTATTGCAGACAATGGATACCGAATTTTTCATTGATGGCTAAACCTTTGGTAGCATTGACCTATAAAGACACGCCGAATACCCTTCCTTGGTCCGAAGATTGTCAGAAAAGTTTTTCCGAATTGCGTGATGCATTGTGTTCGGCTCCTGTGTTGGGTACCCCGACTACAGCAAGCCCTTTACGCTGTATGTCCATGAGAGAGAAGGATGTGCATTGTCAGTGTTAGCACAGTCTTTTGGGGACAAGCAACGTCCATGTGCATATTTCTCGTCGATTTTGGACCCGGTAGCTAGAGCGTTGCCGAGTTGTTTGAGAGCCACAGCGGCAGCAGCTGTTTCTATTCGACAGTCTGCTGGTTTGGTGATGAATAATACGCTGGTCGTGATGGTCCCACATGCAGTGGATATTTTGTTAAACAGGACCAAGACACAGCACTTAACTAGTGCTCGATTGTCAGGTTACGAGTTGACACTTTTAGCGAGCCATGTGCACATAAGAAAATGCAACACGCTGAACCCAGCTACATTGTTGCCAATTATAACAAAGACAGATGTTCCGGAACAGCATGATTGCTTTCTTAGGACAGAAGAAGAAACGAAAGGGAGAGTAGATCTTAGGGACACTCCTCTTGTAAAGTGTGATGGTACCTTATGGGTGGATGGGTCATGCTTCAAGCTTCCGAATGGTGATACGACTGCGGCATATGCTGTCACGACTTTACATACGATTGTTGAAACTGCACGTATCCCACATAATTCAGCTCAAGCAGCAGAGTTGACTGCACTTATGAGAGCGTGTGTATTATCAAAAGGAATGAAAGTGACCATATATACCGATAGCCAGTATGCGTTTGGTGTGGCCCATAGTTTTGGACGCTTGTGGAAGGAACGTGGGTTCCTCACGCCTCACGGTACGAAAATACAGCATGGTCAATTGGTGAATGAGCTCCTGGAGTCACTTACTTTGCCATTGCAAGTCGCGATTGTGAAATGCAGTGCACATAAGAAGGTCACTAACGACGTTGGTCGCGGTAATATGTTTGCTGATGAAGTTGCGAAAGAAACAGCAAGAGATGTGATGAGTCGAATGTATGTTGCGGGCCCTGCAAGATGGATTGGTGACGTTGGAATGTGTGAAGATACGATAGAGAGTGTGAAGTCCATCCAAGCTGAAGCTACGGAGAAGGAATTAAGTACGTGGAGAGAGAGTACGGGTAAATTGGATGCAAATGGTTGTTGGGTTGAATTGTCAGAGCATCAGCGATGGTTGTTACCCGATACATATGTGCTTGCAGTGGTTACAATGGCACATGGGATGGCCCACATCAGTGTGAAAGGAATCTGTAAGTTATTGGCTCCAGTGTGGCAAAATGCTGGAATTCCCAAATGTGCAGAGAATGTGGTCAAAAATTGTATGGTTTGTTTGAAATACAATCCTGGTAAGGGAACCCCAACTCCAGCTGGTCATTTTGCGCCTCCAACGTATCCGTTCGAGGTTTTGCAGCTAGATTTCATCCACATGGAGAGGTGCAACAATTTGAAATACGTACTCGTTGTTGTTTGTGCCTTTTCAAGATGGGTAGAGGCATATCCTCTGAAAGATAATACTGCCTTGTCCACAGCGAAAGCCCTTCTCAAAGAGTTCTTCCCTAGGTTTGGTTTGCCGAGAATGGTGTGGAGTGATAATGGGGGTGAATTTGTGGGTCAAGTGATGAAACGAGTGTGTGAAGGTTTAGGAATCCGGCAGAAATTTCACGCTGCAAATCATCCCCAATCAGCTGGATTAGTTGAGTGCTATAATGGCACTCTTAAACTAAAACTGGCCAAGATACAAGCAAGCTCTGGCCTTAAATGGCCTGATGCGTTGCCATTAGCACTATTGTCAACTAGGATGACCGTACATTCCCGAGTAGGACTTAGTCCTCATGAGATAGTGTTTGGTCGCCCGGCTAACATATGGGGAGTGCCAAGGCCAACGAAATTCAGCGAGATTGAACACCCTGTACTGCTTGATTACTTGCATGATTTGACGGCTAAATTGCGTGTTTTACACCAACAGGTTCATAATACACTGCCTCAGGCTTCTAAAGATCCAGGGCATGCAATCAATCCCGGATCGTGGGTGTTAATCAAGAACTTTCAGCGGACAAAGAACGATCAGCCCCGCTGGATTGGCCCCTATTTGGTGATTTTGTCCACAAGATCTGCAGTGCGAGTACAAGGGAAGAAAAACTGGATCCACGGCGTACACTGTAAGAGGGTCCCTTTGCCTCTACCATATGACCGGTGGGTCCAGGAGGGAATTGCTGACTCGGAAACTGAAACAGTGCCTCGTTTTCTGCCTTTAGTGACGCACGCGTCACAGGGACAAATTCTGAGCGAGAAAGTGACGATCTTCTCCAAAGAGCAATACCATCACCACTTCGATTGGACACTACTGAGCCTGAACTTTTGTTTTGCGACCAGACATTGCCTGGAAAAAGCCGTTATAACTTGCGACCGAGAGTCATGGACAAATAAAATGAAATTTTGGTCCTCCCATCCGAAAACCTGTTTTTGAACCACCATCCGGGTTCAGCTGTAGGGTCGTGGTGAAAAGACTTGAGTGTGTAGCCTGCGGACACAAGGTCTATGGGTCTGGTTTGTTCTAGGGCGTTCCCTGGGACATTCAGAAACACTCTCAAGTGAAGAAAACCAACCGCCGCGAACAGCACGTTAGAGGATGGAGCCTTTTCAGATGGAGAGACCTGTTGAAAGAATAAGTTTCAAGAGGAAAATATGTGCAACCATGAGCAGAAAATGTTTTCTAATTATGTGTCTTTGTATTTTACTTAGTATAATGATGTCTTTAGTGGGGTATATCATATTTTCTTTTCAAGTGACATCTGCACCCACTGTACAGCCCATGCCTTCCTCTACTATCTCCTCACATTCTTTTCACCCTCTACCTGAACACGAGTCCGTTAGAAGATTAGAGTTTATGAACAACTCCTTTGTTCAGCTCTTACACCAACACCAGCTAGTAGTGAACAGAACCAACTGTTGGGTGTGTGGCCTTATGCCTCATACTACTGAGAAAGGTATTCCCTACCTAGTGCTGCCATTCAGCTACAATGGTTCTGTGTGGGCATACCGAACGATGTTCATCTATGCTCGCGAAATCCACCCCCTACGTTCCGTCAAAGACAACCCAAAGAATAGTGCTCTAGTTAAGGGGATAGTCGACATGATAAGGGGAACTAGTTCCTACGAAACTATCCCGGAAGATGAGACACTAGCGTATATTGGATGGAACGTGACTGGATATGGAGCGAGTCTGAGCGAGAACCAGCAAGCAAAAAGATCCGCTCCAATTTGGATTGTACCCCATCAGGGTCATCTATGTCTGCAAGGTAATGGCAAGAATCCAAGAGCTCAGTTACAGAAGAGTATCTGCACTGAAACGTATATTTTTGCGTCTCAGACTTCCCCTTTGTTCTTAGCAGCTAGGGGTACCTACTTTATCTGCCATGATAGGGCCTACACGTGGTTGCCCCCTGACTTCTCGGGCACATGCTTCGTTTCATTCCTGTTGCCTCCCACCTACACAGCTGCGGCAGATTACCATAAAATAAGAAGAATTAGGGGTGTCTTCAGCAAGGAAGACACTGCAGGACAAGAAGCGGAGACTTCTTTAGGGGTTTTCTGCCGTTCTGGGGACCTATGGCTAACAACAGGAATGTGAGGCAATTGACGCGAGTGGTTGAATCCACCATAGTCGAAACTGTCGGTGCCTTTAATAATTTGACTGCTGAGCTCCAATCGGACCGCCTTATGATCCTGCAGAACAGGGTCGCGTTAGACATCATACTTGCAGACCGTGGTGGGGTATGTAGAGTGATCCAATCCAGTTGTTGCATTTTCATTCCAGATAACGCTCCAACAGTGTACCAGGCCATCTCCAAACTACATAGGATCTCTGAATCCATCCATATAGATGAAGGAGACTGGTCGTTGATGGGATGGTTCTGGGAACTGTTATCCACCTGGGGATGGAAAGTTCTGATGGTCATTGGGATACTTCTAGCCATCCTTTTCCTGTTTTGTCTGTGCATACAGTGTGTTCCTGCCATATGCGGCCTATGTGTTACATCATGTGTAAGGAAACATGTATCAAGGGACGAGCTAAGTAATAGGATGATGCTACAGCAACATCTCAATGAATTCATGAACATAGACCTAGACTCAGATTAGCATGAGTGTAAGTAAATTGCCTATGTAAGGGCAAAAGGAGGGTCTGTGGTACTGAAAATTCTGGACCTGTGTCATTAACATCATTGTAACATGACGATTTTGGTATCAGCAGACCGGTAATGACAGGTATGCTATATCTGAGTATTTGCGTCATATTCGAGTGACGGGATCACTCTAATATTAACGATTCCCTTGTGAACCCTCGGGTTCCATTTTGTGTACGGCAGCCATTTTGTGGTTGCCCTCACATAAGGCAATGTCTCAAGCCAAAACGCGCCTTAGGGGACACGTACACTTTCAGTGACCTGGGCAAGCTGACTCCACTGTCCAGAGCCAGAACCTGTTCGGCCAGTTTTAGTTCCCAGTGGCCGATCGAGATTAGGGGCCCAGGTGCAGCATGCCATAAACCCTTCATTGCACACATCTATATCTAAATCTTATTCACACCTGTCACTGCTCTTTCTTTATGACCTGCTTTACGAGGAGGAGGTGCCCGGTTTTATTAGGGGTCCAGATTATATCTGTTGCAGGTGTTGGGCCTCACTGGGTATTTGGTTGTGGGCTGGACAAACTGAAAATGGGCTTGTCATCATGAATCTGTCTTTGTTTTGTTGTAAGAAATATGTGAATGACCCACTGTAAAAATAAGGAATGTTTGCCTAAAGCATAATATTCTGTATAAAAGAGATAGCTGGTTTCCATGAAAGAGAGCAGTCTCCTGAGAACATACACCGTGTTGTACTTCTAGGATACCTGTTGCTGGCTGCAGCCAATAAATTGATCTTTGAAGCCACCAAGAAGACTCTGTGTTTCTGTAGTCTGAGACAGGAAGAACTCGAGGTCATTGGGTGTGTTCCCTGGCACCGCTGGGTCCAATAAAACCCAGTACTTCAGCCCCCTCCCTTCACCACTGTGCAAACGCGCCCCGTGGCGCGTTTTAAGTCGGGATTAACTCCCTTGAATCCTGAGGGTCCCTGGGGTGCAACTGGCCCACCAGCTACCTCCATTAAGCGCCACAGAGCTGCGTTGCAGAGAGGTGTAAAAGGGGCGTGGCCTCTGTACACCTCTCTGCAAGGCAGCCCTCTGGCGCATACTGGAGGTTCCTGGTGGGCTAGTTGGCCCCCAGGGACCCCCAGTATTCAAGGGGAATTACTTCCCTTCTTAAAACGTGCCAGGGGGCGCGTTTGCAGAGTACTGCAGGGAGGGGGCGGAGCCTCCGGCACAATGCCGTTTTTTTTTTTTTTTTTTTATGGGAGGGGGCTGCGTGGCCCCCTTCCCTCAGCCACTTTTGGCCCCGGGGACCCCATCCCCGGGGCCTGAGCATTTTTTTGTTTTATTTAAAAAAAAAAACGGGAAGGGGCCGCGTGGCACCCCTTCCCTGGGCCTCTATTGCCCCGGGGACCCCATCCCCGGGGCATGCCCTGTTTTTAAATAAAAATATGGAGGGGGCTGCGTGGCCCCCTCCTCAGGCCATTTAAGGCCCCGGGGACCCCATCCCCGGGGCCGGCCTTGCCCTTTTATTTTTTTTTTTATTTGGGAGGGGGCTGCGTGGCCCCTCCCGGGCCACTTATGGCCCCGGGGACCCCATCCCCGGGGCCTGGCCTCTGGTTGGGGACTGTGGGGGTCCCCAATCCCCCACAGTCCCGCCGGCTCCCCGCGTCCTATGGGAGCCAGCATTGCTTTTCCACATGGGGAGCAGCTAAGATGCTGCTCCCCATGTGGAAAGCAATTGGTTTGCATTTTGAAAGAGAGAGCAGGTTTCCTGCTCTCTCTTTCAAAATGCAAACCAAGTTTGCTATGACAGGGCGGGAGCCGCGAGGCTCCCGTCCTGTCATAGCAAACAGCAGTGTCCCGGGGGTAGGCACCCCGAGACACTGCAGGAGCCGGCCCTGGGGGGTGGCGGTCCCCAGGGCCATCAAGTGCTCCAGGAGGGGGCCGCGTGGCCCCCTCCCTACATTTTGAAAGCCCCGGGAGGTGGTGGTTCCGGGGCTTGGGGATCCAAAACGGACCCCCATTTTCAATTTTCTTAGTGCCCCGGGGAGGTGGTGGTCTCGGGTGTGTGGGGGCTGGAGCCCCCCACACAGGTTTAAAAAAAAAAAAAAAGCCCCGGGGAGGTGATGGTCCCCCATAAATACCGGGGGGTGGTGGTCCCCGGGGCTTGGGGGGCCCTTAGAGGCCCCCCATACATAAAATAAACACCCCTCAGCATGCCCCCGGGACTTGGCCCACCCGGGCAATTAACATCGAAGCGCTGGAGACCGCGCTTCGATTTTTTATCGGCAGGATCCGCGCACCCTGAGCGCATCCTGCCGATTTAAAAAAAAAAAAAGCTTTTGCCCAGGGGTCCTTGTGGGACCCCTGAGCAGACCTAGGGGCTCAGGGTGTTTCTACCCTGCCCCTTTGTGCGTTTTGCGCACTTTTTACTGCTTTCTTGTTCCTCGGTTCTACCGAGGAATAAGATGGCTGCCAACACTTCCTGGTTTGGAGTGTTGACAGCCAATTAGCAGACAGCTCGTGATCGGGAGGGTGCGCGAATCCGACGCGGCCATAGATATATATGTACTTTTACTTTTGATTTTCTCAGCAACTACTGAACGGATTTACACCATTTAACAAAAAGGGTTCTTTCTGAACCAAGAACTACCTCTTTGCCAAATTTGGTGTAATTCCGTTCAGCAGTTCGGGCTGTAGCAGTGTCTAAAGTTTCCTATGGGAAATTGATTTTGGACTCTTATTTTTTAATTTCTCCGCAACTACTGAACGGATTTACACCATTTAACAAAAAGGGTTCTTTCTGAACCAAGAACTACCTCTTTGCCAAATTTGGTGTAATTCCGTTCAGCAGTTCGGGCTGTAGCCGTGTCTAAAGTTTCCTATGGGAAAATGAATGGGGAAAACACGTTTTGGGACCCCCTTTTTCTCGGCCCCCGCTTGACGAATCACCCTGAGACTTTCAGGGTAGGAGCGGACTGGAGCGGGCCATAAAGTTTGAAAATTTCGCGAAGATTTGTCAACCGACGCAAGAGTTATTTCAAATAGAATGTCGCGGATTTCCTATGGAAAATAGGTCCTAACTATAACTATCTACTGGCGACCGCCAGTAGATAATATATATATATATATATATATATATATATATATATATATATATTCACTGAAAAAACCATAGGTTTCAGGGACGTTATAGTTAGTTGGACATTTCACTCGTACGAAACCAGAGAAATTCCGCCGTTATAGTTAGTTCAGCTAACTATAACTCGTGCCCCCGCAATGCACTGCTGATGACGTCACATATTACATCATTCCTGACATGGTCAGTGACATAACTGATAACATCTCAAATGACATCACTGATGACATCATCCATGTGAAAATCTGATGCACCTCCTCACACCCTAATATAACCTTTGATACACCCACTGTAAAATACAGACTACCATTTTCAAAACCATAGACAAACCAATACCAGTTACTACATACGCACTCACTGATTCCTAGGTCTACACACACATCTACTCATTCACCCATACAATCACTCATAAATGCAGTCACTCATCAATACAACACTATCATATGCACTCATACACCTATACAGACACTCACACACCGCTACTCATCCAGAGTTACTCACACACCTAGTCAGTCATGCAAAGCATCAATCACACTTCCATTTACTCACCTATACAGTTATACACACACCACCTCACTTATTCATACAGATACTAATGCATCCTTACTCTCTAATACAATCACTGATACAAGTACACACTCATCCATACAGTTACTCTCACAATCACTGACTCTCACGTATAGTCATTTATATACTCCAACTTTCACATACACTGCCTTTTACATATGTAGTTACTGGGACATGTACCACTGAGACATCCATTCACTCACCAACATACCCATACACACACTCACCCACCCATACAGCTGTTTCCACATGCACTCTTGAACCCATACACCCAGTGAATGTACCACTCACACATCTCTGCACAGAGTTATCCACCCCCACCCACTCACAAAGACACTCAGGCACCTATACAAATACTCAGGCAACCAATCGATAACCCATATAGACACTCATGTAACTACTGACCAACCCATGCAGCAGCTTACACAACAACAGACAGACTGATACAGACATTCACACAGTTTAGTCACTAACCCATGCATTCAGTAAGACACATTTAATCACTCACTTATACAGTCAGTCACGCACCTACTAAATCCTCCATCCAGACACTTATACACCCACTCATTCATCAATACACCTTGGCATATATATAAAACAGATTTAAACTTTACAGAAACACACAGTCACTGGATGGTGTCATCAGTGATATCATTTGAGATATCATCAGTGATGTCATCAGTGATCTCACTGACCATGTCATGAATAATGTAATTTGTGACGTCATCAGCAGTGCATTGCGGGGGCGCGAGTTATAGTTAGCTGAATTAACTATAACAGCGGAATTTCTCTGGTTTTGTACGAGTGAAATGTCCAACTAACTATAACGTCCCTGAAACCTATGTTTTTTTCAGTGAATTTCTAAGGTTTTTTAAATGCTAATTTCTAACTATAACGTGCCTGAAACCTATGGTTTTTTCAGTGAATTTCAAAGGTTTTTTAAATTCTAATTTCTAACTATAACATAGCAGTCTCGTTTTCAGAGTGGTGGAGAAAGGTGAGCGTGGCCTCCAAACACCTTTTAGCAATCCCACTGTGTGGGATTTACTGGAGGTAACAGGAGGGGTAGTTAGCCCCCAACGTCAACCTTGGAGGACAACTACCCCTTTTATTACCTCCAGTAAGTCCCACACAGCAAGATTGCTAACTTGTTATATCAGGCCCCGCCCCCTCCCTGCACCACTGTGCAAACGCGCCCCCTGGCGCATTGTAAGTTAAGGGATTAAGTCCCCTTGAATCCTGAGGGACCCTGGGGGCCAACTAGCCCACCAGGTACCTCCAGTAAGCGCCACAGAGCTGCGTTGCAGAGAGGTGTTCCGAGGCCACGCCCCTTTTTACACCACACTGCAAACGCGGCTTCGGGCGCACTGCTGCTCGGAGGATGAAGTCCGCTTGTGTCCTGAGGACCCCATCGCCCATATATATATATATATATGTATATATATATATATATATATATTTATATATGTGTGTATTTGTTGGAAGAAGTCTTATTATTGGCTGTTGTTTAAAAACAGACACGTAATACAGAAATGTATATGCTTTTCAATCTGTGGAGTGAACCACACCTGCTGTATCTCATTTGGAAGTAGCATGTTCCTTCTAGAATGTGCTGTGAACTTGTGACCTACTGGTTCCACTGAGTTGCTAGGTACACTGAGCTAAGACTGCATTGGGGGGAAGGGTGTTAAAGAGACAGAACAGTGTTTTGAAAAGTTGAGGAGTGATGACACAATATAAGTAATGGCAAGTTTTAATTTCCAACTCAGGACTATGTAGTAAACTGTTGTGTAGTATTTAAATTTCAGAAAAATGAAGCTAGATATCAGTTTGAACTCCTGTATGTTTTTGCAATTATTCTGTGATGATCCTGAAAACATCGCTAAAACGCGCCAACAGGAACCTCATTTTGAAACAGAGGGAAAGGGTCAACAGATGCTAACCATTCACAAGTGGAGATGCAGTAGTCTAAAATGAAAGACATGCTTTCATTTGCTGCCTTTCTCATGATGATAGAGTGGAAAGTTGAAGATGTTGTCATTTTAGACTGGCTTTGTATGAGATTGGTGTACCATTCTTGTGCTTAGTTTTTACAAATCTTAACAGTGTCCAAACTATGCAGAAAAAGCTCAAACAACAATATAATCTACAAACTGAATTAAGGGGTATGTATATAACTTTGCAATTATTTTAAAAATGTACATTAGAAATGAATATGTATTTGGGAGTTTGATTAAATGGAGTATCATAGTGATGAGAAAAAAATATATGAGTTAAACTTTATCTATTAGAGGGTATGTGTTTAAGAGGTTAGTGGTGAATGTTTTGGGAAGTAAGAGAAAAACAAATTAGTGCCTGTTTATTACATTGTGTATATAATTGAAAAATAACAGTATAGTTTTGTGAAAAGTTGCAATGAGGAACTAAGAATGTTTTAAATGTCTAAACATTATGTGCAGAATAGATACATCTGCCATTTGCATTCTGGGAGTTGTAGTACTTTTAGTAACATTATTAAACAAGAATAGTGTAGTGAGAATTAAAAGATGAGAACATATGAATTAGAAAGAAGTAATACTTGTTAGGTATATATTGGGAAGTGTTTGTCAACATGGTTTTTAACTTATATGATCACTTTGCATATGCGTAGATGGTGAGATATAGTTTTTGTGCTTGCACATAGCTATATATACGGTGGGACTTTTGAGTTTGCTTAAAAATGCAGAGAGGTATATATTTTGGGAAAGATGACTTGAAGGTGTATATCTATTAAGAAATTGCATATGTGTTTACATGGTAATCTATGTTCAGTAAGGCTGATGAAAATTCATGTATATGGAGAGGGTTGTGTTTTTCTGAAATATCCTTTGTTTAAAATTGAGAAGGATTAATAGTGCAGAATGCCTCGAGAGTTCTTGTGCTAGCTACATTTCAAGTGTAACTTTTGTTTGAGATATGCTGAATATATGTTTTAGAAGTAGAAGTATTTGAGAAATGAAGAAGGTAGGCCATTCACAAAAGGTTTTGTGCTTTGAACATTTTCAAAATGTTGTTTTCCTTTTTAGAAACTTACTGATGCATGTGCACGCTCAGTAGCAACGCAATGTATGTTTCTAGAGGGCCATTTATGCAATTATATATCAAGGTTGATACCCAGATTTCACTCATACATAGCTCAGATGAAAAGCATATATATAGTAAAACAGGGATTTTGATACTGACAGAAGGAGATAACTAATGATTCAGCGATATAGTGACAATCGTTATGTATCTAACAGGAATGAAGGTACATTCTCAGTCACTCAGGCAGTATTCAGACACTCGTGGAATCACCCAGCCACTAAAAAAAGGAGTATGTTTGTATATGTTGTTGATGTACTTACTAGAAGATTTAAACATAGACTGTTGACTTATATTTAAAATGTGAAAAAGTAAATCATGATAACTGGCAAAAGTTACCTGTACATTTATTTGTAGAGGGATGGTTTGACTTGTCTATATGGCAAGTTATATGTAAGTAGTGTTACAAAAAATTGGAAGATAATAAAAAGAACAACACATAGATATTAGATACCCATTTTGTAGATTAATAAAATGCGTGATAATGAAGGGCAAGAATGAAAAAAATGAACATTTATTATTCTTTCCAGCATTGCGAAGGGCCATTATGGACTGCTCTCCAGCACTAATTACAACTCCACAGTCCATGCAGTATGATGCCATTGGAGAAAACTGTGGAGCCAAATCTTGAAGTTGAGATTAGACTTTTGAATGGGCTCTGCTTTGGTCTTGTTTTGCTGCTATTGAAGTTGAGGGTCCTTCAGCTTTGCATTGCCTTCTTGTGCTCACTATGAAATGTCTAAAAAATGTAAAAGGGGGAAAAAAGACCATGTATGATTTTTGGCAGCTTTGTGAATAGCTGTAGCACATTGCTCACCAGTTGTTATAACAACACTACAGTCCATGCAATACGTGGCCATTCTTGAAAACTGTGGTGCCATATCTGTTGTTGTAGTCTGTATCTCTAAAGGGACTTTCTGGACGGGTATTGTTGCTGCTGCCACTGATGTAGATGGTCCTCCAGCTTCCCTCTTGTTGATCGTGAGTTGGAGACGTTTTCTATGATAGGTTTTTAGATAATTTGAGATGGACGTCGTCCCCCATTCATATTATTTGTTTATCCCTCTACAGAGGGTCCTGTCACACATTGTGGATTGCACTAGTTTTTGATTCCCCATGAGTTTGGGTAACAATGGATAGTTTGATGTTTGTTTGAAAGTTATGTTGTGTTCATGAGTGCAGATGTTGAAAGTTATTTTTTGAAACTGTTGTTTTTTTACAAATATGTTGTTAAAATAAAGATAAACCAATATGTTACTAAATAGCTAAACTGAAACTTTGTGTAAAATATGTCTATATATCTGTTTTACACTTTTTCATTTATATTCGTGACTACTGATATCATTGCGACCTCCGGTGTTGCTGTGAAGAAGGAAAATGCATTGTTGATGCAGTTATTTTGACAACTGAATACAAAGGGGAACGTTAAATTAGTATCCTACTAAATAGCTACACTGAAACCTTATGTAAAATATGTAAATATATGTGTTTTACACTTTGTTAAAAACACCCAGTATTTGCAGTCTGTCCTTGGCAATGGCAGTCATAGAATCATACAGGCACTAAATTGTGCAATCATCAAGGACGTTCTTTCTCCATTACTCTGTAAATGCGCCTCCTGGCATTGTACTAGTTGGGGGATGAATTCTCCTTGGCAATTTAGGGGATGTGGTGCCCAAGTATCTCTCTTGTTACCTCCAGCAAGTTCCACACGGTCAGTTTGATTAGAGGTCTTCGGAGGCCCACACCCTTTCTACACCAGTCTGCAAACACATCTCCTGGCATACTACTGATTGGGGAATTTAGTTGTCTTGGATGCTAAAGGACCTTGGGGACCAAGAAGCCCTCCTGGTACTTTCTATAAGTCCTACTCAGTGGGATTGCCGACAGTTGGTCAGAGGCCCTGTCCCCTTTCCACACCATTCTACAAAGACCATTGTTATATAAAAAACCATGGAAAATTACTGAAATAATGAAAGGTTACAGGTAAGTTATAGTTAGGAATTAGCATTTAAAAAACCTTAGAAATTCACTGAAGAAAGCTGAGGTTACAGGGCTGTTATAGTTAGGAAATAGGATTTAAAAAACCTTAGATATTCACTGTAAAAAACTAAGGTTACAGGGACATTATAGTTAGGCTGATATTTCACTTGTACAAAATCAGCGAAATTCAGCAGTTAAAGTTAGCTGAGCTAACTGTAACTTGCGCCCCTGCAATGCACTGCTTGTGACCTCACATATTATATCACTCATGACATGGTCAGTGACATCACTGATGACATCTCAAATGACATCACTGATGACATCATCCGGTGACTGTTTCTAAAAAGTTTATGAGTGTGAAATATATATATGTCAAGGTTTATTGATGAATGAGTAGGTGTATGAGTACCTGTATGGATGATTTAGTGGGTGCGTGACTGACTGTATAAGTGAGTGATTATAAGTGTCTCACTGAATGTATGGGTGAGTGACTAATCTATGTGAATGTCTGTATCAGTCTGTCAGTTCGTGTTTAAGTGGCTGCATGGGTTGGTGAGTAAGTACATGATTGCCCACATGGGTTATTGATTGGTTCTCTGAGTACCTGTATGGATGCCTGAGTATCTGTGTGGGTGGGTGAGGGGGCATGTGACTGCCTGGATGAGTGAGAGGGTAACTCACTGGCTGTATAGGTTCAAGAGTGTGTCTGAGATGGGCTGTATGGGTGAGTGAGTATGCGTATGGCTGTGTCTGTGAGTGAATGGATGTCTCAGTGGTATATGGGTGAGTAACTGCATTTGTGAAAGGCAGTATATGTGAGTGTTGGAGTATATAAGTGACTGTATGTGTGAGTGAGTGAGTGAGTGAGTAGGAGAGTGGCTGTATGGGTGACTGTGTGCTTGTCTCAGGGACTGTATAATAGAGTAAGTATGTGTTAGAATCTGTATGAATAAGTGTTGTGTGTGTCTATAACTGTATAGGTGAGTAAGTGGCAGTGTGATTGACTCTATGGGTGAGTGAGTAGGTGTGTGAGTAGCTCTGAGTGTCTGACAGTGTATGAGTGGCTGCATGGGTGTATGAGTGGATATGTCAGTGGCTGTGTTAGTGATTGAGTGGGTGTATAATTGGCTGTATGGGTGAGTGAGTGGATGTGTGTGTAGACCTATGAATTAATTTGTGGGTATGTAACTACTGGTATTGGTGTGTCAATACATTCAAGAATGGTAGTGTGAAAGTTGGAGTGGGTGTATGAATGGCTACATGGGGTTGTGAGTGGCTGCATCAGAGATTCTGTGGATGATGTCATCAGTGATGTCAGTTGAGATGTCATGAGTGATGTCACTGACCATGTCATGAGTGATGTAATATGTGAGGTCATAAGCAGTGCATTGCACGGGCACGAGTTATAGTTAGCTCAGTTAACTACACCGGCTGAATTTCTCAGGTTTTGTATGAGTGGAATGTCAGCCTACCTATAACGTCCCTGAAACCTGTGGTTTTTTCAGTGAATTTTTAAGGTTTTTTAAAATGCTAATTCCTATCTATAACGCCCCTGAAACCTCTGTTTTTTTCAATGAATGTCTAAGGTTTTTTTAATGCTAATTAATAACTATAATTGTCCCTGAAACCTCTGTTTTTTTTCAGTGAATTTCTAAGGTCTTTTGAATGCTAATTACTAACTATAACGTCCCTGAAACCTGTGTTTTTTTCTGTGAATTTCTAAGGTTTTTTTAATGCTAATTTTTAACTATGCCTACATAGGTAAGACGTGCAGAAAGAGGAAGAAAGGCCAAGAAAGAAGCAAGAGAAGTGCATAAAGAGGCAAGAGAGGTGCAGAAAGAGGAAGAAAGGTGCAGAAAGAAGCAAGAGAAATGCAGAAAGAGGCAAGAGAAGTGCAGAAAGATGCAAGAGAGGTGCAGAAAGAAGAAGAGAAGTGCAGAAAGAGGTAAGAGATGTGCAAAAAGAAGCAAGAGAAGTACAGAAAGAAGCAAGAGAAGTGCAGACAGAGGCAAGAGACATGCAGAAAGAGGCAAGAGAGGTACAAAAGAGGCAAGTGAGGTGCAGAAAGAAGCAAGAGAGGTGCAGAAACAAGCAAGAGAAGTACAGAAAGAAGCAACAGAGGTACAGAAAGAGGCAAGAGAACTGCCGAAAGAGACAAGGCAAGTACAGAAAGAGGCTAGAGAGGTGCAGAAAGAAGCAAGAGAAGCGCAGACAGAGGCAAAAGACATGCAGAAAGAAGCAAGAGAAGTGCAGAACGAAGCAAGAGAAGTGCAGAAAGAGGCAAGAGAAGTGCTGAAAGAAGCAACAGAGGTGCAGAAAGAGGCAAGAGGGGTACAGAAAGAGGCAAGAGAAGTGCAGAAACAAGCAACAGAGGTGCAGAAAGAGGCAAGAGAAGTGCAGAAAGAGGCAAGAGAGATGCAGAAAGAGGGAAGAGTGGTGCAGAAAGAGGCAAGAGAAGTGCAGAAAGAAGCAACAGAGGTGCAGAAAGAAACAAGAGAAGTGCTGAAAGAAGCAACAGAGGTGCAGAAAGAGGCAAGAGAAGTGCAGAAAGAGGCAAGAGAGATGCAGAAAGAAGCAAGAGAGATGCAGAAGGAGGGAAGAGTGGTGCAGAAAGAGGCAAGAGAAGTGCAGAAAGAAGCAACAGAGGTGCAGAAAGAGGCACGAGGGGTGCAGAAAGAAGCAACAGATATGCATAAAGATGCAAGAGAAGTGCAGAAAGAAGCAAGAGAGGTACAAAAGAGGCAAGTGAGGTGCAGAAAGAAGCAAGAGAGGTGCAGAAACAAGCAAGAGAAGTACAGAAAGAAGCAACAGAGGTACAAAAAGAAGCAAGAGAACTCCAGAAAGAGACGAGAAAAGTACAGAAGGGGGCAAGAGAGGTGCAGAAAGAAGCAAGAGAAGCGCAGAAAGAGGCAGGAGACGTGCAGAAAGAAGCATGAGAAGCACAGAAAGAAGCAAGAGAAGTGCAGAAAGAGGCAAGGGAAGTGCAGAAAGAGGCAAGAGAGGTACAAAAGAAGCAAGTGAGGTGAAGAAAGAAGCAAGGGAGGTGCAACAAGAAGCAAGAGAAGTGCAAAAAGAAGCAACAGAGGTACAGAAAGAGGCAAGAAACATACAGAAACAGGCAAGAGAGGTGCAGAAAGAAGCAACAGAGATACAGAAAGGGGAAAAAGGGATGGAGAAATAGACAATAGGATGCAGAAAGAAGCAAGAGAGGTGCAGAAAGAAACAAGAGAAGTGTTGAAAGAAGCAACAGAGGTACAGAAAGAGGCAAGAGTGGTACAGAAAGAGGCAAGAGAAGTGCAGAAAGAAGCAACAGAGGTGCAGAAAGAGGCAAGAGAAGTGCAGAAAGAGATAAAAGAGATGCATAAAGAAACAAGAGAAGTGCTGAAAGAAGCAACAGAGGTGCAGAAAGAGGCAAGAGGGGTACAGAAAGAGGCAAGAGAAGTGCAGAAAGAAGCAACAGAGGTGCAGAAAGAGGCAAGAGAAGTGCAGAAAGAGGCAAGAGAGATGCAGAAGGAGGGAAGAGTGGTGCAGAAAGAGGCAAGAGAAGTGCAGAAAGAAGCAACAGAGGTGCAGAAAGAGACACGAGGGTGCAGAAAGAAGCAAGAGAAGTGCAGAAAGAAGCAACAGATGTGCAGAAAGATGCAAGAGAAGTGCAGAAAGAAGCAAGAGGGGTACAGAAAGAGGCAAGAGAAGTGCAGAAAGAGGGAAGAGAGATGCAGAAAGAGGGAAGAGGGGTGCAGAAAGAGGTAAGAGGGGTACAGAAAGAAGAAAGAGAGGTGCAGAAAGAAGCAAGAGAGGTGCAGAAAGAAGGAACAGAGTTGCAGAAAGAGGCAAGAGAGGTGCAGCAAGAGGCAAGAGAACTGCAGAAAGAGGAAGAAAGGTGCAGAAAGAGGAAGAAAGGCACAGAAAGAAGCAAGAGAAGTACAGAAAGAGGCAAGAGAGGCACAGAAAGAAGCAAGAGAGGTTTGCGCACTATTAGTACCAATTTAACACCCACATTTAGCAATAATTAATAGGTGACTATTCCAGCTTTGCGAGGGGCCTTCCATCACGCTGTAATACATGCAGCTGCATTTTTGGTAACGTTTGAGCCGTTTGATTCAGAAACAAGTTTTTTTGCTCAAATCTGCAGATTATGCGGCAGATGATGGATTATGTGGCAAATGCAGAAAATGTATAAGTATGCGAAAATTGACGTGGCTGAACAGTCCCATAATTCCAGTGGCCCTGCTCATACCTCTAACTAGGACAAAAAGTCCTACCTCACACCCATCAACTGCGAGGTCTGAAAGGAGTGGGCAGTTCTACCCACATCCTAAAATGCACACCCATCAATACACAGAGAGCTCTCAATAGTGAGGTCACTCCCTCCACACACCCTAGTACACACAACTGTCATGTGAGAGACAGGTCTAAAAGGAGAGGCCAGTCCCTTTCCACACCCTACTACACACACCCATCATTACAAAGAGAGCTCTCAGCAGTGAGGCCAGTCCCTCCACACACCCTACTACGTACACCTGTCATCTGAGAGAGAGGTCTGAAAGGATAGGCCAGTCCATCCACACACAGTAGTATGCTCACCCTTCATCTGAGATAGAGGTCTTGAAGGAGAGGTCATTACCTCCCCACTCACTACTATGCACACCCATCAACAGAGGTCTCAAAAGAGGGGCCTGTAACTCCCCATGCACCCTACTACATGCACCCATCATCTGAGAGAGAATTCTGAAAAGAAAGAAAGCTCATCCCTCCCTACACCCTACTACGCACACCAGCCATCTGAGAGAGAGGTTTGAAAGGAGAGGCTAGTCCTTTACTATACCATGCTACACACACCCATCATTACAAAGAGAGGTCTCACCAGAGACGCCAGTCTCTCCACACACCCTACTACACACACCTGTTAGGAGAGACCTGTCCCTCCCAATACCCTACAATGCACACTCTTCATCTGAGGGAGAGGTGTGAAAGGAAAGGCCAGTCCTTCCACACACCCTAATATGAACACTTGACATCTGAGAGAAATGTCTCAAAGGATAGGCCAGTCCATCCACACATCTTACTGCGCACACCCCTCATCTGAGAGAAAAGTCTCGAAGGAGAGGCCAGTCCCTCCCCATTCACTACTATGCACACAATTCAAAAGATGTCTAAAAAGAGAGGACTGTCACTCCCTATACACCATACTATGCACACCTGTCATCTGAGAGTGAGGTGTGAAAGGAGAGGCCTGTCCCTCCCTACACTCTACTACACACACCAGTCATTTGATATAGAGGACTAAAGGAGAGGCTGGTCCCTCTAAACACCCTACTAATTACACTGTCATCTGAGAGAGGGATCAGAAAGGAGAAGCCTGTCCCTCACCACACCCTACTACGTATAACCATCATTACAGAGAGAGGTCCCAGCAGAGAGGCCACTCCCTACACACACCCTACTATCCATAGCCATCATCTGAAAGAATGGTGTAAAAGAATATGGCAGTCCCCCTCCACATCCTACTATGCACACCCATCATCTCAAAGAAAGGTATGAAAGGAGAGGTCAATCCATTCCCCACACACTACTATGCATAGTTATGACACTGTGAAGGGGTGTTAGTGGAGAGTTTAGTCCCTCATACACTACTATCTACACTGACACTCAGGGGAAAGCTGTCAGTAGAGAGGTTGGTCCCTCCCCACACTCAACTACACACACTTGCCATCTGAGAGAGAGGTGTGAAAGGAGAGGCCAGTCCATCCACATGTCCTACCACGTACACCTGTCATCTGAAAAAGAGGTCTTGAATGAGAGGCCAGTCCCTTTCCACTTACTACTATGCACACAGGTCATTTGAGAGAGGTGTCTCAAAGGAGAGTCCAGTCAATCCCCAAATACCCATCATCTGAGAGAGAGGTCTTGAAGGAGAGGCCAGTACATCCAAACACCCTACTATGCACACCTGTCATTTGAGAGAGAGGTCTGAAATGAGAGGTCATTTCCTCTCCACACTCTACTACACACATCAGTCATCTGAGAGAGAGGTCTGAAAGGAGAGGCAGGTCCCTCCACACAGACTACTATGCACACCTGTCATCTGAGCTAGGGGTCTGCAAGGAGAGGTCAGTCCATCCCCACACCCTACTATGGACACCCGTAATCTGAGAGAGAGGTCTGAAAGGAGAGTCCTGTCACTCTCCATACATCCTACTATGTGCACCTGTCATATGAGAGTGAGGAGTGAAAGAGGAGGCCAGTCCTGTCCCACACCTTACCATACATTGTTCACTGACAGAATATTGCCCCCCAAAATATACCCATACAAAAATATCGAGTTTTTAATATAGATGTCAAAAATATCGACATCCTATATTTATTATTGTAAATACAAAAATATCAGAAAAACAATATCGGTATAAAAAATATAGTTGTACAAAATATCGATTTTAATATATATATAAAAAGTAATATTAAATATATAAAAAATTAAAATTAACTTTAACGAAAATAAATTAGATTTAATATACATTTTAATAAATATAACAAATAAATTTAATTTAAAAATGTAAGCATACGTATATAAAATGTAATATATATATATATATATATATATATATATATATATTTACTTTAAAACAATTAATAAACTATTTATTTTAATTTATTTTATAATTGTATTTATAAAAATGTATAAATAAATATATATATAAATACACCAATAACATAAAATCTAATAAAAAAAACATTATATTATAAATTTAAACATTAAACTATTTAAAAGACTTTAGAATTACATTTTCAACTTCAGTGAATGCAACAGTAGATAAAGTGTTGGATAGCGGAGGGGTAAAAATTACTATTCCCACTCCAGTGAGTGCAACAGTAGGGAAAGTGCTGGATAGCGGAGGGGTAAAAATTACTATTCCCACTCCAGTGTGTGCAACAGTAGGGAAACTGTTGGATAGTGGCGGGGTAAATATTACTATTCCCACTCCAGAGACTGCAACAGTAGGGAAAGTGTTGGATAGCGGAGGGGTAAAAATTACTATTCCCACTCCAGTGAGTGCAACAGTAGGGAAAGTGTTGGATAGAGGAGAGGTAAAAATTACTATGGATAAAAATTACTATTCCCACTCCAGTGTATGCAACAGTAGGGAAAGTGCTGGATAGCGGAGGGGTAAAAATTACTATTCTAACTACAGTGTAAATAAAAATATAAATAAAAAAGTGAGTGCAACAGTAGGGAAAGTGTTGGATAGCGGAGGGGTAAAAATCACTATTCCCACTCCAGTGTGTGCAACAGTAGGGAAAGTGCTGGATAGCGGGGAGGTAAAAATTACTATTCCCACTCCAGTGAGTGCAACAGTAGGGAAAGTGCTGGATAGCAGAGGGGTAAAAATTACAATTCCTACTCCAGTGTGTGCAACAGTAGGGAAACTGTTGGATAGTGGCGGGGTAAATATTACTATTCCCACTCCAGAGACTGCAACAGTAGGGAAAGTGTTGGATAGCGGAGGGGTAAAAATTACTATTCCCACTCCAGTGAGTGCAACAGTAGGGAAAGTGTTGGATAGAGGAGAGGCAAAAATTACTATGGATAAAAATTACTATTCCCACTCCAGTGTATGCAACAGTAGGGAAAGTGCTGGATAGCGGAGGGGTAAAAATTACTATTCCCACTACAGTGTAAATAAAAAATATAAATAAAAAAAGTGAGTGCAACAGTAGGGAAAGTGTTGGATAGCGGAGGGGTAAAAATCACTATTCCCACTCCAGTGTGTGCAACAGTAGGGAAAGTGCTGGATAGCGGGGAGGTAAAAATTACTATTCCCACTCCAGTGAGTGCAACAGTAGGGAAAGTGTTGGATAGCAGAGGGGTAAAAATTTCTATTCCCACTCCAGTGAGTGCAACAGTAGTGATACTGCTGGATAGCGGAGGGGTAAAAATTATTATTCCCACTCCAGTAAGTGCAACAGTAGGGAAAGTGCTGGATAGCGGAGGGGTAAAAATTACTATTCCCACTCCAGTGTGTGCAACAGTAGGGAAAGTGCTGGATAGCGGAGGGGTAAAAATTACTGTTCCCACTCCAGTAAGTGCAACTGTAGGGAAAGTGCTGGATAGTGGAGGGGTAAAATGTACTATTCCCACTACAGAGAGTGCAACAGTAGGGAAAGTGTTGGATAGCGGAGGGGTAAAAATTACTATTCCCACTCCAGTGTGTGCAACAGTAGGGAAAGTGCTGGATAGCGGAGAGGTAAAAATTACTATTCCCACTCCAGTGAGTGAAACAGTAGTGAAAGTGTTTGATAGCGGAGGGGTAAAAATTACTATTCCCACTCCAGTGAGTGCAACAGTAGGGAAAGTTTCAGATAGCGGAGGGGTAAAAATTACTATTCCCACTCCAATGAGTGCAACATTAGGGAAAGTGCTGGATACCGTAGTAAAAAAATTACTATTCACACTGAAACACTTAAAAAAAATTATATATATATAAACAAATCAAAAATATTATAAAAATTAATAATCAATATTTTAAAAATTAAAATTAAATATTTAAAACATATAAAAAGAACACATATAACAATAGTAATTACATATAACAGAACTTACAAATACTAAATGTAATAAAATAATAAATACATTTTCCAATAAATATTTATTTTAAAATACAAAATATTTACAAAAAAATACTGACAAAATAAATGTATTTATTTAATTTCCTAACCTATAACACCACACCAATAACAAAACACTTCACATTTCTTAATACATGTATTTACATATTTTACATAATTAATAAACAAGAAAAAATTCTTTCTAATAAAAAATTATAAACATTATTCTACTACACACACTTTAACACTATAATTTGCACAACACACACTAAATTAAACTATCAAATAATAAAAACACATTTAAAACTTATCTTAAAATTACAATCAATTACTATTAACAACTAATAATTAAGGGGCCCATTACGATGGCGGGCGGAAGCACAACCGCCGTGCTGGCGGATGCAAAAACCACCAGTTACCGCCGGCACGCAGCAGTCCACACGCCCGCACAATTACGATGCGAAAAGTAGGCCAAACACCGCCGGCAAGCCAGCAACACCGTCCGCCATCAAAGTGCGCCCGTACACGTAGCGGCGCAGCCCAACTGACACACACCGTCCGACGAAACACGTCCCGCCCGGCGCATAAATTACGATGCCGCAAACAAACGGCTCCCACGGCTAAGAGACACCGCACGTGAAAGAGAGGCGGTAACACGGACGCAGAGCACGGACAACGAAGAAGCGGCACCCCGGGCATGAATCCAGCACTGCAGGCCCTTCCCATGCTTCTGCTGATGCACCACCAAGGACGCAACGTACCGCGGAGACGCAGGTAGGCACACACACAACAAGTGCACGCAAACAGCGCACACAGTGCAAGGGCGGAAAAAGCGGACAACCCCCCACCAGCGCGTGTACACTACACATCCACCATTGCATCCACATATGACACACAGGTCAAATCCTAACATCGCGGAACACATGTGTACACACCACCTGGGACTAGGAACCAACCACCCCGTCACGGCCACAAAGCGCCGATGACGCCGCCACACATGCGCACAACGCAGAGGCCAACCGCAGCGCCATGCATGCGTCGCACACAGACACAGGGACACAACCAAGCAGCACACACATCAGCCCCACCCCGAACGCACATGACACGTGACAGGCCTGCCACAGACATGTCCCCAACGCCCAATTCACGGACAACACCCAACGCCACACAACCGACGCACACATGTCAGTGAAGTCACGCAACAGCAGGACACACCCCAGTGTAACAAACATGGCGAAGCACACAGCGGCGGCAACACCAACTAGGAGAAGCAGGGCCCCTTCGGGAAGAGGAACGCCAGTACCACACTGAAAAACCCATACCACCCTGCACATATGAACAAGACACATGAAACGGAACACCAAAGAGCCCGGGGACCGACAACAGGTGGCCCAAGAATAACATCCACACACAAGGCCCAACGCAGAGCGGAAAGGCAGGCTGCCGCCCACACAAGGGAGAGCAGACAGCACTGAATGACCTTCCATTCCAACTCCGAAACCACAGCCCTACGACAGAAGCCGGTGAATACAGCCATTGTCCAAGAATAGACCAACACAGGCATGCCGAGGAGACCGACCACAGGGCAGATAGCGCATATCACAGAAGCACACAACGGACGGGGAAGAAAGAAGAAAACACTCCCCCATGTCGGCCACATGCAAGTTAATTGGAAGGAGTCACACAGCACTGACCTTGAACTGTCTGAGAAGCATGTGGGAAGAGGGCCCGTGTCCTCCAAACAAGCCAACAGAACACAAGTCCTGTCTCCCTACGACTACACAGAGCTCACAGCAACCCCGGAGCGTGCACATTGCAGACTGCACACACAGCCGGAGCACGCCACCTCAACGAACCGCTGCGAAATGGCAACCGCAACACACCTACCCAACTACGCCGAACAGCTCAAGCTGTACAAAACCAACACGATACATACATTGGGATGCGATCTCCTGTCCCTGCTGAACGTAAGTTACCGACTGACTTACCGCATCACATTGTTCAGCTGCGTCATGCCCGTCTTCTACTGTCGGAGGTGTCCCTACCAGCATCCCGTCGAGATATGCCTCTCCAACCCGGCATGTCTGAAGGCGGACCTGCTACCACTACTCCTCCCTCTGGACGCACACGACAGGGCCTGCTCTGCCTATGGGGGCATGGCGTATGTGGCCAACATCGCACCCGCACTGAAATGGGACCACTGTGCCTCCACACGACGGATCATCGAGAACAGCTACATCGAATGTCACCCAGCATGCCCCATCATGGTCCTCCAAGGGACAACTTACGAACAACACCTTGAGAGCCACCATCCGCTTCATTGGCTGGCAAACATGTACACCACCAATGACATGGAAGCCCTGCTGGACGGCATCGCATACCTGACAACCTGTAAATACGTCGGACCACAACGCAGGTTCCCCGAGTGACCTATGAAGTCCAACCCCGCACCCATGCTCAGCTTCCGCACGGACTGGCCAGTCACCACCACAACAGCCATACCAAACGACCGGCAACTGTAACCACACCATCAACGACATCGCCATGACATCGGATATGACCGGGACATGCACACTGTTCCCCATCACATCCAGGAACACCGCATGCATCGTGGGAGGCAGTGGCATGGGCTCTGTGTATCGCACCCACATGGACGGAACTGCACGAACAACCAGGACACGACATGGATCCAGCGCCCATGGACACACACACCGCTCAGTGGACATGAATAGGTCGCCTGGAGTCTGTGGGTGCTGCACCCCTCCCACCCCCGCCCCGGGAATCCCATACCAGGACCTTTGCATGGACGACAAGTGCATACAACAACAACACGACCCCAGTGACTGTGACATGTCCAGTAACCACCACAGTGCAACAACAAGTGGCACGCCGCTGCATGCACGCAAGCACATGCCCTGATGTCATCTCACATGCACGCGTGCATGAGGAACAACCGCAGCAAACCTGTCACATGGAACTGAGATGGACTGTGCCCATGATGCCGAGCGGTCTGGTAGGCTACATGTATACCGTCTGTGTCAAAGTCCGCAGCTCCGCAGCTATACGTAAATGTACATTAGCACAGCCTTGGCCAAGCAGATGTAACCCCACACCCTATCCCATTTGTAATCATGCTCAGTATATCCTCAACATGTATTCCGCTGCCAGTAGTGTCCACTATACTGCATCACAGAGGACAGAAGACTCAATATAATGTTTGAAACCAAAACTGTCTCCGCTGACTCATTTCACAAGTACGAATGAGAGAGGATGAGAGTATGTGAAGTACACGGCAGTCGTGACATGACCATGTAGTCCACTGGTATTGGATGTCAACGCAAATGAGTAGCACTACTGTGGAAGACACACATGTGTCGTGTGAAGTCGTATGGACGCAGTGCTCAGGTGGGTGGGTGCGACGGGTAGATGCGCACATGCTAAGTTGGAGCACGCCGTGTTGGGAGGGGTCATGAACAGTACACCACCGCTTCCCAGGGCATTGTGAGAGGACACCTGTCGGGGGGAGTGAACACGTGTGTGCACAGCAGCCGGGCACACGTACAAAGCGGTACCAGGCGCACCTCAGCCCACCCTCTGTGGACAAGCTGGATCCTGTTGTGCGCCCGCCATGCCCCTTGACAAGGCACACACAGCCCCAGTCGACCAGGTGTAACCCCAACATAGTCAATCCGCACAGGCGATACAGGGCACGGGATGGCAGTGGAGCATGGTGTGTGAGAGGTCTCCTCGCGATCCTCCTGGTCATATCACGCAGGCAATAGAACCTCAACGTCTAGCATGGCACAAGTCAGATGGAAGTGTAGGGGGGACGCACCACAGCACGAGCAGCACTGACGTCACGGGAGGTGGCTCGCACCATCCCATCCATTGCCCATCATACCAACCACGCCACATGCCATTGCGACTAAGTGCAAGCGCGTGCGCCACCACCCCCGAGCCCTCCGCAGAGAGGCCAAAGAGTGAATGTGTGGGCCATCAGCCACAGACGGACGCGGCCTGGCCGCAAGGGCAGCCACAGCCACTGGGTGTCGCAGGTGGCGGATCCGGAAGGCGAAGACTGTGATGCATAGTCCATGCAGGCCGGGTCTCCATTTGGGGCACCACGCAGGTGGACGGCGTCCCGCCACACATCATACCCTGAGACAGCCCACTCGTGCAACTGGACCCACACATACACTCCTTGCCCTCTCTGGTGCGAGCTTGGGGCTGCCTGTGCAAGCGCTAGCCTCGCAGGTGAGCATGCATATTGGGGGGCGAGGGGAGGACATGAGGGCTGGGGCGAAGATGACTGTATCACTGTCAGTTAGTACAAGGGATGACCCAGATGTGGAAAGGAAGAGACGTGTCCCGTGTGTACTGCAACTAGTCGCCAATCCAACTACCCCCATGTCCGGAATGTAAGCCCGCACCTAGGCCCGCCCATCCGCCACATCGAACATACCACCAGCACGACAACCTTCCCATTCGAAACACTGACTGGGGGTGGCGACCAGTGAACAATCATGTGTAGCCTACCCACGCGTACATGTGGGCCCTCCATGATCCATGTCACCTGCGGCAAAGACATGACATGCGCAATGAGGGAAGTGAGGAGAGCTGTCCGCCCCACGCGCAGAAGGTGCATCAGCTCCACAGACCCAGCAGCGAGTCCAGCAGGGGTCACATGTGCAGGGGCAGCTGTGCCTGGTGTGAAGGCACATGCATATAGACAGCACATCGACCAATGTGTAGTCTGCCCACATCCACAGTCCATCATCATGCGGACATAGGAATTGAACACAGGGCAACACATCTTAGTTGGTGCACCCACCGTGACCAACAATGCGCAATCATCGACGTACCCGCCCTGTGCATGGCCCCCCACCCAACGGAGGCACATCCAGTGCCACCATCCCACACACACAAGCCTTCCACGGAACATGCTGTGTCCAATGGTCAGTACAGAGTCAGCGCCCATCTGGTGGATCCTGAACAGGAGACACATGCACACACATGCCAGCTCCCACTATGTACGTCTGCCACCTGGCACGTGCAATGTAACCTCTCACCTGTGACGTGTGACTGCAAGCACACAGCCGTCTTGGCATGGGGCTGTCAATGTGGACACCAGTCAATGTTTCGGGAGCTGTGATCCGTACAGTGCTGTACATAGGGTGCAGTGCTGACACCTACTACTGTCTCATATCCCCTCGTGCCACAGGTCCCACTTGTATTGGCCGCTCAGCCCGTGCCCACATCGTCGTCGTCGTGTGCCATACTCATCCAGCCTCGGAAGCAGTTCCATGCTCAGCAGACACTCATGTTGCCGTGGCGTTGCCGCTTGACGAATATGCAGTCAGTCCCCATCAGCACGCCCCGCAAGTCATTGGGGCCTAGATCCCCATGTGCATGCACATGGCAGTGGTATGTCTCACTTGCCATTGCCATTGTTGGGAGACCTGTGTAAGTGTATTGTGGCCGTGCCGTCCCAGCTTGACAGCTGGGCTGTGGCTCATGTGCTTGCTCAGTCATGTCAGTGATGTGTATGCGAAATTGCTATGTGCCGTGTTGCTTTGACATGTGTCCTCTGCCATTTAACCCAGGCGGAGACCGAACATTGACCGCCCATACCAATTGCTGGCGGACATGGACGATACAGAGGTAATCAGGAAGTTTCGGCTGGACAGGCAAACCCTGCATCGACTGTGTGCCATGTTAGAGCCCCATCTCCGTCCCCGCAGGGTGTATCCGACTGCTGTCACCCCCACGGCTAAGGTGATGGCCGCCATGCATTTCTTCGCCACTGGGTCATTCCAGCACACAGTGGGCAGTGGAGGAGGGATGTCCCAGCCCATGTTCAGCAAGGTGCTGAGGGATGTACTGGCAGCCATGATGCTGTACCGGAACAGGTACATCAGATTCCCCAGGGCTCGTGAATTGGCGGCAGTGAAGGGTGCATTCTATGCCCTTGGCAGAATCCCACACGTCGTGGGAGCCATTGACTGCACACATGTTGGCCTTGTTCCACCACAGGCCACTGAGCACCTGTACCGCAACAGGAAGCACACGCACTCCCTGAATGTGCAAGTGGTGTGCCTTGCGGACATGGTGATCACCCACGTGTGTGCCAAGTTTCCAGGCTCGGCACATGACGCACACATAATGCGCAACAGCATCTTGCCACGACTGATGGCCAATCTGCAACAGGATCGTGGCTGTATTGTCGGTGAGTATGTGGAGTGGTGTAGCGTGCTGGTTGTGCGATGCTGTCCCCTGTCCAGTTGGAATAGCAACGGTTCTCTGTGTCCCTCACACCCAGGTGACTCTGCGTATCCGAATGGGGCATGGCTGCTCAGTCCATTGAGGAATCCTCGCACCCCAGCAGACGATCGATACAATGAGGCACATGGGAGGACCAGACGTGTGGTCGAGCGTACCTTTGGCCTCCTCAAGTCCAGGTTCAGGTGCCTGGACCGCACCGGGGGTGCACTGGCATACTCCCCACAGAAGGTGTGCCAGATAGTGGTGGCGTGCTGCATGCTGCACAATCTGGCCATTCCGAAGCAGATCCCCCTCATTGTGGATGACGGAGATCAACCAGGGCCCCAGCCCGCAGACCAGGACAGCTCGAGTGAGGTGGACAGCGGAGAGGAGGAAGCTGGGAATGTGCGCCAGCAGCTCATCGCCCGCTACTTCACTTGACGGTGAGTGTCCATGTACGACGGATGATGTGTCTGTATCTGTGCAGGTGTGTGTGTGCTGTGTCAGGGTGGCCGTATGTTCACTGCGTGCAGTGTGTCAACGCTCCATGGCCAGGGTAGTATGCCACTGTTGGTGACTGTGGCATTGTGCCCTATTGCTCTGTGCGATGTGTGTACATTGCTTGTAGTTGTTGACATGTACTGTGTGATGGGTGTGTGACACACTCATTGAATGTGCTCCTGTTCTGTCTCCCACCCCTAGGTCCCTACAGGCCCTCCGGATTCCATTGCCATGCCACGCATCAGGTGCCTTTCCGCCCAAGGTGGCCGTTGTATTCCGTACAAATAAAACACAGGGCACAAACAGCAGTTAGTGAAAAAGGTGCATTTATTACAAACTGTGACATGTGATTGTGTGTAAGGTGATGACAAAAGTGGTGCGTGCAGTGACAATGAGCTGTCGGTCATGGCTGCGTGATGATCAGGGTGTACCCACTGGTTCTATGTCCATAGTCCAACACACACATGCCATCCAGATGGCTGTGTGGAGTGGGATCGTAGAGCAAGTCAATGCAGTGGCTGGTCAAGGAAGGCTGGCGGAAGGCTGGCTGGCTGCCTCACTTGCGACTGGAGCGTGCGAAGTCCTCCCGGGAGATCTGTTTCCTCTTCGGACGGCCCCTTCCACGTTTGGGAGGGGGTGTGTGGTGGCGACCTGCTGGTGGTGGGTGAGGTGTGCTCACTGGCTGTGGACGCAGGGGAAGTGGACACTGCTGCCCGACCCTGCGCCCTAGCAGGTGGTGGCGGAGGTGGTGTTGCTGGCCTTGCCTGTGACCCCACCGCCACCACCAGCTGGCCCATGAGGTCCACGAGTTGGTCCATACGGGACACGAATTGGCCCATATGGGCGTCCATGGACCTCAGCACCCCCAGCACCTCCCGCGTGTCTGTAGCAGACCTGGCCCATTGTCCTTGGGCCTCTTCATAGGCCCCAAGGACTCTGGCCATTTGAGGCAGGGCATGGCTCCCAGGGAGGCTGGCGTTTCCCTGACCCTGCTCCTCCTACCAGTCCTGCTGCCACCGGCCTGCCCACTAGCCACATTGCACACCACGGTCCTCGCTGTGGCTCCCAGGGTGGATCCAGTCGGCGGGGCCACCACCTGCGCTGGGGCTGGTGCCAGCGAAGACGTGGTGGTGGTGGTGGCGGTGGTGGTCGGTGCGGCGATGGTGGCGGTTGCGGCAGTGGTAGTGGCCGCAATGACCGTGGGTGTGGCCGCAACGACAGTGGCAGCAGGGGGCTGGGACTGTTCAGCATCCCTGGATGATGGGTTGGTGGGTAGGAGGGGTCCTGGGGAGCGGCTGGGCCCTGCCACGCCAGATGGGCCTGCTTGGTGGTCCGTGTCCGAAGAGGAGGACAGATCCTCCAGATCCGTGTGTCCTCGTTGGGGGCTTGTGGGCTGGCTGTGCTGGCTGCTGTCTCCATCCCCAGCATCCGGCAGTTCGTCACCTGTGGAGAGAATGAGATTTGTTATTGTGTTGCACCTGGCGAAGTATGTATTTGTCGTCTGACATTGGCAGTTCGTGCAATCTCGTACATGGGTTTCCCGGAGGCGAGTGTGTGGCTGTGGCATCTGTAGTTGTGTGTGCTAGGCAATGGGACTGTGTGCTGTGCACATGTGGCATGGGACGGATTGGCCATGCCGATGGGTGTGTTGCTGTGCCCCTACTCATTGTGACTCTGGTGTATGCGGGCTCCTGGCCCATCCTGGGTCTGGTTTGTACTTTGCTTTTGGGGTTCACATGGAACGCTTAGGAACGCATATGGCAACATGGGGGCCATGCCCCAGATTCGCATTTGGGAGGGGATATGCATTTGGGGTTCAAATGGAACGCTTAGGAACGCATATGGCAACATGGGGGCCATGCCCCAGATTCGCATTTGGGAGGGGATATGCTTTTGGGGTTCAAATGGAACGCTTAGGAACGCATATGGCAACATGGGGGCCATGCCCCAGATTCGCATTTGGGAGGGGATATGCTTTTGGGGTTCAAATGGAACGCTTAGGAACGCATATGGCAACATGGGGGCCATGCCCCAGATTCGCATTTGGGAGGGGATATGCTTTTGGGGTTCAAATGGAACGCTTAGGAACGCATATGGCAACATGGGGGCCATGCCCCAGATTCGCATTTGGGAGGGGATATGCTTTTGGGGTTCAAATGGAACGCTGAGGAACGCATATGGCAACATGGGGGCCATGCCCCAGATTCGCATTTGGGAGGGGATATGCTTTTGGGGTTCAAATGGAACGCTTAGGAACGCATATGGCAACATGGGGGCCATGCCCCAGATTCGCATTTGGGAGGGGATATGCTTTTGGGGTTCAAATGGAACGCTTAGGAACGCATATGGCAACATGGGGGCCATGCCCCAGATTAGCATTTGGGAGGGGATATGCTTTTGGGGTACATGCTGTGAGCCATGGGTGCCGAACGTGACATGTGTTGTGGCAGCATGACAGTGCATGGTTTGAGGTGTGTGCATGCTTGACATGGCCTGCATATTTGCTGTCTGTTGTGATTACTGGACATGGCATTGGACGCATCGTTATGAGTGAGTGATAGTTGTGTGCCAGCCAACGTATTGCAGTTGTCCCATCTCCTTGGTGTGCGTGCTGCCCTGTGCCATGTGCATCACTGCAGTGCTCGGGGGGGTGTGGCCCATGTTGTGTGTTGTTGCTCACAGTGTGTCGTGCGCTTAATTGACTTCTGGCACATGGTTGGTCATGGGCATGTGTCTTAGCGTGACTGCTGTATGTGTGGCAGCTGTGCGGATGACATGCCTTTCATGAGACTGGGGCTGACGGATGGGATGGATGGTATGTTGTATGTGCATGGTGTGTCTGTGAGTTTGATGGGTTCAGTGGTGTTCGTGTGCATTTCAGTTGTTCCGCTCTGTTGCGTCTAGTGTTGTTTGTCTTACATAGGCGTAGTTGTGGGGTGTGTGGTTGACAGGCAGTAGGGGCTACATGGACAGGACTTCAATGGTGTTTCGGTTGTGTGTGATGAGTTGCACAGTGGCTGCCGTGTGGGACTATATTCAGTGTGGCTTGTGCATGCAGACGTGGCTCCTTGGGTGTTGCTATGTCTGTGATGGGTCATGTGGGGTGTGAGTCTGTTGTTCATGTCCGTGTGCACATTGTTCACTTGTTCGTGACGGTGGGCGGTGCTGCGTGTTCGTCTGCTACGTGACATGTCCCATGTGTTGGTCGTGTTAACGTCCTCATGCCTCCAGTAATCCAGCCCTGTCCAGTTTCCCACCTGCAAGTTGTTCGTGCGTGCACTGTACTGGATGCCACATGGCTCTAAGCGGGGGGTGCTCCATGTTGCAGGTCTGTGGGGGTGGGGGGTGTTGTGGGTCGTGGGGTGGCTGGACACCCACTGACACCGATTGCTGTGGACCGTGATGTCTGCCTTTCGGCTGTCGTTGTGCACTGCGGTGGCTGACACGTGGCTGTGGGGTGTGGGGGATGCTCCTCCTTGCTGTGCTGTGGGACTGGGGCCTGGTGTGTGTTGTACTTGGGCTGTCCACCCTCCCACCCACTGCACTTTGTGTTCCTGCCACTTACCTGTTACTTGTCGGTTAGTGCAGCTGTGGCGGACACATGGGTGTGGTGGGTGCTCGTTGTGGCGCTTCTGGCATATTTGGGGACCTGTTGGTGGTTACGTGGCTGGCTTAGTGTACACATGTCCCCACGCATCTTACAGTTGTTCGGTTTGGGCTGTGTGTGGTAGTGTCTGTTGCATGTGTGTGTGATGTGTTGTGTATTGTGTGCTGGACATGGGGGTGTTTGTCCCTGGGAGCTGTGGCATGGTAGTTGCGCATGTGAGTACATAGCGGTGTGCTGGTATACATTAGTTTGTACTTACCAGCCTCCACTCCCCTGCTAATCCGGCGAGGATCTCCGGATGGATTACGACTCGCACCTTCTCCTCCCACGCTTTGAAGGTCTTAAAGAGCGCGGGATTCCCTCCGCCAGTGACGGCAGCCAGCTCTCTGTTTTTGCCCTCCTTCTTCTTGACCAGGCTCTTTACGTCATTCCAACGTTTGTTAATTTCGACTCTGTTCCTGGGCAGGGTCCCGACTGCATTGACCTGGTCTACGATCCGGTTCCACATTCTGTTTCTGGTGGCTAGTGGTGTGTGCTGGACCATGTTCCCATAGATTTGTGGGTACACCTTGATGATCTCGTCGACCATGACCGTCAGCTCCATGGGCGTGAACTTGGGCATCCTTTGTGGTGCCATGGTGTTTGTGGTGCTGGTGCGGTGTGTGTTGTGTAATGTGCAGGGG